>OY283144.1:11601880-12248930 GCA_958299785.1 Medicago lupulina | reverse complement strand
CTCGGGCTGCTTGCCACATTTTTAACTGGAAATTGAATTTCGAGGCGCAACATTTTGAACTTTTTTTGGTAGTAGTTATTTTGGTTTCTTTTTTTAAAGAAGTTATTTTGGTCACACAATAATTCATATAAATATATTCTCTCCGATCACTGTTATAAGCAAAATTATATTTTTTAGATACATTAAATATTTAATGTATATAGTCTATAATAAAGACTAGATATATTAATTATTCAATGTATCTAAAAAGTGAAGTTTTGCTTATAATAGTGACCGGAGAGTATTAAAATTTTAAAATAGTGGTTGATTATGCATTTGTTAATTAGTAATTACGATAAAATAATCCATCAATACTGACAATAACTATTTTCATACGAGGATCCAAACGACAATAAGTAAGTACTTATAATGATTAATAAGACGATGTTTTAAAATTTAGATATACCAAAAGACCATTGTGGCTACTAGTGAGACATTAAGAGATCAAAATGATTATATTTTTTTTACAAAATTATTTTGATTTTTTTTTTAAAGAAAAAATATTTTCAACTTTACTTCCATTCATATTAATTAATATGTATGAGGTTTAAAACTCTATTTTTAATGTGAATTAACGTGAATTAGTGGTGTGTATGAGGTTTAAACCCCGACCCTGTATATAATATTACAATGTTATGTCAACTAAGTTATATTTACGAGGACAACTAAAACTTTATTTAGATGGATGGAACCGGTATAGATCCTCTTTATATATATTAAATGTTTTCTAAGGTCCAAACCGACTTCAACGCCATATTACCTCGATTTTTTTTATAGAGATCATATTATTTTGTTATGATATACTTTATCTGATTTTAAATATAAGTAAAAAATAATAATTAGATTCATTAAATAATTAATGTATTTGATTTATAACATAGACCATGTATATCGGTTATTAAATTAATCTTAAAAGAAAAATTGTTTATAATTTAGACCGAAATGAGTATATACCAAGAAAATATATTGTATTTTATTATTTTTGTTTTCGTTGACTTGGCTTTGATTAAGTTATGGTGAAATGAAACGGTCCAGGATTAGTCAAGATAACACTTCTCCACTTGTTTGTTTTTTTTTTGTTGTTTTTTGAGTAAAACATTTCTCCACTTGTTGATTCCATCATTTTCACAAAATGTCCTCCTTTTAGCATTGTTTTCGTCCTTTGAGTTGACATGCCCCGTTTGGTATTATGCATTGAAAAATAGGCGAGATCTCAAGTTGCACCTAAAAAATCTCATAACTAGACATCACGTAGACATTTATGCATATAAAAATCAAAGAAACAAATGAAACAATGAGCTCATGATTTTTTTTTTTGAAGAAATGAGCTCATGATTTGTCTGGTATAAAATGAAATATACGTACGTTTCTTCCTCTTTTTTCCACTTGTGTATACAATTTGGGGTGATAGTAGTCTTCACACTACACTCTATAATAAAAAAAATAAATATCTAACTTATGTTGTGTTTTTAACCTAATATGTTAAGGATAGACTAAACATACAACACTTGCGACGACACAACTTTTGCAACATTGACTTAACATATATCTCTGCTCCCTCTAATTCCTATGAGTAAAAATGTATCAGGTGTTTGTTTTAAGTTTATCAAATTTATTTTTAGGAATAACTTTTTTTAGAATATAAAGATAAGAATTTTATTCTAAAGTATTTAGAAAAAATATGCTTGGTTAACTTTATAATACTTTTAGGAACCATAAAAATAGGGATTATAATAGGTAGCTACATATAAATTTATTTTCATCTTCATGAGAACTTTATTCCCATCATTTTATTTGGGAAAATTTTTCTATTCTCAGGAACCTTTTATACTCGAGAATAAAATTTAATAAATTTGTAACAAACATAGACATGTATATTTCTATTGTTTTATTCCCAGAAATCAATAAATACAACTTGAAACAAACACACGTATTTGGTTCAAATACATATATATGTTTTTTTTTTTACTTCTGTGAAAATCTAGAGTAGTACTCCGCAATCGAATTTGGCGACCAACAACAATTACACAAATCGTGAAAAAACATTTACCCAAACTATACACATGTTTGGATCCATGGCAGTTTTGTAAAAATTATAGCAAGACATCGTAACTTTGATAAAATTAAACATTAATGCTTCAATAAAATCAAGGTATTGTTGTAATTTTGTCAAACTCATATGTTTCAATATGAGCTTTTTAGTGTCAGAAGCATCTCAGATTGCTTTCAAGATTGTTGACTGATCCCACAAACCAACACAAGTCATTTTCAACATGTTTTGTCCCTATTTTCACGATTTTCAAAAAAAACTTTCAAGAAGGTCACCTATCTCAAAATTACTCAAAGTCAAACACGCTTAGCCGTGGAGTTATTATGGTTTGGGCTACCGAAAAGAAGATTAAGCGTGCTTGACTTGAAATAATTTCGGAATGGGTGACCTTTTAGAAAGTTTTCCGAAAAGCGTGCGAGCGAGGGCAATCGTTTTATATTCCCTCCGTCCTATAATACATGACACAGTTGACCCTATTACGTATACCAATGCATAATTTTGAGCTTAAATATCTTGAATAATATATTAGAAAATACTCATCGAGTCGAATCTTATATAATATTATTTATCTTTGTATATTAGTAAAAAAATTTAATCAAAATAAATTAGATCAAAATTGCACGTTTTTCAAACAGGTCATCTACTCGGCGATGGAGGGAGTAGTTAAATTGTGAGCACAATTTTAATCTTCTGAATTTTTTCACTATAAACATCGCTTCTCTCTACACCCCCCCAAAAGTACGGCCCATTTCAGTTCATTGCATCATTATCATCAACATCTTAAAAAATCTACACTCTAAACTAAACCCTCACTGAACCCCATTTCAGTGTCCACCGCACTTCTTGCCGTCATCATCACCATTACACTTCTCGCCGTCAACCGCCGTCGACCTCCTTCTTCTTCATCTCCATCAAACTCGAGTAATTTCTCTCTTACAATTCATTTTCATGTTTACATGCTCTTAATCTCTGAGTTTTTCTCTCTTTTTCTATATATGTGGTTATGTCTGTGTATGAATATGTTTTGTGAATTTAGGGTTAAATTTATAAATGAATTTGTGTAAGACTAACAATTCACTGAATTTCACTATTAGGCATCATTATTTCAATCCAATTTCTAAATTTCACAACTGTTAAACATATCATTTTGTGATTCATGTACGTAAAGAAAGCTTAAACAATTATCAAAGCTTCTTGGATTATCAGAACGAGTATATTTTCTATGTGTAGACAGCGATCTTAACTTACTTAATTTGAATGGTTGCATCATTTGCATTGTTGAAATACCATTTAACCATATTTGGATTCCAAATATCAAACCAAATACACTCTTTCTTGTATTATAACAGTGTTTGAGTATTTAGTCATGCCATGAAATTAAATGTTGTAACTTTTGTTGTCAAACATAACAGAATAGTTATTTATCTCAATTGTTAAGCATTTGTTTTTGTCTTTTGTTTATCCTTTGACTCTGTTGTTTGTTTAAATGTGCAGGTGATTTATAGTCTATCTTCCTCTCACACTCAACCATGGCTCTCTCAAAAGTAACATTCCTCACCCACCTGAAAACCGTTGCACAACCTCACCGCCAAATCAGAATCCGACCACCTTATTTACTCTGCCCACGCTTTCTCTCCTTCGCCTCACCCGAAGAAGCCGCCGCCGAACGTCGCCGCCGCAAGCGACAACTCCGCATCGAACCCCCTCTCTCCGCCCTTAACCGCAACCAACAACAATCACCCAATCCAAACCCTAAATCACAATCCCCACCATACTATCTCAACCCCAGTGACCCTAAACTCCCCGAACACGTCTCAGCGTTAACCGGTAACCGTGTCAACCTTCACAACACTATTCTAACCCTAATCCGCCAAAACGATCTCGATGAAGCTGCACTCTACACGCGCCACTCCATTTATTCCAATTGCCGCCCAACCATCTTCACCATCAACGCTGTCCTCTTTGCCCTCCTCCGTCAGTCTCGCTATTCCGATCTTCTATCCCTCCACCGTTTCATTACACAAGCTGGTGTAGTTCCTAATATCATTACTTACAATCTTATCTTTCAGACTTATCTTGATTGCCGCAAGCCTGATACTGCTCTTGAGAATTTCAAGCACTTCATCAAGGATGCTCCAGTTAACCCTTCGCCTACCACTTTCCGCATTCTTATTAAGGGCTTGGTCGATAACAATAGGCTTGATCGTGCTACGGATATTAAGGATCAAATGAATGCTTCGGGTTTTGCACCTGACCCTCTGGTTTATCATTATTTGATGTTGGGTCATGCTAGGAGTTCTGATGGGGATGGTGTCTTAAGGGTTTATGAAGAGTTGAAAGAGAAGTTGGGTGGGGTTGTGGAAGATGGGGTTGTTTTGGGGTGTTTGATGAAGGGGTATTTTCTCAAGGGGATGGAGAAGGAAGCTATGGAGTGTTATCAAGAGGTTTTTGTAGAGGGAAAGAAGATGAGTGACATTGCTTATAATTCGGTGCTTGATGCTCTTGCCAAGAATGGGAAATTTGACGAGGCAATGAGGCTCTTTGATAGGATGCTCAAGGAGCATAATCCTCCTGCTAAGTTGACTGTTAATTTGGGAAGTTTTAATGTCATGGTGGATGGTTATTGTACTGAGGGAAAATTCAAGGAGGCGATTGAGGTTTTCAGGAGCACGGGTGAGTCTCGTTGTAAGCCGGATACATTGTCATTTAATAACTTGATCGAGCAGTTGTGTAATAATGGGATGATTTTGGAAGCTGAGGAGGTTTATGGAGAAATGGAGGGAAAAGGAGTAAACCCTGATGAGTATACATATGGCTTGTTGATGGATACTTGTTTCAAAGAGAACAGGCCTGATGACGCTGCTAGCTATTTCAAAAAAATGGTGGATTCGGGTTTGAGGCCTAACTTGGCTGTTTACAATAGGTTGGTTGATGGGTTGGTTAAAGTTGGGAAGATTGATGATGCTAGGTTTTTCTTTGACCTAATGGTGAAGAAGCTCAAGATGGATGTTGCTAGCTATCAATTCATGATGAAGGTGTTGAGCGAGGCAGGAAGGTTGGATGATGTGCTTCAGATTGTTGGTATGTTGTTTGACAATGGTGTCGACTTTGATGAGGAATTCCAAGAGTTTGTTAAGGTGGAGTTGAGAAAAGAAGGGAGAGAAGAGGACTTGGCCAAACTGATGGAGGAGAAGGAAAGGTTGAAAGCTGAAGCCAAGGCTAAGGAGGCTGAGGCAGCAGAAGCTGCTAGAAATAAAAAAGGATCTGGAATTTTAATAACTTCCAAGATGTTAGGTTTAAAGGAAACAGAGTCAGAGAACATAGATGCCACTACTACTGAGTCAGAGTTGGCAGAGAAAACCAATGAAGCTGATGGTTCGGACGAAGGAGAGGCTAAAAGTGATAGAGCAAGTGAACAACTAACAGCTTGAAGGCGCCAATTCTTGTTGCTTTGACGAGGACGTATAATAAATTAATGATGCTTCGAAGAGGAATTATAAAGCCTGAGTTTCTTTCTCAAAATAGTTTTGGACCATCATCCTGTGTCAGCAAATATTTGAATCACTGTAAATGTAGTTATGTTTGTTAAAACGGATTGTGCAATTTATGATTTTCCCCATTTTATGATATCTTATTATTGGGTATTGCTCTATTTCAACCCCCTTCAGAATTATGGATACGATAGTAGAAGAGTTTGAGTTATTTATCTCATACAGATTTTGATAAGTATTATTTATTAGTGAATTGCAATTATTAGGCTTTGGTTGTGTTTCATTTTGGATATTTTGTTGGTGAACTGCTGCTTGATTATCAAATTCTGTATTTTGTTCTGTATTGAGGTCTCTACTATATATTAATATTCTTCTAACAGGTAATGATAAAAGGAAATGGGGAGAATGTGTTACACGCAGGGACAGGGCATTAGATGCCTTCTTGATTGATTTATGCAAGGTGCTGATAGAAGATTTTTTATTACTAGTAGATGAGATAATGTTTTGATATTAATTAGGTCACTATTTTTTTTTTGTGTTAGCAGTTGTGCGGATACCAATATCTTGTCATTTATTGGATGCATTTTTATGACCACATTTTCTGTTTCCTCTTATTTTTACCATGTCAGCAAACAATTATGCAGTATTATCTTCTGTAAAATTTATGTTGCTGATATACAAATTTGACACTGCTTTTTTATGGTTCTCATTTGGTATAGTTTATGGTTGTTATGGTCATTCTGTCACGCGGTAGCCAGTAGCTGTCATAATGGTGTGCATACAACATATTTGTTCTTTCATAGCTATGCATATGGTAGCTTTCACACAACATTGTTTTTCTACAGCGTAGTATAGTATTAGGTCACCATTTTTTTTTCCGTATTAGTAGTTGTGGGGGATATCAAGTCTTAACTATTAGAATGTGATAGCAGCTACCTTTTCCTTTCATTTCTGCTCTGTTATGCAAAATATTATGCTGTATCAGTGTTGGTTAATTTTATAGTGCTGATACACAAACTTGACACTGGTTTTAATGATTTGGTACAATTTATGGATTTTAAGGCTGTCCTGCCATGTGGTAACTGTCATAATGGTTTTCAATTGCATAGTTGTTTCTTAATAGCTATGCTAATTGCTAATGGTAAACTCTGTGTGTGCTATATTAAAGTACAATTATGGAAAAGGCCTGGAGTCCGGAGTCCTGTATTTTGCTGTTCATGCAAATGATGTGCTGTTCGTCTTTCTTTGATGTTTACACTTTACTGGTAAAGTCTTTGCTACATGTGATGAGTTAGCAGATTAGGGGCGTGTTTGGATTGGCTTATGTAGAGCTTTTTTGGGCATATCTACTAACATAAGTGCTTACAAAACTGTTTGGCATAAAAAATCGTAAGAGCTTATGGACTCTCGTAAGCTTCCTTAACAAGCTGATAAATTTGGGCTTCTCAATTGAAACATAAAGCTTATGCAAAAACAAGGAGCTTATGTGAAACACAGTGCTTTGCGACCCGTTGTAACTCGTTTTATCTCCTGCGACTCTAGAGACACGAAACTCGCGACCTGCGTTCTCACTTGGTTCTCTCCAGGAACCCTAGCACCATCTTCGCTCTGAAAATCTGTTCGTTCTCTCCAGGTATTTTGGATTGATTTTCTTGCTTCCTTCTGTTGTTATTTTTGCTCTTGTTCCTTGTATTTTTCAATTTGCTCGTTCATGTGGTGATTTTTGCGTTCATAATAGTTGCTGCCTGATCTTCTACCCTTGTTGGATTTGTGATCATGTGTTGTGATTTATTTTGTTCCTGTATCTCGTTGATGTTGCTTGTTGTGATTTCTATCTGAGTATTCTTACGATCTACAAACATTCATCATCACTGTGAACAAGTTATTTCATAAAATGCTTAAGTTGTTGCATTTGGAAGAAGAAAAAGTGCTGGTTTAAAGTGATCTTTTTGAACCATGTATGTTGTTAATGTTTTCACTGCTTTCTGATGTGGCTAGTAAATTTACCGAAGCTTAGAATTGCTAATGTTTTCACTAGATTTTGATGTGGCTAATAAATTTATGTTAAGCTTGGTTAATATTTTTCCATGCATTTGTGTGTTGTTTTATTTGTTCTGCAAAATAGTTGGATATTGTTTGTGCTAGTGGTTCAATCTTTAACATAGTTGTATTTGGCAAATTCCAAGATCATGTATTGTGATGGTTCATCATTTAACACTGGTGTTGAAGCTGTTGATCCTATCGCGAAACCTATGGTTCTTTCATGTTAACGGCGGAGAGCCGTTGAAGACCACTAGAAGTTCAGCACTGGCAGAAAGAAAGAAAAGGACGAACCCGAACCCGTGATGTTCGCTTCGCAATGCGTGATTCCGTCTTGCTACTGGAACCGTGACGCTACTCTCTCATGGCCGTCTTCGTCAATCCCCACAGCGATGACCGCCAGCAACTCACGGGAAAAGAACAGGTGCTCCTCGCTTTCCTCCTTTTCCTTCATGAATTTTATTGCTCAACGATTTCTGTTGCTCATGTTTGTCAAAATCAAATGCGACTAAACAGATTGCATCATGGCATTTTTCGTTGTTGGATCTAGTAAAAGAGGTTCTAATTCTTCTGATGATGAATATTGTTTTGAAGGATTTTGGTAGTGATTCAAGTTAAACTCTGGTTTATGCTTATGTGTGTTCATTGTCCTTGATATGTGGAAAAAAGTGGTGTTGTTAGTGTATGTAAAAGTCATGTTGTTTGCTTATTAAGCCTTTTTATTTTATTTTGGTGGGGCGGCTGAAAGAGAGAAAGTTGCCTATTCCCAGAGTTTTTCTTTGCAGTTGGAGAAAACTAGCAGCTGAAATAATTAAACCTTAGAATACAAGTATAAGTGGACAGTGGCAAAAAGCTTTTATAGCAGATACTAGTTCAAATCAGTAAAGGCAAACTAGTTTTTAGCATTTTCGTGGGGAGTGTTGGCACAACAATGTCATCTCTTGTTTTGTTTTTTTTTTGAAACATCAAATATTATTAAGCTAGGCTAGCACAAGGTGCACTAAACCCGCAAGGAGGAAAAAGAGTACAAATGTCATCTCTTGTTATGTTATGAAATGCAGGGGTTCCCAAGTTGAATAGAGTAGAACTAGAGAGACCTTGTGAGGATTTCATCAATATTGTTATTAGTTTTGCACCATATACAAAGGAACAATGACCAGTGGGGTACAGCTCATCAACTGCAGGAAGTGTGTGGATGAAGAATATTTGTGGTAATAGTGTTGGCATAGTTGATGGATAAATAAATGGGAGCATACATTGACAAATTTAAGTGTTTCGGTACACAGTGCCTCCATTAGTATCAGAAATTTACATATTACATATGGCTTTTGCCTACCATAATTTCTAAACTAATTGAATTTTTGCAGTGTGTGTCTGTTGAGCATGGTTGAATTTTTGCAATGTGTCTGTTGAGCTTGGTTGAATTTTTGTGCGTATGATAATTGAATTTTTTATTGATTAAGTTATGTAAGAACGGTATACATACCATCTGTTTTATAAGAGAAAGGTATACATAACATCTGTTACATGAAATTATGAATGTATTGAAGTTTATATACCCCTGACATTTGAGACGATGGAGATTTTTCTTTATTGCATTACCAGCCTGTCTAAGTTGAATTATATGATTGTACAAACATGTGATGTTCTTTCTTCAAAGAAAAAACAAACATGTGATGTTCTGAATAAGTTTGTTTTCCATGTGCTATTTGGTTTCATTTATATATCATGATTCAATATTTTAGATGGATGTGAGTCTAATGTATGAACCAGAACCTGTTAGTGCAGCTCATCAATTGCAGGAAGTGTGTTGATGACGGAAAATTGTGGTAATAGTGTCGGTTTAGTTGGAGGGAAAATACCTTTGCGATTGTTGCCCCCCGTTTTGATGTTGGATTCAGAATTGAACATCTCAGAATTTAAAATGTGCAGGGCAGCAGTTATTATAGCCCCTATCTTTATTTAGTGAATGTTTTATGTGCATGGCAACAGTTAATATAGCCCCTATCTTATTCTAGCGAATGTTTGGATTGACGGTGAATATAACACTCTAATTCTGCTCTGTTATGCGAACAATTATGTTGTATCAATGGAGTTAAGATCCTCTCCATTTGTCAAAATAAATGGAGTATACAATTTGGAGAGAGATAGACACAAAAAAGAGATAATTACACAATTTTATTGGTATTATTTTTTGACGGGAAGATAATTGCATAATTTCATTCTCAATAATATGCAAGATACAATCAGGAGCTTGGTTAAAAACCCGAGAACAAGACTGTGATGCAGCCCTAGCTAAATTATGAAACTTATTTTCCTTGCCTCTTAACATAAACAACATTGCTTTGTTGAAAAAAAGACGAAAGTAAATTTTTGCATTTGAAAACCATTGATCCAAACTCTCGTTGTTTTGCGTGTCATTGATGCCGTCCCCCATTATTTTGACATCTAGTTCAAAGATAAAAATCGTTGTATTGCAACTCTTGTGTCCGTTTCAGGGATGCCAAAGAGCCAAAACCTTCCCTTTGTGAACCTGAAAAGCTTGAGCACAAAATACTGTTTTTGTGCTAACATACTGGACATATTTGTTCCTGATGCAGATTCCCAATCCCATGCCTCCTATATCGTGTGAGAATGCAACATCAGTATTGCATTTCACCCAACCTGCTAGTGGCTTCGACCGGTCTGCATTCTGTCATTTGTGATATGCCTGCTTGGAAACACTGCCTTCTGTTTTTGCCTTTATTCCAGCCTGTCCAATCTGCTACAGCGCTTCTCAGAATCTGATCAGCATGCTCCACCATGCCCTGCCAGATTTTAAGGTTCCTGCTGCGCCAAATGCTATAGCTAACCATTGCAAAATGAGTTCTGCTATGCTGTTCCAGTTCTGCAAATAGCAGAAAAACTAGCTCTTTGAAACTGTTGCACCTGATCAGTAATGGTTCCATCTTGTCCCACAATTTGCTTTTGATCCAACACTCAATACTTCTTGGACATGGGATGTGGGATGGGCAAAGTTCAGTTCGGACCCAAAACTGTGTCCGAACCGATCTGATCTGTTTGGCAGTTCGTCAAAACCAAACTGAACTATAATAAATCAGTTCGAACCGAACTGAACTGGTTCTTCAAACTTGGTGAACTGTTTCGTTTTAAAAAAACTGAACTGGACTATCTCCAAATCATCTGATATAAGAAAGCTAAGATTCAAAATTGAAAATGTAGAATTTGAGAAATCAAACATGTATTCAATTGAAACTACAAGGATACAAATGAAACACATATTCAATTGAAACTACAAAGATACAAATACGAAGAAGATGAAGTCTGGGTTTGCATTAGGAGCTTGTGGTTAGAGAAATTGAAACTGTAATTCTTCAATCGTTTCACAGTGGTGATTCATCTGTTACTGTTCTTTATAATTGGAGGTCGTTCAATTGAATTTCGAATATTGAGATCGGCATCGTTACGACGGAAGAGGCAATGGTGGAAACTTGATGTGGTTGTGGAAGATGAAAACAACGGCGATTGAAGGAACAAAATACGTTTTTTGAATGGTGAAGCAATTTGGAGGAGATTGTGATCGAGAACGAGATCTGTTTTGGTTCAATAGCATAACTGGTTTTTGAAAGATGTAGCAATTCGGTGAAGCAAAACTGATTCAATTAACAGTTCAAGTTCAGTTTTGGTTTTCTTCAAAAAGGTTCGGTTCAATAGCAGTTCGGTTCATAACTTTTACATAACAGCTCGGTTCAGTTCAGTTCAATTTTTGGTTTTTTTGCCCACCCTCTATAAAGTGCTTTACCCGCATTCTCACTAGGACAAATAACTTCCTTCTCTCTCAACCGTGTTGTAGTTGGTTTAACATCTTTACACTCCCCCCACATAAAGTATGCGAATTCCAAATCCAGTTCTAATTACCCTCAACACATAGATGATTGGAATCGACTAAGTCATTGATGCATAGTCGATATGTGCTTTTGACTGGAAACACCCCGTTTGACACAACATTCCAAATTCAGGCATCTAGTTGTACCACATAATACATATTAGTTTGCAACAACTACTGCATTTGTAACACATTCAACACCTGTGCTGCTATTGCTATGCTCCAGCACCGACTTTGCCCATTAATCAAGTCACCAAACATCATTTGTAATACTTGTTACAACCATCTTTAATTTTTTGGTGCTATCATTCTGAGGTGTTAAAATTTCAATCTACTTTTATGGTGTATTATATAAGGGACCGTTTTCTCATTCTATGTCTAAGGGTTATAAAATGTTAGAAATTTATTGAGCTTTATCCACACGTCTCCTAACTTGAGTGATATAAAGCTAAGATCATATGTAAGAGTTTCTCAAGTTAAAATTAGTTTTTGTTTTTCACAAGCTAGTATTGATTTTTTTTGGATAGATTACAAATAAGAATATTCACAACTGCTAATATCGAAATTTGGATAGACGCAACACTAAATGAGTCGAACTTGAGCTCATAACTAAGTTTGAAAAATAAATGATTTAAACTTAAACTATGTATAATTTAACTTTCGTTGGTTCATAAACTAACCTGATTTACATGCACACTCATATAATTAATTTTTAACTAATTCATATAATTTATTTTAAAAGGAGATATAATTTTATTTTTGTTGAATGCATAAGTAAATACTATACGTTGAGTAACACGAATAAAATATAATATCATAAGTTATATATTTTTTTTGAAAGTATATCTTAAGTTATACTTGTTCAAATAATATGCTCTCTATAACGTTGCTCCTTAAAAAAAATAAAAAAGTCAAACTCTAGCATAATAAAATATATGTTAAAAATTTAAGGCGTCATATTGCATTGTTGCTCAATTTAACTACTTCTAGTGACAATATATCGAGTTATAAATATTTGTTTCTTTTAAGATGAAACATAATTTATATAAAAGTTAGAAACATCATCTACAATTCTTATTAAAATACTCTGAATTTTTCTGTTATAAATCTACTAAAGTGAAAATTAAAAAATCATGATTTCAATTTGCAAAAAATTTAACGGCTAGAGATTTGTGTTATACATTTTGGTTCAAACCTTAATTTCTATATAGTACAATATCTCAAACTAAACTAGGATACCATCACAAACGACGACTTTGTTTTTTAGCAAACAAAAGTCAATTTGAAACACAATAAAATAACCTTATCAAATTCAGAACTTCTAACTCAACTGATAAAATGTCGTAATTGTTAGGCCGGATGTTATGATCGGGGTTCGAACCTCGATACCTCCATTTGTGTGTGTGAGTTTATAATGACTTTTGTCATTTCGTCTATCAACCAAAAAAAAACCTTATCAAAAGTATTTTGACTAAAGTACACTTTCCCCCTCTTAACTTTCAAAAGCTTACAATTTTGGCCTCTTAAGTACAAAAACTACAATTTTGAACCCCTAAGATTTAACCCCTTTGCATATTTGGTCCTTTTGATCAATTTTGACTTATTCAACGCCTACGTGACAGGTCACATGTGTAATTAATTAATTAAAAAAAATTAAAAACCAGAAAATCAATTTTCAAATTAAATAAATTAAAAAAAGATTCAGCTGAATTAAAATAAAAAATAAAAAAATTGGAGAGGAATGGCACATGATATATCTCCAACGTGAGTGAGCTTCTTCCCCAAAACAATCACAAACCCAGAAACATAAACTCAAATTCCTCATACCAATCACAAAGCAAAAAAAACCTAAGATAAAAACAAACCCAGAAGACAAAAATTCTAGAAAAATTAACCATTTTTATCCAATTGAAATCCCACTATCATCATAATCATTGTTCCTTCAACATCATGTTGATCTTTAACAAAATTCATTATTCAATTAAAAAGCAAAATAAATACAAAAATAAAAAACACACTTTCTAAAATTCTTCAGGAATTCCAAATCCATTCTTCAACATCAACAACACCCATTACCAAAATCCATTCTTTTGAGAATCCAAATAAATAACAACGAATCCAATTAGATTTACAAACCCATAAATTCAAGAAGCGTTTGAAAAACCCCATAAAACTAAGCATAAATACTTAACATCTGCATAACTAATTTCTCCAGCTTCCGCCATCACCACTAACGCGTGAAGAATAGTGGGAATCTCCATCATCGCCATAACCACTGTCCCTACCACCACCACCATTAGCTTCTCAATAACCACCACCATTGCTTATGTGGTTGCTTGCAACCCTTGTTCTTCCTTCATCAAAATTCTCCTCGTCCTCGTCGTCTTCGTCATCGTCGTCAGTGTCGTTTTCGGGTTCGTTGTTGGGAACGGCGTCGGAAGAGCAATTGACGGTGGAGGGAAGTTCGGAATCAATGTGGTTGAATTTTTTTATTTTAAGAGGAAGAATTTATTTGTTGGGTTCAAGAGGAAGAATTTATTTAATTTGAAAATTGATGGATTTTTTATTTTATTTTTTTTAATTTATTTAATTTGAAAATTGATTTTTTGGTTTATTTATTTATTTAATTAATTACACACGTGGTCTGCTACTTAGGCGTTAAATAAGTCAAAATTGATCAAAATGACCAAATACGCAAAAGGGCTAATCTTAGGGGTCAAAATTGTAGTTTTTGTATTTAGGGTGTCAAAATTACAAGTTTTTGAAAGTTTGGGGAAAAAGTGCATTTTAGCAAGTATTTTTATTTTTTTACAAAAAAGAAAAAACAGTGACTTAGAATGTTTGTTGCATTCTAACCTCGCCGTCAGCCTCCGCCAAACCCCACCGGAGCCTCAAGCTCAGCCGCACGCATCACCACCACCGGTATGTTGTTTCGTCCCTTCAATTTCCCATCTCATTTTCTTCCCCCTCTATTAAAAAATTCATTCTCCAACACCAGAACCATTCACAACAATAAATTCAGGTTTTCATCTTCCACAGCACTTGCACTCTCTTCTTCCTCAGAAACCCATTTCACAAAACCTCCAAATCCCTCATCTTTTGATGCTAACACCTCCCAAATCCTCCAAAAACTTCACCTTTATCGAAATAACCCTTCTCTTGCACTATCATACTTCTCTGAACTCAAATACCAACATGGTTTCTCTCACAATATTCAAACCTATGTTGCCATCGTTAGAATACTCTGTTACTGGAACTTGAATAGAAGGTTGGATTCTCTTTTCCGTGATATAATAATTTCTCATTCTAAACAAAACCAATTATTTGAAATTCATGACTTGTTTGAGAAACTATTGGAGGGTGTTCATGTTAAGGATAAAAATCATCACTTGCTTAGAGCTTTTGATGGGTTTGTTAAAGCTTGTGTTGGTCTTAACATGTTTGATGATGCTATTGATTTCATGTTTAAGTTTCAAATTAGGAGGTTTGGGATTCTTCCGAATATTTTTGCTTGTAACTTTCTTATTAACCGTTTGGTTAAATGTGATAAAGTGAGTATGGCTTTCGAGATTTTTGACCGAATCAAGAGTCTAGGTTTGTGTCCTAACCATCACACTTATGCCATTATCATTAAAGCTTTGTGTAGGAAGGGCGGTGATTTGAAACAGGCGTATGGTGTGTTGTTTTATGAAATGGAAGAAGCTGGGGTGACTCCGAATTCGTATTGCTATGCAGCTTATATTGAGGGGTTGTGTAATAATCATAAGTCTGATTTGGGATATGAAATGCTCCGAGATTTTAGGGAGAGGAATGCTCCTATTGAGGTTTATGCCTACGCTGCAGTTATTCGCGGGTTTTGTAATGAAATGGAATTAGATAAAGCCCAGAATGTATTTTTCGACATGGAATGGCAGAGACTTGTTCCTGATTGTCAAATTTATTCTCCGTTGATTCGTGGATATTGTAAGACCTATGATTTGGTTAAAGCTTTAGCCTTATATGAGGACATGATTTCGAAGGGTATAAAGACAAATTGTGTGATTGTTAGTTGTATCCTTCATTGCTTTGCTGAGATGGGTGAGGATTCAAGAGTTGTAGATATATTTAAGGAAGTAAAGCAATCGGGTGTGTTTCTTGATGGGGTAGCTTACAATATTGTATTTGATTCTTTGTTTAAATTGGGTAAGATGGATGAAGTAGCAGGTATGCTGGAGGATTTCAAATCTATGCAGATCGATTTCGATATCAAACACTACACAACCTTTATTAAAGGTTACTGTCTTCAAGGTAAACCCGATAAAGCCTATATCGTTTTCAAAGAAATGGAGGAAAAGGGATTTAAACCTGATGTTGTTGCTTATAATGTACTAGCTGCCGGTTTGTGTGGAAATCGTCATGTTAGTGAGGCAATGGAGCTTTTGAATTATATGGAGAGTCAAGGTGTGAAGCCAAACTCTACTACACATAAGATTGTCATTGAAGGTTTGTGTTCAGAAGGCAAGATTGAAGAAGCTGAGGGATATTTTAACTCTATGAAAGATGAAAGTGTTGAAATCTATACTTCCATGGTTAACGGCTATTGTGAAGCTGACCTTATTGAAAAATCATATGAACTTTTTCATGAGCTGTCAAACCGAGGAGACACTGCACAAGAAAGTTCGTATTTAAAGCATCTTAGCAAAGTATTGTATTCTAGAGTATTAGCTGAATTGTGCCAGACAGAGAATATGCAACGTGCTCGCTCTTTGTTTGATTTTTTCCGTGGGAGAGGATTTACGCCAGACGTTGTAACTTACACAATCATGATAAAAAGTTATTGTAGAATGAATTGCTTGCAAGAGGCTCATTACCTCTTCCAGGATATGGAGAGCAGAGGAATCAAACCTGATGTAATTACCTACACAGTTCTACTTGATGGGAAATTAAAACAAGCGAGATTAAAAGGGCATTTCTCTTCTCAACACGGAAAAGGAAAGGATGCACCGTACGATGTTTTGACTCTCTGGAGAGACATGAAGGAAAAGAAAGTAAGTCCGGATGTTGTTATTTACACTGTTTTGATTGATGGACATATAAAGGTCGATAACTTTGAAGATGCAATTAGACTCTTCAAAGAAGTTATTAACAGAGGACTAGAACCGGATAATGTAACATTCACTGCTTTATTTTCGGGCTTGTTAAACAGTGGGCACCCAGAGATAGCAGTTACATTGTATAATGAAATGTTTTCCAAGGGAATGACACCACCCTCACATTTAAACCAGCGAATTATGGAAGTTAGAAAGCTGCAGTTTCAAAGTAGTACCGGCGAATTATGAAATTTAGAAAGCTGCAATTTCAAAAGTAGTGAATCAGTTTTGATTGTTGGTTCTTGGAGTTACCAACAAGTTTGAAATTCTATCTGGTTGATACCTAAAGGTGAAGCATAATCACACGTGCTTTGGGTTATTTTGCTAAAACTTCTTGTATAGATATGAAAGGGAGTAGAGACACAGACCGATTACCAGAATGTCATTGTACGTAGGTATGTATCTTCTTTATACTGAATTAAAATGATATGCAATTATGAATGCGTAAGTAGTATAAATGAGACGGATTCAAAAAGGTTTTTCTTGCTGCCACTTGTTTAATATAACATGAATATTGTATTTGAACTTGAGAAATTAAGTTTTTTGCAAGTTAAATTTGGATGTCTTTTTTTAATTCTTTTGGATTACCAGGTATTGTTTAATTTCAAGGAAGTAGCAGCAAGAAAAACTTTATTGGATTACTTGTTTAATATAACATGAATATTGTTTAATTCTATTGTTTTTATAATTTCAATAGTTTGTAAAGTCATTGAATTATTCTTACTATATATCATACAGAAGCTCTCATGCTTAATTACAAGCCATTTTTTATTGTCACAATTTATGATTTACACTAGGTAGCCTGTTACCCTTTTGCTTAATTGATACTCCGTCTGGGTTCAGTTATAAGCATAACTAACTAACCACACATATTAAGAGTGGTGGCTAAACTCATTTAATTTTCTTGATGTAATCCAAAACTTAATTTTATTTCCCAAAATACTCTTTCTTTTCATTTAGTTTTGTATGAGAACTTATTTCATTGAAGAGTATTTTGAGAATAATAGCATTAAAAATGATAGAATTAGTTAGGTTTTGCTTATATTTAGAACCATCTGATAAGACTTCCTTTTGTCTTATATTTAAGACCAAAGTAGTAATTGAAAAGGATCTGCTTTTACTGAAATTTAGGTTTTACATTTAATTATCTCAAGCTAACTTGTCGGCTTTTTTGAGTTTGCACATAGGAGAGTATCTGATCTGACTGTGCATATTTAGTTGCATAGCTGATTTGGACTAATGTGAAGCTGCCGAGCATTGAATGCAGTTCAATTAACATTGGAAGACTCTTAATCATATTCATGTTTCGCCTATAAATTATGTTTCATATTATTTTCACCGTTGCTAAGTGATTAGTCAGTTTTTTGTCGGTAATTTTTTTATTAAGCCTCTATTCTTGCTAAATTGGGATTTTTCATGTTATACCTTCCATAGCTAAGTGATTTTTCAAGTTTTTCTGTAATTTTTTTGTTAAGGTCCTTTCTTTCATTCCCTTACCTTCCATTAACAAAAGTTTGTTATTCGGATGGTAGCATCATTGCAGATATTAATGCGGCAAAGAAGCTTGTAGTCCAAGTAGCAAAGCTTTTGCCTGTTCAGATTCCTCCCGTATCTACTACAATGGAAATGCTTTTGATGGATGCTAAGGTGTGTATTATTTTTCTTTCTCCCCTCTTTTATTCCCATCAATATAATATTTTACTTTACTATTTGTGTCGCGTTGGTGTATGACACTGACACGACACTAACACTTGTAATACAATGACTTCTTTTTTCTAAAATTATTATCGGTATCTACATATCAGTGTTAGGGTTGTTTTTGGAGTCTGTGTCAGTGCTTTATGACCAAGAATATGATACCACATCTTAATTACAACATAATATAAATTAATGACCTAGAACAAGAAAAGGCATTTATTTAGTATTTTGGTAGTTTTATGCTTCTTTTTTTGCAGAGTCACAGATAAGCATCAAAATTCAAAGGATGCAGAAGGTGCTGCACGTTTTAAGAGACGACAGGTCCTGATGGAAAAACATGCGAATAGGAGTGAAAATGAACCCTTACCTAAGCAATGCCATAATAATGGTAACATTAGGCCTTAGAATGAATTATAAGATGAGACTAATTACATTTTGGCTCACTGATTTCTCACAAATGTTTCTTTATCACGATCATGAAACAGCTATGAATAGACATCAAAGCTCAAAAGAGGATGCAGCTGATGCACACAGGTTGCGGAGAAGAATGGTTATGATGCAAAATTGTGCCTACAGTTTAAGGTGTCAAAGTGAAAATCAATACGCTGCCATGCAACTCTATAATGGTCTGATTAGGCCTATGACACTATTCTAAATGTCATTGATTATATTTTGTTAAAATTCATTATCGCAAAGCTAATTGTCTATCTTCATGCCGTTTTAGTGATGTAAACCAACTTCTGACAGCAGAGTATGAACTGCTTCTTAATCAATACATGGATGCAGATTTTGTTCTTTACTATTGTTGGAGGAATGGTAGGGTCACACCCTCTAACACTCTCTTTAAATAATGTAGAAATAATTTGTAAAGATACTCTTGCGCATTGTAGAATGTTTTCAGCATAGCATATTTCTTAGCACATTTCTTGGTATATTCTTTTTGTAATTAATGTTACTGATTGTAAAATTGCCTATATAAGAATTTTCTGATGTCATTCAGAAACATGGTTTCAGCATATGTTTTTTCATATTCTCTCACTCTTTCAATATGGTATTGAGAGCCTAATGAGTGACAACCCTACATTGTGCTTGCCCTGTGAACCCACTGTCCTCTAATGAGATATTTTTTGGCAAACTGTGTTTCAACTCCAGCTTCCTGCCTTCTCTGTTGCCGCAACCTATTCCGACACTCGTTTCGAGCGTATCTTGCAAAATTTGCCATTGTTGTGGTCGTAATTACCAATCTTGAGACCTTTTCAACAAATGAGTACCACCATCGTCCTCGCCTCATCCAAATCAAGCAACCACCCCAAAGCTTGCTGCCAGAAGCTGTCACATGTTCCACCTCACTCACTGCGTGTGACGACGTGTTCCTCCACCTCTCTTGTCTCCATTTAGTGTGTCAGACTTGACTCATCGTCGTGGAAAAGTCTTTCCTCACATCATGAGATTTATATGGATTCTCATAATCTTATTTCTTTTATGCTTTTGCATCTCTTTTCTCTCCTTCCCCCTTTCTCTAGTACTAGTATCTATATTTTTGTATGTCTTTTAATTACCTAGTGCGTTGCTCTCTCAAGGAAATCTAGAATTTTCTACCGTTTCACTAAAGTCGTGGAGTTCATAATTTACATATGTTGTAATCATGAGAGGATATCAAACTTTATTGCTCTCAAAGTGGTACCTAGTGTGTGTCTTTCTGTTTTTGGTGCTTTATGGGGTGGTTATCTTCATCACATAGAGGGTGTATTCATCACAAAGCTAACGAGGGTGTATGTTTGGTGAACATGAGATTAGTTATGTTTGGTGAATGGATTTGTAAAAGAAAAAGATGGAGAAAAATGAAGGGGTGTGATGCGGCATAACTTATGCAATGCATTTGGTGTACGATTATTTCTTGGCACTTCAATAGTTTATGTTCAGTGAAAGAGGAAAAATAGTTCATGGAAGAAAAGTAGAGTTGAGCAGTATGAATCAAATTCTCATAAATCAATATACGGAGAAATACTACTAGAATATATACGAAGCATAAAAAATTTAAAAATTGTATCGTATATTTACATCATTAAAACCTTATAATTTACTGTATCTATTATCTTTTATAATTCAGTCTTGTAACTTTTAATCTTTACAAAGAAAGTCTCAATTTTATAGTTACCAAAAACATATTTAACTTTTATAACGCCTCTTCAAAAAACATGATATAGACTTTCTTAAACTGCAAGTGAAGCGATATTGATATTGGGGTAAAGACACTCTTCCAAACATCTCTTTATAATCTGAATTCTGAGCAAACCACAAACTACCGTAGTTTGTCCAAGACAAATATCTTACAATTCAATCTATGTGAAGAGTATAACACACATAATTATAAATGTAGCAAGAGGGGACCAGTCAGCAACAGTTCTATATGAGTTTTTGCTTCTACTATTTAAATCTTGAAGTAATGCAATTGAATAGATGACACGTGGCGGAAAATTTCAGTGTTTAGACCAAACAAATTCTGGTTTCCAGTAGTGTTAAATTCTGATCAGGTAAATTTTGAAAGAAGAATTTTGTTTATATTAAACAGCTCAGGAAAACTGAAAAATACAATGCCATTTTAGTGCCTTAATCTATTATTACAAGCACAAAGTTGGTGTAATTAAGCTTAAAAGAGTCCACCAAATACACAAACAATAAAAAATGCTCCCCAAATAACATGTCAGCTACATAGATTAGGTATGCACACTGCAGCATCTTGATTCTGTTCCTTCCATATTCTTCCGGTGACTCTAAGTTTCAGCTCCTTCCTATCCCCACCAGAGAAAAATAGTGCCATATTTCTTTGAATGATGAGACCATCATGGCTATCCCTAACTTTACGGTGGCTATCTCGAACACTTCGTGGCGTACCCTCCCAAATTAGTTTCCTGCCATTGGCTCCAACTTCCAGGCTATAGCTGTAGTTCCGAGCATCATTTTCGTCGCCCATAAACCGAAGGAATGCCATGTAAACAGGGGCCATGCCGAGCTGAAAAGCTTCGAAATGAAGGCAGAAGTATTGACCGAAACAATGAAATACCTACAAAATAAAAGTAAAGTCGGCAAACAGAAGAATCAGAGAAAGTGAGAAGTATGTGTGTGTGTATATATACACACACACACACACACACAAACACTGAAATAAGATTACATGTTGCAGCGAGAGGGTGCAATGATATGAAGTTGTCCTCATCCGTCACCCGCAACAGAAAAATAATATAAAACCATTTTTTTTGGTTACAAAAATTTTAGGGTGAGGGGATGGTGCCCCAGTCCAAGGCAGGGAAGACCTTCGGGCTCAAAGAGCACTTACAAAGGTAATTACATTTACCTCCCTCCAAAGGCACTAGCGGGGCTCGAACCCGGGTTCTCTCGGATTCAAGACCTGTCTTTTTACCACTAGACCAAGTCTTTGAAGTTAATATAAAACCATTTAACCAATCAAATGGTACACAAATATGGTTCGGCCATATAAAAACTATAAAAATACTAGATTAAACACTTATATCATAAGCAATTAGCATATAAGTGTTTATGTATAAGGTGTTTTCATTAGCTATTTTGGAGAGCTTATAAAAATAAGCTGAAAACAATTTATAGACAAGTCATAGTTGTTTTTATAACCTCTCCTGAACAGTCTCATAAGTGTTTGCAAATAGATAAGCTGAAATAAACCAATCCAAACAAGTTCGTACAGGGCAGTGAAATAAAATAATACTAATAAATGGCATGGACATTTGAAAGTATTTCACCATAAAATCAGTTCCCTGATTGGAAGTGAACATGAGAAATTGTATCCCCACAAAGAATTTTAGTAACAGAAAATTTATGAGGAAGTCAAACAATAAGATAAATGTGTTGCACTTACTGTGAGCATCCAGGTTGCATTCTCTACTTCACGGGGATTTGACTTCACATAACGATGGTTGAATGTGCATCCGGTGTGCATGTCCACCTTATGGTCATCCCTCAAATGAGCAACGAGGAAGGAAATATCGCCAACAGTGGAACACTCTGATCCAGCATAAGGACAACTATAAGGTCTAAAATTACATACTGTCTCATGCTTAAGCTTGCTGTAGTACGGAAAGATTTCTGGACATCCGAGGGAGTAGTACTTGCACGGTAACTCAAGTGATTCAGCCACCTTCTCCAGTGCTAGACACCTAATATCTCCAAGCTCTTGTCTACAAGTCGGACATCGGTTATGCACCCGTGTTTTGCATGTGGAACATAGTGTGTGGCCATTGTGACACTGCAAATAAACTAATTGTCACATTTTCTCCTCACCTTTTGGCAAATATACACTTTTTGTAGCTTAATCATGGCAAGATCAACTTCCTCACAACTCAATTGAAGAAACTAACATGAGTTAATCCAAGAATGGCTAAAGTTTCTACGACATAAGTATATTTCAACATACAACACCCCCCATAGATTTAATGGTTAAAATTTCACTGGCTTCACTATTGTGTGGTTGTAATTATACTCGCACACAGATATTGACAACAGAACAATGGAAATGCTCAGACACCATAACATAAAATGTATATTCATGGAAGATATTCTAAGACTACGCCTTATGGTTTTGACATTGAATCCAATTTGATTAATTTCAATAACCTCTTCAACTTCACTTAGGTTATAGTTTAAGAAATATAATTTTTCTTGAAATACACTTCTGGAGTGCATTAGGTTTGAGTGCAAAATACATTGAATGAATCAGTTTCAACTTTCAACATTATCAATAAATTTCAACCAAAACAAAGCATCTACGCATGATCCAAACTTGACATAGCCAACCTGAATCACGTTAGATACTCAGAAATTTATCCATCCTGAAGTGTTTTTCACAATTAATATGTCTATAACAAGAAACACAAAGCCAAATGCAAACATCCATTTTGAAATCAATCAATAAGGCTAAACTACAACAAGAAGCTTTTCATTTTTAAATTTAACAACAAAGTTATTCCTCAATTTGAAATTGACACCTAACTAACATGAATTGCAAATATTTTGATAATTTCACAATCATATTAAAGACTAATCCATTTAAATGAACCCCCTCCTAAAAAATCATGAAAACCCTAAAATCTTCCAATTCAAATGAAATCATGGTAATTAAATAAATAAATCAAAAAAATAAAACAAAAACAGACCTGATGAATAGGAGGGTACATTGAATTAGTACAAACAGGACATTCAAGCAATTCATGAACACTAGTTGCAGGAGCAATGGCAGTGGGACCCAAAATATTATTGATATTTGCACCTCCATTTCTAGCCTTGGTGGAAGAAAATTCAGAGTGATGATGATGATGATGATGTGAATGGATCTCATCCTCATCCATACCATCAGAAGATGACACACACTCAATGCTATCCAACTCCATCAACTCTCACCAAACCGAAAAAACAAAAACAACCCACTAATCAAAATCGCAAATTTCACCAAATTAATTATCTGGGTATTCCCCTTTTTCTCAAAATTTTCTTCCCCCAATTCTCTCCCTTATTTTCCCAGGAAAATTTAAAACGAGAAAATAGAAGAAGATGGAAAGAGAGAGAAACCAAACTCTGTTCTGGGGAAGAACAGAACAGGTTCTTTTCTTCGTTGTCTCTCTGTTTTTCTCTTTCTCTCTCTTCTCTGTGCAACAAGAAGACAGAGAGAAAGAGAATGAAAGGTGAACCGTTAAATTTCTGAAATTAGATACTTGATGGATTAATCCAACGGTAACTAGATTTCATACATGTTTTTTTAGTTGTTGGTTTTTTGTTTTTTTGGTAAGTTTTCTTTTTGGGTAATTTAGTTGTTTGTTTCAAGTTAAATCAAAATCATAATACTAGCATTTAAAATTAAGAAACTTAACTGAATCCGGTAGAGCACGCAATTTCAATTCCAATTCCAATATATTTTTGTGTTAATAGTTCCACCATACTCCAACAAAATTCACAAATATTAAAAAAAAGAAAATTAGTTGTAACGATAAATTTGTTTAAAATATGTATTAATTTTATATTTCATTTGTTCTTTATTATAAGTCTATTTGAGCAGTTTCTCATACATTAATTTTTTTTGCAAGATCTTATATTAAGAGAAAAAAAATGAAAAGTTACACCATATGCATAGAGATTGATGGAATGTTTGATTTCTGGTGTTATTTGAGGGTTAAAATCCTCTTCTTTTCCAAAATAAATTGAGAATGTTAATTATTATAGTTTTGAATTAAACAAATGATATAATGCACATTTTTAAAATTGAAGATATTAATTAAATATTTATACACCTTCGAAGATGAAACAAATGGGAAGAATCAAAAATGGAGAATTTTAACTCGTTATTTTAACACAAGTATCTTAACGTTATTCACCATTAAATGTAAATATTGATCTCAATTATAGGTTAATTGCTGAATTGGTGCAAAGTGTTGGTAAATCATTCAAGCTATCTATCTATTTTACGTGTTTTAGTTTAACCACCTACTTAAAAAACCCGGATAATATATACAACACAAATATTTTTTAGTTTTATTTTTAACGGTGTAAAGTATGTGTCAACTTTGTTGTTACTTTTTCTTTTAAAAAAATTGATATCCACCCCAAAGACCCATTAATATAAAGTACATATCTCACACTTCATTAATTGGGTTCAATTTAAAACGATGACAAAATTTTGCATGGACTAACACATAAATTAGCACTGAAATAATTAATAGCATAAGTAAAAACAATGCTTTAAGTTTTCATTGAAAAAAAAATAAAATGATATAAAAGGAAAAGAAAAAAAAAACACACTAAGGTAACATGTCTCAAATAAAAATAAAACTTGAAAGGCAACAAAACCATTTTTTTTTCTTAACAAGTAACAAAACTATTGTTGATAAAACTCGAACCGTAGGAAATCGACCAAGACACAAGCTTGGCAAGATATCTTATTCAAGTCGATGGAAGGCTGTAATCACAGGGTGAAGCTCCATCTCAATAATCACTACGTACAAATTCACACCAAGAATCTGATGAGGTGTATTTATTTAGCTCTCATTTTTCCATCACTGTTTTTATATTCAGCCACGCAACTTTCTATGGTTCTTTTTTTTTTTTTTTTTTATACCATTAAATTATAGACCTAGTTAGAGTACACATATTTTAAATATGAAGAGTGTTAAAAACACATTCTCTAATACACACTTTTTAGCATACTCTTCTTTATTTGTTAGATTCATACGAACCCCACCAAATCATACAGATAATCAATAAAAAAAAGAGCAAGTGTTAGAGCTATTACAATAGCAACCAGTAAGTTCAGTTGAAATGCTTAAATGCTCAAGGCAGTGAGCTTAAGAAATTGTAATAGTCGTAGTTTTTACAATCGCACATGAGAATAGGTAATCAATATCCAAGTATAGTTTATACTAGTTGCACCCTATGATAAAAACTATATATATATCAAATAATTGCCACTGAATCGTTACATTGTTGGGGTTGGCCACTTATTTTAAAATTGCATATGACTGAAATGCTGATGTTTTATCTCGTAAAAGAAGGTAGTATTGAACCTACGGGCTGTTGCTCTATTGATCAATAAGTCACGTCAAATGGCAAGAGTTTGGATAAAATAAAAAGACCAAACAGGAATCATATAAAGTGATGTACATTTTTGGTTCCTTCCACCAGTTTTGCCCCAAAACTACATCAATGAATAAGGTATTCTCACATTTAAAAGACGTATGTGACATTTGGTTTACCTCACTGTGATTTGTAATGATGAAACTAACCATGGGAAGTCACTCTTGAACTACTCTTATGACTTATAGTACATTGATTTCGACCCAATCCACATGGGACAATCTGAATCTAACCCTTTATATTATTTTAACAAATGTATCAACTAGTTATTATGTACAAGGATAAACTATAATAAATATCAGCAACGGTTTGATTACATGCTGGCCACAATGGAAGGAAGTTCTGTCTCTGCTTCCTGATCACCACCAGAAACCTCCGTAGTCTATAATACAGAAAAACAAACATGATTATGAACTAATTTGATACAGCAAAAAAGACAACATTCATGTCATTGCAAATTATACATACCTCTGAATCGTTCTTCTCCTTGGAAAGGTAACTATCAAATGCACCCTTGCCATAAAGGATTTTAGCGCCTCTCACTGAACCCTCACCTCCAACAGAGTTTTCATCAACAACAACAGCATCTATAACATCGTCGCCTGTTCTGATATCGGGAATCTGCACAAAATTTGACCCAATCAAGCCAACAATCTTCTTTAAGTAATAAGTCCTTAGTGTAGTGGAAGTTAGGTGAAAGGAATAATTAATATAGGGCAGTTGACATACAAATCCATAAGGATATTATTGAAAAATCATAATCGATATTCTAAAGTGACAAATAATCTAAGACATGCATATATTCCAAGAAGACACTTATATATGAGGAAGTCAATTAATTAATTAACGCTCTGCTTCAATATTGGCAAGTTGTGGAACCTAAAGAAGAGCATTTTTCTGATATACAACGGCCACAGGCGAACAATAAACTCATGGTTTGTAGGTAGGGGTGTGGAGTTTTGAATGTCTATTCTCTATGTTATTTAATATTTAAAGACTCCAGGAGTAACTCTTTTGAGTTACTCCAAATCATAGCCATCAATTATAATATCAATCTACAGCTATGATTAACTACTAATAAGGCTGAGCCTTTTGTTTCTCTACGGCAAAACACTTACTGCAAACACTTGACAAAAGACTACAATCTCAAAGTTGGCTTTGATTTTAAAAATAAATTAACTGGATCGGATAAGAAAAAATAATACGTACCCATTATTTGTTTTTATGCAATCATTGTTAATTTTCAATGAATTGGGTAATTTTAATTCACAAAAGATGAATTCATTATTAATAGAAGAAAAGGCTTTGATCCTATCAGGGTAAAAAATGTGCTTGCAGACATTTTTTTATTTGCATTCATTCACGCCTATGAGATTCAAGGCACAATACAACATTGCATAACCCAACTTTGAGATTGAAGGTATACACGTAGCAACATACACAATTGGATTGATGCATAATGAAGAGTCACAGTGTGTTTACTATTTAGGAAGGAGTATAAAATCCTTATCCTAGAGATTAGTAATGATTAATCATAACCATAGATTGATATTATAATTAATGGCCAAGATTTGGAGTAACTCTAAAAAGTTACTCCTGGAGTCAACGGATCCCTTCTCTTTAAATAAAAATAAAATGTAGGTTAATACACACATGTGGATACAAAGATCCAATGTGTAATCGTCTATAGTTGTCAGATGTTAAGCACCCTCTCTGATCACAGAGGCTAGACCTTCACTCTATATCACACTATGAAAAAATTGTTCATCTGAAGAAAATAAAGAAAAAAGCATACCTCATACATGGCATCTACCAAAATACTCTCTATTATTGCCCGTAAGCCCCGAGCACCAGTATTTTTAGACATTGCTTGTCTTGCAATTGACTTGCGGGCGCTTTCCGTAAAATGTAATTTCACCTGAAAACGAAATGCACAACATATTGTTGTCAGAACATCCATTTCCATCCCAAGAAAGCCTGTGCCAACAATTCAAAATCTAAATGAGCAACCAATTCCACTATTTTATTTGGTTGATCCTCAATCATTAACACTACCACACAGGCATAAACAAACAAGAAGTTTTATTTATAAGCGAAAAGACCCATAGACCTAGAACCCGTTTGGATTGACTTCTTTGAGCTTATCTACTAGCATAAGCACTTGTTACACTGTTTGGGAGAACTTATAAAAACAAATTGTGACATTTTCATAAGCTGTTTTCAGCTTATTTCTTTAAGATCTCTATGATAGCTTATGAAAACAGCTTACACACACACACACACACACATATACTAGAACAGTTCAATTTGTGTTATAGAAATATCTTACATATTAGCGCTTTATATGGTAAGTGTTCAATGCTATAAGCTGCAAAAGAAGTTGTTTATCCAAACAGGGTCCTAATGTATTAAGCTTAAGGGTCAAGATATAGCGCTAGGTTGCTATTGTAGCTTCCCGTGCGTAAACTATTGGAGAGAAAACTTGTCAGCAGTGAAATGTACAAGGAATTAGGAGCCTTGTGGAAACTTACTCCATTAATTTGGAATGTCTTCTTGTATTGCTTCTCTAAAGCACTCTTCGGTTCTGTGAGGACCTGTAGAAATTAATGGTATCAGGTGACATTAAAAATGACTTGTAAAGTTAAAAAATAAAGCACTTTTATGGACATAATTTGTGTAAACAGCACACTTTAACTGAATGAAGAAGGGAAAGACAAAAAAAAAAACTAAAAACAATGCCAGATCTGAATGCTTTTGCTCACTGAGAACCCTAGTCCCTCTGGCTTCCTCACCAATAAATAAAATTTCACTATCAATAAATAAATACTCAACACACTACTGACTACTTCATTCAATTGTGAACACATACAAATGAGAAATGCATTTCAGGTAAAAAAAATTGAGTGACCAAGTTTAGTGATCAACATATATAGCCTACCTGAATGAGTTGATTTTCAGTTAACGCAGATAGACTGACAAGAATAGGAAACCGTCCAACAAATTCAGGTATTAAACCATATGCTATAAGATCACTGCTTTCAACCTGTCAAAAATAATAATTTTCAATGATGTACAGATCAAACTTGAAATTAGCTTGGATGGTACTAAAAGCCAGTATGCTTACAAGATTGGTCACATGAAACTTACAGTTCCTAATAATGATGATGCAATTGCAGAATCTGTGACACTTCCAGCCCTCATCTTTGCACGTACAGGTGCTCCAAATCCAATAGAAGAATCTTGGCGCCTGAAAGGAGATCAACAGATTGACTGGTTACAGAAACACGGCACATACCACATTCTAAAACTGCTGCTATGAAATTTTCAGGATTTGTTCAACCTTTCTGAAATTGTTTTCTCTAAGTCAATGAAGGCTCCTCCACAAATGAAAAGTATATTCTTCGTGTCAATCTGTTAAAAGACCCATATGGCACAACACTTATAAATAAAATGAAAACGATAGACGGCTCTTTGCAATTAAAAATAACTCCAGACATGAAATTCAACCAATCCAGTGTGCACAGATACAATGATACAAATAGACATAAGCTTACTTAAAGGTTTAAACAATGAACATTCTTAAATATTGAAATATGATTGCACCCATGTATCAGTTCCATAAATATATCTGATAGCCCCTACAGGCTACAAGCAAATAAATACCTGAAACTGTAAGTCATGAAGAATAATGTACATGTACCTGAATATTGTCACCTCTCGGATGCTTTCGAGCTCCCTTCTCGGGAACATTGACAATCTGGATTGGAAAGAATGGTACAAGATCAACATACAATGGAGTGCTAAATATACTATAAAAAAATAATAACTGGGCAAACTTCAAATATCCTAGACTTTTCCGTTTCATTGTCATGTTATAAGCAGCTACAAAAAACTTCAAATCCAGCAGTTCAGTTTTTTGGTGTTGGTGATTGTGAAAAGAACTAACCGTTCCCTCAAGCATCTTCAGTAATGCCTGCTGAACACCTTCACCAGAGACATCTCTACTGATATTAAGGCTCTCAGCCTGAAATGACGAGAAGTGGTTTAGAACAGTGAAAAAATACATAGTCAGTAGGGAAAATAAATAACGGGGAACCTTTTTGGTAATCTTGTCAACTTCATCAATGTAAACAATGCCTTGCTGTGCAGCTGCCACATTATAATCTGCAGCCTGAAATAAATTTATGCAATGTTGATCCAGACTATAATTAATTATGCTATGCTTGCTAATTTATGTTTCTTTCAAAGAGTAGCTAGTTACATGATTTCGTGAAAGAAACACCAAAAAAATTAAAATTTGATGAATCACACGTTAAACCTGGTGAATGTTCTATATCAGTTTACATTTTTTGTTCAATAACAAAAAAAAAACACTCAAATATTGGATACAGTAACATGGGTCATGTTTGGGCTGTCTAAGGAAAAACCACATTACAATATTGTCTAAAACTAACAGTTGTTGCAAATTATTTACCGCGAGGAGCTTGTATAATATGGACTCCACATCTTCTCCAACATAACCAGCCTGCATAGGACAATGTTAAAGTTAGAGTTAGACCTTTAACGCAAACATGAAGGTTTCACATAACATAAATTAAGATAAAAAATGATATAATGCAAAAAAGACATGCTGAATGTATCTTATAAATTCCAACCACCTAGAAAAGGAAGTGAGATAATTCCATGAAGTACTTTCGATGCTTTTAGTTCTATCATAAGTAAATGCTTCTTGTGTCTATATATATATATATATATATATATATATATATATATATATATATATATATCAATTTGTTCATTTAGAATTTACATAAATTGTCCACCTATGTGCATTTAAATTTGTTCTTATATATAAGACAATGGTTTTAAGTACATAAGATTAGATGATAGCAATGGCCCAAATATGTGCATTCTTCTTTTTTCCTGGAAAGTTACAACCCATGTGGAGCTTTACAAGTCTTTCAATAGAGGAAACACAAAGAAAAAAATTATTTCTACTTCCCATTCCAATTTTAAGTTTTATTTATTTACTTTAAAATATGATAAATCAGAAAACAAGAATAAAGTGTTCTAACTTGCCTGAGTGAGTGTGGTTGCATCTGCAATAACAAAGGGAACATTTACAAACCTAGCCAAGGTTTTGGCAAGTAATGTCTTCCCTGTCCTTGAAACAACATCAAAGAAAAACAAGTTAAACTGGTTGCCACAAGAAACAAGGCATTAACGAAATTTCAAAGAAATGATCATGGAAAAAGCAGAAGTCCCAAACTCAATTGCCTCCCCCATCTATTTTAGAAAATGATGATTTCCCTATAGAATTTTAAACCAATGCTCAGCACAAAATTCAATAATATACTAGTGCAACTAAATGAAACGAACTCAATCAATTAGAACAATTTGTGCTTCAAAGAACAAAAGCATCACACATTAACATCTTACAACACTGAAAAACGACAACACAGAACCATAAGTACATCGAGAGTGGAGATGGTAAAAACCCGTTTACCTGATCCTGTTGGCCCCATTAAAAGAATATTACTTTTCTCAAGTTCAACATCGTCGTCATCATCAACAACAGCATCGGCTTTACCATCAATATTTGAATCTCCTGCATGCCTAACATTCCAAATAGTAAGAACATAAAGAAAAATAAAAAAAAGTGTAAAACATGTGCATGAAAGTAATAACATGCTGAAGTAATATACCAACCACAACTTTTCATGATAGATTCTCTTATAGTGATTATAAACTGCCACAGATAGCACCTTCTTTGCCCTTTCTTGTCCAATTACATGTTTATCAAGCCCTTTACAAATCTCCTTTGGAGTAGGAAAACTACCTCCCATACTAGACCCACCCCAACGCCAATCTTTCGAATTCCCGGAATCACCGGAGCTAGCAGCACCACCACCACCACCTCCACCACCACCAGAAACATCATAATTCCCAGGACGAACAACAATTCCACCACCAGACCAAACTTCAGGAGGATCAACAAAGGAAGAAACAAGAACCCTATAAGCGGTTACATCATAAGGAACATGATTAGGGTCTTGGGTAAGGGTGGTGGAAGTGGAGGCAGCAGTAGTATTATGATTACCCTTATGGATGAAATCGCCGCCGCGGAGAGAAAGGGGTTTGAAGGAAGTGAAGTGATAAGGGGTGTTGATTAACGGTGAACGTGGTGGAGAGTGTGAATGACCAGCGTGGGTGTAATTGAATGCGAAGTAGCGTAACTGAGATAACGCGAGGGTTGCTTTTTCCTTTGAAGGTTTTGATCGAAACGCAGCAGCAGCAGCCATAAGGTTGAATTTGATTTGAATTGATTAGATTTGGGGATTTTAGAGAGAAAGAGTGTATGAACAGAACATTGATTTGTGGGTATGTGTTTAAGGATTTGTGAAGTGAATCTATTATCTACGTATATGGTGTTGTTGTCTTATTCAGAGAATCGAGTTTGCGGTTGCGGGAAGGGATTGAACCCATTTTTCATTTTCAGGGTTTATTTATTTATTTATTTATTTATTTATTTCCTTTTATCATTTGGATTTTATTTACAGTGGTTCTGGTTCATGTCCAAACTCCAAATTGCAATGCCACACATCAAAACCGCCTCAACAACTTGCTAATTAACTAACCACTACCACAATACAATATCTTTTTTTATTTTTTACTAAATAAAGAAAATATTTGGTACACACTCAACATCTTAGATGGTTGTATACTTTGATAAAAATGGATGAAGAGAGTGATGGAAAAGTATAAAAAGAGTGATATAAAGATAAAATGACTCATACAAGTCTTGCATTTGGTCTTCTTAATATTTTTATGTTATCCATATCATATTTTATAATTTAGATTGAAAATTATCTAGCTACTCTAAGAGAGTACCAGTAAGATTTGACTTAATTAAATTATCATCTCTTACCATACAAAATTATTTTTATGCTGATTGTCATTTTTTTTTTACTGAAACTATGTGTAACATTTGAGAAAATGGAACAACAAAGAAAAGACGGAGGGATGACCCGCTAGAGGAAACAAATTAGTGAAGTATTTTAAATCTGCAGAAGAGTTTGTGTAATTAGTTAAAATTATTTTCAATCGGGAAATTTACTTGAAGGAAAAAACCACCAAAAGAGGAATGTTCTATAACTCTCAACAATCTTACACTCATAAGACTCTATATAAATCAAGTATACTTTCATTTTTATATTCAGTTTTGACAAAATTGTATCTTGGTTCATACAACATCTTGTTTTAATGAAAGTCCTTAATTAATCTACTGTCTTTGTGGATCACGTAAATCCTCAATCTATCTATATTTGTTAACGGAGGTAAAGCTTCTTGGCTACCCATCAATGCATCGAAGATTAGTGCACATTATAATCACTGGAATATTACGATAGAATTATCTCTGAACCAACTTTGGTGAAGGAGGAACGATCTTGTTTTCAACAATACTTGAGTCGAGAGATAAATGTCACAGTTGGAGTAATACATAGATTAGTTGTTGATGTGAGCCATAGCTGTGTATATGCAAATCTTGCATCCTAAAGAAGAGCATTCAAGATATATCTACCTCTCTTGCTACAACGTTTTCCTGAAGTGTGTCGTTTGTCTTGCCAGAGGGAGGATGAGCACTGGTATCATGTTTTTTGTGAAAACAATGGTCTTCTTTTGGAAGAGAGTTTCACATGCTTTGGTGTAGCCCTAAAGTTTTGTCTTTAGAGTTTTCATAAAAAATGAAGTCTTCATCAAAAAAAGAAAAAAGAACTGCTGTTTTATTTATCTCCAGATTATCATGATCATTTAACTAGGGAACTGGAGAAATAAGGAAAAAGAAACTCGCTCTCCGCTTTTTTTGGTAAACTAAATTACCCATTTTATCAAATCAATGCTATCCAATCTAACATTCTATAAAGATTTTTTTTTTCCCATTTCAAATGATTCAGACTTCATGAAACTATCAACCTAATCTCTGCGAGAAGATAAAGACGATTGTCCTCCAAAAACTGTATAGAAGAATAACTGAATTTCTTCGAAGAGCCAAGGTCAAATGAAATTATAGAGCTACAAGCAGGGAAAAAAAAAGGGGCCTGACAAAGATCTACAACATTCATAGCCTCCAATCACACTTACTAAAGAAATAGTATAACGAGCTAATTCATGTACAGGGAACCAAGAAAACGGTTGTACCACCCTTTATGTCATGCATACCGTTGGGTATAGCTCATATGAATGTCTAGAAGGCTAATCTAATTTTTCTTTGCAAAGAAAAAAAAAAAAAGAAGCCTCAACTGAAGAAAGGAAGCCTCCATTCGAAAAACAACGTGCTACCTTTTTTTGACCTTCATCAGAATGAGAACATTCTCCTTCCAGAGCCAGTCTACAAAATGGATATGCGCTATATGCTCGATAACATAAATTAGTTGTTAGGCACAAGCTATTTTCTTCATAGCTTTGCATCGGCCTTAATTTCATTGTTGAAGTAGGTAAGGAGCAGTCTGAACCTGATAGTGTCATTAGAATAAAAAAAAAAAAAAATCAGCAATGGTGAATTATATCATTATTCAAGATTTACTGGAAAGCTTCAATCAATCATTTAGCAATGTGATTGTGCCATTATATCACAATCGGAAGCAATCTTATTGGAAAGCTCCACTCATTTGAAACAGCTATATGAACTAAATGTTTGCATAAGCTTGCAATTTGATAATGTAATAAGCATGCATCAGTCAGAAATTCAATTGTTGATTAATCAATGGTTAATACCCATTGCTGAGTTTGGTAATAATTTCAAATATAATTAGCACAAAAGAAAGCTACCACAGAGAGAAAGGATTTTCAGTGCTCTCAATAGTAGAATAAATTCCTAAAATATTAGTAGAAGTCATTTCAATGTAAACTGTTCTAACACAGTCAAAATGACTAGGATAAGGTTGACACATAAAATAAATAACAAACTATATCAAACTACGCCCAATGTCTTATAAACCACCTAGGCTTAAAATCCAAATATCCAGAAAGATTACCTGAGTTGCATATGATGAACTTGAAGCCAAAAACTTAAGAAAGTCACTCTTCTTCTTATTGAAACTGAACTTTGCCATGTCCAACATTGTCTTTTCTCTTTTAAAATCGTCAAAAACTTTGTCCCTCTTCCATTGGGTGTTCTGCATTTGCCTCTCCATTTCAATGTGCTTATCAAGCCCCAATGGTCTTTCTGGTCTGGGGAATCTCACATCAACAGCCTCCCTGCAGAACAGTTTTTTCAGTTTACAACGAACAGCAATTTGATGTTTCTAAAATGAAGCTTATATTTTCTTAAAGGATTTTTAAACACTATTTATGTAAAAACCTATAAAATATTTATTTTATTTCCCAAGTTTCAATTATTATTCATTGAGGTATCATTTTGTACAACATATCAAACTTACATAGTTCATATGGTACTAGTTGCTATACACATTATAAATGTAGTAAAAGATTAAAATAATTGGCATTGTCAGACACTGTTTGGGATAGCATTGTTCCAGTAAACTGCAGTTAATCTAGTAAAACCACTTCTTGAAAGATTAATGAAAATATCTCTACATGATACAGTTTCAAGAAAAATATTGTCCCATTTATCTTTTCTTGCTTTCTTGTAAAACTAGAAACACAAATGTTATTTCCTATCCCAGGATGGGCAAAGTTTTCAGCCTGTCATAATTTTCAGAAGATACTAAAAATTAGTTAATAAATAATTAATAAATAAATCGACTTTTCATATTCTTACCTATTGCCCAAGGAAAATACACCACAACTCCTAATCATTCCTCCGTCTAAAGAAAGAGCTCCATCACTTATGCAAGGAAGTGCCCGTATCATTTCAGCCCTTGTCTTATATACTTGTAGACGAGAAAAGAGATTATAAAACAGAGTTTCTCTGAGGCCATGACCACTTGGCGTTAGACAAAATAGGTTCCGGTTGTCTATATTAATCATATTCACAGCAAACCCAACAAATCCAGCCGGACACTCCCCATTGGGCAATCTTGGATTTAAGATGTCCAACTTTCTTTGTGAGTCATCAACAACATATTTACCAGCATAAGGCCTAAAACAAAAGAGGAAAAAAGTTAAAAAAAAACACTGATTTATCCACAACCACAAATAAAAGACAAAAACATGATTCTTGTATTCATGCCTTAGAGATTCAAGACATATCACTAGAAATCGACCATCCAAAGGCCTTCCAATAGTGGCACCTAGCCCGTGAAGGCCACAGCTTTTATTTATATAGCCTTCCTTATCATACATTTCAAGAGCTTTAACTCCTTCATAAGTTCTACAGACAATTGCCAACATAGTTTCCACTCCAAGATACTCCGAGAAAAGTCTGCATTCCAAATAAGTTGAGTGAAACTATCGGTATGTATGCTTACAGTTCATAGATATTAACAAAGCAAAAAAAATAAATCATTTTGCATCTTGCCTAGAGATAACGTGACAGAGACCGAAGAAACAAAGTACCTATTACAAGTCTATGAAAGTGCTTGATTTCGTAAGCCAAAAAGAAAATAATCTGTACAAAAAGTACCTGCTAAGATTGTCATCCTCAACTTTTCCTAGCATAGCAACAACACCAACAACATCCTGTGTTAGTGCAAGAAGAGAAGCCTGTGCTCCATGACGAGTCTTCACCTGGCACAAAATACCAGCAGCAGATTTTTCATGCCGTAATATCTGTTTATTTACCTCCTCCTCAGTTGTAATGTGGAGATCGTCCGCATTACCAATCTTGGCTGTACTTGAAGACTTTGATTTCCCAATAGCAACTATGAATAAGAAAGGAAAAGCATATAAGACACCTACGTTTGTTGATAGAGAAATATTACAGAACGAAATGAACAAAATATCATTTCCTTAAAAAAAAATGAAGAGTGGCAGTTTGAAGTTTATTGCATCCTTAATAGTGATAGTTAACACTTGAGTTATGCACTTCCCTTTTCAGCCTATACATACAGAAACATATTAACAATGCCCTGTCTAAAAACTTGGGGTCAACCAATCTCAACCTCCAAAGCTAACTCAAGCGGTGAGGATTGGCCCAGTCTTGTAAGAATTATTCAATCTCTTGTTGATGGGGGATCTCAACACCCCATAAACTTTATATTATAATCAAAAGATTAATGTTTCAATAAACCGATAATACTCGTGCAACCTTCAGAATCAGGAAAGCTTAAACCATTGATTCAGTGAATGAACTTTACAGAATCGGATTGCCAATACTTTTCATGATAAGTAGCTTCTTATCTACTTACCAAACAAAGAAGAAAAATCATCTTAAAAAGTACAAACAAATTTACCTTGCAAATGAAGAATGGCGTCGTCTAATTGGCTTTTTTCAGTTGTCAAAAGACTCAGTTTGTCCTCATGCTGCTTAATTTTCATCCCAAGCGAACGTAGATCATCTTGTAGTTTCTTCAAATATTATTTAGATGGAAGTTAATATTGTACAAATCATCATCATTCATTTGAAATCCAGAAACTTAAAAAACAAAATGTCTATATACTATACACACACAGTTCACAAAAGCAACATTTTCTGTTTATAAAAACATCATAAATAAGCAACCTGGGACTGTCGGATGATGATGTCTGCTTTTGTAAATTCTCCATTTTTCACATTGTCCTTTGTGTCCGTGAGGTTTTCATTCAATTCCACTGGCACCAATGCCGAAGACCCTTGGACAGACAATGGCTTCGTATAAACCAAATGCTGCACAAGAATAAGTTATTCACACACATAATAAAAGTTGTTGTGCTCTTCTGGTTAACATTACGGCTCAGGAAGTTCATAATTCGATCATGGCACTCAAAATTAGGAGGTTAATGAACACATATTTTAGAAAATGAAAATATTTTCACAAAGGGGGTAAAAAAAAGAAAAATAATTCATCAAATCATCTGAAACACGCACACAGATGTATGTATGTATGTATGTATGTATGTCAGGTAGCATAATATATAAATAATAATATGATACTTGTTGCTGCAATTTTATTTTTATTTTTATATTTGAGTTTCCCCTAATTTCATCACGTTGTGAGAGTCTAGCCCCTTCTGTTAGACTCAACCTAGTTCATCTTGTTCCCGCAGTTCTAATGCGCAATAAAAAAAAAAAAGACTACAAACCAAATTTCTATAAAAAAAAAGAGCTCTCTCTAACATGCAATATCACATAGTAACCCCAATGCGAGTGAAATTAACAAACAAAATATGTAGGTTATATGAGTGGAATTTAAATTTCTTATTTTCATGCTAAAAAGAACAGCTACAGACCCTAAATTAAAATACAACCGAGTAATTAAAATCGCTATTCCTGAACAACTCTCCGATTGATAATTTCAAGAGATTTTGAACCCAAAAAAATTGATGAAGAAAAAGTCAGTAAATCTCCAAGGAACATTGGTGTGATGAAAACAAAGCAAACGATTAGAAGAGGGGAAAAATGCAGAGAAAAATTGACCTGGTTGTTGCTGTTACTTGGTGGTTGAAACATGATGACTCAGTGAGTTGGAGCTACGAGTGAGAATGGAAATGTGAAAAATTTCGAAGATGAATGAATAATTAAATGAAGCATTGGACTCTCGTCATTATGGAATCTGGATCCCTGCGTTCGAATCACGTACTATTTGCTGCGTTCATGTAATCCGTACCGCTAGATTAGAATCGTACGATTGACGTTTTTATTTTGTAAATTAAATTAAATGAGAAATATGAAGCAAAACGTGAGTGATCCGTTAGGGTTAAGATCGGACGGTCGTAATTACTTTACTGCATATCTTTCCAACCGCAGGGAATCATTAACCAGTGACTTTGACCTGCGAATGTGTGTTTTTGAGCAAAAATTAAAAAACACGCCGTTGCCGGGGATCGAACCCGGGTCACCCGCGTGACAGGCGGGAATACTTACCACTATACTACAACGACTTGATTGACATCAGGGATGATTCATACATAATTAAACATACTTCAATAAAAATAAATAAATCAATACTCCATCCGTTTCAAAATACATGTCCATTTTAAAAAATAATTTTGTTTCATAATACTTGTCACTTTCAAGTTTCAATGCAACATTGATTATTGTCTTGTCAATAATACCCTTATATATTTATTGTAGAGAGAGATAAAATAAAATAAAATAATAAATGGTTAATGGTATTATAAAAAACACACACATAATTTCATCAAAATAACAAAATTTATTTGGTTTCTTGGTTGCTTCAATTTCTTTAAAATGGACATGTATTTTGAATTATAAGTTGCTTAAATGTTTCCTATCTTTGCATCTGAAAATATGTTGTAAGATTTTGAAACTGTAACGTTACCTAACGACTTTAAGAAAATAAAAGCTCCAGAGTTCTCCAAAATCAGAACCATACATTGCAAATGAGATTGCTGCATGCTTGGCCTCACCAAAAAATATGCCTCATGGTGTAGATGTAGTTGTCTTGGAAGTTTGAGACACCAACGATTCACACACATAATCAGCAGGAAGTTTGAATTAGTATCGATAGATCAAAAACAAACTCCAACGAACAAAAACCTTTGAGCCCTCCAAAATAGCTCAATGTCCGATCATTGTTATAGTACACGCTCCAATATTATAAGGTCATGAGAACCAAACAATTTTATTTCATTATAATCACAATTGCGACAATATCGCCAACCAATTTAACATCCCCATTCAACTTGATCTAAAATAAATTATGACGAACCCAACATACAAGAGAGGAATTGTCGTTAACATAAAAGATATTTGTCTTGATAAACATAGTATTCGTAATCAGAATCCGCTAATGGCTTATTTTCAAAACAAAAGTGTTAGCTAAGTTTACTTAGTGACCGAGTAAACTTAGCCATCGGGATAGGAAACATGGTCACCAAGGATGGAAGCTTAACCATAAAGTTTACTTATAAGCCAATAAGCAAAGAGAAGGGAGTTTCTTACCCACCAAAATCACTCAGTCACGAAGATACTTTACTCGTGAATCAAGAAAACTTGATCATGGAGTAAAGAAAGATAATCATTGATCACCTGTAAATAGAGGTGATAGATAAAGGTTTAATTCATTCAAACTATGAGAAGAATAAGTACAACTTTGAGAAAGTTTACTTAAAATTAGTAATTATCAAAGATGATCTTGATGAAGTTATATTTGAGTGGGAGTATTGGTCGCAAATGAATGGAATGTGAAGTGAAGTTTAAGTTGAATAGTTATGTATGGAGAATGAAAAATGTCAGACATGTTCCCGACCTATCAAATAATTTAACTCTGATGGGCTAGTTGTTCATTGAAGGCTGCACAACAGTCTTCCACTGTAATGACTGGAATATTTCAAAGAGCAATATGAGTTACATGTGGTAAAAAAAAATGGCACAGACATCAAGAGTATGTCATTTGATCGCATGTGCAACAAATGAAAATGTAGATATATGGCACAAAATACTAGGCCATATGAGTTTTTTTTAAGGGAAAATACTAGGTCATACGAGTGATATAGTGTTCTTGCTATAATATATAAGTTATACCTTATCGGTGGTGTATCATGATTATGGTTTGAGAACGAGTGTTTATGGGGTAAAAAGTGGATGCATTTAGGGTTAGCCTATGTCATGGTATATACATGAGAGAATGTGGTGTGGGGATATTCTTGTCATGCTCATTGTCGTGGCCCATGATCTCAAGTGATTGCAACTACCACCAACCCGTGTCTTATTCATAATCCCTTTCGAAGCATTGAGTGTTTAAAACATGAGATTTTGAAGAAGAAAAAAAGTTGGGTAAATAAGTTTTTAGTCCTTATAAATATATCAAATATTCATTTTCGTTCTCATAAAAAATGTGACATTTTTAGTCCTTATAAAAAATTTAAATAGAGTTGTAGTCTCTGCTGAATTTAAATTTATCTAATTATTCAAAAAATAAATAAATTTTTTAATGATTTTTTTTAGAGATATTTAGAATGTTAAAAAAATCTATATAAAAAATGACCTCAAAATATCATTACTAAATCTAGATTTTCATTAATTTTATCTTGAACTTTGTGAAGTTAAAAAAAAAAATATTTCATTCATTTCATGTTAAGAAAATTATCATATTTTATGAAAAAAAAAACTTTTTATATGGTTTCAAACATTATTGTAAAAAGTCATTCAAAAAATTAAGAATTCAAGGATACTTAGAGCTAAATTTAAATGTAACTGATTAAAACTCCGTGCTAAACAAGTTTGTAGGCATTATAACATGTTACTTTTTATGAGAACTAGCAACGAAATTTGATATATTTACGAGGACTTAAAACTTATTTAACTAAAAAATTATGAAGAAAAGTTCATCGTAGATTAAGCAAGTTGTGGTTATTGAAACATTCAAAGATGAGAAAAAAATGCAGAGAGCAATAGACTTAGCGAGTCACAACTACGAGCGAATATGTGAAAATAATAAAATTTCAAAGATGAATGAATAAGGCCAATTAGGGTTGGCCGTCTCCCATGTAGCACTTTGGTGACATTGGGGTGTTAGTGTCATGTGATATTGGCCAATCATAATGTCACAAGTGTACAAAATGACAAAAAATCATGACTTTCTTCTCTCTCATTAACAAGTATTTTTTGTCATTTTACACACTTGTGACATTGTGGTTGGTCAATGTCACATGACATTGACACCCCAATGTCACCAAAGTGCTACCCCTGCCTCACACCTTTTCTCAACTTTTTCTCCTATCATTCTTCCATCGTAGGAGGTGGTTTTTGGTCTGAAATCATCCCTCAACATCATTTCCTTCTCTCTTTTTATTTAAATACGTGGTTATCCACATATATTTGTTTCTTCTTCTCTTTTTTTCTTTTACTTTTCATTGGCTTAGTATGGTGTTGTGTTTGTTCGTCGTTTTATGCGACATTATGTTTGTTTATTGTTTTGTGCGGCGTTTGTTGGTGTTTATATCTTAGTACGGTGTTCCTTGGTTCATGTTGATATATTCACTTTAACTCATTACAACTTTGATGAAGTCTCAATGTCAATGTTGTAAATACAAAAGCATGATTGTTCTGATTACTTTTATTTTGTCATTTTTGTTTACACATGTTGTTGTATGCTATTAATCTAAGTGTTGCAATATTGTTTGTAGATTCACGTTGTTCAACTTTTAGCAATCTTTAATATATATACTTTTATTTTGTCATTTTTGTTTACACATGTTGTTGGTGTATGTTATTAATCTAAGTGTTGCAAGATTGTTTGCAGTTTCACTTTGTTAAATTTTTAGCAGTCTTATATATATATATATATATATATATATATATATATATAGAGAGAGAGAGAGAGAGAGAGAGAGAGAGAGAGAGAGATCCATCGACTCCAAAGGTAAGTGTTAAGAGTTACTACAAATTTTAACCATTGATTTTAGTATTAATTAATGGTTGTGATTGATTACAATCAACCCCTATAATAAGATTGTATTACTCCTTCTTCCTCCTTTATGAGACCAACATCAATGAAACGGAAATCTCCGGTTAAAGGATGTCTGCCCGTGAGAATTTGATTCATTATTATCTAAAAAAGAAAGACATTGAACAAGGCATAAAGGCTTGCACAGCAGCTATTGACACATAGGTACCTTGGAGAATCATCAATCCACACCTACGAAATTATGTGTGCCTTCAATCTCAATTTGAATTTAGCACATTTAATTTTGGTTATATCTTTATTCATATTTGATTTGATAATTTATCTTGGGTTCGATTATCTCAATGACACTCTAGAGGTTTGCCTTCAATTGCAATGGATTGTTAACCTAAAAACAATTACATGTTAAACTAATGTTAAATTTTTGATATTGAAGGCTTTGATAGGTTTGTAGGTATGTGAGCCTTCAAATCTTCTCCATGCCCAATTGTTACGAAGGAAGAAGGGGTATAACATTCTTACACCAGACATCATTAGTAATTCATCATAGCCATTAATTAAAATTAAAATCAATGATCAAGATTAAGAGTAAGTCTAAAAAGTTACTTCCGGAGTCAACGGATCCCTCCTCTATATATATATACGATTTTTGAATGATATATGTATTTGTCTTGTTCGATTTGAATGAATAAATATATTTTTAGTAAATAGAAAAAAATAAAATGCTAACAAATGTCTAAGAACCATTCTTCCTTCAAAAAAAATGTCTAAGAACCATAAAAAAAAGGCCAAATGAGTTTCTAAAATTAAATGAAGCATATATAAATAAATGAGTATATTGAAGAAAAAAAAATTAGTATATTGAAACAATCATCACTAACTCGTCACATTTATCCCTCAAAAAAAAAAAACCGTCACATTATTTAGGCATCTGGATCCATGCGCTTGCATCCTGCTGCTGTGATGAAACCTGCACCGCTAGATTAGAATCATACGATTGACGTTAACTCGTGACTTTGACTTGCGAATTGTATTTTTGAGCAACAAAAAAAAACGCCGTTGCCGGGGATCGAACCCGGGTCACCCGCGTGACAGGCGGGAATACTTACCACTATACTACAACGACTTATTGGTGTTGAATACGATCGCATTTATAATATTAATCAACGAAAATTGAATTCTATAAGTTTCAAATAAATAAATCAATTAATTTTGTTTCATGGTCCTACTCCTATCAGTGGCTCTATCAATTCTTCAACCTAGACAGCGCCCTATCTAAAGATATGTTGGTGTTTTTTAGTTTTTACTGCAAATTATGTTGTGATGGCTCTATTCAGCAAAAGAAATTACGGATTATAAATAAATAATTTTTTTTTTTTTACAAAGATTATTGATAAATTAATTGATGAGTTCATAACATATATGAAATAATATTAGCAATTGAATTAATTGATATATATATATATATATATATATATATATATATATATATATGAAATAACATAAAAAAAAATCATTTTCAAAAAAAAAAAATCTGTCCATATGAATCAAAATTTTATTTTATTTTTCAATTAAAATGAAGGTAAAAATGATTAAAAAAACAATACGCTGTAAATTATAAGTTTAAACATTATTTAAAATAACATCTAAAAAAATATTTTAAGCTAGTGGGAGAATACATCATCAAATGACTCTACTTTGATCATAGGTGTTTACTCACTATAAACTCCCTTCAGAAAGAAAAAAAAACTAACGTGAAAAGTTCTTGTTTCTAAATTCTTTCTATCATGTTTGATACACAGTGCCATGCATTAATATAAATGTTTTTTGTTTTTTTAAAGGGGATCTTTGTCCCACTGAGAAAAGCAAAATAAAACCATCTGGCTAGGAAAGGCAACAACATTAATTCATATCAGCCAACAAGAGAAAGAAAGCAAAATTTAAAATAACATAAAAAATCCTCTCAAAGTTCTCCAAATCAAGTCATGCTTCACAAGACAAAAATGAGGACACTAGATGCATTAATTTGACAAAAAAATGTAGACCTGCAGAGAGCAAGCCAAAGCTCAAAAAGTCCTTGAGCAGTCCTCAAAACACACATTGGACAAATATTTACCTGTGGCATTTTGCGAAGAACATGATTGTCATAAGTGAGGAAGCAATTGTGAACAATCTTCCATAATAACACCTTTAATCTCCAAAGACCCTTCCATCATGATATAGTCGTGACAGTCAACAAACGTGTTTGGTGATACCCTCAAGAAGAATATTAGATAATCAATCATAAGAGTTAGAATCTTAACTCACAATGTTGTAGAAAATTATCACTTTTTTTGTTGTACTCAACATCGAGTTGATATAATGTTAACTTTATCTTTAACATTTCCATGTTGTCTATGTCAAGCCATTAGTATTAAATAACAAATTAGATTTTTCCTAAAATAAAATTTTATCGCCAATTATTACTTAATGAACAACAATATACTTTTAGATTTTAGATAAAAATTATTATAAAAATATATATTATTTACAATTGTTTTATAATTATAAAAAAAATATTATTTATATATACCGACAATGTAAAACTTTTTAACATATGCATTCATTCAAATCATGTTATCTAATTTTTTTTTTTTGAGATAATTAGAAACTAATCTATAAAATTGACACTATAGTATAATTTGATTAGATGCATGTATACAAATATTTTTCAGTATAAAAATTAATCTCTTTTCACACAAACAACATTTTTTATGATACAAGAGGAACAATCGCTCATTAGTCATTAGGTGTCGTTTAATTTGGGAAAGGAGAGTTGTTTCCCACCACGGGAAAGTTAATTTTAACCATTAGATTAAATATGGAACATAATTTTATTATAGACATTCAACATCAAATACACTTGCTCCAACACTATTCTTTCTCCTTCATGGCACACCACCACTAACATCAAACCTACTATCTCATTTTTTTCTTCAGAAAAATTAAAAACGGGACCACTGTTTCAATTTTAATCCCACCGTATAATGAATCAATATCAACCCACCGTATAATGAATCAACTAATTTTAATGTTTTTAAACGCTTTTATTGTTCTTGGAGGCTGCAGTTAACTGTTTCTGCATTCTTTTCCACACATTTGATGCCAAACCCAACACCACCAGCAATCAAATCAACAGTCCCTTACGTCTTTCAATTTTGCTTTTTAATTTCGATCGGAAATGGTGACCGGAAACTACCCGGCGGTGGTGTGTGGTGGCTCTCCGGTGAAGGTTTCTGGAATGCAATAAGAAGCAGAACAATAGAATGATCTCATGATGAAGAACAACATTTTGATGTATGTTTTTCTTAAGCATGTTCTAGTTGGCCAGAAGTGGTGACCGGAAAACTAGTCGGCGGTGGTGTGTGATGGCCATTGGTGTAGTCAGAGAATTCATGTTGTTTCTCTGTTCTATTTTTATTTTCCAAGCCTGGTGATGAATGATGTTGTTTCTAGATCAAAAACTTATCTTTTGTCTATTTTTATTTTCTAGATCCAATTTCTTTTTCATTTTTCAGATTTAATTTATTTTTCTTTTGAGGTGAGGAAAACTAATCTAGATCCAATTTCTTTTTCATTTTCCAGATCCAATTTCTTTTAAAGTGTGCTACTGATCTTGAAGTGTTTGATATGTGATAACAGAACAAAATTTATGGAGGTTCCAAATTGTTGAAGAGAAGATGCAGTGGGTGATGAAGGAGCACAAAGTATTTATCGTTAAAAGTTGAACTAGTATTGTTAGATCTGTACCAATATTGAATTATTGATTGCAATGTTATATTTGCAACTAGTGTGTTCTTCACTCTTCGAAACACACTTGTATCCATTTCTTGGAGTTCAATTGGCCCTGTTAATAATTGAAGAAGAGTAACCAAATAATTTAAGATAATATGATTTATGCTCTCCTATCATAGTTCTGCAACATGAATTCTAGATCTGAAAAAAAAGTCGGTCTTCATGGGCTTCAACATAGTATGAAAGAGAAAGAAAAAAATATAATAAAGGCAGACCATGATAAGATCAGTATTCCTCTTCAATCTCATGGTCAAAACAAAACATTCCGAAACTACTCTCCTTTCTCAAATTTTACGGCACCTAGTCATTATTGTGGTGGTTTGGCAAAATATCATTGCTCTTCTTCTTATGGGGAATTATCGTGGGATCATGCAAATTGATTGGATATAAAAAAAATAGACAGGACCGACTACAGTGGGGTATACAACGTGCAAGTAAGGGTACGATGAAGCTCATAGGTCGTGTCTCGTCAGTCACATGAACGAAGAAGTTGCCAAAATAGGTTTTTTCCTTTTTTTTCTTTCTTTCTTTGTCCATGTTATATTTCTAGAGCACAACATCATAGGGTGCATTGACCTCTTAATTGAGTTTATATGGTTTGCTACACACTCCTATTGCTATAAAAATTAATGATCTGTTAAAGAGAAACTGCATGGCTCAAATAATAATGTCATACCATGTTACAGTACAATGTTTTAACACAATTTTTTTAATTAATTTTTAAAAGCTAAATAAAGAGGAAAAAAAAACTACTCCAGCACAAGGTGTGCATTGAATAGCTCTCCAAAAGAGTCACCATGCAACCATAAGGAACAAAATAGTATAAAAACATAGAGAAAATCATCAAGTACCAATGAGCCTTAAACAAATAAATCAAGGGTTATGTTAACCGTTAAGGAAACAAAAAAAAGAAAGTTTTAAATTTAAAAGAAATAATATATTTTAGATTTTTAATGAATTGACCGCACAAGTTTCAATATAATGTTACTATATTTGTTTCCTTAACCAGTGTCCGACATACCAGTTAACATTACCCATAAATCAAAACCACACAACTATATGTTTTTCTTTTACTTGAGCCTCCACCACCAAGCAATAATTTTTACTTGGTCTAAAATTTGCGATAGACTTTCTTTTCACATTTCAATATGTTATGATCTCAACGGCCGAGAATAACCGAAATTGAAGTTTAAGGGACACATGGCATGTGATACACAATTGAAGGAGTTGAGGAGAGAAAAAAGCAACAGAACAATATTCCTCTATATGCTATAAGAGGCAAATCAAATGATTGGAAAAATGGTGAATAATATGATGAAAGTCTCTACTCTTTTCCTTTGACATTTTTTGGAATAATTTCTTCTTCTTATGTTTGTTCTTAGATCTATCTTACCTTCAGTACCTTTCCCTTTAACAAATTGTTCTCATTATCGATATTTGTATTCTCAATCAATTATTCATTGTACTCATCGTTGGTAGTAATGAAAATTGTTTGAGATTCATTATTTTGCTTGTGCTCATTACACAATATTTCTACAATCTCCTAAGCAAAATAAAGAATCATCATATATACATCCGATAATCTTAATCAATTGTCAATATTTCAAACGATCTTAAAATAGATATAAAAGATCAACTATTATTTTATAAAACATATAAATTCCACCAATAAATAAATAAAAAGTTGAACTATTACACACATACACTAAAACACTAACACTACGTACATAGCAACTTCAAGATGATTCTAGAGTTACACACATACACTTTGGTAGGGATTTTACGTTGAAGCCTCGTGAATAAAAGAAACAAAAAATCAATGGCTGGCCAGTATATATTGTATCTATCGCAGAAGAAACCAATTTTTTCCATTTATGATACACACGGCTACATGAATTGTTCAACTACTACGACTTTTCTGTTATGAGTAGTAACCTTCAACCCAAATCTTGCCCAACATTGAGCCATCATAGCTAGGACGGTAGGCCCTTCCTTTCCCCGCAAGAGTAATTAATATCGTGCCAAGGTCACGAAGAGTGATAGTTTTTTATTTGTAATAAAAAAATAGGAGAACTGTAAATAACATTAAAGCGATAATTGAAAATGAACTATTGTAGGAGATTGTGAGACTAGCATCAAGTTTGGATGCTCTATATATATAGGCTACTAGCCACTCTTCTTTATTGTGTGAAACCATTATTAAATGGATTCCTTTTGGTCAAGTGACAACAAGAGTGATATCAATCCTTTACAAAATTAGAAGCTCGAAATGTTAATTTTTTTCCTTTCTAATTGTTAAATATTGTTTTGATACACCTTAAAGTCACACATTGTTTGAGAATCGAGACAAATGTTAGTTTATATAGAACATTCACGTCTCTCAATCCAACGAGACACCTTTTATAAATGACAAAACTGTGAAGGACTTATACTCAAAGCGAACAATATCACATAAGGTGGTGTGACGTACTTCAAGGTGAACATTGTCAACTTCAATGGGAAGGATATCCATGAACTTTCCCTTAACCTCGACTCGAGGATACTTGTTTTGATACAACTTAAAGTCTTACATTGCTTGAAAATTGAGACAATGATAATTTATATGCAACACTCACATTCCTCATTCAACGAGACACTTTTTATAAAAGACAAAACCATGAATAACTTACACCTAAAAGAGACAAAACCTTAACATATGGTGTGACATACTTAAGTGTCAATATCAACTATTTAATCTTTTGTCAATTATCCAGTTTTACTTCATCGTCTAAATTTATGATTCATTGTGTTAAGAAAAATATATAATAAATACACATTTCTATTCTACACCTTGAGGAAAAAAAAAACTGATGTGATATATAAAATATGTTAATAATAAGAGAGACTTTAAACATGTACATATATCATTATTGCTTAAGCAATCCAAATATATATATATATATATATATATATATATATATATATATATATATATATATATATATATATATATACATCAATCCAAATATGTTATTATTAGAATAACAAAGTGACATCCTTCAATGGTGAAAGAGAAGTGTAAAATGGTGTGATGAGAAATAAAAAGAAAAATCTAAAGAATTTAACTCAAGTGATTAATAAGCCGCTCCAAAAGACAAATCATTTAAGAGAAATTGTGTTCGATTTTTATCGAAACAATTTTTGATTAAATCGAAACTTAGAATTACCGGGCTCTATTCCACTCAAAGTTGGAGAGTTAGAAAAAATAATATCAAAAAGAAGAAAGCGGGTAAAAAACCATGAGTCAATTTTTTTTTTAGTTAGGAGCAAAGTTTTTTTTTTTTTTTTTAGAGAGTTAGGAGCAAAGTTAAAATCTAAAAGAGTGAAAGCTACTTGTCACTCTAATATAAAACAATAATTTAATTTTCTATTTATATGAATTCTATTTATTTGTACCACTGATGGGAGTTACTAATAATCAATCTCTTGACTTTATTATGTACACACGCTCTGTCACAGTATCCTCACCATCCTCATCTTCCATAACAACAATTAGGATTTCAGAATTCTCACACTTTGCCAAATGACCAAACATTACTGTCCCATGAATCTGAAAAATGCCACCATACACCATACATGAAGGACCAGTAAGTACCAACATTCATCTCAGAAACAGGTTTGTTTCACAACTCATCTACCTCAAATTTAGATACATCAACATTCTCTTCGTAACATAAGGTGTACGTACCATACCTTGTCATAAAACACAAGGTAACAATCCTATTTAATTTTTAAGGTTTCCTCTAACATGTTAACTGAATTGTTGTTGATGCATGTGATGTGATGAGACAGAGCCTTTCCTCTCAGATGGGTAAGAAAGGAAGCAGTTGGTTCTCATCTGTGAAGAAAGTTTTCAAGTCTTCTTCTAAGGACTCAACCCTACAAGAGAACAAGGTATTTTTCAGGACCAATCAATGTTATTTTTCTTCCTATTCACCAAAATTTGTTTGTTTACTGAATTAGGACTTTCCATTTTGATCAAGTCTCAAAAACATAATAATCAAATGCTCATTATTTGAGTTAATTAAAATTTCTCTTGGAACATATTTTATTTTATTTCTTTAGTCATTTGCATATTAAGGGACCCTTTTTTAAATCAAAATGATTCTTACATTTATGTTAATTGAATTTCATTACTGGCTAGCATTTGTTTAAAAAAATTGTTTGTCTTTTAATTAATTTATTTTTACCAAAAAACATATTCTTCTCATAGACAATAAGAATCTGGTCTATCACCAAAAAAAAAGACAATAAGAATCTGGTTATCTTTGATGACTTTAATTTTAATCAGTAATTAGTCATAATAAGTCATGCATGAGCATGACACTTAATCTGTCCAATCACCAAGAAACCAAAAGAAAGTATAAATTGCTTACCTGCAGTATAAGTAATGCTACATATTATGGCACTGTACCTTTCACATTAAAGGATAACATCTCCTACATATAAGTACAGTAAATGAACTTTTTAGTTGTAGTTGTTGTCTTTTATGGAACCACATAAAGGATGAATCTACCTTGCCTTTAGGACCAGCAACCCTATACAGTATGTAATTATACGTATATATGGTCCCCTATCATGTGAACTTAACATGTATCACATAATTTTGTTAGTATTTGTTTCTGTCACATAGTTATCATACAACCTAACACATCACATCATTCATCTTGATCATCATGTGTTTCCCATTGTTAGATCTCCATCATGCTAAACAAATCCATCCAGCTGGTTAATTACTTGATTATTATACATGATTTTCCAAATGATGGTTAATTATGAGCAAGAGATTATCTGGATTTGTATATTTAAGCTCATCTACTGATGTAAAAACTTATGAGACTGTTTGGGAATGTTTTAACGAAATAACTTATGACATGTTCGTTGTTTTTTCGACTAATTTCAGTAAGCTCTCTGAATAGCTTATGAAAATAGCTTATAACTTTTATGTAGACAATTTGACTTTATCTTATGTTTTGTTATTGATATAGCATTTGTGTCTGTTTGGAGAAACGACTTAATTAAGTTGTTATTGCATACGCGATCATCATAAATGTTTATGTATAAGCTATTTTTATAACAAAAGGTAAAATAAAGTTAAATTGTTTTCATATAATTTATAAGTCTATCTTGACAAACTTGTGAAAATAAGCTGAAAACAGCTTATAGACATGTCATAAGCTCTCCCAAACAGTCTCACAAGTTAGTAAGTAGATAAACTCAAATTAGTCAATCCATATAGGCTCTATATATAAGCACTTAACTAAGTTGTTTATCTAAACAAGGGACTTTTTTTTCTCTTTCAGAAGGAAAAGGAAGAGAATCGGCAGCATGAAGCAGCAGAGGAGGTATCTATGGAGCATTTTCCTGCATATAGTTCACCAGATATCACCAATGAAGGAAGCACCACATCAACACCCTTAACAGAAGATAGAAATCATGCAATTGCCTATGCTGCAGCAACAGCAGCAGCAGCTGAAGCTGCAGTGGCTGCGGCTCATGCAGCTGCTAGAGTTGTAAGATTGGCAGGTCATGGACGTAACTCTAAGGTTGAAAAAGCAGCAATACTCATTCAATCCTACTATAGAGGATACCTAGTAAGTCTTCTTTTATCTATTTTGGTAAAGTTGTTGATCATTATTTAATACTACTAACAGTCTAGCATCATATTATTAATTCTATGGTTCAGTATGGTCCATAAATATGTCATACCTACTCTCAAACTTTCAGTTACAAGTATTAATTGCATATGAATGACACTTGCAATACATGATCGGTTTTACCTGCTTCCCACATTAAAGTCACGTTGATTTTTATCATCATATCATAGTAGTAAACTTGCATGGAAAATATTTGTATTCAGATTGTACGGATTAACTAAAAAATAACCAAAACACAATCAATTAAACAACTTGTTTTATTCGCATTTACCTATGTTTTTCTGTCATTAGCTTTTACTTTGTTTTTCATAAGCTGTTCCATTTTGTATGTAGGCTCGACGTGCACTGCGTGCTTTAAAGGGATTAGTGAGATTGCAAGCACTTGTGAGGGGACATAATGTGCGGAAGCAAGCACAGATGACAATGCGATGCATGCAAGCATTGGTAAGGGTTCAGGCAAGAGTAAGAGCTCGCAGACTCCAATTGACTCACGACAAACACGAGAGGACAGTAGAGGAACAACATCCTACGACAAAGTTAGACACAGATGGTTGGGACTATAGGCGTCAAAGTAGCCGGAAAATTAAGGACACTGATTTCAGGAAACATGGAACTACAATGAATAAGGAGAAAGCTCTTCCATACGCTTTCAACTGCCAGGTTATTCATTTTTTCTTAGAAATCACGTCTTGTTAAATAAAAGAGAACTGGGCCCATCTAACATAAATGAATAGAGTGTAGAGTGAAAAAAAATAAAGAACTGATATTTCAATGTGTTTGTATTCATTACCGTCTACCAACTCATGTTACTTATTTTATACTCTAAAGTTAGTTGCTCAATTTAGAGGAATCGTATCGAGTACCTTTCATGTAGATCCCGATGGTGTACTACTGATGTAGTCGGGTCGTATTGGTTAGTATGCTAGAGAAGTATATTGTGAAGTAAGTGCATAGATCTCTATAACTAATCAATTCCACCCCTCTAACAAATTGAGCATTAATATTTGTCTGTAAAAATAAAGTAAAAAATCATTCATGTACTTTGCTTAACCTTCTAACATATTTGATGCTTGATGACTACACAAAAACGGACTCAATTCATGCATTGCATAGAAAGCCACGTGCAAAAGAATGACTTTCTGAAGAATCATTACCAAATAGTTTTGACTGTTTACAATTTTGTTTGCAGCAACTGCAGAAGCAATATTTGCACATAGACCCAAATGTTGATGATACTGAAAGTTACAGCAACGAGCGTGAAAGAGCTCAATTGGATTGGAACTGGTTGGAACGTTGGATGTTATCACAATCAAACAATGTTAGGCCCTTAGGGTTGGGGCCACTTGAGACCCCACCATATACACCCACTGATGACATGTCTGAAGAAAAAACAGTTGAAATGGACATGGTTGCACCACGAGACTCGATCCATGCAAACATGGGCCTCATGAACCAAGAATTTCATGATTTAAGTCCAATCACTAAACACCATCAACGAAACCACAGTGGAGGTGTACCTAGCTATATGGCCCCAACACAGTCTGCAAAGGCCAAGATTAAGAGTCAAGGCCCATCAAAGCATCGGGCGTCGTTTGGGTCTTATTGGAGCTCGTCAACACGGAGTCCTCCTACTGGGCTGGGCTATGATTCATCTGGCTCTGGTGGGGCCACTGCTGCTCATCCAATTACAAGAAGCCCAAGCCCAAAAATTAACGGGATTCGCCTTCAATCGAAACGGATTTCTGGTGCTGGTGTTGAGGATTGGCCAATTCCCCCTGGAGGTCATGGCTGGACAAGATTTGATTGATTTAGTGCCTGTTTGTTTTCGCGATGGATCTATAGTGGACATACATTTGAACAGATCTACAATTTGTATTTGGAGCTTCTGAATTTTCACGTTCCAAGGCTCTTAAAGGCATGTAATCAAACGCCAAAACAAACACATACTTATTTATTTTATAAACCTCCTTATAATTATACTACCATGTACGTATTGTGTGGTATAAACCATGGACATGTATTTGTAGTAGTTTAATTATTACTATTTAAGGACAACATATATAATGTGGATGAAATTGTATAATATCCCACCCAAAAACGAATATTCATATGTTATGTGTGACTGCCAATGTTAGAAGTTTTTGTCCTTTTGGTACAAAATAAAAAAAAAAAAAAAAGTTAATGTTTGAGTGTTTTATTGTTTGGATTAGTGGGTTGATTTGATTTGAGAATAATTTGCGGCTATATTTGCTTTAATCTAAATTATCTCTGATATGTCATGTCGGCATTTGCAAGTTGGCGCGCGTATATACCGGTAACTACTATACAAGAGATTGAGATTGAGATGCAGTGGCACCGTACGAGGTTACCAATAGAGGATTATCATCACTCACTCATTTAATTAAATAAAATAAAATAAAAATGATGTCGACGAAGCTAAAAATAAAATATAGAGTTACTTTCTCTGAATCTGACGCAACCAAACTTTTCTCTTTCCATATCTAGACTAGACTAGCTCCATCCCCACGTCATTCATTCATCTCATGTGACCTCTGTTCACTATGCCTCTTTTTTGTTAACACCACACAAACACTCTCATTTGTCTCTTCGTGATCCCTTTCCTCCTACATTGGTCTTCGTCCCTTCGAATCCGCATGGAGTCTCTAGAACTCCCCCGTCTTTTTCTCCATCATCCCCATGCATCTTCAGCTCCAACCCGACCTTCTTACACCAACTCCTCACGATTCTTACCTCAATTGGGTTTTCCTTCTAAGCTCAAAAAAGCTACCAAAAATGCCACCTTACGCTCTATTTCCGGTGCTTCTCAAGACGGACCTATTTCCTTCGAAGATGAAACCCAACAACTCCGTGACGAAGAAGATAAGGGTCATTTATTGTCCAGAGAGATTGATGATTTTGGTTCTCTTGCTGCCTTTCGCTTGACGGACTCTGCCTCCGTCTCTGGTATCTATTTATGCCTTTCTTTTTCATTCCCTGTTTTCTAAATTCTTACTATCTTCATATGCATTATTGCCATGTTGTACTTCAAATTCTTTTGCTATGTTAATGTTGTAATGCCAAATAATGATCTTGTGTCTCCAATTCTCCTATCAAATTTTAAATCATGTTGCTGTTTTATTCAATAGGCAAGTTTTATTATCTTAGTGTTTTCTACTGCTCCTTTAAGTGTATGTATGTTTGGAAGTGAGGTAGGTTTGCCAACAAATATTTTTGTTGAAGCTTCAAAGTATAGCTTTTACCAAAATTCTGGTGGTTCACCATGATTCCAACAATATCACCATGAATTCGAACATGCACTAGTTTGTTTTCACAGTGAGAAATGCTCCAAACACGCAACTAATAGGATTTTTAGCTTTAGTATGTCACAAGTATACTGCATTGAGACACGAGAAACATTAGTGAAATGCGTATTAAAAAAGGGTAACTCCTTCAACTTCTTTTATCCTGAGTTCAAACCGGTTGAATTACCCAATCCTACGATGATGTTATTGTTATAGGAGTCATAAGGTGGTTTATGGGAGGAACTTAGGATTGGAGATATAAGGTATTGAGGATTATCATCAACACTAGTATTTCTAATAACTAATTACTAACATTTACCATTTAAAGATAAATTAGGCTGTTGTTATGAATTTTGACTTGTCATGAAGATTTGATGAGAGCATTACATGCAGGGAAAACTGCTGAAACTCAAGGGAATTTAAGGAGCGGTGAAGTTGAAAAACCGGAGATTGGGAATGCAGAAGAAGAGAAGGCTCAAACTATAGTGACCCGCAACATTGTTTTTGTTACATCTGAAGCTGCACCGTATTCTAAGACCGGCGGCCTTGCAGATGTTTGTGGTTCTTTGCCAATAGCACTTGCGGGTCGCGGACACCGTGTTATGGTTATCTCTCCTAGATACATACATGGCACTGCTGCAGATAGTAAGTTTTCTAGCGCAGTTGATCTTGATAACACTATCAAGGTATTTTGCTTTGGAGGCGCTCAAGAAGTTGGCTTTTATCATGAGTATAGAGAAGGTGTTGATTGGGTGAGTACTTCCTTTTCTCTGTCTTTTTTCCTTTTTGTTCTAGGCATTTGCTACTTTTGGATTTAATCTCTTGCATCATAGAATTTACTTTGTGTCTATGTTGATGATACCCACTTCTGTACTGCATCACTGTTTTTAGGTATTTGTGGATCACCCTTCATTCCACAGACCAGGGAATCCTTATGGAGATAAGTTCGGGACTTTTAAGGATAATCAGGTATAATCTTACTTGTAGCTTTGATGGTAGATTAGCATTCTACGGATCCTTGATATATGAACAATAATAAATTTTCTTCTCCTTTGGTTTTACAGTTTCGGTTCACTTTACTTTCCCATGCAGCATGTGAAGCTCCATTGGTGCTTCCATTGGGAGGGTTCACTTACGGAGAAAAATGCCTATTCCTCGTTAATGATTGGCATGCCAGTTTAGTTTCAGTGTATGCACGCCTACCTTTAATCTTTTTATTTTCCATTGAATAGATGCAATTTTCGCCAAGCAAGATATCTGTCTAAGTTTCTCTTTATTAAAAAGTTGGAGTAAATAATTTTCTTTAAAGACTATATTTCTTCTAATGACTCCCTGCAGTCTTGAAATTTGCTATTTATTTGGTGACCTCGCTTTTCCTTATTTTCAAATATTTTTTTGTATTAAGCTTCTTCGTGGCATGCAGGTTTTACATTTTAAGTTTTATTTAAAGCTTCTTGTGCTTTGTCTGAGTTGATACTGTATTGCAGACTTTTGGCAGCAAAGTATCGTCCATATGGGGTATATAAGGATGCACGTAGTATATTAGTGATTCACAATATTGCACACCAGGTACATTAACTCATGTTTTATTTAATTTTTTTGGAGGTGTTGCTAGGCAGTAGCATCTATAACAGTATGCTTTGATCTCTATTATTAAATGACCTTTCGAGCTTCAACTACAGAACGAGGGTGTGTATCAGTTCAGTTCTTTGTTTTTTTTCACTAACACACCTTCAGCTTAGCAGCCTCTCATTGACAATTATCCAGCCACATTCTATATATTAGATCATAGGCCCTGTAACACCTGATATAGAAATAAATACTCTGTTAATCCCTGCATTTTATAATGCTTTCGTTTTAAAATTTATGCCAACAAATAATCAAGGACTGTCCTGTTTGGCTCCATTTGGGAGTTTGGAGGGGAGGGAAGAGGAGGTCTCTGGAGGGAGAGTAAGAGAGGGAAAAGTATAGAATTTTTTTACCTTATTTGAGAGAGTGATTTTGTAGAGAATCCTTATGATTAATATATTTTTAATTTTTAAAGTATGATAACCACGAAAAGAATTTGAAGAATTTATCTAAGCCCTCCAAGACCCTCCCTCAATACATTTTTTGAGTTCCCCCAAATTAGGGAGATTTTGGCTTATGAAGAAAAAAACACTCCCCAAAGCATTGCCCTCTATTCCTTCCACTTACTCCTTCTCTTTTTCCAAGGCCCTCCCCTCCACTCCTAAACTCCCAAATAGACCCTGGGTTGGATTTATTTTGAAGTTCATAACCATATAAAATATGATCTCATTGGTCCTTTTCACATTGAAATGGATTATTTGAACACAATTCGCTTGGCTGTACATGCACATGCATATCAAAGATGCTCATATATGCTACTGAACAGTATGGGAAGTGATTTTGTCTTTGATCTGTGATGCCACAAAGAGGATGAATAATGTTTAGTTGAATGTAACTTCTATCTACACAAGAACTTTGTGATGGGTTCAGGAAGAAACAATGCAAGTATTTGCAGTATAAGTTAGGCAAAAAATTATCTCAAAATACTAATCAACATATAAATATAAGCATCAATAAAAAATAATCAAAAGAGAGATCAAGTAAACTTATCTGTCATCAAGGTTGTTGTAATTTGATGTTGACAACCGCAAATTTAAGTAATGAACTGCCAACGTGATCAGGAACGATTGACAGCATGCAAAAATGAAACCGTTACACAAAACCTGAGGCGCAATGTGGTCGCTGTCTTTAAGGATTTATCCGCCTCATAAGCGCAAATCCCCTAGGATTCAACAGGTTCTTCCCTGGTATGAATCATATCGGAGGTTACATAACAGCTTGAATTTGTAATGAACACAGGAGATCCACTCAAAAAACTATTTATCAGCAGAGAACGAAAAATATTTTGGAGTGTACATGTGAGAGCAGTTTTTGTGGTCTCTTTTTGTAACAAGTATGCTTCAGATTTTATATAGAAAAATGATGACCGGGTTTTGTGAGTAAACGAAGCTAGTTAACCACCCATTATGGACCAAGTCAAAAGGCATATAATTATATCCAATATAGACCTGCCGCATATTCCATAAAAGTAGCCACATGATAAAGCCATTTTTCAGTTGAGAAAATAAGGCAATGCTTAATTGACTAAAGTAAGAAAACCAAGTCAAGGTTAGCTTAGTTTGGGAATGATAACATGGAAAAATTCAGTTTCGTTTTAATTAACTTTTGAAATATATAATAGAACTCTAAAAAATACAATAGTATACATGCACAATTAGTTATTACAAAATCTTTTTCTCAAAGAAAAACAAAGTTGTTACAAATGCTTAGATGGTATACCTTGGTACCTCACATCTTTAAATTGTTTAGTCTTGTTAAATCAGCAAAGAAGCTGATAAATTGATGTGTAATTGTGTTAGGGAGTGGAACCTGCAATTACATATAGCAATTTGGGGTTGCCTCAAGAATGGTATGGAGCACTGGGATGGGTATTCCCTACTTGGGCAAGGACGCATGCTCTCGACACAGGTGAAGCTGTCAATTTTCTAAAAGGTGCCATTGTTACTGCTGATCGGATAGTAACAGTAAGCAAGGTATTTATACTTCATATCACTTATTCTGCTTCCTGTTGTTTTATCTATTTAAATATGTGTATTTGTTAATCACTATAAATTTTTTCCGTTCCTCATAGTGGATACTCAATTTATAAAATTTTAAATCACCCACCAATTGTTAAAAGCTTGCATCACATTGTTAAAAACTTGTAACAGAGATTGTAATACTAAATTAATTTTAAATATAGCCTAAGTGGGGTTTTGGAGTCTTAAGCAGGGGGTGCAGGCCCCAAGGTTTGGCAGGATAACTTTCTTTTTCAGGTTTAATAGAATTTCCAGTTTGTATGAGTGTGCTATTGTGTGGAATGCTTAAAGGGATGCCTTCCTTTTCCAGGGCTATTCCTGGGAGATAACAACTACTGAAGGTGGATTTGGTCTACAGGAGATACTACGAGATAGAAAGAGTATTCTGAGCGGTGTGTACTTTATCCTTAGTTTTCTTGTTCATACATTTTCAAGCTCATGCAATGAAATATTTATTATGGTTGAAGTATTTTTAAATTGATGATATATGTTTATACGCATTCCCTTCAGTGAAAATGCTTGTCTCCAGTGAAGTTTTAGATCATATTTGGTTGGTGTGTTGTGGCAAATATTGATATTGGACAATTTGGCAATATCACTGCTTCATTTTCACCAATAATAGTAGATTAACTTTGAAACTAGGATTGCTTAAAAAATTCAGCTCAACCATTCCTTCTGATCCAGTTCTTAGCAATTTTTCTTTCCAGAAAATGAAAATAAGAAAATCTCACTGCAACTTGCAGTTTCTGCAATATCACACCTCTGTTCATTAATTGTTAATTGCTATGTTGTGTTCATGTGAAGTGGCTATTTGCAGACTTTGGTTTTCGCACATGAAACTTTAATTAATTGTTTGTGTGCATGTTGTGTTAATGTTAATGGATGAATTGGTCATAAGTGTGGTGGTAGAGATTAATTAATCAACTAATAAAAATCAGATTAAATTGCCTAGTCTGACGTTTTTCAAAGTTGATGGAGGATAATTGTTGGGATATTGTTAACTCTTTATTGAATGATGCACCTTTATGCTCAAACTTGTGACGGTTTTATTATTGACCAGGGATCACAAATGGAATTGATGTTACTGAATGGGACCCATCATCTGATGAACATATTGCTTCCAACTATTCTGCTGACGACCTTTCTGGGAAGGTAGATTTTGTCTCTTGCTGTATCACCTCTCCCTTGTATCTTTAGCTGAACTTTTTTTACCCTAACTTTCTGCAATGGACAGGTGAAATGTAAGATTGCCTTGCAGAAGGAGTTGGGCCTTCCAGTGCGACCTGATTGTCCAGTGGTGAGTTCATGTTATCTACTGAGTAAAATTCTTGCTCACTCTTTCTCGCATTGACCTTGACTGAAACTTGTAGATTGGATTCGTTGGAAGACTTGATTACCAGAAAGGTATTGACTTGATTCGCCAGGCAATTCCAGAGCTTATGCAAGACGATGTTCAATTTGTAAGTGATTTTGTGAATTAGTTTCATAAATACGTTTGTTGTGGCAAATAATTAAGTCCTTGGATTCCTGGTACCTATCTGCAATCCGTGCTCTCTCTTGGGGTATAAGATAATATAGGGTTTAATAGGTTTTGATCCATGTAAAATTGGTAAAATATGATTTTGGTCCCGATTAATATTTTGCTTGCTTTAAATCTCTACATTAACAAAAGTGGTGTTGAGTCCCTCATGAAGCTCTTACCAGGGCTGTCAGTTCATAATCTTGTGTTTTAAGGACTAAAAATGTATAAAATGTTTATCAAGATTAAAATCAACATTTTCCCAATTTTATAGGAACGATAATATATTTGACAATATAACTACCTGCTAAATAAATATTTAAACACCCTTTCAAAAAAAAAGTTTAAACATCTTGATACTTACCAGTAACAAGTCCAGGTAAATGATCATTTTTGATAATGTAGCTTCTTTCCTTGTATTAATAATTTCATTTCAGAGTATATATGAGCCCTCTATAATTTATAGGACTATATGTTGTATTATTGGTCTTTTATATATTAGACAGCCTCTAATTATTTTCCCTTTTCAGGTAATGCTTGGTTCGGGAAATCCTATATATGAAGACTGGATGAGAGCAACAGAATCACTTTATAAAGATAAATTTCGTGGTTGGGTTGGATTTAATGTTCCAGTATCTCATAGAATAACTGCAGGGTAAATCCACAATATATGTATCTTATGTAGAATAATTGCAGGGTCATTTAAAATATTCTTGCCCTATAAAATAAAAATAAAAATATTCTTGCTGTTTCAATGTTTCTGCATCATTCACTCTTTTTAATTTACTACTTGTATGATCAGCTGTGATATACTGTTAATGCCATCAACATTCGAGCCGTGTGGACTAAATCAGTTGTATGCGATGAGATATGGAACCATACCAGTAGTTCATGAAACAGGGGGACTAAGAGTAAGTCAAGAAATTATAAAGTTGTTGACTTGTTCAATATTATTTCTTTGCCTTGACATGTTTGATTTTGTTGTTTTACAGGATACTGTTCAAAATTTTAATCCATTTGCTGGAGGAAGCGATGCCGAAGGATGCAATGCTGAAGGCACGGGGTATGTTGTTGTTCAAGAACTTGGATTTCTTTTCCGTTCAAGTATTCAATTGTCGCATTTTTCTTAATAGACCTTAGTACCTTACAACTCTATTGTCCAAGCAAAACAACTCGATTCAGATTGTTTGACATTGTTATAAATTTTATTAACAGGTGGACGTTTTCTCCACTCACAAAGGAGAGCATGTTAGTGGTAAGCATGATCTACATGTCTGTCATTTCTTGTTCATTCAAATTCATTATTTTTATATACAAGCATCCTTTGGCAGCGCCTTCATATTTCAATATAGAAAATTTAATATTGTATCTCTCTATTTTGCACATTGATTTTGACTTTTTTAGCACATGCCTTGTTATCTTTCATTATAGTCATCTTTTATTTGTGGTTAACTTTTATCAAACTTTCAGGCTCTAAGATACGCCATTCAAACATATAATGAGCACAAGTCTTCATGGGAGGGATTGATGAAAAGAGGTATGACAAGAGATTACACCTGGGAAAAGGCCGCAGCTCAATACGAGCAAATCATTGAGTGGGCATTCTTGGATGCACCCTATTGCTAAAAGCAGATATGAAGTTTGCACAAAACATCAAAGATCAGCACAAGTTTTTCCTCCGATTATCAAGGCTAGATATGTGAATTTTCTTGTTCATGATAATGATAATCGTGACCGACTGATAACAGGAAGGTGGCCTTTTTTCTCTGCCTCATTTGAGACCAGCTGCTTGTTAATTTATACTTTTGAACACAATTTTTTACTACCATTTGTTGAGGGTTGCACATATTATATCTTACCCTTTTTGGGCTGTTTGTATTCTATGGTAGTGCATAAAATCAGCTAAGTAGTCCTCCTGGAATTTTTTTGTAACTATGTATGAATCAATGGTGAATGTAACTGTACACAAGCTTGAATTTTGATTGGTTCATCCTATCAAAAAAACTGTAAAATGTTCATCCTTTTCATAGTCTAAGGATGAGCTCTCAACGGCAGTTGGGAGATCTCACCGTAGCACGTGCTTCACAAAGGTTATTATGATTTGATGCAGACGCTGAATAAATGTTAGCCCACGATGTTTGTTTGCAATTTGCATAGATGGAAAAGATGGCTTGCATAGATGGAGAAAATAAAAATATCATGGATGTTGGCAAGGAAGGATTTGCTGGGGTGAAGTTTGATTTATTTGTGTTTGTTTTGAATATGATCAGTCTTTTCACTTGAATCTACAAAGAATTGCTTTCTTTTTGGTAATTAAAATTCAGATAAAATCAAGCTGGCAAATCATTGAATAAGTAGTACTACCTCCGTCCCAAAAAAATGGATCTTTCGGTTCATTTCACACATATTTAGGAAAATGTATAAGTGAAAGAGTGAAAAAAATGATTTTGAGTGTATTTGTCAAGTATTTGTACATCTACCATTATCATAAATACAAAGTATAATATATTGAATTGGAGTGATTAATTAGTATTAATTAGAGTTATAATTGAAAAAAATAATAATTAATATTACATTGAAAAATGAAATCGATCACTTATTTTTGGGCAACTTTTTTTGCAAATGGTTCAGTTATTTTGGGACCGAGGAATAGTTTATTTGAATTGTTTATGCTAGCAGTTATTTCACTTATTTCTTGCTTTGGTGCCAAACATGCTTTGAAACGCTTTCTAACAATAAACCAAACATATTAAAGCATCTATAATGGTGGATACTTTATCTATTTAACACTCAAGTAAATATAAGCATTGCAATAAAATCCGTGTTCATGGGTACCCGCCCAAACTAACCCCGGTTTGACGGGTTTTCTCCAATTTAACTGGGTTTAGGTATGTATTTGGGTTTTTCTCGATTTCATAATACGGGTACGGGACGGGTAACGGGGATATGTGTACCCACCTCGAACCCATACTCAAACCCTACCCGAATGTAGAAAGCTCATGTTTTTATTTTTGTTGAGGGGGTTGATAATGATATATCATGTTATTTGATTTGATGATTGTCATGATATAAGAACTTTCATTGATAGTTAAAGGAGAAACCGAATTATTCGGTAAAGAAATGTTAAAATGAGCGCAAATAGTTGGATAATGCATTACAATATTACCATTGAAGCTTAGAAAAAACTTTTTTTTTTAAAAAAAAGTGATTCACTGCGGGGACGGGGATGGGGCGGGAATAGCCGAACCCATTGGGGACGGAGATGATATTCAATTTCTGATCCTCATTGGGTATGAGTAAGGTAACAAGTAAGTATATGGAAGTATGAGACGAGGATGGGGAAGACAAAACCCGTCCCCACCCCGGCTCATTGCCATGCCTAAGTAAATAGACATCTCTATTATGGACATAGGATTTAGACACACTATTTGGTTATACACTCTTATAATGATTTAATTATTATTTTTTTCTTGAATTTTTCTTTTTATATGAGTGTGTCTAAAAGGGAAAATACATAATTGGGCACAAGGGTTTGAGCACTTGGTTTGAACACACATACATAATTGAAAAAATACAGAGAGAAAAGATAATTAAATAGTATTTCTGTTAATATAATTAAATGAAATATGCTTTTGTGTGTGAGTGTCTAAATACTTGTGTTTTAAAAGGTATTGTTTCATGGTCACAAGACTAAATCAATAGTGTTTAGACACACGCATAAAAAGATTCTCTTTAAAATATTCATCATTTTTTTATTAATTTCTTTCTTATCATTAAAATAATATTTTTTTATGTGTTTGTGACCAAACACTTTTTATTTGGTCTACCATATTAAAATTTAACACCTTGAAATATTTGTGTTCATATTAGAATTATTCTAATGTTATAATAAGGTTTATCCATTACATCATCAAATTCATAATTGGAAACATTGATGTAACACCTTGATATGATGTGGTACCTAATGTGTTATCTTCTTTGGGAGTTTTATCGGATAATTTTCTGTAAGAAGTCAAGAAAGTAACCTCATCATAAAGTGGTAAATCCAAGACAAACACAAAGATCATGCCATAAAAATTTAACTCAAAAGATAAATTCAAATTCTAGGTCCTATTCAAAGTATATCAGTATAAATATCTCTTCTTCGAAACTTAAATATAAATTTCTCAAATTGCAAAAGTCTAACCCTTTTTATTAAAATCATCAGGTGTTTATAATTTTTTTTGTGGTAATCGGGCTTTGTACCCAAACTTTTCATATATCACAGACCTTACATATACTATGTATTGTCCCTAACAACTGAGATAAATTCATCAATAAGTTAAAAAAAAATATCTTACAAATAAAATATATGAGAAAAAAGCTCAAGCTCAGTTTCCCAAAATAGGAGTATGACTGTATGAGAAGGCATAGTTGACAAGATAGAATTAGGAGAAGTGGGTAATTTAGAAGTCAAGACAACGATAGTTGCCTGTAGTTAGGAGCTGCCAATCCAAACCCATCTCATTCTCTATTTACCCCACCCCACCCCTCTCTGTTTTCCTTCTTCTTCAAATGAGACCCTCCTCCATCCCTAAACTGTAACCAAAACCCTAATTCCAATCCCAAATGATTACCCCCAAACCCAAACACACCATACACAAGATTGAATTTTGAAACCCCATCTCAATTCACTCAACATCTTTCCATTAACCCATCACCCTTTTTCAATCATTAATTAAACAAATGGGTGCAGCTTCAATGATTTGGAATCCAGACCTAATCCACTATCTATGCATTGCAAAATCAACCACAATCCTTGCACATCACATAAATAAAAATCCCAAGGATTCAAACATAGAAACAATAGCATCAAAATGCTTAGAACAATCCCCTCCAAACCATTCCTTTTTCTCTCACACCGTTAATAATCGCACCTACACTTTCCTAATTGAACCCCCCTTCGTTCTCTTCGCAATCTTCGACACCCACCTTCTCAAATCCCATGCTATCACTTTCCTCAACCGTATCAGATCCTCCCTCATCGAAACCCTCAATAAAAATGACAACTTTACCCCTTTCTCCCTTCAGCCCCAATTCGATTCCGTTCTAAACGAAACCCTAAATTACTACGATTTATCTGAGAATTCCGATAACGGGAAAAGCTCCCAGCCGACTACACTTCCTCTTCTTGGAAATTCCGGTGAAGGGTTGAAGAAAAAGAAGAGAATTGTTGATGATGCGAAGGAATCTGCAATGGTGGATTTATCCTCCGACGACGGCGCCGTTTTGTGTCCGTTTAACAAGGTGAATGATCGTCAGAAAGCGAAGCATATATGGAAGAAACATGTGTGGATTGTGTTGCTGCTTGATTTGTTTGTCTGTGCGGTTTTGTTTGTGATTTGGTTATGGGTTTGCAGCGGTTTCCAATGCATGGCTTATTGAATCAATGAAGGAATTCAAAGAAGAAGAAATGGCAACTTTTTTTAATGTTTATGTTTTTTTGTCCCTTTCTATTAAGGGATTCTTAACTTTAAGAACATGAAACCGGTTTCTGTATGTAATTGGGATCTTTGGGTTGCTTTTTCATAAGTTTTTCTTATGTCTTTTCTTTTTTATATTTTCCCTCCTTTTTTCTTTATGGAAATTGCAATCCAAAGATTTGTTATTTTCCGGTTCATGGTTTGATCATGCTGTATCTCATACACTTTTGTGAGAATTTGAATTTGCATTTGTGCAAAGATTACAGAATATGATGTTTAATATATGTTTTACATATTGTGCATTATTGTAACTTATTTTTCATAAAGTTTAGCATAAGTTTTATTGTTGCAGTCTTTTCTTATTTCATTTCATGGATTATCTAATATTTAGTTATTGAGTTAGCTTAGTAGTATTTGTTATGCTTTGCTTGATGCAAGGATAAGGTTTTATTTGAACAATTAATGGTTAAACATTTGTATTAGATATGCTGTTGTGTTCTTGAGCATATTCTGATTCTCAAAATAAAATTCATTTCCCATCAGCTTGTGTTTACACGAAGCCTTTAGGGAAATGCAATGCATAGTTAAGGCTTCATGTTTTATTGATTAATCGTGGCACAATATTTTTTAAGAAAAATTTGAATGTGTAAGTAACTTTGGTTTAATATCTGAGTGAGGTCGGTGTTGTAGGACTTGGGAATGGCGATTTTAGTGTTTTAATATGAAGTTGGCATATTGATGTGGCAAAGTATGAAGGATTCTTTGTGTGTCGTGTTTGTGTAAGGTTGGTCCTTGTTTGGTAGACAAAGAAGTTCAGTTTCAAGGAGCCAGCACATGTACAGCTAACACGTTACGGGCATAGATAGATAGAAACACAAGATAAAGATGAGATTCATCTTATTAAAATAGTATAAATATACAGAAATCGTTGTGACAAGTTGGCATGCTAACTTTGGATCTAGGGAAGGGATATTGAGTAGTAGTACTTGAAATATTATTTGGTTGATTAACGTTTCCAATAATGGTTGTTTTATGTGCATAGCTGTGGTTAATTTGATATGAATATGTCCAACCTTTTCTATCTCAACCTGTTTCTCTTTTATGCAAACGTTATGTAACGCCGAAAAGTTTGTGTATGCCTTTAATAGTACCTAACTTTATGTGATGTGGAGTGTCACCTTTGAAATATTTGTATTTCTAATTATTTGTATTTACTATCAGTATTTCTTTTACAAGAAAAAAAAGGTATTTTATCAACAATAATGTTATGTGAACAACTAAAATCAACCACCACACTACATAGATAGATATACTGTTTAGTGGTTTCTTTTCAGCTTTTTTATGCATCTTAGGATGGATACTTAAAGAAAGGCGTGTGTGACCGCATGAAATGTTAAGGTGACATACGGTGTTCACTTTTAGTATTTCAGATAATAGTCATATTTATCGATGATGTTCAATGTATGTATATGTAGGAATTTAATGACAATGCAGAAGATTTAGTGCATGTGTGGTATATCTATATCTATATAATATAAATTTAGGACCTATTTCATGTCCCTTTATGGAAGTAATTTACTATTCTTTTGGTGTTGCCACGTGTCCCTTTCTTTTTTACAAATGCTCTCACCATATTGATCCTCACAAAATGCTCTCACCACATTCATCCTCACAAATTTCTATTTAATGTTTATGAATAAAAGGAAGTTTTTCAAATTCAAATTCAATTTTAATTCTAATATTTCATATCAAATTAAAAATCAAAATTTTTGAATTCAAATAATACAGATTTAAATCAAATAATTTAAATTAAAATATTTAATTTCAGATATTATAATAAAACAAATAATAAAATTTTTAAACCAAAAAAAAATTGAATTGGTATATGATATATCCTTATCATCTCATATGATTCTTTTTAATGAATTCACATTTTAATTAATGAAAATGAACTAACTTATAATATTAAATTCTTAAAAAGAATAAAAAATAGTGACCATCAAATTAATTTTTTATACTCTTCAAAATAATATTTTTTTATAAAAGAATTTCCTTTAAAAAAAACTAAAAATAGTTACACATAACCTAATAAGTTTGTTCCTCTTTTCTTCACTTTGTAACATGTATATGGAAATCAAAATCTGCAATTATTATAAAGATTGTTGAATAAAAAACTTATGCTTCAAAAAAAGGAATCATATCATTTCCAATAATTTCATTTAATTACTCATTATTATTAATTTGCCATTAATAAAAAAAATGCATAATTCATACAATTATTGTATATATAAGGTACAACAAACTAGCCATTCCAAATTGCTTACATATTTGTTCAAAAATTGTAGAGCTTTTTATACTTTTGTGCAAAACCTTCCTCCTTTTTTAATGTCATGCACCTCCTATAATCTTAGAGTTATATGGTTATATGGGTGGGAGGTATAAAGGCTATTAGGAGGGCATTCAACAATATTTTCATATTGCTGATGGTGAAATTAATTTTGCTAGCATGGAATATCCTCACAAGTTGATGCAGCTGGTGTGTTTTGTTTTAGTGTACATACTGTAAATCAATTTCCTATACAACACATGATGTATTATTTGAGTTCAATTTTTTTCTTTAAGCATATGCTTTATAATGACTATTATTTTTCTGTAGACTTTATAAGGCAAATATCATGTTGTACTATTATGTATAATCAAAGTACAGGCTGTGTTTTGTGTTATTCTTTATGTATAATACTTTTACATTTTGAAGGAAAAAAAAATAGTCTATGACCCTGAAATGTGAAACCTTTTGTTGTGCCTTACTTTTACTGTTTCTGTTGTAGGAAATGTCTGATATGAGAAAAAAAATGATAAGAGAGAACATTGTGATAATTTTTTTTTTTGTATAAAAGTATATAGGGGGAGAGAGAGAAATCAAATAAAGTAAATTGAATATATTATTTCTTATAAAAGATGTTATTTCCTTTTCTTCTCTTGCTCGGTTAAAATGAAAGTGATAAAAGTGATTTTAAAAATAAAATCATCCGCATCAATGTTCTTTTATTGAATTTAAAAATAAAATAATAAAAAAACTTTCTTAGAAGTGTCTGCTTGCAAAATAAAAAAGAGTTCTAAGTGAGAGTATAAAGGAATATCAATAACTTTTTAATGATGCAAATCATAGCCTTCAAGACGGAAATTAAAACATCAATTAAGTCAACTAATTTTAATGGGAATATATTTTGCATTTATTGACAGGAAAAAAAGGAAACATGTGTGATAAATTATTAATTTTAAAAGGTTATATTTCTAAAATGTATCATTATCTATATAATAATACATCTTAGATTTTTTTTTCATTAGTGTTTCGATAATTTTCATTAAAAATGTTTATATTATATATCAATCATATAAATCAGTTCATTCTATTATAACTATAATGTAACAATAATAATGAGTTTCAGTATATATAAAAATACATATGATACATGAAAATAGGTTGACGATGGAATTCACAGTTTTTTTTTATAAATCTATTCTAAATTAGTCCATGATGGTTCCAAAATAATATTAATATGATAGGAACCGAAAACAGCTATAACTATTCAGAATTGATCAAGAATATTATTGACATAATTTGGTCAAAGAATTATGCATTTAAACAACTTAAATATGATGCGGTATTTTTTGTTGACAAAGAATATGATACATATTATTGATAAATTATTTAGTCATAATATATGGATCAAAACAATTTTAATAGAATTCACACATCTGTTAGGCGTACTCTCATATACAAGTATGCGAAAGAATTAAGTGAAGATCAAGTGTATTCTATTAACAAATTTAGTGTTGCTTCTGATGCATGGTCATACAAGACAACAAGACAAGGTTAACTTTCAATACAGTGCCATAATTTTATAAAATAAATAAATTAATATATGAATCAACCAATATTTGACTAAGACAATGAAAAAAATCATTCGGAAGTTGAATGAGCCATAAAAGAAAATGAGAAATTTTCCCTGAGAAAGTCATCATGGAATCAGCACTATTTAAGCATTAAAATCATATTTTTGGTGATTTTGTTACAAATATACCGTTTTTAAACATATATTAAAAAGTTTTAGAAAAATACACACACACACACACACACACACACACACACACACACACACACACACAGATATATATATATATATATATTGAACATTATGGTTATGTATAATTTAAGAAAAAAATTGGCGATGTTTAAATTTTATCTCATCCATCTTTCCAATACATAGATTTTTTTTTTAAGGGAATACACTTAGATTTTTAATTTATGTTTTAAATTAAATGAGTAAAATTGATTATTTTAATGAAATTTGATATAAAAAAAAACATTGATATTTTCATGTTGATACAATCATTTGATTTTATACACAATATGCATGTCAATACAACTTAAATTATAGGACAAACATTTTGGATCAAAATTTAATTTGTTAGTTTCATGTAGAAATGAGTTTAATTATAATTATAATTTGTTAGTTTACATGTAGAAATGAGTTTAATATAAATTTAATTTGTGATAGACCTCAACGGCAGACGTAAAACTTTATTAAATCTATATAACAAAAACCAAATATGTAATAATGTGAATGCTCGGTCGTTTCCTACAAGAAACATAATGTAGAGTTAAAGTACAACGTTAAATAAGAAAGAGTCCTTATATCTCCACCTATATGCAGTGAAAAATAAGTGAGGTTCCCACATATTCGTGCACGAGTGTGGATAAAGAAGTTAATACATGAGAGTATGATACTATTTGGAACATGAAATATAGGCACTCTTATAGAAAGATGTATGTAATTGGTTGATATTATGATTAGAAGGAAGATTAATTTTTTGTGCATACAATAAATTAAGTGAGTGGATAAAAAGACAAAAGAATTAGATAGTTCAGAATTTAACCATTGATACACTCACAAAGTTAAATTGAAAAATGAGGTAGAGATTATTATCGATAAAGAATGAAAGAAGGATATTATGGATGTAAGAAGGACAAAAGATCATATCATAGCCCTAATACTTATAGTGGAATAATACATCTTTAGTGTTGTAAGTTAGATCGAGAAAGGGGGTAGGTAATATTGCAGATAAGGAATGAAATAATGATATTATGGATGTAAAAATGATTGGAGATCAGATCATATTTCTAAAATTTGTAGTGGAGCAATACATATTTAATGTTATAAGTGATTACACACCTTAAGTAGGGTTGTAAAAACACCTTAAAGTATGGTTTTGGGAGGGTTTAGGATGCTTAATTCAAAATATAACACTAGGAGAAAATATTCATTAAGAGGGGATCTAAATAGGCATGTAGGTAGTGTTTTAAGAAGTTTTGAAGGTGTGCATGTGAGTATTGCCTCAGGGAAATAAATGTGGAGGGTAAATCCATCCTATATTTTATGAAACAATATGAGCATATTATCACATACAAGAGTGTGGTGCAATGTTCTCATATATATATATATATATATATATATATATATATATATATATATATATATATATATATATATATATATATATATATATATATCTTTCTTATTAAGAAATCTAACAAATATTTGTTTTAACTATAAAATATTACCTGGAGAGAATTTAACTACCCAACATATGTGATTGGTTATAAATGTAAGGGTTTCGAGGGAGTGAAGAGAATAAGCCATAATTGAATTCCAAGAGTCAGGCAGTGACATTTAAAAGGTGAAAATTAAATATTTACCAACATAAGATTTTACAGGGAGGTTTCACAAAACTGCACGAATTCCCAAATGATATGTGGGACAAGATGACACATGAGGTTAAAAAAGTAGCAGAAGAATCATTAGGAAAATAAAGAGGTTTTGGATCTAGGGGTAAATAATCTAGGTGGTGGAACTAAAATGTTCAAAGAAAAGTGAGAATCAAAATGAAATGTTTTAAAGAGCAACCTATGTGTAAATGTGCCGAAATTTGGGAAAATTACAAGACCTAAGAAAGAGACCACAAATGCGTTGAACGAAGCAAGAACTCAGACTTTTGATGGATTATACCAATCCTTATGCACCAGGGAGGGAGAAAAATCTATATATAGTCTTGCTAAGGGATGAGAAAGAAAGACATGAGATTTCGATAAAGGATAATGGAAGAATTATTTCCATAATTGATTTAATGAAGGTTATGAGATCTTACCAGACTATAACATGTTAGACATTTGATAGGAGGATCGAAACTATAACTACTATTGTGGTATTCAAGAATATGAGGTAAAAGAAACGTTGAAAAACATGAGTAATGACAAGAAAGTTAGGCCTGCAAACATACCAGTTAGATTGTGGGAAAGTTTTGGAGAAAGAGACAACGAGTGACTCGCCAAAAATTTTAACGAAATTATGAGGTCAAACAGAATGTCGGATAAATGGGGAAAAACAATTTAGTTATAATTATAAGAACAAGGAGGATATACAAAATTGTGCAAATTATAAAGGAATTAAAATTATTAGTCATGCCATAAAGTTATGGACAAGAGTAATTGAACGGAGACTAAGAAAATAGACTAGAGCTACTAATAATCAATTTAGTTTTGTGTTTAGGAGGTCGACTATGAAAGTGATCCATTTACCACGATGTGCGATGGAGTGATACCGGATGGATATAAAAAAAATCACTAAAATTCGAGAATTGAGAAAAATATACAAATTTCTTACATGAGTTTAGCACGGCAATATGAATACATATAATTTGCTTATTTGGTGTTAACTTCATCATAATTATATGGAAATCCCATCTAAATATTAGTAGTAGAATATATATATATATATATATATATATATATATATATAGAGAGAGAGAGAGAGAGAGAGAGAGAGAGAGAGAGGGAGAGAGACAGATAGGGGTTAGACAAAAAAGAGATCAGTGGAACCGGCTAAAGAGCATTAAAGGACATAAGTTGTGCTAGAGGTATCTACTCCTTCATCCAAGTTTTAACCCACGACATGACTCCAACTCCTGATCCTTTAACCAAAACCAGCCGAGATACCCAAAACCTCAACACCCCACTCCCCCAAACAAAAACTTATATAAACTTTATACTTTTTTAATGACGGATGTTGGCAATTAGTTGTTAGATTAATATTTACGCATTCATCAAAGTTTGAAACCTTGACCTTTCAACTCCTTATTCCTAAACTCAAACCAACTAAGCTACCCAAACCCAGTCCACTGAAACAAAACTACTTATATACTTTATCTTAATACAACCATATAGGCTTTTTTTACAAAAACTACTTTTAAATTTATAATTTATACTTTTCATCAAAAAAACTTTATAATATATATTAAGTTTACTTTAAATTTATGTTGATTTATTTGTCAAATAACTTAAATATTCACTAACTTTGTGTGATATATTTTTTTTTTGTGAATTTTCAATTGAATTTAAAGTATTATTTATATTAAAATTTTGTTCAAAGACATGGGCTTATTGTAATGTGTTGAGGCTTACTGTTAATATGAGATTGGGTGCATCTTCGGTACCTGCAGAGTAGAGAGAAATTGCTAATTTTAGCAAGTGGATACTCTCAATTGGAGACGGCAACGACGCTTTGGATGAGAATGCTGAAATGAAAGTAGAAATTCCTGAAGGTTTGCTCATATCAGACACAACAAATCCGTTGATGTCACTTATAGACTTTGTGTTTCCCGATTTGAATGATAACCTCGGTGACCCGCTATTTTTCCGAGAAAGGGGAATACTCGCACCAACGCTTGATTCAGTTGAGCATGTTAACGAATATATGATGTCACTAATTCCAGGTGAAGAGAAAGAGTATTTAAGCTCTGATTCTGTTTATCGATCGGACAAAAATTCTAATGTCCAGAGCAAGTGGTTCACAACGAAATTTCTTAATGGTATTAAGAGCTTTGGAATTCCAAATCACCGGTTGAAACTAAGGGTAGGATGTCCAGTTATGTTGATGAGATACATCGATCAAGCCAATGGACTGTGTAATGGTACGAGGCTGACAGTTACACATCTAGGGAAGAGCACGATAGCTGCTGCCATAATTACAGAAAAAAGGGCAGGTACCAGGGTATTCATTCTAGGATGAATCTTATTCCGAGTGATCCAGGACTACCCTTCAAATTCAGGCACATGCAATTTCTATTAACGCTTTGTTTTGCAATGACAATAAATAAAAGTCAGGTTTTAGAAAAGAATTGTTGCTATAATTTAGAAAACTAAAGTTGCGTATTGTTTGGAAGTCGTTTTTTTTTAATTTCTTTGTAAGGCATACTGGTCATTACAGGACATGCAATTTCTATATAAGCAGATCCTCCTGCCATTGACTTTTAATTGATGCACTTTTCAGGTATAACAATACGCGGAACTTTTTTTTTACATCATTGTTACCCTAAAATACAATATTTACATTAGACCATTGGTTTTGTAAAAGATAAAAACAAATAACAATCGGCGTTTTTGTAGCCCAAACTATATTTATACACACCCATACAAAATTTAACGTTTGCATTCACAGACTAGCTGTATACATCTGATACTGACTATTATATAAAAAAATATAATTTTTTTAGTTTTTATGATTACATATGATAAGCTTTACACTGAGTACATCTTATACTACAGTTAATTAGTATAAGTATAAATCCAAATACTTTAATCGTTGTCTGCAATGTTTAGATATTTCAAAATATATACAAAATTAAGATGATATTTTTTCCATGTCAAATTTAAATTATAACTACACTTATAACTTTAAGATAACATAATATAAAATCTATACATTTAATCAAAAAAGTTTTTTTATTTCCCCGTGCTTGGCACGGGTCACTATACTAGTTTCTAAAATATGTATGAGTGGTCGCGTTTGTTTTTCTCTTAAAAACTTAACATGATAGTTTCTAAAATAGAAATAACGTAAACCTCTAAAATTCTCTAAAATGACACGGAATTCATACATAATCAGTGACGATGAATGAAACTATCTAGCAAAAATTTGGTATCCAACTAAAAAATAACATGCTTGAAATTTACATCCATCATCCACAAACAAGTTTGATATAGACCAAAAGCTTCCCCTTCATGAATAGTTAACTGAGAACAGCAATAAAGAGTTTTGACAGCTATGGCAGTGCTCTATTCTGATTCCTTAAACACAATGTCAATAATATCTTGATCCTTTGAGAAAGAGGCATTGATGTTGCATTTTCGGAAACCAAAAGGCGATTCAGACCATTAATCCCCACTAGAAGTCAATGTGTAAGACTTACCTTCATAATTTCCCTCCACGGGCTTTGTTCCATTCCATTCTTAGAGTGTAGTATATATTACCTCGAGTTGTAATGGCAAGTATATTGTCTTCAACATCATCTCAAATCTTCTATTCTGCTGATATCAAAAAGAGCACAACAATACTATGAAAATAGTGTACCTCGCATTGTTCGATAGAAGTTGAATAGTTGTGAAGATAAATGAAGAAAAGTTGACGGTCTCAATGTTTGGAAATCTCCTACATTCCAACCGTTTTTAAATGAAGAAGTTTATTTCGAACCATCACTTTTAAGACAGTTTTGCTTCGACCACGGGTCTTCTATGACGAAAATGAGTTGAGAAGCAAAGCCCTCTAAGGCTTTGAAGGGTAGGCGAGAAATTTGTGAGTTTGAAATATAGGAAAAAATGAATAAATCTTTCACATTTTTTAAAATAATTTTTTTTAAGGAAATGATAAATTAATTCTTTTGAGGGAAAGTATTTTTTTAATTTTAAGAATATTATAACAATATTGATTGAATTTGAATAATTCATATGAATTTCACCACTTGATCTCAGGCCGGCCCATGGTCGTAGGCTGTCGCACCCTAGGCCTATGCCTATAAGGGGCCAATTTTTTTTATATGTGGGGTGTATAAGGGCAAAAGTCAACAATACGTGCTTTATGAGGGGGTTTGTATAGCAAATGAACCTAAAAGTCCCAAAAGTCAGCAATGTCAAAGCTTCAGCCTAAAGCATGAGAGAGTGAATATTACATGATATTGTCCAATCAAATAGCGACGCATAAGCCAATTTAACTACTCTCTCTCTCTCTCTCTCTCAAAAATGGCTAATATCTTGTCAACCGTCATAACTAATGCATGTGTCATTCATCATTTATCAAGAAAAAAATTATGACATATTACGGAAGGTCATTTTCTCATACTATGTTTCAAACATGTAATATGTTAGGACCGATCCCGCTTGCTCCTACCTTTTTTTTTTCATTCCAATGCTCTTCTCTCCAAACTATCAAACAAAGCATTAATATCTACGACAAAACCCCAAGATTAATTTCATATGTAAGAACAAATTTTCCGACAACCACCAAACCAGAAATCACCATCTTTGGTGTCGGTAAAATTATGGTCACCTTCTCCCATTTCGTTTTGTTTTTGGTTCGAATATATCATATTTGTGGTGTATTTCCTTAAAACGTAGTCATTTCTTTAACTTTTCCTCTTTTTTTTTTTCTAACCCTAAAATTCTACGATGCCCTTTCATGTACCTATAGATCCCACTTTGGTTTGTGACCCTTTCTCTATCGTAAAGTTAATAAAATTTGTGATCGTCTTGTTGCCCTTGATTGTTTTGTCGTTAATGGTTGTGTCGTCAATAGTTTGTGAGAACATCATTAATTAAATGAATTTTAAATATAAATTTTTGTTTATCTAGAGGGTGTAAGTCATAGATGTGCCTAATTGATAAAGCCCTAATATGTGCCGATAAATAATCACGAAAATGAAGATATATCGTAAGGTACTATTGTTTAATAAACCTATAAAAAGAAACTTTGTCTTAAAATACAAGTCAAACACTATTAAAAGTCATAACTACATAATTCTAAATGTAAACTTACTATTTTTAGATTCTTAAACAATGTCTTAAAGACATTTGTTAACATTTTTCTATTAATATTGTTAATTGTTTAGTTTGGCGTGGTCCAATCCTATGCATCAAAAATAAATACAATAACTTAGAGATGAATTCAGCGCACTTTTTCTTGTGAAACAAACATATCACAAGTGATTCTTTTTCCCAGAAAATAAAAGTGATACTTGTGATCTTCTGGAGGAAAAGGTTGGTTAACTACTCTTGAAAGAGAGTGATTCTTCTTTGGAGTGCCTTAGTGGAAAGAATTATGAATTGATGATGTAGATCAACGAGCCACTGAAATCAGAGTATACAGTTAGATTTTGCTAATTAACTAGTAGAACATAATGTTGCTCCTAGTCTGTAGTATAAGCAACACCAGTGAAATAAAAAGGAAGAAATCATACAAATAAATTAAGCGACAAATAAAACTGACTTATTTCAGTTGTACTATTGTAAATCACTTGCTGTTGGTATATCTTAACCTTTCAAACCTCAATCTTTGTTAATTTTTGATCTATCTCTAATTTAACAAGTCATTCTATTTTAAGAAAAATGTTAACAAGTATTTTAATGTTTTGTTTAAGCATCTAAAAGTAGCAATTTTTGCATTGAAAGTTATACGGTTATAACTTTAACAAGTGTTTGACTTATATTTTCAACACATAATTTCCTTTTGTGAGTTCCTTAAACAATGTCCTTATGACACTTATTAACAAGACTCTATTTTAATCATCGGTTTATACACTAATATCATATTATCTCCAACTATACAAGGTAGAGAAATTACACTGAAATAATTTGGGTAAGTAGAAATTGGCTTGACGTTGATGATACTCGAAGTCGTATAAAGCTTAGACTTTGACACTAACACGTCGACATAATTAACATTATTGAAAACAAAAGAAAAAACACTAACGGTGGTACATTTTTTTTTTTAACATTATTTATGAAAAATCTAATTTAACCAGTTAGTTTTAAAAATAAATTCTAAAACAAAATGCTACTATATTCTTTCACTTTTGTTCTTGGATTTGCTATTGAAAAACTAAAAACAATGTAATAAAATTTAATTTTTTATTTTACTTAAAAAATTAATGTCTTTGAAAGTTGGAACCCAAACAAAAAATATTTAATCCCTAAATGATCATCATCATTTTAATATCTTCAATCTCAAAAATGTGTCTAAGATGTACTACAAAATGAAAGAAGAAAAAATTATACACCAGGGAGATCAGACATATCTCCAGGGACGTTCTTGTTTCATAATCTATTAAGTGCGACTCCACAAATGACAGACACGTTATGCATAGTCTATTAAAACATTTTCTACACCCAGTACTAAAAACCATTATTTTCTGCACAAAATGACAAATTTTATATTTATGTCTGATGTTACGTGCGGTTATTTTTTTATGCAGCGGACTTTATTGAATCATATACACAAACAATTAAAATTAACAAGCCATCTTAACCAGTGTCTGCCTCTTGACTAAGGAAACTAAAAAAGAAAATTTTAAAATAAAAATAACATTTTTTATGTTTTTGAAAAGTTGACGACACAAGTTTCAGAATAATACTTATTATATTTATTCTTTAACCAGTATTCAGAAGACACGGAGCATTGGTTAATATTTTCCAATCAACAAACACTTTCAAATTTAACCCTTACCTCAAATCCAAAAAACACTGTCAACTTAATGCCTGACGGATATGCAGCTGCAACCGGCGATTACTTCCCAGTTTACACAGTGGTAATAAATGTGGATTTAGCAGTAACTACATTGTGTGTGTAAACTGTAGTAAATTAGTACACAGTTAGCAGTAATGATTATGATTAGTAGTACTGCTTAGTTGGGCCTATTAAATTAATGGGGGCTGGCCCTGGCTCTGTCCTCCTTCCTCAAACTCCTTAATTGCAAAAGCATCCAATTTCTTCATTCAATACTACTAAGAAAGTGGAAACATAACACATTTGTCAAATGCACATTTAAAATCAAGCATTTATGACCAATTAATCCACCCCACCATTGTCAGAAGATAGCCACATGCAAATCTCAAACCAATTAATCAAAATTAAATGCTCTTTCCTACCATTCAATTAATGACTCTCGTCTCGTCTCTACAATTTGCCAGACCTACACTGCACACGCCACCACCATCATTTAATTACTCCCTTTCATTGACCTCTCCAACCAATCACGTTCTTCCACGTGTCTGTCCTCTTCCGAATTCATTAATAACCGTAATTCAATTCCCAACCTCTTTTTACTTCACCGTCGCCGGTTAAATCTCTCCGGCGATAGTAACGCCTCTGGATCACCGCATCTCAGCCGGCTCGATGAAAATACCGCCGCTGATGATCTCGAAAACATTGGACTCGCTATTGATTTACTCCTCCTCCATGAACTCCCTCCGTCGCCGGCGTATCTAACACTTGACTCCGATAACGGAAAGAATCCTCTCCGCCGGAAAAACGGTGATTTCATTCCTCTATAGTATCTAAACGAAAACACTCTAGACTTTCCTAATGAACCAAACGGCGACGGTCTTTTACTCCAGAAACTGTTGTTCCCTCTCCGATACCGCCACGGGGAAGTTGTGGCAGGATCAATAACCATCCTCTCCGACGGTAAACTCCGTTCAAAACCAAACGAATAAGACCGTTTCAACAGAAAATCTTCTCGTCTGGTAAACCGATTCTCTTCGCCGTTAACAGGAGAATGAGGAGTAATCTCCGGCGCCGGTGTATCAAGATGAAGTACATTAGTTTGGTCATGAAACGAAGGACGAATTCTAGCAGCCATGAGAGGTCTGAACGGAGAGTCACATAGAAGAAGAGAACGACAGAGAGGACAGTTAGCGTGTGAACGAAGCCAAGCATCAATGCAATCGAGATGAAAAGTGTGGGAACATAGAGGAAGAGTACGAACGTAATCATGATCTTCAAATTCAAGTAAACAAACAGCGCAGTCACGGCGAGATTCTTGTTCGTATTTAGTTGTGTAAATGAAGAATGGGATTGTTTTGATGATAGATTCGTCTAAGCCGTAGGTGAGTGGTGTTTCGAAAGATGTTGAGTCGTATTGAAGGGATTCAATATCGCCTAAGGAGGAGGAGGAGGGAGGAGGACGGTGGAAGCGTTGAATGAGACGGTGGATGGGAGGGGAAAGATGGCGGGTGATGAGGCGGGAGTAGGTTACGAGGACGAATGCGGCGGCGACGATGACTACCATTGCTATTAGGGGTGGACTGAAGTCTACTCCAGATGATGATGATGGCTTTGATATTAGTGGAGAATATGGGGGTTGAGCTTGATGGTGATGCATTGGAGGCTGAGCTGGAGATATCATCGTTTCGTTGATGAGAATGATAACAGAATAATAGAGATTCAATTATGTGTGATGTTTGTGTTGAGAGAGACTTGCTCTCAAACGTGGAAAGAGAAGAGAGGTGTGTGTGTGCTGTTTTATTGGATTTTTGGGTTTAATTTCCTTAATGCAAGAAATTTTTCTATCTGTTTCTACAGGCACGTTATATACAACACCTAATTTTTGGGCATATCCAATAAAAACACGACAACGCATAAAACCTAAAGTTTTTATCATTTTTCATTTTCTGATAAAAAATACTAATCTTTTGTCGTTTTGGGATCATCCATAACCCATCCTCTCCCGCCTTTTTTTGTTCCATTTTTCTCTATGGTTTAATTTCAATGGCTTATTTTGTCCGATTTCTTCCCCTTTTCTCTATTTTCATCTTGTACGAACTTCTTTTTCCTTTTTCATTCTTCCATAAAGTCACTTATTTATTTTATGGAAATTATTTGTTTATGATTTTGTAGAAGAAGTTTCATGTTATTCAATAAAGTTATACCATGGTTTTTAATCAACCATTTTTCATTGTCATCTAAAGATCTTTATGGCATTTTAATGCCTTTACATGTACTTACTTCACTGATTGAAATAACCATTATCAAATTTGTATGTAGAGAATTTATTTTGAAAGTTGTTTTGGATAGAACATGTTATTATGGATCAAATTAAAACGGTGGCAAAGAGAAATTTTTAATATAAATCAAATTTTTTAAGTTTTATGCAGGTTGAAATGATGACTTTGGTTTATTTGTAGGATAAATATGGATGATGGTGATTGGTGAGTGTCAAGTAGTTGAAATTGACAACCCCATAGATATTTTTCTTGGTCAAGTTGTGCATAGCAAGGACGAAGCTTATAACTTATACGAAGAACATGGCTTCAAGATGGGTTTTAGTGTAAAAAAAGGAAAGAAGTGTCTGTGATAATGATAAAAAGAACACACGTTTGAAAGATTATTATGGTTTCAAACAAGGGTTTGAGAACAATGAACCAAAAGAAGAAATTGTAGGTGAAGTTGCTTATCAAAGGGCTGATTCAACGACAATTGTAAAGCAACGGTGCGATTTAATGTTAGCAAGGATGGAGAATGGTGAATTACTAAGTTTATGATGGATCACAACCATGTTTTTGTGTCGTTCGAGCAAAGACATTTGTTACGCTCTATGAGAAAGGTATCAGAAAACAAAGGAGGTCTCATAAAGTCTACGGAGAACGTCTGAATGAAAATTATTAATATTTGAAGTTATTTAGGAGAAGAGGCCGGTGGATTTGATAAGCTTGGCATGACGATGAAAGATATGCATAATTTTGTCTACACTGAAAAGATTGAATTAATTCAAGGTGGAGATGCCCAATCTTTAATTAATCCCTTGCAAAATAGACAAGCATAAGATGTCATGTTTTACTATTGTTATGGTTTTATGTTGTCTTGAGGTATGTAGATAGTCAAAACACAACTTCATTCAAAACTTAAGCACGTGTGCTTGCTCAAGTATTCAATTATATTGCATGCAGGAGGCTTCAAATTACAACTAATTTCCTCCAAGTAGTGCTTTCCAAGACAGGCAAGAACATAAAAAAGTTAAAGAGAAGTTGAAATTGGCCGCTTTATTTTGTATGTAGTAGAAGATTATAGCCAACTTTTGGTTCTAGTTATGCAGTACTTCTCGTTTAAGAGAAGTTGAAAGTTCAAAACTGGGGCAGCATTTAGCATGGGAAATTGACATATTTCCCATCTTAAGTCAATTTAAGCTATTTAACAATGACCATAGATTTTTGTCTAACATGTGCAATATTGCACATGTTAAGTTAACTAAAATTAGGAAATTTTTATTGAAAACAATAATTATTTATTGAAAAGTTACATATGAAATACAAAATGTATAAGTTCCAATACAAATTTACTACTTTAAACTTCTTATCATGTGAAAATTTGCACATAATAGAAAAACCCATATTAAAAAACTAATGTATTATTTTTTGAAATTGTACAAATCACCTAGTTTTGATAGATTTATAAATTTTGAATAACTTGGCTTTTCGACTTTTCATTACAAAATTCATTTTTTTTATCAAAATAAATATTTCATTTTTCTTTATATTTTTTTTAAAAATCAACAAATATTAATAGTTAATTATTAGATCAATATTTACTTATTTATTTTTAGTTTAAGTTCAGAATCTCTGACTCATTTAATATTTAGCTCAAATTAGGTGAACTATCAATAATGATGAATTTTTTTTTTGTCAATTAATAATGATAATTTTAACAAGTATATTACCAATATCATGAATTTCGATGATGTAAGTATAATAGTTTTTTATGAACCAAGTGATATTTATTTCAACAGAAAATGAACCAAGTGATATTTCAAAGAACGTGTTTTACTAAAAACATGAATGTTATTTTTTTTTTTGAGAAATTAATATTATTTTAATATAAAAAAAATACTTTTTTATTTTTATTTTTCAAAAATGATTTTAAATTTCAATTTAAAAGGGAATGTTTTCATGCAAAAATAATTATTGAGAATGAGACTGGGAATAAATACTATATTTTTAAACAAGTGCAATAAAAATAAGATGTATGTCCCGTAAAGAAATAAGCAAAATAATTGGGGTGAAATTATGATTTAGAATTGGGAACATGAGTTGTAATAAAAATAAAAGGGAGTAAAGTTGAGAACAGGTAAGCAAAATTGGTCTAATACGGGGAAATCTATCAATTTGCCCATGCTAAAACTCACCCAAAATTGGTGGTTTTGTTTATGAAGTGGCCTGCTTCGGCGTTATGAGTAAACCATTCAACTGGTCTATATTTTTGTTGTTTGTATGCCACTTTCAAATGAGTCTCTGATTTTATCAATATTTTAAGCTTGTCCCTATATTTGTCAAAAGTTTATTGATTAGGTCTTTGCCTTTATGTATCTGTCACATAACGAGATGCTTAATTGAGACACTTTTGATAAAGACAACGACTTGTTTAAAATATTAATAGAATAAGAGATTAATACGAGAGTAATGGATCGATTTAGCGGTTGACGGTCTTTGTTTAACCTATATTTTGGTTGTGACATATTAAAATATTTTGGATTGACTTGAACGCACTACTTCATTTTGTAAGTGACTTTTATGTGAATTTTCACTTCATCTGCAAGATCAGAAAGAGGAAAAAAAACTAACTAATCTCAAGTATCAAAAGATTGTGTTAGGGGTGAAAAATTCATATAAACCTCCCATAATAAAAAATTCAGAGGTATTATTAATCAAAAATTAGGAAATGTTAGGGATACTGGTTAAAAAGTAAATATAATATGTAGTGCATTGAAAATTGTGTTATCAATCCTTTAAAAGGAGCATCGAGTTACATGACCTTTAAAAATTAACCTCCAAAACCTTCATCTCCCATTATATTCCACTTTTTCCCATGTTTTTTTATTGGATCATGTTAACCGGTGCCCCAGGACACTAATTAAGCAATTAAAAATAAAATGAAAAAACCAAATTAACCTTAAAAACAACACTTTTATAATTTTTTAACTAGTGCCCCGGGGCATCGATAAACATTTGCCTTTATATTTTCTTTTTGAAAACTCTCCCCTCTCTTCTAAACTCCCAAACAAAGCCTAACTTAACATTGCACATTGTTTTAAGGTAAATTTTCCATTAATTGCTTTGGTTTTTTTTGTTCAATTTGTTAATTTGCTTCAGTTTTATTTTGACTTAATTGCACTTTTGGACCCCTATCTTTTTAAAAGTTACGGTTATGGACCCTTAACTAATTTAAATACAAAACAACCCCCTATGTTTTGATTATTTAGCAGTTTTGGACCCCTAAGACAAAAAAAAAATAAAAAAATTGACACGTGGCACCTTACTTAGGGTGCCACGTCAGCGTTGATCGAGTCAACAATGGACTGAGGGTCCAAAACTGCCAAAGAATCAAAACATAGGGGGCTGTTTTGTATTTAAATTAGTTAGGGGTCCATAACCGCAACTTTTAAAAAGATAAGGGTCCAAAAGTGCAATTAAGCCTTTTATTTTAAATCGTCTCTATTTCACTGTTCATTTGGCTTGGCTTGGTCAGGTAAGAAGCTATGTTGGCAATTCACAACTTGTTGCAAAGAATTAGACTATAATAATAACAAAATCTGAAGCGTTGATTAAAATTTGAAAAATGAAATCCAACGGCGAGCCAAAAATCCCAATCTCCGGATCTTTCTCGATTCACCTTTTACCTATTCATTTCAACCAATCTCATCGACAGTTCCAATTTTATTTTCACCGGAAACACTACCAACGGAATCAAATCTCAGACGTTAAATTTCTTTCCCGATGGGTGAGATGAAGATGGAGGACATGCCGTTACCGGCGCTGTTTGAACAAGCAAGGAAGATCCACGCTACCGCCACTGAGTCCGGTGCTGACCAAGTACGCTTTCGTTTCTCTTCTTCCTCTTCTTCATTTGTTTTCATGTTTCTGTTCGATAATTGAGTTGTGTGTAATTTGTTCAGGAGACAGTGAAGAAAGGATGCGAGGCTCTGAATAAATGCGAAAACATGGTTAATAGGCTTGGATTGTTCTCTGCTAATGAAACTAAAGAGGATATCAGCACCACCGATCTCAAGTATATCCTGGTACCTCTTCTTATGCTTCTATGTTTTTCGATTGATTATTGCTTGCTTTACTGTTGTGATGTTCATCTTTACATCTACACATAATTTGCGAGATAGAAATTTAATTTAGCTTTATGATGATTGATATATAGTTAGGGGTGGGCATGGTTCGGTTCGGGATGAAAACTGAACCGAACCAAACTGAACTGTTTGCTAAATTTAAAATAACTGAACTGAACCAAGTTATATAAGTTTGTTTGGCTGATAGCCGCATGGGTTGGGGAATGAGTATAAAAAACCAGGGTTATGACACCATCTTCAGTGAATGTAAAATTGAGCTTGAGTTGAGCATATTGAAACTGTTGGGGAATTCAAACTGTTATCGATCAAGGCATCAAGAGCTGTGCAATTTATTGTGATAACGGTTATTGTGGCCGGTTGTGTTCTTAAGAGATGTTTGGTAGCTTCCATGGAACAGATAGTTCATGATTGTGATAAAAACTGGTACCAAACGTAGAAATCTAATAGAAATAACTTACTTTTATTGATAATAAAATACGATTATTCACAAGAAATTCGAGAGCTTGGTCTCTCCCAATCAATAACCAGTCCGACAGAAATGCCTACTAAATTTTCCTTCTATTTCCCTATTTATCAATAACTGCCTTTGCCTAAGACATTTCTGCTGCCTAATCACACAATAGCTGCAGCCTAATCACAATAACTACAGCCTAATAACATAATAGCAGCACTGATAATATGTCTAACAGATTATAGATAATTATCGTCAAGAATCCCTTGTGTGATTGTAAGCCATTTAGAAGAGAAAATATTAGCGAGGCTCATAACCCTGCCTCCACACCGACGCATGTTGGGTCTAGGATTTGAGTGGGGATGCCCCCCCTTCCATCTGATGTACTTGTTTCTGCTGTTAGCTTTCTTCTGGCCGTTTCGTAATCAAATCAGTCTTTTAAAGAATGTTTTTTTTATTAAAAAATTATAATTAAGCAAACCGGGTGAAACCTGGAAAATTTAGTACATTATTTCCTCCTAAATATGACTTAAATGGAATGTGTGCAACATGATACTTTCAATTTAGTGTTTATTCATAAATTCTATCATGCACATGAGGCCCTTTCACTTAAGAATATTGAAGATAACTGATGAATTAATATTTATCTATTTTTACCATTTACCGATTTCTTGTTATGATTCCCTCAGGTGCCATATTATCTCGCTGAGTTGACCGAAAAAATAGCACATGATGACAGGATACCAATTCTAAAGGCTTCCCAGGCAAAACTGAAGGTGAGAGCTGATCTGTAGAAAGGAATCACACCTGCCCCGCTTCCAACAACCAATTCAACATGATATGCCCCATCCTCATTAATTTCTGCAATATTATTTTAATGAATGTCCTTTCACTGAAGCTTACTGAAAAAACTATTTTTTAGGAATTTATCTCATTTTGTGAGGCAATGGAGCTGGTCCCAAAAGAGGAGTTAGAATCTTATATGCAAGGGGTACCAAAATCTGTTGCTGATCAGAGGGCCAGAAAGGTATCATTTTTTCTTTTGGAATCCTATGAATGATTTTTATACAAGGAAAATGCTAACTAGTACCCCTGGGGCACTAGTTAAGGAGACCAATGTAGTAAAAAATTCTTAGAACTTGTATAGTCAAACTCTTAAAAGTGTAAAGAATACTCTTTCAATGCAAAATTTTATCCTTTTGTTTTCCTTAACTAGTGCCCCAGGGCACTAGTGGACACTAGTTAGCATGACCCTTTATACAATTCATACCATTTTATATTTGTATATTGGGGAAATTGCATTGACCTCCCTTGAGGTTTCACTAAACAACACAAACACCTCCTCTAGTTTAGAAAAAGCACTTACCTCCCCTTTTAAGTTACATTTTTAACGCTGTTAGTGGAAAGAAACACAGTCCTACATTCTTTCCTGGAAGTTTTTAGATATGTGTTGCAGCTTATTTCCCTTTTTACCATTACTCGAACTGTACTTTGCCTCTAAATTGGCACAAACGAAGCCTTTCAACAACACACACTCTCCTTGGTTAATTTGTTGACAAGTTTTTTTTCCTTGTTAGTTTATGTAATTTGACGATTTGGTGGTAATTTTGATCAAGATTATTCTATTTCCTTTTGAATTGCATTAACATATGTGGTCATATTTTGAGCATCGACCAACGACCAATAGCTTTCCCATTGTATTCTTGTTGTCATGACAACAACTTGTTTGAAATACATTCCAAAACAAGAGTGAAGAGACTAATTTCAAATTGAAAATTTATTAATTTGAAATGCATAAAAACATAAAGGGGAAATAGAACTGGAATGGAAGGGAACATAGTGAGAAGAAAGGAAAGGAAAGAATCAACAATGTCCGTTTCAAAAAATGGAGGAGGCTAGAGGGGAGGTGCTAATCACATTGAAAATTAAGTAGGGGAGGTTTGTGTCAGGTTACAAAATAGAGGGGGTGTGAGTGACATTTTAACAAACCTCAAGGGAGGTTAATGTAATTTGCCCTTGTATATTTAACTCTTCTTCCCTTGATATGAAAATTGAACAAGCAAATTTGAATGATGAACATACAAATGCTCACAATTAATTTATTTAATAATAGTATATCCGTTATGCAGATAGCTAGATTTAAACGACTAAAAGCTGCAGAATCGAAGTTGTTGGAAATAAATGAGCGGAAGGAACGGCGTGGGCGTTCTACTAAAGCAGCTGCCTTGTCCACCCCTGTTGAGGCAGGAGAGGAAGAACTATTGGATGATGATGGAGAAGAAGAGAGAGAGGTTTGTATCTTGATCTGATACTCATTTTAGCTAAGTTCTGCTGAACTCCATTACTGCTACATTATTTAGTGGTTTTATGCTGCATGACCGCTTCCCTGAAAATGTGTTTTTGCCTGGTGGATTTATCTACCACTAGTTGGGCTTAGAAGTAGGTTTGTGGGACCTATAGCAATCCTACATATTATCTGACTAGCTTGTGATTTATGAAATGGACTCTGGCGATTCAACACTTTCAAAGGCATATCTATATGTATAAACAATACCTGCTCAATGCTCATCATGCCATTCACTTGTTTTTCTCTCTCTCTTTTTCAGGCTTGGAATACTAGCATATCTTTGGCGATCTGTAAGGTTTGTTCAAACTTATGCAACAGCCCCGCTTGTTTAAACTTTATATTTCCATTATTCTCATGGTTGTTTTCAAGTGTTCAGGCATTTGATCTTCTGGAAATGATTAAGAAAGAGGAGGAGATGCTTTCGGCTGTAAAGGATAGACAATCCAAGGTAGTAAAAGGCTTAGTATCCTTACTGAAGTACCATTAGTGTGGTTGAGATCTTTATATACTGCCACTATTTTATATTGCCATAATTACATGGAGATCTTTATGGGATGTTGTTGAGTTCAATGTTAAAGCTCAAAGAACTGTTATAACCTGGTAGAACTTAACTTTTCTTAGGGTGTGTTTGGATTGAGGGTTTGGGGGGGGGGGGGGGCGGGGAGGGTTTACTTTTCGTTTTTAAATTACGGACTATATAACATGTTTTTCTAAAATAAATTAAGTTTGATTGAAGTATTATATGATTGTTTATCATGTTAATATGTTAACTTTTTATAAAACATTTCATAGTGTCCGTAATTTAAAAATGAAAAGTAAACCCTCCCCTCCCCTGCTAAACCCTCCATCCAAACACACCCTTAGACTTTTACATTTCACATTTCACTTGCTAATACTGGAATACTAGGCTTTTAGACATATAGATGTGATGTCAATCTATGAGACACGTTCTGCTTTAAAGAAGAATGGGAAATTGTATTTTTCTGTGGGATGAAATCTAGTTTTATTCATTGTTTCTTGTAATTTTGCAATGTTTAGGATGGGGATCGGGAGTTTACTAAGGATATTATGGATGAACGTGCCAAAAAAGCAGAAGCTTGGCATCGCAATGCTGCAGTTCGTGCACAGTATACGAAGCCATCTCCACCAATCACATGCGCTACCTTCGCTCAAGATGTTTTGGAAGGAAGAGCACAAGCCTCACAAGCACACGAACACAAACACCAACCACTGATATTTGGGCCACAAAGTCTTGTGAATGGAAGTTTTACAAATGAGAGAGAAAGAATGGCAGCTCAGGTCTTCCAACCCAGTCATAGGTACATATTTATCCCTTTTATCAATAAAATGCACATTTCTTAGCTAATGGAAGGCTTTGGAATAGGGAAATATAAAAAAGTCCATTAAAAGATTTTAACGCCTGAAAGGAAATGAAGTTCAAATCCCTTGCAGTTTTGTTGTTCTAACCTAGGAGTGATAGAGGATCAGTAGTAACATAGTCACATTTTTTTGAGATGCTGAGTTGAATATTTTGTTGAAGGATGCCCACTATGAGCATTGAGGAAGCAGGACTAAAAGAAATGGAAATTATGAATACTTGGCAAGAGAACACTGCCAGATTCATTGAAGAAGCCAATTCATCTTGGCACAATGATAGGAAGTTTAAGCCAGGTGAAGAGGAGGAGGATGAAGATGACGATGCTGCACAGGATAGAGCTAGAGCTTTGGATGATTGGAAGGATGATAATCCACGGGGTGCAGGAAATTCGAAGCTTACCCCTTGTGGCTAATTGAATCTATTCTTCCCAGGTTGAAGAATAATGAGCAAGGGATGAATCTATAGTTGTCACGAAATCTCATTATTTATATAGTTGATTTGCTCCTAGTCTGTGTTAAAGATTTTGTATACCTGGAAATTCATCTGACTACATGTGTATATTTTTTGAGTGCAGCGTAGGGTCACACCTCATCTCACCACCTTTTATTTTATGTTTTCCATCTTCACATGGACTTAGATAACCAGTTTGTTTAATTTGCCATATAGTTCAACCAGGAGTGGGATTTCCTTTCCTTCAAAACAATGACGACTTTATGCAACAAAACAATTTTTATTTCCCTCGAGAGAGTAGCAACATCAAGAAGTTGCTTCACTGCAGTCTTGATTACAAAATTGAATTCCTCCTCAAATTTTACTTTAGAATGGTGACGTCTTCCCGATTTTACCTCAGTTTACGGGAAGATTACAATGAAAATATGCTATGAAGTAGTAGGAAAATAATATGGAAACTACGAACATGAAGAATGCGTGTGGAGATTGTTGCAATATTATTGGCTATTGTTGTTATAATGTCAATTATATGCTTCTTTGAGTTTTGCTCTGATCATCTATTAGTTTTTCCAACTATCTACGTAAATTTTTTACTTGTCCCATATTAGCAAAGCTCTATTGGTAACTACAAAGAGACAATAATGCATAGGGGCAAAATTTGAATTTCGAATTTTCCATTTTTTCACATTTAAAATGAGTCCAGTCACTAGACTACATTAATGATAAATTAATTATGACTATTTTTTTTAAATTATCATCATATTGATACGAAGTTTTCACCGTTGTTTAGCGGTGATTAATCTATGTTGGAGAACTTGTGGGACAGACAAGACGGATTCTCTTCTTCTAGAAAGATTTCTTTTTCATACACATGAGTTTGTAATTGAATTTTTGACCACATGTTTAGGGAACCTAAGTCTCTTATCACTTAAATCAATCCATTATTAGTTTATTCTGTCTAGTTATTATTGTTTACAAGACAAATTTACTTATTTTTATTAATTATTTTGTTTGCAATGTCAAAATGTTAGCTCAAGACTCAGACCAAGGAAATTGCTAATTACAAGAATTGAAGTGAAATCATCCTCCCCACAAAATCCATACCTTTTTTTTTTCTAATTATTTTCTTTTTAAAGAAACAAGTATAAAACAGGTAGCATATCCCGTGAGCTTAACTTTGATAAAGATATTGTATATTATATGTAGGAGTCGAGGTTCGAACCTCGGACACTCCACTTCTCAACAATTAAATTGTGTGAGCTCTAGCCACTAGGCTATTAGACAAAAAAAAAAGGGTAGCATGTGATATTGGGATGTCAATGTATGTCATGTGACATTAGTCAACCACAATGTTACAAGTGACTTTTTTTTTTCTCTTTTACAATAATTTTTTTGTTTTTTTATACACTTATGACATTATGGTTAGTCAATATCACATGATATTGACACCGTAAACACAAGAGCTACCGTATAAAACTGACCTAAAATTAAAAAAAAAAAACTAATTATCTATCCCTCCTTCAAGTCTCGGTATGATAAAACTAATTTATATATTAATTCAATTCAATTTGCCTTTTAAAAGACAACCAAATCTATTTATCAAAACAAATGAAAATCAACCCATCTCTGATGGCTGATGCAACACTATAATCAGTTATGTTTTCTTGGTGAAACTACCACATGTGATATCACATCATATTGCTGTTACCAAATTAAACATTAAGTTTGAGATTTGTTGTGGTGGGATCATAGGCTATGACTTTCTTCACATAAGGTTCACAAATACAAATTTGCGTCTTCATGTTATATGCTTGTAACGAATTTGGCTATACGTCTATTCCAATTATTTTAGAAAAGTTTTAAGTGAGTGGCTAAACTAAAAATATTATAACTGAATCTCCAAAAAATTTCAATAATTTGTAATTTGTTTAACCGGTTCAATAATTTGTAATTACATTTCCAAACTACTCTTTTTTTTTGGTGACAATTTCCAAACTACTCTTTAATAAGGTACTTCCACTTTTTTTTTTTTTAAATATATAAGGTACCTCCACTTTAAATAATTTGTAATTAGTCCTTCAATATCGATACCTAATTACAAGTTATTTAAAAGATTTAACAATAAATTTTTAAAGTAGACTCAATATAAATTATTTAAAAGTCCTGAGTGTAATTCAGACTTTTTTAGTTCAAGAATCTAATTATATTGTTGGAAAGTTTGGGAAACACCTCGAGCAATTCTTCCGATTGGGAGTTTGGAGGAGTGTTGAAACTGAAAGTAACATTAAAATTACAAAATCATTTAGAAATCTGGCTACAGAGGACTCACCTTTCTTGTATATCATTCATATAACTCATTCGTCGTCGATGAAAGACTAACTCTACTCACATGTGAATTCTAGTATTAATTTTTTTTTTTTTTTGTAAATTCTAGTAGTTATAAATCATTGACAAATTTAAGAATTTAATTATATATTTTTTTCTTCAGTAAGGGACATGTTTAAAAACCCTCGTATTCTTGAGCCTTCCTAGCAATGAAACCTTTAGTAAACAAAAGATGTAAGCAATATTACTAAAACTTAATTATTAATTTTCGAATAAATGAATGGGTGAGTAAATGTTTACACTGTCCAGTTTCAAGTTTACTATGCTATCCATTGTAGTTTTATTTAATTTTCCGTAGTTTTCTTCTAATAAAAGTAAACGACGAAATGGTTATATGCAAATCGCAAAAGATCCGGTAAGTCACCACCAGGTCAAATCAAAAGAGCAAAACTATTTCATACACAAAATAATGAATATCTTCATAATAGGTGGGGTATTTTACTTAAATAAGTTTGCTCTATTAAAAAAGTTTGGAAAATACTACCAAATGTCCTAAGAGGCTTATTAATGAATTACATATAGTAATTATAATTTTGAAGGTGTATCATCAATGTTTTAAAAGTCAAAACAATGTATTTTTTTATTTAAAGTTTTTTTGTTTCTAGTTCTTTAACATTAGAGTACTTGTTAACATGTCCCAAAAAATTTAGTTAGGTATTACTTGTAAGTTGTCACTATTGAAAAAAACCCATGTCCCATATTGGATAGATACGACTCTTGATAAGAGCTTATATAGGTGAGACAATTCTCACCTTATGAACCGTTTTTAAGGATGAATTAGGCCTCCAATTTCATTAGTCACAAGGTTTTTAAGGTTTTGTCAAATTTTCTTATACATCTTTTTGAAGATTTAATTTGACTTGTTAATTTACTATTTAGAGTGATCGAAAGTCTTAAGTGTGATTTATCTTAAAGTTACTTAGACATATTTACCTTTGAAGAGTTTACATAGACATAATTGAGAAGTATAAAAGAATTTTTGGATAGTCTAAAATCTAATCTTTTTAATGAAAAAAACTTGATAGCTAGATAGCTTGATTTGGTCCTTATGTATGCTCGGCCATAAGTCTCACCTTCCCGGACCTATATTCCTCCTTAGCTGTCACTCACAAGATAAATAAATTTGTGAAAAAAGATTTGACATCATTGTTCTGATGATAGTGTCTGCTGACTTTGCAATTAATTATTGGATAATGATAGAATTAGTCTAATATTCAATAATATTCCAATGCTTGAGCATTATTTTTAGATAGGAAATGATATTAACTCTTTTTTGGTGATCGAAGTTTGAACCTCAAATTTTGTATATATTATGCATTATGATCTAAGGGACACATTATCTTTAATTGAATAGTATATATGAAGAAAAAAAAACCTTCTCATATAAAAATAATAATACCAAGGCTAAATATATTTTTGACATTTTTACAAAAATAAACGCACTTTCAAAGATATCAAAATAATTTTTACTGTTAATATATTTACAAATTTGTCCTTTTTTTTTTTTTAATTTTGAAAAGAAAAAAAACTAAAAAAATATAGAACTCTAAACTCAAGAGTATTTCAAAAAGATGATAAGTATATCCTCCAATTTAGACATAAGTTATATGTTTGAATCCATCTATGAAAATGTAACATAGTTGAATTTCTTAAAAGAGAATTTTATCATTCACTATAATTCTATCCGATTTAAAGGATTAGTCTTTATAATTACGTGTAGAAGATATCGGATTCACACAAATAAAATAAAATAAAAAAGAACACCATCAGTGGTAAGTGGCAGATTTCTTGACTGTTTCTCATTGGTTTCCTAGATCTAGCTAATGCACGGGTTTTACTATTGGTTTGAAATCTAAGTATTGATTCTTTGTTGATAAAAAATAAAATATTGATCAAACAAATAGTCAAAAGTTCACTTACTGCATAATGTATAATAATACATGCAAAGTTTTCAACAACAAAAAATACATAAAAATGAGTCCAGAAAAGATACTTAAGAAAAAAAAATCAACCGTAAAAATACATACAACACAAGTCGAAAAGGAAGCTTATTTAAAATAATTTAAATGTATAGTACTAGGCTTTATTGAGACTTAAGAAAGTTCCTCCTACTTAATAATACTAATAGTAACCTTTTTTTTTGCTACATGACCCTGGCTTTCATAATTTAGTATGATTTTGTATAGCTTTTATCTAACATGTTATATCTTTTACAGATCTTAACTCACAAAAGTAAACGAGTTACAGAGAAGCATATAACTTTATTGCTTGTAAAATGAGAAATAAGTACTTAATGCAAGATATATTTTTGTCACTCACCAAGTAATGTTTTCTGACTACTATGGTAGCATTGTTTGGGTATTAAAATTTCCAGTTGGATATACTACTTGTGAAGTGCATTATGTGGACAACTCCTAGGTATAATTTCCGGATAAGATACGTGGTCCATAAGGTATTAATTTGGTTGTTTGTATTGATTTTGTTTTAATATATGCTACAATCATGACAGGGACCAGTTTATCAAAATGGGTTAATCAAATTGCAAAGCAACCGGTACTTGTTCCCAGCTTTAATACGTTTATAAAAAAAAGAACAAAAAAAATATAACTTTATGTCACTGCTATTCATGCACTTTCAAATATATGCACTGTCTCTCATTTTTCTTTTTATTTGTTAGAAGCCTAGTCCTACAAGTCTTTTATTTTATTATCACAAAAGTGTCTTTTTGTGCATTCTAATATTCAATATACAGGTAAGCAATACTAATTGTATTTAATATTTTATAACCAACTTGATTCAAGATATCTATATCTATATATTCTTTTGGTTCTTAGATTTCTTTTTCTTTGTCAGAAATTGTGACAAGCATCCAGGAATCAAGTGCTTTTGCTTGCTAAAATTGTTAAGAATTGAGGCAAAGAGTAAGGAGTGGCAATTGTGGGTTGGTGGTGGTAGGAGAAGAAAAAAAAAAAAACAATAAAGGAATGATTATAAAAATATAGATGGTCCGAGTGGTAAGTGACTCAGACACGTTAAACTAGTGGTTAAAGTTTAATTCGTAACTAGACAAAACTTACTTGGACGAGGAGTATCCATCTTACCAACTTCTTTTTCACCGAGATTGATTAATGTTTAACGGCGGTTGATACTTCGTATCTATATCATGATTTATAAAAAATAAAAAGCTGAAAAAAGGGGAGGAGCATGTGGGGTTACCAGACATTAGGCAAGTCTTTCACTGAAAACCAGGAACCAAAATTCATAATCATATAGTACTTTTTTTTCTTCCATTCATTTCAGTATTATAGAGTATAGAGTACACAATGTGCAGTCCAACACGTGTAAATGTAAACAACTTATCTTTTTCATTTTCTGCATTCTCTAACCATTTATTTATAGAAGATACCAATTTCACATCAGTTACTTACATATCAGTCTTTGCTGTTTGGTGTGACTGCTGAAGTTAACTTTGTCCATTGGAATAATACTTTTTTTCCTTATTTTACTTTCAGTTTCTTCAACTTCCTATTTCCATTTTTGTCCTTAGATGTGAATTGCATAAGGTAAACAAACATGTTAACTTCTTCAACATTGTTAACAGTAACCATCTATTTTATGTTCCTCAATTATTGATGAATTATTTAGGATCTATAACCCTTTATTGTATATATTCTAATTGTTTGTTTTATGTTGCAGTGTTAGGAAAAGGAAAATAAAATCTCATGGATAGAATTGTGTATAAAAAGAGTGATACTATTGATGATGATGATGATAGAATGTATCCAATGTATTTTGGTGTTTCTTGTGCATTTTTAGCACTTCAGGTTATTAGAAAACCACATGTTGAAGTTGAGAAAAATTTGACTGGAATTGTTGAAACTATGCTTCAAGGAAGTGCACAGCTTTTGGGGTTGATTGTGTGGAAAGTTCAAAAGGAAGTGATAAATGGGGGAAAGCAAAAGCTGAAAAGTGCTGAGATGGAAATTGAGAATTTGAAAAAGATAAGACATGAAGATGCAAAAGCAAATGAGAAAGTTGTAGGGATTTTTGCTGCACAAGAACAAAGCTGGTTTAACGAAAGAAGGAAACTTCGACAACAGATTGGTGCTCTATTGAATGAGTTAAGAGTGTTTGAGAAAAAAAGGGATTTAGCTATATCTGAATTGAATCAGAAGTTGAAGGAAATGGAAGGTTTGGTGGAGGAAAAAGATAAGAAGATTGAAGAAGAGGAGAAGAAGAGAAAGGAGCTAGAAGAAAAGGCGAAAAAAGCTGAAAAAGATGCAGAAGAATTGAGAGAATTGGCTAAACGTGAAGGTCAAGAACATTCTTCTGATCTCAGGAAACACAAAACTGCTTTCATTGAGCTGGTTTCAAATCAAAGACATCTTGAAGCTGAACTCGGTCGCGCTGTTAAGCATTTGGATGCTACAAAAGAGGAACTTATTTCTGTCATGGAGAACAAAGAGGAGTCTGATTTGATGGTCCAGAAATTAACTCTGGAGATTGCAAAATTTCACAAGGATTTGGAACAAAAAGATAAGATTTTGTCAGCAATGTTGAGAAAATCTAAACTTGATACTGCAGAAAAACAAATGCTGTTGAAAGAGGTTAAGTTATCAAAGGCTAGAAGGAAGCATGCTGAGCATGAAACTGAAAAGTGGAGAGAAGCTTCAGAAGGAAAACATGACAGACATTCCTTCAAAAACATGTTGTTGAATTTGAGTTCTAGGAAGGATGTTTTCCCTAGTTCAAGAGGCCTGCAGCATAGTTCTTCAACAGGCTCCTCACATATTTCAAACGAACAAGAACAATTTTCGCCTATTTCTGATCACTACTTGCCACAAAGAAATGAAGACTTATGTAAGATTTATAAGTTCTACAATCTTTTCTCTCAATTTTATTTATTGTTAGGCCTTGTTTGCATAAACAACTTAATTAAATGTTTATAGCTTAAGCGCTCATCATATAAATGCTTACTTATAAGCTATTTCTATAACAAAAGATAATATAAATTCAAATTGGTCTTTGTATAAGCTATAAACTGTTTTCATCAGCTATCCTTGAGAGCTTATATAAAATAGCTGAAAACAACTTATGAACATGTCATAAGTTGTTTCCATAACTTTTCACAAACTGTCTCACAAGTACTTATGTCAGTAGATAAGTTCAAATAAGTTAATCCAAACATAACTTTAGTGTACAAAGTTCAATATCTAGCTAGAATATCTATTTGTTGTGCTGACCCTTTTGTTTCCTATTTTGTCTCCAGCCATTCCTGCTAATGCTAAACGTTTGGAAGATTGGGTGAGAGCTGAGACAGAAAGGTATGCAACTCTGATTGAACAAAGGCATCACATAGAGTTAGATGCTTTTGCAGAACAAATGAGGATCAAAGATGAGAAGTTAGAGGCATTTAGGTGGCAGTTGTTGAGAACAGAATTAGAAACAAAGCAGCTTCAATCACACTTGGAGGGATTGGTGAAGGATGTGACACAGCTGAGACATGACAAGATGAAATTGGAGAGCTTATTGTTGGAGAGAGAGGATGAAATTAATTCCCTGAAAGACCAACTTGCTTCAAAATTGAGGCCTTTAAACTACTTTAGAAACAACTCTAATTTGTCCCCACAATCTTCAGAACTTACTCAAGATCCTGTCTGGTCTAGAGTCAAGATTGTGAAGAGAAAACCAGGTGAAAAACAATTAGAAATGATGGAAACTTTGATTGAAGAAGTTTGTGAAAAGGAGGTGCAGCCCTTCAATCATGATCAACTTGACGATGCGAATTCACAAGTTCAATCTCCAGAAAATAAGATTGAAGAAGAAAAGCATGTTTGTCGGGAGGATAATCCTAGTCCCGTGCAGTATCAAAGTCCAAATAATATAGAAATTGATGCTGCTGAAAAGATAGGTTCTACTAGCAAGCCCTTTAATGATGCAAAACAATTCCAATGGAAGATGGATCTTCATGCTCTTGGAGTATCTTACAAGATCAAGAGGCTTAAGCAGCAACTAATTCTTATTGAAAGGTTGACAGGAGTGCAAAACAATGACGAACATGCAGAAATTAGTGAGGATAGCAAAGTCGGTATGAAGGCTTATCTATCCTTGATTACTTTGCTGAATAAACAAATTGGAAGATATCAATCTCTCCAAGAAAAGACCGACGATCTTTGCAAACGGATGGTAAGCATCCATTCTTCTACATTTTCATGCGTTCTGCATTGGCATCTAATCATATATATGTCGTCGTAATGTCATGTTATAATATTTTTTTCTTAAAATATCTCCATAATGAGATATATTTTAGTTCTATTTTTTTAATTTTTGTTTTGACACTAGAATCCATTTGCAATATTCTAAAAAATAATCCCTTAGAGCCATGCGAGTCCTTTTTGGCTTCTTTTTAATGTTCATTTATGATATTGAAAAATGGAGCAATGTTGCATTGACTGTAATCTAAATTCTATTTGTGTCCATCTTCATTTGGTATTGCAAAGTTGAGCATGAGTCAATAATTTGTTGCACATTATTACAGCAAGAGAATGTCCTCTATGCAAATCGCGGAGAATTGAATAATGCAAGAAAAAAGGAGAAAACATCAACACTAGAACATTTTTTGGAGGAGACATTTCAATTACAAAGATACATTGTTGCAACAGGACAAAAATTGTTTGAAATTCAATCAAAGATTGTTTCTGGATTTGTTGGAGTGGCAGAAGAGATGGAAAAAAGTGCTGGAATTGACATGAAACGGTTTTCTGACAGTGTAAGGAATCTGTTCCATGAAGTTCAAAGAGGTTTAGAAGTTCGGACAGCCAGAATTATAGGTGACCTTGAGGGAACATTGGCTCGTGAAGGAATGATATGCTTGAGAAGGTAGCAATAATGGAACTTAAAAGGGATCACATTAATTGTCCTTTCCTCAAGTGTTTATTTGTCTATACTTTATAGTCTATATATAGTATACTTGTTACAGCAGTTAATAACATCAATTTGTATATGGAAGTTGCACATGAAAAAATTCAAATGTGACTGGTTAAAACAAAAAAAAAAAAACTAAACAGTGAATGAGACTTGTTATTTTTATGTCTACAAAGTCAACAATGTGAGATTTTGATTGGTTCTTTGTCATGTTATCCAAAACACTTAGGAGAAGTGGTCCATGTTTGGTTTTTTTAACAAGTAATAAAAACATATGTTTTGTTAAATCTTCAACTTCAACTTCAACATCAGATTTTGCTGTATAATTAAACTATTTTGGATTGGTTTAGATATTTGAGCACATGGTAGGACCATTTAGACTCTTTTAGATGAATGGTATTCACAAATGTTAAATTTGTAAACTTTCTTAAGTGTTATTTAAATTAGTATTTTGTAATCCAGTTTGAGACAAAAGCCATATATTTAAGGGCTAATTGTTGAAATAGTCCATGTAATAATAAATGTGAAGTCTAAACATAACCCTTGTAAAAATAAAAACAAAGATTTTACCTCTGTCATTTGAAATTCTTTCTACTTTGATCCTCCAATAACCTAGTCACATTGGAGACACTGGTGTGCCAGAGAACCTTATCATGTGAATTTATTTATGACATAATATTTTTTGCATAATTTTTTCCCTCGCAGTTTCTTTTTACATACATTAATTGAAGGATTGAATGAAATAAATAAAAAATATACTATTTTTTTTTCCTAAAGACAGAGTAAAAAATGGTGACTAGGTTTCTAATTTCACGCCGGGATGATAAAATCCCACTTTCGATTGGTTCTTCGAATCCATGTCAACAACTACCATTGACATGAAAGCTGAAAGAGCAAATAGGTCATTCATTAACTAATTTCAAGAAGGGTTGTGTTGACAGAAGTGGGTGGTCTTGGTCAAGAAGGGATTCCGGTTGGAAGAAAGATGCGTTGAAAGATAGTTAAGTTCCCTTCTTCACACACTCAATTCGGTTGGTTTCATATTTTTTTTGGAGGGAATTGATGGTTTGATTATTTACAAATTATTCAAATACCTCTCTCAAAAATATAAAACAAAAATATTTTCATTTTCAACTTCTCATTCCACTCTTTTCTTCCTCCCTCGTTAACAAATAGGTCTTTCATTTTCAACTTTTTTTTTAGTTAAACCCATCAATTTTCAGCTTCATGATTCTATTTTTTCTGTTTTCTTTTTATTTATCTTTTTTCATTGTTGCAGGCTTTTTGGAGGAAAGGTTTATGTGGTTCTTCAAATTATAAGTCGGTTTGGGAAAATAGTATTATTTTCTTTTTGAAGAAGGGGAAAATAATATTATTATTTTTTTTAAAACTTGGTATTTGATCTAAGAATCGACTAATTTGAGAGGACCAATTTCACTGCCCACTTGCGGGGACCTCATTTAAAGCCATAGCAAAGCTCTCTATGGACTTAGCCCACCGAAATTGGCACCAGAAGAAATCAAACCTGAGACCTTTGGAAAATAGTATTATTGATTACTCCCTCCATCCCAAATGAAGGGTATTATTGATTACTCCCACCAGAGGGAATCAAAGTCGATTTAGAAAAAAAATTGTCGTGAATTATAATTTACAATACTAATGAAATATTAATGTTATTTTTCCATCATACTCTTAAGTATTTATTATTCTTTTCATTAATTATTTTTCCAATATCATTAATGAAGGGTAATTTTGTAAAATAACTCATAATTTTTCTTTCTCGTATGAAATTAATTACATTTTTTAATGAATATGAAATGATCAAAAAAACCTATAATTTCAAGATGGAGGGAGTATTATAGAAGATAAATCCCTGGTATCCAGGGCACTCCTTAAAGAAGAGATAGTTCTCCCTCTGCCCAACCTCTTAGGTTCTAACTTTCTGACTGAAAATGATCAAATGATACTCTCTCTCTCCATTTTGTATTTTGTTAGAAGAGGATGTGTTCAACTGCTTATAAGAGAGTTAAGACATATCAGAAGATCAAAAGTTGGTCAGATGATAATCCAAAAGACAAGCATGTTTGGACTAGGTAATCTTCTCGCAACAAATTATGCTTTGTATTCCAATTGTATTTATAGCTATAATAACAATAGTTAATGGGTAATTCAACTCAACTCAACTTGAAGTTGGAACAAAGATTGGTTTGAATTGTTTGAGAGATTAACCCTCAATGTTTTATTTAATCTAATCAATTGGTACAACCAAATCCCTTTATTAGGGGCAAAGCCATAATCAAATCAGATCTTGATCGATTCTGGTTACAACATAATACTGTAACATTCTTTCAAATATTTCAACAGTTATTAATATATTCTCTATCACCAAAAAAAATGTGAATAGTAATATCCTTCTTAAAGTTATATAACAGATGAGCCTAGATCAAGAATGAGACATTCTACATTGGCTCTACGGACAGGTTGATATTTTTAATACACTAGCTACCTGTACTATTTTCTATAAAATTGTAGTTTTAACTGATAATTACCTGTCTGATGGAAGATAAACCATTCAAGAAGGGAAGGTTTCTATACTTGCATTGTTATTATTGTCTAATAGTATGTTGTTTCTTAAACTAACATGAGATGGTTTACAGCTCCGTCTACGTTTCAAGTTTTATACACTTTGCGTGACTATAGAACCAAGGGAGCATCAGCACCAGAGTGGAAAAAAGTGACTGTAAGATCAAGTACTGAGATCATCTTTCAGGTCAAAAATGCTTCCAAGAGCAGAAAGTTTAAGCTGTCTTCAGTCTGCTCTATGCATCTTAGCGCATAAAGTTACTCAACTGAAATGTTGGAAAATGTCAATAACAGTAGTAAATTGTTGTTGCAGAAACGGGTAACTAACCATCAGTTTTGGAGGAAAAGAAATGCATTTCAAGCAAGAATGTGCAAGCAAGGGGGTCTTCAAAGAGCACTTAATGCATTTGTACAGAACACGGACAAAAGGTCTTCAAAATTACATCATTAGATTCGTAGCATTACATCAACAATATGCAGTCCCTTCGGGGACATCCGATAAAAAAATAAAAAATAGCAAACGATTGAAATTCAATATTACGAACAAAATTACATAATATTACATTACACAACATTACATTAAATAACTTAAAACTCCATAAAATGATGCAAAATCTCGCCTGACAATTTGGACACTTACGGTTAGAACGAACCCAAATATATTGCTTATTATTTTTCGCCATCTAAAAAAACATGGATACTACATCGCCATCATCCTTAAGCATCTCAAGACGATAAGCAGTAGTCCATTTGTCGGTATGCATGATACTTGTACAAACCAACATGACATGCACTTTGATTTCCACCAAGATGAACAAAGTATTTGTTAAGTTGCGTCTTCAACTCTTCCAACTTGTCGGCGGGGGTTAAAAAAATCTTACTTGTCCTCTTGAAAGCTTCATATCTGACATGACCTTCGACTTTCCCACCTTGAGACATGATTCACTTGAAAGAACTAGATACAAGAGAAAATATCGTAATAAAATAAAATGAACTAGATACAAACATTGCATGTAAAACAGTTGAAAATTGAAAGAAACTTCCTTTTATTAAATTAAATTCTACAACAACAATAAGAACATACATTAAACTTAAATTTAACAACATAATAAAACACAAGATCACAGATCAACCAAACTAACTTCTTCATTTGGTATATCCATACAATCCCTGATTTTTTTGTAGGTCTTTGGCCGAATCAAACTTTCTTGAGTATCTTGGAAAGATTTGACCAAGGAAGCGTCCAACTTGATCGGTCCTTTAGAACTATACAGATCGAACATGGTTCTCAAGTCGTCATCGTTTTAAAGCTTCATATCGAGAAGAGGAAGTGTAGGTTTGTATATATCAGATTGGAACAGCAGTTAAATGCAATTAATTGTCACTAGAAATAAAATGGTTAGTTCATGATATCTGGAGCAAACACGAGGTGTCTAGACCTATTTTCAAAAGATCAATTTTAGAGCTTTGACAAAATTATAGTGATACCTAATTTTATTATGTAAAATCATGATATTTGTAAAATCATTTTTTGATATACTTTTCAATTGAAATGATATTTGTAAAATCATTTTTTAAAAACTTTTATGACAACTTTCTCTCAATTGAAATGATCTATTGATTTGGTTTTTGTATCAGTACCTTTTTTTTTGTTGTTGTAAATTTATAATTGTCCCACAGTTGTCGTATAAATGGTTGTTTAAATAACACGACTCCTTTTCAATGCACAATTAAGAATTAGGATCCTATTCCTACGAAAGAAACATGTCGTTTAGGAAATGAAAAATCATGTTACGTCACATATAATATAAGAACACTATCAATTTATTTGTTGGGGAACTATTTTAAGGTCTTTGTAATTGAAGAATACAATAATACACATATTGCCCAATGCCCACCACACGTTCTAAAAGTAGAAAATAATTCAATTAAAAGAAAAAGTGGAAAATGATACCACTAAACAACAAAGGGAGAAAGGGGCGTCTATCATTGATCTGTATTTCTTTTATCATTTTTCCTATAGCCTAGAGTGAAGATTTACTCATGCATGCATGTAAATTACCGAGTGAAGGACAATCATACTATATTCAAAATTGCTTTACAACCCGATGAGTATGCTTTCTTCAAACAAAAACAAAAAACCCGATGAGTCCATGGTAGCAAATAGTTTGCACATTGTTAAATTATACTAATAATTTACTTCAATAATTCTTTCTTTTTCAAAAAATAATAATTTATATTCCATCATCAAGCCATGAACTTCTTCAATAATAATTTATATTTCATGATCAAGTCATGAATTTCTTCTTTTGACGGAAGCATGAACTTTTTATTTGACGGCTAATTGCCTAATGGCTTTTTTATTCGCCAGCTTGTGATATAAAATGAGTAGTAGTGATTTGTATTCACATTAAGAATAGAAAAGTTGCAAATCGCCTTCTTTTTTATTTTCTTTTTTTTTTATGACAAAACTCCATCTTCCGAGCTCAAACCATTAGAGTTATTTAACACCTAATAACCGTCGGGCCAACAACTATAACATTCCTTCTTTATAACTAAAATGTGTAAAGGATTTTATCAGTAAATATTTCTCCAACAAAAAAATAATACTAGCACTTTATCTTTTTACTTGATAAATTGGAAAGCGAGGTAAGTTACAAATATTTCCCTTTCCTTAAAAAAAACAATATTTGAATATTTCTCGAACGAGAAGTTGAGAAAGGTTAAAAAAATTTGATCATTTTAACTTGTATCTTAAGACATATGTTAAAGATTCCATAAATAGTAAATATTTATTACAAAAATTAATTTTAATTTTTAGAAGAATAAATTAACACAATTTTTCAAACAACATTTTTATTTTAGGTTCTTTAACATGTGTCCTAAGGTACATGTTAGCATTTTAAAAAAAAGTATACTTAAAAATTTACAATAATTCAAGTCTCTGCAATTTGAGTGATGATGATCTATATAGCGCACACATTATAAGGAAGACATGTGCAACCTCGTGATCCATACCATATCCATAATAGATAATTTCCACATGCCAAACATACAAACATAGTTTACATATTCTAGTATGACACTTCAATGAGTAATCTATGAATATTAACTTATTGAGCGTTCAAATGTGTTAAAAATGAAAAGTGTCTGTTTGGAAATGTAGATTCTCACAAAATTCAATCACATTTGGTATGCGAAAAACATGAAACAAATACATATCCAGACAGCCTATGTTTGTTTTCACATCAAAACAACTCAAATGTATGTTGATGTTTTTGAGAAAAATCGGCGTAGAGAAAATAAAGGAACACAATAACATAAGTGGAAACCTCAAAATAGAGAAAAAAACCACGACCGTTATTTAATGATAATTAGAGAATTAAACTAAGCGAAAATAGACTGTGTACCCTAAACCGCCTATCAGACCCGGTACACCTACACCCTTCAAAGCATATATTTAACTATGCCTCACAACACTCCAACACACGAGAATAATAAAAAGAAAAGAGTCGGATGTAAATTTAAAATGTTTTTGATTAATGTGTAACGAATAACTAAAATCTATACAACATTAGTCTCATCTTTCTTTGCAGTTTTAAACAATGTGAGATTTTTTTAATACATATATTTTCAATAAAAACCTTAAATTATGAACGGGTCCTTCTAATCGTGGAATGTGATAGGATTGTTGCATATCCAAACACACTATAAATCGAATACGAAACTTGATATTGTTTTTTCAAACATTTGACTTATTTGAGTACCCTTTTTTTCCCAAAGGGAAACAAAAAGAAATATGAAAAAAGAAGAACTGCATACATGGAAACAGAATTCCCCTCTCATCAGCTAAATAATAACTCGATATTGAAAAGGGACAAGTTGTGATGATCCTAAACTCATGACAAAGCGAAACACCTAATTTAGCGAGCCAATCTGCATACATTTCAATCTCTCAACAGGAAAGAACAAATATTATCAAGAGGAGCATACCGATGAGTAGGTAGGACCCTATTGATAAAGGTAAACACCGTTTGTGAATGATGTCTCTAAAATCATGTTTCAAAGTGAATTGCAATCCATAAAAAAATAGCATGAAGTTCAACATTAATATTAATGGTATGGCCACAAATCTTGCAAAACCGGTGATCTAACCACCAACTGAATACCTGATTAAACCCTTAAAGCCTGATTTACCAAGATTACCAATTGAGTTATCATCAACATTATCTTTAATCACATTATACGTAGGAGGTTGTCAAGAAAACATCCTAAGAGTAGAGTTAGGTGGAATTATACATAGTAGATTTGGTTAAGAATTGATAAGAGATGAGGATGACTATTGTCGGAAAAAGCTTCGTCATTTTTAAATTTTCAAATAAATCAACATTCAATAAGGATGATAATATTATACGTTGGATGGTTACATACATCTTGAACCATAAATTCAAATCATATTCATAAGGATCATTAAAAAATTTAAATCTTAGCTTGTGTCGAAGTTGGAGTGCCTTCGGACACCCAACAAATGTGAAATGGTTTTCGACGAAATATTACGTCTACAACAAGAAGCATTCAAATGACATATGATAAGAGCACCAAGCCTAATTTGTCAGCAATTCCCGTACGTAATAATCCATATAAAATGACGAATATTTTCAGGAAGTTTAAACTTCCAAGTACAAGAACAACTCATGACCAATTGACCATCTTTGAACTTGTGTTACTAGTGCAAATTCACTTTTTTTTTTTTTTACTCATATGTAGTGATTTGTCTTAGCAAATTCGTGATCTGTCTTAACAAATCCATCTTATTAGTACTTACAAGATGCTTGATATTAACAATAATTTTTCCATAAAATAATAGACACACATCATTTTCATTTGTAGAAACAAACACACAAATGATAAAATGATGACAGTGAGGATTATGGTAGTCGTTTCCACTAAAATTAAAAAGAAAGAAAAAATGACGTTTTATTTTGGTTTTATTTGCATTATAAAATCTTAGTAATAGAGATTGAACAGTTTCTATCTACTCCTTTCCTAGATTATTAGTATATAGTATTACCTTATAATAATTGGGACAGGGTGGGGCTATTTCATTTCCTTTCGACATTTATTTATCATCCCTAGCCTACCACGTACATCTATATATCTCAAACCAAACAAACTCAATTTTATCTCATCTCCATGACTTTTCAAAGGACCACATTGCAGCTCTATAAAACAAAATAAAGTTTGGGTCTTGATAACAAGTGTCTCTGAATACTCTTTAAATATATTAAATTAAGTAATTATTATTTAAAAATGTTAAATTTTTTAATTTTTAATACATTGATTACACGAATTTTTATAAAAAATTATTATTTAAGCTCCTTAAAGTGCCAAAAGTTTCTATGAAATAAAATATCAACCCACTCTATTTATGTCTTAACATGTTGACCATATTTCAACTTCTACTTATATTTATTTCTATATAAAAGCATACACAACCCACTCTCATTAGCTTATTGTAAAGTTCCTCCTACCATATACCACCACTGAGAAAAATCAACAACCAATAATGTCATCGGAGATTGCCATGTCACCACCTCAAACTATGATTTCAGTTCCTTTCAAGTGGGAAGAAGCACCAGGGAAACCTAGGCACTACCACACCCAATCAGAGCTCAGCAATACAGTTAGAACAACCTTGGAGCTGCCTCCTAGGTTGCTATTTTTGGAAGCCAATAAGGTTGATGTTCCTTCACCTACAACTGTGTTAGATGGACCGTACGTGGGCCGAGCCATGTCCTTCACTTCTTCATATAGAACTCCAAGGGAAAACTGGAATTCCAATTTTGGGTCTAGCAGGTGGAGTGGTTTCAGGAAGATTAATAAGGAAGGAGATGAGGGTAGTTTTGACTTTTCGGGGCAGAATAAGGTGAAGACATCACGGGTTGCTAAAGGAGGAAGTCCCATTTCTAAGGGGAAATCACATTTGTGGGTAAGTCATAATTACTCTACTGTTTTTTTCTTTTCACTTTTCAATAATCTATTGACAAATGCTCTTGCATCAATATATCAAAAATCAATCTTCAACTAGTGTTATAGTTAAATCAACTATCACTCTAGAAATATACTAACTAATTCTTAAACTATTTTTAATCTATCAAGATGGTCCTGAATTATCATTCTCTCTTTTATTTTCAAAGTAAATGAAAGACAAATTTGATGCATCATTGCATCAATAATAGTTTAAGTATTTCTATATATAGTTGGTGAGAGAGTGACCATTTATAGACTGGATTTTTTTTTGAGAGAAAATTTATAGGCTGGATTTATGGTTTATTCATAGATTTTTTTTTCTTTTTTATGAATTGTAATATTGAAAACAAAGAAAATTATTGAAATATAAAAAAATGATATAACATTAAAAGTATTTTTTTAAAAAATGATAAATGTTAATGATTAGAAAAATGATATAACATTTATAAAAAAATGAAAACAAAGAATATTTTTAGTCTCCATGATTATTTTAAGTTTTATTTTTCTTTTAATGATAAATGTTAATGATTAGTTGTTAGATTAATATTTAATTATTCGTAAAAGTTTGAACCAATATCCTCCAACTCTTTTATCTTTCACCCAAAACTAGTTGAGTTATCCAATCACTCGTTTTAAGTTTTGTTTGTTGTTCTTGTATCCATTTGTTAGTTATTGTTAGTTTCAAAACTATACGTGTTTAGAAGAATGTAAACATTAGTGAGATTAAAAAAGTTTTGATATTTGTTACTATACTCTAGTATCCTAGAATTTTATTAGATATGAATATAATATTTAATTATTTAATGTTATATCATTTTTTTATATTTAATTTTTTAAAACAATATAAATATTGAATTAATCTTGTCTTAAGGTACTGATACCCGACAAAACTTCATATTATGAGGGAAAAAATTCATAATCAAACTAGTGGAATTTCTACATGCTACAACGTACGCAACACTAGAGTACTCTGTTTTTTCTTTTACTAACCATTTTGGGCTAATTGTGGACCATGCATATTTACCTGCTATAGTATTCTGTCGGTATGTTCCCATTTAATTTCTAATACTAGATAGTAAGAAATTGGTAGGTTACTACAGTTTAAATAAAATTTCTCAAAAGAATGATGACAAATTGTAGGTAAGATGACTGTGCTGGGTTCATTCAATATACGTCATTCTATATCACACATGGAAATATATAATGATCACGACACAATTAAAGCATCTATAACTTTGGCTTTTGTATTTTGCTTAAAAAAAACTTTGACTTGTATATATCTTAAAGTCATCACCGTTTGCTAGAGTATCTATGCATTTCCCTCTTTTTGTTGCTATTAGTATTATGTGAAAATCCTTGGCCAGTTTAGACTTTTATTTTAGGGTCAAAAATTATCATGATCATTTTTATGGAAATTGGATAGTTAACGTAAAAAATAAAATATAATCTTGAAAAAAAAATCATGCATAATAATGCAGAGCAGTTGAGGCGTTAGGTATACATTGCAGTAAAACACATACTGATGATTGATAAGTGAAGTTTGACTAAATATATATCCAAGCCACCAAATTTACAAAAGGTTAAGGGTTACGACATATTTTATTTATTTTCCACTGTATAAAATGTTGCGATCTGGGTAAAATTAAATTGACAGTGATATTAGTAGTTTTTTTAAAGTCTAATCGACCCTACATTTATGCAAATAATGGAAAATTTTCCTTTCAAGCTAGAAGTTGAAACCAAACAGCAGAAACAGTTGGGCACCGAAAGATGACTTTCACTACCTGGCTTCAGGAAAAAAACATGCAACTTTTGATTTTGTTGCGTGTAAATATTACACTTTAAATATAATACAGGTTAACTTTTTAAAACAAAAAAGGTTTAAAAATGTACAATTTTAGTAGTACTATATTGCAGCACACAACTAATAACTCTTTTAGTAACATCACTACCATAAAATATTTGCATACACTTCACATGTTATAAAAATCTTGACAACAAATTAATGATAAAATTTTCTTTGGAAAGAGAAAACTTTGTGAGGATTATATTTTTTTTGAACCCACCGTTTTGCAATTTTGCTTTTCATTGTGTATACTACTATGGACAAGAATATCACTGATTTAATTAGTTAGGTTGAAACATTATCATCATGTAATAATAATTTTATACCTGCAGGCAAGCATTTATGATAGCTTCAAGCAAGTGGTCCCTTGGAGACGCAGGAAAGAAACACAGAGAAAATGGATTTCCATAACCGACACCATTTAATCCCTTAGATTTTACTCATGTTCATTACTCCTATAGTCCTATTAAACGGAATATTTAAGAAATGAAATGATATTTAGCATCTAAATAAATGAACTTTTCTCATATATATGGAGATATTATGCTGTATAGAGTTATAGATAGGTTGTAACCGCTTTAAGACATTTATTCAAAAGGAAATTATTGTAACATGATAGCAATAAAAGAGTTTAGATATAGTTAGATTAGATTAGATTAGATATCTTCAAGTGGATTAGTTATTTGTCTTAAACGTTTAGATTAAATTTTCAGCTCAATAGATAAAAATAAAATAAGAAAACTCATCAATAAAATATGATAAAAGCGGATGTGGGCTGAGCTATTTCTAGCTTTGTACAGATGTCTATGGGCTTACATTTTCAAAGAAGAAAATTATTCAACACACCCTTCAAATGCTCACAAGCCCTCTAAATATCCTAAAATGCTCCTATAGAATCGTAACTTCCGAAACTACTCAGAAGTTAACTACGAACACATCAGACTACAAATTCAAATATAGTCAGAAAGAATGTAGAGTACAAAACCTATGAATTTAAACCAACATAGCAAAAATAACCAATATACCAAAACACCAACATACCAAAACATCAATATACCAAATTTAAACAAATTTATGAAATTACCAATACTTTCAACATTTCAACTTTATCAGCCATTATACGTAGATAGCACATAACATAATTAACATACAATTTTCAATTTATTATTTCAATTCCACATTGCAGTAATACGTAAACTAAACCATGTTAAGAATCAAACACACCTTCAATCAACAAGTACAAAAATAAGTAAACAAAATTCAAGTTCGCAATCCTTTTTAAGCAACTTATAATATCCTAACCTAAAAAATGAGAAAGAATGTGTAGAGTTTAAGAAATTATACACTTACTTGTTTAATTTTGATAAATGTTGCTTGAGTTTAAATTTTGGAGTAGGAAAAGTATTAGGATGAGAGAAAGTTTGAAAAAATGGTTTGGAACTCAAATGAGGGTTAATGGTTTGTTGTTTGTATGTGGTAGAGGATGTTCGGATCATAACTCCCAAACTTGACCGATTAGGAATTACGTCTTGAGAGGTCCAGGAGTTACGAACGAAGATGGTAATATGTATTTGTGGGGCATCTAAGTCCATATGAGCAGAAACATGTTGAGGATTTGACGAAGGGTCGTGTTCCATCGAGACACATACTTCTATCATTGCAAGAAAGATCCAGGATGCCAATCGGATCACCCAAGTATATAAGAAAAGTATGTTGGAAAAAGATGTGAGAGGTTCTATAACAGAGACATTTGTTGAAGTTGATGGAAGATGCAAAGTATGTCGGTTGGGGTCGAAGAAGAGATTACTCAAATGTGTCGAGAGAGATATTTTGGGCGCATCCAGATTCCTTCAAGTTGTTGAACTGATTGTGTTTATGGATAACACATATAAAACTAATAAATACATATTGTCATTGCTCGAAATTGTCGGTATGACATCAATATAGTTGACATTTGCAACAGCATTTGCTTATATTGAGTTTGAGCAGAAGGAAAAAATTTGTTGGGTATTAGAGAAGCTAGAAAAAAAAAATATGGAAAAAGACTTATTTCCCCAAATGATTTTGAATGATAGAGATTTTGCTTTGATGAAAGGCATTGAAGTTGTATTTTCAAATATTGTTAATTTGTTTTGTTGGTTTAACATAGGCAAAAATGTTGGTGCAAAATGTAATATTACATCTTACGAAAATTATAAATAATTTGGAAAGATTTGGAATATGTTGAAGCATAATTGTACATCGTAGCAGAAACACAAATACACTTCAAGCATTAGATGTCATTTTTATTATTATAACTAGACTAGATTCAACATTTTTATACTAGTTTAATTATTAATAGCCTTACCAAATCCTATATGGTTTCGGTTGTTTATGAATGAATAGCTTTACCAAATCACTTTCGAGGAAGATAAGATTAAACTATGTCTTGATCAGTTTCCGCGTACTTGCTTGCTAATTTGCCTCGTTAATTGCAGACGTGTTACTTAAGAACCAACCATATATGTCAATTAACTTCAAAAAAATTTAAGAGAAGAATTTCCTAGTAGGTTCCAAAAAGTATATTTGCTATAAAGGGCTATACATGTATAAAAGAGAGGCTTTAGAATTTTGATGAAAATGTCATCCTGACAAATTGAATTGGAAGTCATAAACCCGTCAAAAAAATACATGTGCTTCAGTCAACTTAGTTTCCTAATCTATAGAATATAGTTCTAAGGTGTCTATTACTCACTTGGTTCCCAATTATTAAAAAAAAAAACAATAAAACCAAGTACTAAGCTTCTTTACATGTCATTTTACTGTTATATCAAACATTTCAATCGGCAAAGATAGTGAAATTCAAGGACAGAGGGCAATTAATTTTCTGTTCTTGCAATTAGCTTTAAAGCATGCTTGCCTAAGCTTCTTGATTTCATCATTCAAATCCATTCCCGGAAGTTTCTCCAGCATCTTTTTTTCCTTCTCCAACATGGCAACCTCCTTAGTCAGACCCTTTTCCTGCATCACGAACAAAACAATTTGAAATCTTTGACCATTTGAGAACAAATAACTAATGACCTATGAAGTATGTAAAAATCGTAAGACACATACACTAGCTACACTACACGTATATTGATTTAGTAATTATAATTAAATAAAACATTAATATTAATTATAAAAAACTTAATTTAGAATCAAAATAAATTTATGTGTATTTAAATCGAGTCTCATTAAAAAAATTAAAACAACATGCAATAATATTTGATATATATTTATCCATCTAATATCTAAAAAACTAAAAATGCTGGTCAAATTTAATGTAATGAATCTCTCCTAGACAAATCTTTTTAACCATTGGAGATGTATTTGGAATGTGTGCAAGGGGAATATAAGATGTGTTGAAGTAAAGAAAAAAAACAAAATATTTTAGAACATTTGTCTTAGTTTGTGTGACACGTGTTGCACGACGCGAGACTTATAAATTACGAACACCAATCTAAGGTGTCTCGGACACTAATGCATATCGGACACTTTGACACATCGAAACGTAGAGGTGTGCTTCATAGCTAATGACACATATAAGTTTAAGGTACAAATAAAAATGAGTAACCCAAACAAAAGAAAATAATGTTATTTTTCATGTACTTGAAAATGTGGGGCAGAGCAGCCAAACAACATGAAGAATATACCTTAAGGTTGTTGATGAGTACAGTCAAGCTCCTCAATTTTCTGTGAGGCCACCTAGTGATGTTGAGCTCCCTGCATCTTTTTTTCAAATTGGTCACACCGACATTCATTTTCTTAGCAGCCATTGTTATAGGAACATCAAAATGTTTCTTTATGTCATCATACTGCAATGAAGATGACCTCTTCCTAATGATACTAGTGCTACTGTTTGTCAATGCCAATGGTAATGTCAATTCTTGATTCTCCCCTTCAACCTCTTTCTTCACAAAACTCACAAACCCACCTTCAGTTTTCACCAAAGCTTTGACAAAACCACTCTCGGTAGCACACACACCTTCATTGTGGCTACTAAAATGCAATGCCAATGGAAATGGAAACTCTTGAGTTTCCCCTTCACCCTCTGTCTTTACAAAACTGAGAAATCCATTTTCAGTTTTCTCTGAATCAGCTTCAAACATACTCTTCTTGCCTTTGTCATTGCAATGCTCAAATTCAGGCAAGACAACATTGAGGGGTTTTTGATCAACCTCAAAATTATTCTGATCAAGGTGTGGGAAGTTGAAATCAAAGTTGAAAGTATCAAGATCATCGAAGTCATTGATGTAAAAATGATTACTTTGGTATGAAAACTGAGTTTCCCAATCAAACTCAAAGAAATCATCAAATGGCGCAATTCCCATGATTCTGTTAACATTAAAAACAAGAAAGCAGAAAATCAAAACATTAAAAAAGAGGAAAACGGTTATTATAGTAGAAAACAAGAAAATAAACTCCATATCGACCTCGAAAGTCACAAAGAGAATGTTCCACACTTCCACACATCATGGTCATTGTTTAATAAAGAATCACCATCATAGTCATACATAGGTAGTAACAGTTAACAGTTGAACAAGAACATAGAAAAGGAACAAAAAAGACAAAGATATGATAGGTTAAGGTAGTCTACATGTTGTGGAATGGAAGACAGAAAAAATAAAGAACATTGAAAGTTGTGATCATGGTTGAAATGAAACAAGAAGCAATGCTTACTTGTCTGTGTTGTTTTGTTGAGGTTGAGGTTGAACATTGCAAAACCAGTTGTAGCCTTGAGTGATTTCAGGTTGGGTAAAGAACTCCATAGCAGCGTGTGTACACACACAGAGAGAGAGAGAGAGAGAGAGAGAGAGAGGGTACTTGATCACTGATTGGTTACTAACCGAGAAGTCAGAGTGTGTTTGAGGCACAAACGTATGAATGTCAGAATGTGTCTACTTATAAATGTGTGTGTTACAAGGAAGAGGATTTTGTCAACAAAAAAAAAAAGGAAAGAATTTAAGTGGAAGGAGGGGTTACGAATTTTCATAGGAAAGTGGTGTGTTAATAAGATTTGGAATCATTTAATTGCAATTATAGAACGAAACTGCACCATTATCATAATCATATGCAGTATGCATTTTAATTTGCATTTGCATTAACATCTAATTACTCATTACTCATTCGCGTCCACTGCGAGGGGGTGTGTTAATGTTATCCTTAGTTTTTCTCACTCAGGTGCATGCCATCACATTGTTTTCAATTTTGTCTCAAATGAAACATCATATGGTAAAAATCAAAACCCAAATAACAAAATGAAAAACAATTCTTATTTTTTCTTTTTTTAATTCTTGGAACTTGGAAGTCCAGTATTCTATGTATCTATTGATGTCCTTAGATTTTTATACGTAGACTCTGATCGATAAAAATAACGGATAGTTGATAAGCTAGCTGATAGCTGATGACTGATAACTTATAGCTGATATCTTGTAGCTAATAACCGATAACTTATAAGCTAACTGAAATGTTTGGTAAAACTAGCGGCTCAACTAGCTGATAAATGTAAAATGACATTCTTAATTCATAATAAAATCAAATCAAATATTCTTCAAAAAAAATAAAATCATATCAAATAATATTTAAGTATTTGTAATTTCGTAATCTAAATTTTCTTTAAAAAATACTTTAAAATTATTAATTTAATATATCCTTTGTATTATATTTTAAATTAATTTTATTTCATGTTTATTTTCATTTAAGTGTTTCTAGTTTATTAAAAAATTAAATGTAACAATAAATAGTTACCATAAAGTATTATTATCATTATATATATTATTAACAACAATGGTTTTTTTTTATGAAGTTATTATATACATGATTAATGGACGTAAAATAATTTCATTTAGTTGAAATAATGAAAGGTATAATTTCATTAAAATGTAATACAATTGATGGGATATTTTTTAAAGAACAATCAAAGAATAAAGAACATAACACTGCGGTATATTTTCATTAAAAAAAAAACTGAAGGTATATTGTTTCTTTTTGAAGGACTGAAGGTATATTGTTGCGTTGCGTCAAAATTTTTTAAGGCATATTGTATAAAAAATAACAACGAAATAGTATATTTATATATTAATTAAAACTAATGGTATATTGTTCCTTAAAAAAAAACTATTAGTATATTGTTTCTTAAAAAAAATGGTATATTGTATACAGAGAATTACAAAGAAAGCCGGTTGGTCTATTTATTAACAAGGACTAGTAATATTTTCTAATAAAAAAAAAGACAGTAGTATTTATTATGGAGCTATATTATAATAAATTGCAGTGGATAAAAATGGAATTTAAATGAAATAATAAGGGTAAAAGTGAAAGAAAAAATGAGAAGCTATAAGCTATAAGTTCAAACGCTACTTGGAATAGCGTCTGAAAAATAATTTATAAGCTCGTGAAATAAGTTATAAGCTCGTGGTGGAAAAGCATTACCAAACAAAACTTTTTTGGTCAAACAAACCTATAAACTATCCGCTATAAGCTTAAACTATTTTTTTTTTGCCTTACTAAACATATAGTCTTGGTTTAATTCAACCTTCCAAACCGATTTGTAAAATGATAGGTGCAACTTGTAAACTGAATGTTGCCTAATTCTAGTCAGGTCTTATTTACGTGACTTTGTTTTTTCAAATAAACTAATGGCACTTATTAATATTGGATTTGGTGTGTTAATATAAATGGTAGATGAACCAAATAGATAGGATTTAATATCATCATAGATTTGTTATATTAAATCTATCTCATTTTTACAAAATTAATTTGTAAAATGAAGGATATCTTTCTTTATAAAGACTAGTCAAGGTTTGATTTGGAGAAAATACTCTTATGTAAAAATGACTATTATCATAGCAACGCGTCCAGAAGTTTAAGAAAAAGATAGTAACGCACCAAGAGAATAAGAAAAGACAAATATTGATTTTTTAGGCAAATATGCATTTTTTTTTACTTCAAAATAAGTAAATTATTAGCAAAAAAATATAAAAATTTGATATTTTAAATATATTCATCGAAACAAATCCAACATCTTATACGCTACTTACTATTTATCTTTATATAGTAGTAGAAAAATACAATCAAAATACATGGTGCACATAGTGAAATGAGATTACTTATATTTGGGAGTTGAGACTAATGTTGCATGTTGCAATTGAATATAGTTGGGTTCCCATTTTTTTTCCTTATAAAGGGTAGTAACTTGCATAAAGAGAGACTTCAGAAAATTGCTGAAAATGCCAAAATGAACTCCAACTCATAAACTCCTCAAAATACATGTGCTTCACTCAAATTAGTTTCCTAGTCAATAGAATATAGTTCTAAGTACCTACTACTACTCAATTTGATTCCGATCATAAGAGAAAAAACCAAAAAAACAGAACACTAAAATCAAGTACTAGTATGTCAATGAGTCCTTCACTATACTCTTTGTGTGAGGCTTCTTTACATTTTATATCCAACACTACAAGCAAAAGAGGTTGAAGCTCAAGGGTTGAGGGTAATTAATCTTCTCTTCTTGTATTTAGCTTTAAAACAAGCTTGCCTCAGCTTCTTAATTTCTTCATTCAATTCCATATCAGGAAGTTTCTCTAACATCCTTTTCTTCTTCTCCAACATGGCAACCTCATTTACCAAACCCATTTCCTGCATCACACAACAAAATAACTTGATTATGTATGATACATAATAGCTAACAAAAGGGCTCCACCACACAAACTAATAAGTTTCAAGTTTTATTGTCAATTTCAATTATCATTCTCAGTGGGTCCTGGTCCTACAAATTGAGTCTAATGTACAAGTAATCCAAACAAAGATAATGTTAGTAATTTTTAAGTACTTAACAATGTGGGAGGTAGTTAAACAACATGAAGAATATACCTTAAGGTTGTTGATGAGTACTGTCAAGCTCCTCAATTTCCTGTGAGGCCACCTAGTAATGTTGAGCTCCCTGCATCTATTTTTCAAATGGGTCACACTAACATTCATTTTCTTAGCAGCCATTGCTATTGGAACATCAAAATGTTTCCTTATATCATCAAATTGCAATGATGATGACCTCTTCCTTATGATACTAGTACTGCTACTGCTACTTGGCAATAGTAATGGCAATTCTTGATTCTCCCCTTCAACCTCTTTCTTCACAAAACTCACAAACCCACTTCCAGTTTTCGTCGAAGCTTCGACAAAACCACTCTCAGCAGCACTCAATGTCAATGACAATGGCTCTTGATTCTCCCATTTCTCTTGTTTGTTCACAAACCCATTTCCTGTGTTCACGGAAGCTTCAACAAAACCACTCTCAGCAATACTCTTACCTTTGTCAGTGTAATGCCCTATTTCAGGTAAAACAACATTTAAGGGCATTTGGTCAATCTCAAAACTACTTTGATCAAGGTGTTGGTTGAAATCAAAGTTGAAATTTTCAAGATCATTGAAGTCATTGATGTAAAGCTGATTACTATGGTACGAAAACTGAGATGCCCAATCAAGCCCAATGAAATCATCAAATGGTGAAATATCCATGATTCTGTACACATTAAAAATTAAAAAGGGGGAAAACGGTTATTATCATATCAACCTCGAAAGTCGTAACGAGAATGTTCCACACATGATTCTCTTCTCGGAAGACTATTATTCTATTCTATTATCATGTTATGCTAACTAGTACAGAATCATCACCATAGTCATAGTAATAGATAAAAATCGAATAAGAAAAAACAGAACAAGATAGTTTGATGTAGATTAAGGTACAAACAAACGTTGTGAAATGAAAAGACAAAAAGAAAGAACATCGAATCGTGGTTGAAATGAAACTAGAAGCAATGCTTACTTGTCTATGTCGTTTTGTTGAGGTTGAACATTGCAAAACCAGTTGTAGCCTTGAGTGATTTCAGGTTGGGCGGTGAAGAACTCCATAGCAGTGTTTGTACTTGTGTGTGTTGGCTACTATTGGGAGAGAACTCCAGAGACACAGTGTGTGTTTGAGGCACAAATGCGCCAATGTCAGAATGTGTCTATTTAAATCAGAATATGCTGGTTAAAGAATTAAATATTGAGATTTGTAGATGCTTTTTATATGTAAAAATAAAGATACGATGCAATAATTTCAGTTGTAAAATTATTTATGTTTCATTAGACAAAATAAAGGGTAATGGACAAGACACAAACTAAATTTTTTTTTTTTTGAAGGGAACTAAAATTATTATTCTTCATTAAACGAGAGCATAATTTTATATCATCCGTATAAGTTGTCTAAAATATCAAAATAATATTTTATCCATCAAACACACTTTTTTTGATCTTATTTATAAGAAATATTTGACTTTTTTGAATCATTGCATAAATGGTGTATTTAATCTATATTTTAGACAAGATACATCAATTATTTAATAAATCTAAAAAATCAAATTTTTCTTATAAATAAGAACGGTGGGAGGGAGTAGCATATAAAAAAATTGTTCAACAGCATAAAGTTTTATCAGTTCACTTCAATAGGATAAAGTTTGTTGTGTGTTGTTCTACATTATGTTCGTAATGCTCTTAATAATGCCCTTAAAAAAAAGCTCTTTTAATATTTATTTTTTATTTTTTTATAAACTCACATAAGTGGAGGTACCGAGGTTCGAACCCCGATCATAACATCCGGCCTAACAATTTTAGTATTTTACCAGATGAACTAAAACTTTTAGATTTTTAATGTTCTATTCACTAATTATATTTTAGAATATCAAACACATCTCTATTATCAATCTTTTAAAAGTGTAGAGAAATCTCTTTAGTACAAAAATTTCAGTTTTTGTTTCTTTTACAAGTTCCAACCACTAGTTTGTTTAAATAAAATAAGGGTTATGCTAACAAAATTCCTTACCTTATACTCCATCCGGTCACTATTATAAACAAAAGTTCAGTTTTTAGATTCATTCAATAAATGATGTATGTAGTCTATATATAGACCACATACACCATTTATTGAATGAACCTAAAATGTCAACTTTTGCTTATAATAGTGACCAGAGGGAGTAGTACTCTTTAAGAAGATAAAAACATGAATAGTTTTTTTTTTTGTGGTGGAAAATAGGAATAGTTGATGAGTTTAATGAAATAAAAGTCAATTTTTAAAGTTTCAATGTAATAAATATCTAACTTTTAATATAAAATTTCTTTATTAGACTTTTAAAAAGTGGTCTAAGGACACTTATTGGTATTTCTCAGCAACAAATAAAGTCTCTACACTACTTAGTAGAAGTAATATTTGTTTTTCTAGGTCAAATATCATTTTTGGTACTTTTAGTTTGACATAATTCTCAAGTTAGTCATTTAAGTTTGGAAAGTTTCAATTATGTCGTTTTAGTTTGATAGAATTCCTAAATTAGTCCTTTAAGTTTCGAAAGTTTCAATTAGGTCTTTTTAGTTTGACAGAATTATCAAATTAGTCTTTTCTAACACTATAAATGATCATTTCTGACCATTAAACGAACGACTAACTTGAAAATTCTGTCAAACTAAAAAGACCTATTTGAAATTGTTGAAACTTAAAAAACTAACTTGAAAATTTTATCAAACTAAAATGATTTATTTAAAACTTTAAAAACTTAAAGGATTAACTTAAAATTTTTGTCTAACTAAAAGTATTAAACGTGGTATTTGGCCGTTTTTCTAACAAGTGTCTATCCTAATTAACATAACACTTATAAATGTACGTTTCCAAGGGGGCTGCATCGATGAAAGTGGTGAGTTAAATTTTGGCAGTGAATTTTGGATTTCATTCATTGCAATTATAGAAGGGGTCTGCATCATTTGCATCTTAATCATATGAATTTTTTCAATTTACGCGCAATTACTTACTCATTCATTAGCAGCGTCCACTACGAGGGAGGGAGTGTTATCCTTAATTTTTTCATTCATTCACCCTCAAGTATACGTATACGGTATACATACATGTGCACCATGTGCATGCCATCACATCTTCATTTGTATCTCAAAACTCGCATGAGAAAAATACAAAACAATACTACTAACTAACGAAATTAAGGGATAAGCTTACAAATTCTCTAATACTTTTTGGAAAGTGCTCTAAAAATACTTGTTAATGTTAATGAAGAAAAACATAACTTTTATATGAAAAACACAATTTTAAACTTTTAAAATATTTTTTTTGGTAAAAAAAACAAAAAAAAAACTTTTTAAAGGTTTTTTTAAAGTTTATTACACCCTTTCTAAAGTGATATTTCTCTATAATATTACACCCTATGAATATTTGTCTTCGTAATCCATTCCTCAAATATATCATTAACAGTTTCCTCTCTATTTTATTTTTTTAATTTTTAATATTAGTAGAAATTTATTATTGTGTGTTTCTTTTCTGGCCAATGTCACCGTTTGAACCGTTATATTTGGAGGAAATGCTACCTGTAAAAGTGGTTATTTGCAAAGTAACGCATCGAAAGGATTTAAAAAACAAAAGGAATGTTTTGTTAAAAACGTAAATAAAGGAACGAACCAAGAGAAAAGAGAGAAGACAATTATTGATTACATCACAGAAGACAATTATTGATTGCTTCTTTTTAAGGTTGGGAGTAAATCATAACTCCATTATTTCTTTTAAACAAAAACAAGATAATCTCCATTATCTAAAAAAAAAAAAATATTACAAAAATTTTAGGAATTGAAATGTAATACTAATAGACGATACGTAGCCTTGTTAAATAGTATAAAAATGTTAGCACAGTTAGAACAATCACTATGTTCTTTACGCAGCGGAAGTGCTTATTAAAATAAGCTATTCTATGCAAGATGAAAACGAAACGATAGAAAAATAATGAAAAACAGAGGAAGAGAAAACTCTATGAAATTTTATTCACACTTGTGTCACTTGTATTTTTTCTATATTTTATTTACAACGCATGAGTGAGTATATATACAACAAGATGTTGTAACAAACTCTTGTAACAAGATCACTATATTGGTTAACAGGCTAACCAATGTTTGTTACTAGACTCAGCTTCTGATCAGACATCAGAAGCTATACTTCAGAACCTGTACGTCAGAGTCTGACCAACAGTACTTCAGACGCTCCTATTTCAGACTCTGTCTTCAGACTCAGACGCCGTCTTCAGACACAGACTTCAGACGCACTCTTCACTTCAGACTCAGAATCACAGTTATTGATTAATCTTCTAATACTCCCCCTTAATCATAACTGCTGACTATTAAAAACACCTAATCTCTTTCTTAAGAATTCAAATCTATCAAACTTCACTGCTTTCGTAAAACCATCAGCGAGTTGCAATTCTGTTGGGCAGTAATGCAGTTCAATCATTCCATTAGTCACCTGCTCCCTGATGAAATGGAATCTGGTCTCAATGTGTTTGCTCCTGCCATGTGATATTGGATTCTTCGCAAGACTTATGGCTGATTTGTTGTCAATCTTCAGTGTTAAAGGCTTCATCACTTCACACTTAAGTTCCTTCATCACTGAATCTAGCCAAAGTGCTTGACACGCAGCAAAGGTTCCAGCTATGTACTCTGCTTCACATGATGAGAGTGCAGTGACTGGTTGCTTCTTGGTACACCATGAAATTGTAGCATCATTGAATTTGAACACATATCCTGAGGTGCTTCTCCTATCAGTTAGGTCTCCACACCAATCACTATCAGAATATCCTATGAGCTCATTCACTTCACTTTGAGCTCCATAAGGAAATAGCAGAGCAAAATCTATGGTGCCCTTTATGTGTCTGAGAATCCTCTTTGCAGCTATCAGATGAGATTTCCTTGGGTCATGCATGAACCTGCAAATCACACTCACTGAGTAGCATATATCTGGCCTGCTGTTACATAGATACCTCAGGGATCCCACAATTTGTCTGAACTTTGTAGAATTCACCTTTTCTTCTTCAGTGCACTCATCCAGCTTTGAGTTTGTTTCTGATGGATTTGAAACTGTATTGCAGTCTTTCATTTCAAATTTATCAAGCAATTCACCAATGTACTTTTTCTGATACATCACTATACCAGTTTTCACTTTCACAAATTCCATTCCTAAGAAGAATGAAAGTTCACCCAGATCAGTCATTTCAAACTCCAGCTTCAGTTTCTCTTTAACCTTCTCAATTTCTGAAGCTGAGCTGCCAGTGATGAGCAAGTCATCAACATATAGACAGATTATCACAGTTCCTCCATCAGACAGCTTCTGAACATAAACACCAAACTCAACTGAACATTTATCAAAGCCTATTTGGGTTAAAACTTGATCAATCTTCTTGTTCCATGCTCTAGGAGCCTGTTTTAATCCATATAGTGCCTTGTGCAGTTTATACACCATGTCTTCTTTTCCAGCAATTTCAAAACCTGGTGGTTGTGATACATACACTATCTCTTCCAGTGGCCCATTTAAGAATGCTGACTTTACATCTAAATGGTAGAGTAACCACTCATTCTTACAAGCAATAGCAATGACTAGCCTCACAGTTTCAATTCTAGCGACTGGGGCAAACACTTCATTATAGTCTATGCCTTGCTTCTGAAGAAAACCTCTAGCCACCAATCTTGCTTTGTGCTTAGAGACTTGTCCATCAGGGTTCAACTTCACTTTGAATACCCATTTGACATCAATTTTCTTTTTGTTGTCTGGCAAGTCAACTAGCTCCCAGGTTTGATTCTTCTCAATTGACTGCAGTTCTTCAACCATAGCTCTTTTCCATACATCAGTCTTCAAAGCTTCTTTGTAATTGACTGGTTCAGCATCTGCTAATAATGCAAAATGAATGAGATCACCTTCATCATTCACTGCATTATCAGATGTGACTTCACACTCAGTTAACCTGGCAGGTGGATTTCTGTTCCTTTGAGGTCTTGTTGGTACTATGATTTCCTCTTGATCATCTGCAGTAACTCCGTGATCACTTTCACCTTCTGATTCATCACTTGAATCAGGGTATATGTAGCTTTGCTGGGTTTCACTGTTGTACTCAGGTTCATGTTCCCATTTCCACTTCTCAGCTTCATTCACTATCACATCTCTGCTGAAATGAACCTTCTGAGTCACCGGATTGTACAGTTTGTATGCACCAGTGGGATGATACCCAATGAGTATCATGATTTCACTTTTATCTTCTAGCTTGCTTCTTCTAGCATCTGGTACATGCTTATAACACAGGGAACCAAACACTTTTAAGTGTTTAACACTGGGCTTTCTTCCACACCAAGCTTCTTCTGGCACCTTCAGATTCAGCTTCTTAGTAGGACACTTGTTCAAGATGTAAGCAGCAGTAGTTACTGCTTCACCCCAAAATTTGTGTGGTAAATTCTTCTGCTTAAGCATGCTTCTGGTCATGTTTAGCAGAGTTCTGTTCCTTCTTTCTGCCAGCCCATTATGCTGAGGGGTATATGGAGCAGTTACTTCATGAACAACTCCTTGATTTGAGCAGAAAGCTTCAAATTCCTTTGATGTATATTCCCCTCCACCATCTGTCCTCAAAATCTTAATAGATTTATCACTTTCTTTTTCTACAAAGATTTTGAATCTTCTGAATGTTTCTAAAGCTTCACTCTTAAGCTTAATAGTAAACAGCCAGATCATCCTTGTGAATTCATCAATAAAGGTAATGAAGTACTTACTACCACCAAGAGAAGGTACTTCAAATGGACCACAAATATCTGAATGAACAACTTGCAGTGCTTCACTTGCTCTTTTAGGTGCATCAGATACAAATGGCAATCTACTTTGCTTGCTCTTCACACATATTTCACATATGGATTTCTTGGCATTCAGTTTTGGTAAACCATTCACTAAATCTTTAGAACTCAATTCACTCAGACTTCTAAAGTTGAGGTGCCCATACCTCAAATGCCATAATGCTTCAGCATCTTCAATAACAGTTGCAGACATACACATCATCTTGTCACTTGATATGTTGCATCTGTAGGTTCTGTTCTTTGACAAAGTAGATCTTAACACTAGATTCTTCTTTGGATCAAACAGTTTCAAGGATTCACCCTCCATTGAAACTGAGAATCCTTTCTCCACTAATTGGCCTATGCTCATCAGATTACACTTCATATCTAGAACATAGAACACATCTTCAATTATGACTTTACCACCAAAATTGCTCCTCATCACTATGTTACCACTACCTTCTGATGCAAGCTTCCTGTTATCAGCCAATTTGATGCTAGTTTTCTTGTTAGCATCAAAATTTGTTAACCATTCTCTATGAGCTGTCATATGATTAGAACACCCAGAGTCAAGGTACCACTCTTCACCTCTCATCCTATCTTCACATGTAGCAGCCATTAACAACACTGCATCAGGGTCACTTCCATGAGCAATATTAGCTTCTTCTGTATTCTGATCATTCTTGAACCAACACTCATCAACAAAATGTCCAAACTTGTCACAATTATAACACTTAACCTTACTCTTATCAAAATCCTTCTTCTTGTTCTGATTTTTTTTAAAACCTCCTCTTTTAGAAGACTCAGTTTTGTTATCAGTCTTGGATTTTGAATTGTTGGACCAGTTTGGTTTGCCTTTCCCTTTCTTGAAATTCTTGTGATTTCCTTCTTTCTTTGTTGTTTGAGCTTGAAGAGCTTGCTGAACAGATCTTTCTGAACTTCTATCAAATACCAGCAGTTCATGTGCTTCCAGAGAACTCTGCAATTCTTCAATCTTCATAGTTTTCACATCCTTTGCTTCTTGGATTGCTACTACTATGAAATCAAACTTTTGGCTTAAAGATCTTAACACCTTTTCCACTACCATTTGATCAGAAATGTTTTCACCACAGTTCTTCATCAAATTCACGATTTCATTCATCTTTGAAAAATAATCACTTACCTTCTGATCTTCTTCCATCTGCATCATTTCATACTTCCTTCTATATGATTGCAGCTTGACCTGTTTCACCTTTTCTCCCCCATTGTGATAATTCTCAAGAATATCCCATGCTTCCTTTGATCTTGTTGCTTTGGCTATCTTCTCAAAGTGTTGATTATCAACATTCTGTTGAATGTAGAACAAAGCCTTGTAATCTTTCTTCTTGTTTTCTTTGAATGCAGCTCTCTGCACATCAGTAGCATTTGCAGGAGGTTCTTCAAAACCATTCTGAACAAGATCACTCAAATCTTGCGCGCCAAACAACGATCTCATCAAAGCGCTCCATCGTTCCCAATTCTTGCTATCAAGAATCAAGATATTTGATCCAAAACCGTTTGTGTTCATCTTGCTAATTCTCAGAAACGGAGAAATCAATGCACACACCTCACTCTGTGTTTCCCAATGATGATTCCCCTCACTTTCACTCGTGTTTCCCTAAGATTCAACCCAAGCTCTCGATGCCAATTGTTAGCACAGTTAGAACAATCACTATGTTCTTTACGCAGCGGAAGTGCTTATTAAAATAAGCTATTCTATGCAAGATGAAAACGAAACGATAGAAAAATAATGAAAAACAGAGGAAGAGAAAACTCTATGAAATTTTATTCACACTTGTGTCACTTGTATTTTTTCTATATTTTATTTACAACGCATGAGTGAGTATATATACAACAAGATGTTGTAACAAACTCTTGTAACAAGATCACTATATTGGTTAACAGGCTAACCAATGTTTGTTACTAGACTCAGCTTCTGATCAGACATCAGAAGCTATACTTCAGAACCTGTACGTCAGAGTCTGACCAACAGTACTTCAGACGCTCCTATTTCAGACTCTGTCTTCAGACTCAGACGCCGTCTTCAGACACAGACTTCAGACGCACTCTTCACTTCAAACTCAGAATCACAGTTATTGATTAATCTTCTAATAAAAAAGATCTGTCTAATTATTATTGATGTGGTTAAAAAAATAAAATAGTATCTATACAATGCAGGACATTTAAAATGTTGTCACCATAACATTTCTCTATTATTTTATAGATAATGCTTGTTAATGTTTGGACTCAATGATGAGAGAAATAAGAGAGGTTAGAGATCGGTGAATTGTAAAACTGAATTGAGATATTCAACTAATTACAAGACTAAATATTTATAGGTTAAGAGTGGTAACTTGATCCACAAGTCACCAACTAACTAGTCAGCTCCTAACTAACTATTAGTTAATTAGTACTATTAACAAACATAGTTGGATCTATCAATAACACGTAGTGATAAAACTTCTTCTTTTAAGTTGAAATTGTAATTTCAAATTGTTTTTAGTTTGATACATCAGTTAGTACCTTTTATTTTAAAATGAATCAAAATTGATGACATGTCAAATATGATTGGATATCATTTATGCGGACTCATCAAAAAACACCACTAATTACTTATTTAACCCTATTAATTATATCTCTCAATTTAGTTTTTATTAATTATTTAATGTATAAAAGAATATTGTACTAAAACAAAATAGAACCTCAAATTCTAGTTCTATTGGGTTCCTATCTTCTTCCTCGTTATAATGGATAGCACTTGTATAGAAAAAATACATGGCAAAATGAATTCCAACTCATAAACAACTCAAAATACTTCTGCTTCAGTCAAATTAGTCTTTACTCTAAAGAATATAGTTCTAAGGTATCTACTACTCAATTTGATCACAAGTATAAGAAAAGAAAGTAAAAAAATATTAAAATCAAGTACTAATAGCATAACATGTCAACGAGTCCTTTACTATACTTTGTGTGAAGCCTTTCTTTACATTTCATTTTACTGTTATATCCAACACTACAAGCAAAAAAGGTTGAAGTTCAAGGACTGAGGGTAATTAATCTTCTCTTCTTGTATTTAGCTTTAAAAGATGCTTCCCTCAGCTTCTTGATTTCTTCATTCAATTCCATTTCAGGAAATTTCTCCAACAACTTTTTTTGCTTCTCCAACATAGCAACCTCCTTTACCAAATCCAAATCCTACATCAAACAAACAACAAAACAAATTGAAAGTTGAAACCTTTGACCATTTGACAATAAATAATCAATGACACATAGCAAACAAAAGGGCTCCACCCAAACTACAAAGTTTCAACTTTTATTGTTAATTTCAATTATCATTCCCAGTGGGTCCTGGTCCTACAATTTGAGTCTAATGCAAAAGTAATCCAAACAAAGATAATGTTAGTAATTTTGAAGTACTTAACAATGTGGGGGTAGTCAAACAACATGAAGAATATACCTTAAGGCTGTTGATGAGTACAGTCAAGCTCCTCAATTTTCTGTGAGGCCACCTAGTGATTTTGAGTTCCCTGCATCTTTTTTTCAAAATGGTCACACAAACATTCATTTTCTTAGCAGCCAAGTTCATAGGAACATCAAAATGTTTCCTTATATCATCAAATTGCAATGCAGATGGCCTCTTCCTTATGATATTAGTACTGCTACTTGGCAATGGTAATGGCAATTCTTGATTTTCCCCTTCATCCTCTTTCTTCACAAAACTCACAAACCCAATTTCAGTGTTCGTCGAAGCTTCGACAAAACCACTCTCAGCAGCACTCACACCTTCATTCTGGCTGCTACTAGTGCCACTACTACTAGGCAATGTCAATGGCTCTTGATTCTCCCATTTCTCCTCTTTGTTCACAAACCAATTTCCTGTTTTTGCGGAATCTTCAACAAAACCACTCTCAGCAATACCCTTCTTTTCTTTGTCATTGGAATGCCCCAATTTAGGCAAGACAACATTGAGGGGTTTGTGATCAACCTCAAAATTATTCTGATCAAGGTGTGGGAGGTTGAAATCAAAGTTGAAATTTTCATGATCATCGAAGTTATTGATGTAAAAATGATTACTTTGGTATGAAAACTCAGTTTCCCAATCAAATTCAAAGAAATCATCAAATGGCGCAATACCCATGATTCTGTTACATTAAAAACAAGAAAACAGAAAAACAAAACATTAAAAAAGGGGGAAACGGTTATTATAGAAAAGAAGAAAACAAATTGCATATCGACCTCAAAAGTCGCAAAGAGAATGTTCCAGACATCATTCTAGGAGTATATTGTTTCTGAATCATCATCGTAGTCAAGTCATAGTAACATTTAACAGTTGAGCAAGAACATAGAAAAAGAAAAAAACAAAGATATAATAGGTTAAGGTACTCTACATGTTGTGGAATGGAAGACAGAAAAAATAAAGAACATTGAAAGTTGCAAACATTTCAAGGTTGAAATGAAACTAGAGACCAAACATACTTGTGTGTGTAGTTTTGTTGAGATTGAGCGTTGTAAAACCAGTTGGAGCTTTGTGCAGTTTCAGGTTCCGGGAAGAATTCCATATTAACAATGGTGTGTCGTGTGTGTGGGAGAGAGAGAGGGGGGTACTCGATCACTGATTGGTCACTAACTGGAAAATTTGTGACTAAAATTGGTCACAAAAGTTTTGAAAAATTAAGCAACGAATCAAGTGAAAAAAGAGAAGACAAATATTGCTTTTTTAGTGAGAAAGGTTGCATTTTGTAATCGCGATTGAACTTAACTAACTTTGAGCAATATTAAAATATAGTGAATAAATCATAGCTAGTTGATATGTAAATTATGGTTAGTTGGTAGGTTAGGTGGTTAAGAGTTAGTTAGACTAACTCACCACTATAAATAACTTTCACCATTATACTTTCTATTTATCTTTTATTAATATATGTTTATTCTAAAATGAGTTTCTATAAACATCTCTCACATGAATACTCTTATGCACTCTCAATATATATTCATTCCATGATTACTATAACACAACATGTGAGTGTAAAGAAAAGCTTGATCCACAAGATATAATAGAAACAATAAAATACAAAATATGATAACTCACTTCTAAAAAAACAAGAAGGAGTAAGTTAGCAAGACCGCTCTCATTTGTTTGTTTTATTTTTTACCAAATCATTTTTTATTATTTTAAACTAGTGTTATGTAAAGGTTAGTTGTGCGAATTGTTTTTAAACATAGCCGCACCGATCAAAGACATGAAAGCAATTGATTCTCTGTTTTCTTTTTACCAATCAAAGGCACAAAATTCTATCTTAAACTGTATGTTTGTTATGATTATTTATTTCATACTGTGTAACATATAAGTTTGATTTGGATTTTGAAATAAATTTTTTTCTAACATTCTAACTCAATTTTCTGGCCTATGAGAGTACTATGTTCTGAGAGGTTTGTGCCATCGACAGATATGTTTTAATAAATTGACAAACTTTTGGAAAAAAAAATATGGAAGGGTATAAAAAGCTGATGTCTTAGCGTTTTTAATTTACCTTTGACACTACGTTTAGATGGGTGAGCTTTTTGGGTAAACATCTGTAACCAAACGGAGTTAGGAGGAACTTGAATCTTTAGCACGTGTACAAGTACACCGATTAATTATCAATTTTGAACACTGTGCTTAATATTAAACAGTTAAATACTGCTGAAATGAAATATATATTTCAAATAAAATTACAAGTTTAAATTATCAATTTTTTAAAAATTAATACCCTTTGTAAAAGAATACAAAATTGCTGAGTAGGATTTAGAAACATTTTCTGTTAACATGAAGATGGTGATTAGGAACATCTTGTTTTTAGTGATATTCAAATTTGATATTCTCTAAACACATGTCTTCTATACTTCTCCCTCTCCCTCTGGTCCTTATTATAAGAAATATTTAATTTTTTATGTTCATTGTTTAAGTGATGTATTAAGTCTATATTTATAACGAGATACATTAATTATTTAATAAACTAAAAAAATCAATTGTTTCTTATAATAAGGACCGGAGGGAGTATTAGTATTTTTCTTTGTCTCAAATTATTTGTCTCTTTTATAATAACAATACAAAATTTCATATTATTTTCCACTAACATACTTTTATTTATTGTTTTTTAGTCATCTAATTACTCATTCTCGTGAGCTTAGTTCAGTTTGTATGAACAATGCATAATATTAACAAATGAATCAAAAAAATTCATTGAAATCAACAAATATTAATCTTTTTCGTAATAATCGTATAAACCTCAAATTGAACACCTATTTTGAGATGAATAGAGTAAATGTTAGGTATACTCTTTTAACACTTTTTTCAACATTCATTTTTATATATTGAATGAGATTCATGTTAGTCTTTCCACTTTTTGTAAAATTCAATTTTAAAGTGTAAAATTCATATGGTTTTATCTAACAATATAACAAGTGTTTGAGAAAATGTTAAAAAGATAATATCCATAACACACGTTTTCTATCTTTCAAAAGAAAATAACATCCATCTTTAAAAAACAAATTCAAAGGCCATCAATTGAGTGATGTTTAGAAAGAAACAAAAACTTCGTAATTCAATAAAGATCATGCATACACTAGTTAAGAAATACAAAAATGTAAATTTAGTATTGAAATAACAAGTTTACATTTTAAGAGTTTAACTACAGAATATCTCAATTATAAACAATTTTATTTTTTAAATTTATTTAATAAATGTTTGTGTGGTTTATATTGAAAAAAATGTTTATAATTGAGAATTGAGGAAGTACTATTTTATATTCAAATATTTTTATTAGAGTGAGAATTAGGAAAAGAATGTAAAGATGGTAATGGCTAAGAGAGTGTATGAAGGAAAAGTTGCGTGTCTGGTTCATTTTGTTTATCTTTTTGGACTGGACATAGACAGAGTTGCGCAGTGCAGTGGCCTGTAACTCCAATCGGCGGGACTGTGTCTTTTGTTTGTTGTTGGCTGGCTGGACTCTCTCTACTACTTAACACCGTACTATTCACCACGCTCCACTTTTATGTGATTTTGTCAATTCTACCTTTAATTTTTTCTCTTCAAAGATTCAAATAATAAAATTCAAATTAATCTCTAACACTTTAGTCTCCATGTATCTGTTATAATTTATAATGAATTACGACTATTTTATTTTCGTACATAGACTAATTTCTATTTTATTTTTGTTAAAGATTGAATTAAGTTGTTATAAAATTATGAAGGACCAATTTGAATCTTCGAATGTTGTATTGCGTTTTACAACAACGACAAAAGAGTTTGTACATTAGCGGCAAACAAGTTTGCATGATGGTAGTGACATGACCATTGTCGATCCTACTTTTTATAAGGGAAAATAAATGAGGAGACTACGTTTTTAACCTTTCATATGCTTAGCCTAGTTTCTTTGATTTATCTTGCATGTCAAGCTAAGTGTGTTTTTGGTTATGTCAAAGGGGATAATTGAGATTTTAATTAAATTGATTTTGTAGAATTGATGTAGGATATAAGTGAGCTGAATTTTAAGTTATATGTTTGAATGTATTTATGTAAGAATGAATTTAACAAAATACCTAAGGCTACAATCAATAGAAACAAATTTAATATTCATTTAAATTATTCAAATATGATAAAATAAATTCTTTTCTCAGGTCTCAAGTCAATACCACGTCCATAATCAATTTTAACGCTCTAAAATATAAACCAACAATTTTAATGAGGGCCTTCCACTTTTCATGTTGATAAAATTCATATTGTTATATACTAAAAAGACAAAATAAGTATCCCCAACAATTTTAAAATGATGTGAAAAACACTATGACTGTTGGAAGATGCTTGAAGATGATGCAGTTAAGTTGCGGCACAATGATGCTTGAAGATGTTACAAACCGTAAGAATCATAAGTCTTATGACTGTTGGAGCATTGGTCGAAGTTGAAGGGGAGTAGCTAGGTACAAACTGGGTCATATTTGAGGTAGTACAAAGAGGGGAAATGTCTACCTACCTAAGCTCCAAAATAAAAGTCTAGAATATGAGTTCCAGTTTTATTTTATTTTATTTTATTTTTTAAAAAATGTAAGGTATAATGTTATACTTTAAAAAATATAGAAATGAAGACTTTAAACATACCATGACTATTGCCAAAAGTTTTGCAATTGATACGAGTATAGAGCACACTTTTAACAAAGTGTCGTAGCTTTAGAAAAAGACAATATAAAATGATAATAGTAAATAAATATAATCATCCGTAATGAGTTTTTTAGAATCAATCATTTTTTTTTTGAAGGAGAATCAATCATTTTCTGGTAGTTGTTAATTATAAGAATAATTTCATTGAAAAATATATTTGAGAAATTAGAAATATTTAAAAATCTTGTTAGATTTGTATTTGATGCGAGAACCTTCAAATCAATGGATAATGATAAATTCTTATTTTGAAATACATGGACTTCGATTTATTTCAAATTCAAAATACATTTTTTGTTAATTATAATTTGTGGTCAAAATAAGTTTAAAGGCATTAACATATGAAGTACTATAATAGTTCAAATTAAGAATGTGAAGATTCTCCTGCATACCCTGAAGCTTTTTTTTTTTTGGTCGAAATGCATACCCTGAAGCTTGAGTCACATTAGTTGTATTCATTTGAAAAAAATACAAAGTTTGCATGTGGAATGATTAAATTATATTTCTGCAATCATTCCCGTCACAACTGGACAAATACAACAAGTCAAGAAACAGAAACCCCGTAAAGGTAAAACCGTAAAACCTTGTGTTTGTGTCTTCCACATTTCCACTTGCTCCATTTTAAAAAATCAAACACACCATTCCAAAATCTAAGAAAACAAATACTCCTAAATAAAAAAAAAACAAAATAAAATAATAAAAAATATCTTTCAGCTTAGTGGAAAATACTGAATTGAATTCAACTTGAGAATTAACGGTGTTAAATTGCTCAAGTGTCAATTTAAGTGGGCTAATTTAACTTTTTCAAAAGAAAAAATGTTAAATTTTTCAAAAAATAGTGTTTGCATTCTAAGTTATCTCCAGATTCGAAGTCTTAAATCTTACGTATATTATGTATTGTTTCTAACTGGTTCGAGAGATTAATATTAATTAGTAAAATATCAAATTCATAAAATAAATAGATAATATTATTTTAAAATAAAAAATAACTATTAAAAAAAAGGAGCCAATTTATCAGAGGTGGGCCTGTACTTCAAGCTGCAGCCACCACCACAGCTACTCACACATTTTCTGTTTCCCAAAGCACACAATTCATATTCACATTTCTTTTTGTTTTATTTTCATTTTTATTAACAAAAACACAAAAAAAATTAGTAATAAATTCAAAAACATTATTCTCCTAATCTTTCATTGATTCAGACGTGCTTTCCTCTTTCTATTCTCCAACTGTACATGTTTGAAACTTTTGATTTATTTTAAAGTGTCCCTTTCCTTTGTTTTTGGTCAAAAACCAAAACACCTAACCGTTTTAGTTAGTGCTACTCACAAAGCGTGTTTCTTTGACATTTTGTTTCAAACACAAAAGTGGGTTTTTTCACCTTCCAAGGTTCTCTCAAAAGCTACTTCCTTTGTTTTATTAACTGCTTCAAGTAAAACAACTTGGTCGCTCTTAGTGGAAAAAACAGGTTATTGATGATGCAACAAACTCAACTTAACCCAGTTTATTTGTATATGCTGTTTTAAATTTTGTAACTTTATATGTTTTTAAGGAATGGGTCGGCTTTGCTTTTAAGGGAAATTTAATAAAATGTGAGTGTTGTGTTGGTGAAGATTTAGAAAAAAAAAACAATGATGAAATTATGCTGTTTAGTTTAACTTTTTGTCTGTTATAGTTGCAGAATTGTCTCAGCTGTTTAGAACAATTATGTATATGCTGTTTAGTTTTATTGTTTTAATGTGCACTTGATTTTGTTAAAGCACTATATATGTTTCACAGCTATTCTTTTGTAACATAATCAGCTTTTTGGTATTTTATAATTTGTTAGAAATGAGGTTGTCCCCTTCTTTATTCAGCTTCTTAGATTCATTGTTGTGATGAATTGTATATTTTATTTATTTTAGGGCTTTTTGTTTACACAACCTTAGTTTAAAGGAAAGTGTTGATTTTGGATTTGATCTTTTTCTCTTTCATTCTCACTTGAATTTGAATTTCCTATTAATTTTGTTTAGTTTTTTTTTTTTTTGGTTGATAAGGTGGTCCTTCTTCCTTTGCTTTCATTCATGGGGAAGGTCACAACTTCTTCAACACCGCCTTTTTCTCAAGAAGCTTCCAATTTTGATGAGGTTTATATGCAGCAGAGCTTGCTCTTTGATGATAGCCTCAAGGTACATATGTTTCGCTACTTTTTCGGCTGTTTCGGATCTCGATTGAACTGTTAAGATCATTGCCTAATGCATCTGTTGCTTAGTTCTTAGTAGATTAGAAGCTTAGTGTTTTGCTAATTACTTTTAAATTTAACTTTTCATCTCTTTGCCTAGGATTTGAAAAATTTGAGAACACAGTTATATTCAGCTGCTGAGTATTTTGAACTCTCATACACCAATGATGACCAAAAACAGATGTGAGTTGCTATCCTAAAGCTGGTATATATTCATGCCTGTTTGCCAGTGCTGTGATATTCTCTATACTCTTGTTTTCTCATTCTATCTTATGTTTTCAGAGTGGTAGAAACACTGAAGGATTATGCCATCAAAGCTCTGGTAAATACAGTGGACCATTTAGGTTCTGTGACCTATAAAGTGAATGACTTGTTGGATGAGAAGGTTGTTGAAGTTTCTGGAGCAGAGCTACGTGTATCTTGTATTGAACAGGTATAATCAATCACCTCCAGATAAAGTGCTAAGATGAATAATTGACTGCTGCTATCATCGTATATTGAAATCATCGACATGATGTTTAGGCAACATTTATTTCTTGAGATAGGAAATAATATCCTTATTGCTTTGAGATATATTTGATATTTTAAAAGTATGCTGAAAAGCTTTTCATGTCTAGCTCATTTCGTTTTTTCACTGATAGACGACAAAACATTCATAAAACACCCAAGTACCTAAATCTTTTTAGTGCTTAGCATTGTATTCACTGAAGAGAACTAAGAGTTCTCTCTATTATGTGCTTATTGAAGATCTTTGCAATTATTTATGAAAAAAGGAGTAGAAAATGAGAGTTTTGCAATCACAGAACATCTTCACTTTCAGTTTTGTCATGACAGTACATTCTTGTTCTATGCTGCTTAATCTTATGATAGTATTATAATATTATTAAATGAACTTGATAATATAGATAAACTAAATTCTTCGTCATTAGCAAGTACAATAACAACTTAGAGTGGCATGAAGTTATTACTCATATATTGGCAGTATGGTGAACATTCCTTTCAATAACTGTATCCTCAGAAGTATGAAAGATCATACGAAACTGTCGTCCTTAGTTATTGATTTTGAGTGAAAGGCTTATTTCAACAATACCCTGGTATTAGACACAGACATGCAAAAACAATACCCTGGTATTTGTGTGGATTTTAAAACTTTATGAAGATACTTGCTTTGCTCCATTCAATTCGAAGCATAATTTTGCATCTGCAGCTGGGTTTAACGATTGTCGCTTTCTTGAAATTGTTGAAGTTTGAATTCTTTATTATCTTAGAGAAGATATACCTTACGAATATCTCTGACAATGTTTTTCCTTAATGTGGTACATTAGAGAATGAGGAGTTATCAAGGGTTTGCGGATCACGGGGGGCGTTCCCAACAGTCATTGGTGATCAGTACTCCAAAATATCACAAGCGTTACGTCTTGCCAGGCATGTATAACATTTTCCTCAATTCTATTACTATTAGAATTGTGTATGTGTTGTTAAATGATCACACTCTTTACATAATTTCAGTTGGGGAGACCATGGTTGGTGCTAACCTCACAAAGTCAAAATACGAAGGATGCAGCCTTGATGACAAAGATGAGTGGCCTCACTTTAGGAATGGTATCTCTTTTACTCCATAATATTTTGATTTCACTTATGTAAGGGACTACTATAGAAAATCTTATGTTCTGTTTATTCTGTTCGTATCCCAAAGCTGTTCGAGCTACAATTAGAGAAACACCAACATCTACTACAACAACAAGGTAACTACAAATTTTGCATGTTATTTTGGGATTAAGTTGGTCAATGGCTCAATGAGGATCTTGATTTTATTATTATTTTGATTCAGTAAAGGGCGTTCCCCATCACCTTCTGTACAACCTCAGAGACCTGGACCCTTTTCATTCACTTCCACCATGCCCAAGAAAGATTTAGGTTTGTACACACATACTATAAAATGTTACCCCGAAAGTTCATTGATATGGTTATTACTTATGGATTTGCTCTAGTCACAAATTCACGCATTCATGCAGTCAGCACTTTAGTGGTCGTTTGATCAAAATATTGGACAGTGCAAAAAGCAAGCAGATTTTGATTTTTTTAGAACTCTGGACTGTCAAATTTTGATCAAAATTTCTGGACTGTCAAATGTTGATCCAACGATCACCGATGTGTTGACCACGTGAGATTTGTGACCAGACAATCCAAATTCATTACTTGATTGTATTTTCTTCCATATTGGTTCCCCCCACATTTCTGTCATTTTCACATGAAGGTAGAAGATGTAAACTCCTCACTATTTGAATTTACAATCTTTTTTTACATGTATTGAAGATAAACGGTCAGTTTCACCGTACCGGTTCCCACTTCTGCGTACTGGATCTCGGTCTAGTAGACCCACAACACCAAATCTGAGTAGATCAACTACTCCGAAACCAAGCAGACCAATCACACCAAATCCTTCTAATACAAAACAAAGGGTAAGTGACCTTAATCATGGTTGTATGCTTACTCGACACATTGGCGATCAATTCTGTAGTTTATTTAACTGCTTCTTCATTTATGTTCCTACCAGTACCCTTCTGAGCCACGAAAATCAGCTTCGATGCGATTATCAGCTGAAAGAGATAATGGTAAAGATGTAGAACAATTCCCGAGTAAAAGCAAACGTCTCCTGAAGGCTTTATTAAGCAGACGGAAGTCTAAGAAGGATGACACGCTTTATACATACTTGGACGAGTACTGATACCATAGAATCTATAGAAAGCACAGCAAAGGTGTCAATAGAATCTTGAAAACAAGTCAATTTTTGTTTGATAGGTTGCACATCATCATATCATCTGAACTGTATAATATAATTGTTACTTTCCAGTATTTTACAATTGCAAGCTCCCAAAATTAGTATGTGTATTAGTTCAAAAATCATTTTAAACGTGGATCATGTAGTTATTATATAATCAAAGTAAATTTGGCTTCATTTCTCTTTTTCTTCCTTTTGTGCTATAGCCGGAAGCTAAGATGAAACTCATGGTGTTCGAACCACGTATTAAACTTCGTTTAAGCTGAGAAACTGTTCCCCCTCTACACTTATTTACTAGAGTATATTCTCAGGTGCAAAGGAAACTAGGAAACAAAACTAGGAGTGAAGAAAAATAGTAATGGAAACATGTATTTATGACTTTATGTATCATGCTTGGTTTTGGAGTTTTTGTTTTCCTCCATCCTTCAAAATATGGTATTACAAAAGTAATGTTTTTTTTTAGGAGAAAAGTAATATGGTTGTGTGTGCTCAGATTAACCTCTGAATTTTTGTTATGTTACACGGGCATTTTCATCTCTTTTAATTTTCATCCGTATTCACATTATTACTGAGATTTTTTGTTTTTTCAAAGTAACTGTGCCCTTTTCAGTTCCCATAATTTATCGTACCTAAAGTGGATACGCATCAATTCATATTGCCTAAGTTATAAACCGTAGCCAACTACTTAAAACCTACCATCATTATCTTTCTAAATAAAGGAATCTACAAGCGACAGGATTTTTTTCCTTACAAAAAAACTTTGTGCAGTTAAAAAACTATATCAAAAACCTGCAGGGAAATTGTTGGTTTAGTGTTGGAAAGTTTCACATCATATATACATAATACAGTTGAATGAGAATATTTCCTGCACCCACAATCTTGTTCTACACAAATTTCCTAAATTATGCAAAATTTTCAAAGCAAGATTTTCTTATATACAAACTACAAAGCCTTGCATGGCAAACATCACACACATTGTTTCTACACAAATGTCATTTTTAAATATATACATACAACTAACAGTTCTTAACAAACGAGGAATATTTACAAATGATGGAAATTGAACCAATGAATACCATCATATATACACACTTTTGAATCAACACAATAGAACTCAAAACTCAAGAAGAGCATAGCAGAAGCACTCAAACAACCTAAGTCAATGTCTGAGTCCAGATGTCATTATTTACATTGAAGGAAACATCCATCCCATGGTCCAACCAAGAAGTAAACCTGCACCAGCAAGGCTTAAACCCACTGCAAAAGCAACGACACAATTTCCTATCCCACATTTTCTGTTATTATTCTTTCTCTTTTCAGCTTTGTTACGATTTTTCTTAAGTTGCATTCGCCTATGTGGAAAGAGATTTAGCAATGGTTGGTTTTTGTTTCTGAGTTGAAGGCAGAGGTTCTCGAGCTGCAGCATGTAGTACCACTGTTTGTATGCAAAGAGTTGAGAAGCCTGTTTAAAGAAAAGACTCAGAATATGCTCCTTCTCGTTGTAGGCTTCTTGTGCTGCTTTCTCAGCCTCTCTTGCTCTTGTTTGAGAATGACACAATGCTTCTAACAGCTCAGTAATGCTGCTGTTCTCAGGATTTATTTTACAATCTTGGTTGCTTAAACCAGAATCTTTGCTCTGGCCGGAACTGAACGTGTAGAACCACATAGTTTGACAATAAATTTATGTTAGCATAATCAGGAAATTTCTACTGAACTGTATAGAAGTTGTAAAACATTACTTCCCAAAAATAATTGAAGAAAAAATGTCGACAGCACTAGAAATCCAGTGAACTATATGATATTAATGGTGAAAACAATGTAACAATAGATTCCTTGCAGAAAACATTATTGATGTTAAAAACATGAAGAAACCCAGACTGCTTTTCCTAGAAAGAAATCAGTCCTACCAAGGCAAAAGCCTTGATATCTACCTGATGCTTGCCTACATCCTATTGACTCCCACCTCTTTAACATATAGAAACGATACTCAATCTTTCTCTCCACTAGACAAATGTGACCTATCCCATTATATTAATGCCTCATCTCCTTCTAACGGTTTCCCTCTATCACACGAGCCTGTCAAATGTCATCAATGTTTGACAAGCATTCTAAATTTTGACAAATCGTGATTTGGAAGACCTAACTTCCAAATCATTGATCGAAGAAAATAAGCGACATGAACAAAAAAACACAGCAGAGCAGTAAATAAAAGAAAACAGATAAGGACCAAAGAAAGAGCACCATCTTCAAACAAGATAAGGCGACTAAAGGGGGACAAAAATGGAGAAGGAGGAGAGAGGGTGCAAAACACTGTTTAGACAGGGTGGCATTTACCATGGGAAAGGTCAATCCTTTCCCACCATAGGAAAGTTTTTTTGAACCATTAGATCAAATAAAGACTATATTCTTATCCTATTCTCTCCACACTATATTATTTTTACACCACCCTTGTCTCTCCTTCATGTCCCCACTCACCCACCAGCAACATCAACTTCACCACCAACACCAACGCCGCCCTCCCAAACCTCACAACCTTATCCTTCTTGTTGCATCCGTCAACAAAGACTATTATCCCTTACTGTTGGATCCTGTTTTCTTAAGCACGTCATTGGCAAAGCCTTTAACTGCAGTAACATATAGTTTAAGCAAAGTTTCTGAGTTCATAGCACCAATCAAAACATTGAGCCTAGCAAGAGACAGAAAACAAGATGGTGAAACAATGCAAAAGTTACTAAGAGAAGGTGATTTAGTTTTTTGTCCCGAAGGAACAACATGTAGAGAACCATATTTTTTAAGGTTTAGTTCATTGTTTCCTGAGTTGGCTAATGAGATAGTGCCTGTGGCAATGAATACTCATGTCAGCATATTTTATGGGGCCACAGCAAGCGGATTAAAGTGTTTGGATCCTGTTTTTTTCTTGATGAATCCTAAGCCAAGTTATCATATTCAAATTCTTGGGAATGATGGTGTGTGGGTTTGAGATTTGAGAGAGAAAGGGGGAAATTAATTAAAGGTTATAATGAAATGATATAATTGCTATTTCTTGTTAATTTTTGTTTTTGAATGTTATAGTTAAAAGATAGAATGAGGAATTAGAAAACGAGGTATCTTTGGTTTCCGGCAAGATTCCGGTGAGATTGAGTTAGTTGCACATGGTTGAAGAAAAATAGAAGAAGAGTAGGATGATGGTGTGAGAAAATATAGTGTTGAGAGACTATCATAATATCATGTTCCTTACTTAATCTAATGGTTGAAAAAAACTTTCCTATGGTGGGAAAGGATTCATCTTTCCCATGGTAAATGCCACCGTGGGAAAAAAAACTGTAGGGACTAGAAACGCAGTATTCTAGAGCTCTTCAATGATGATTCTATCTTGGATTATTTGTTTTCAGCTGATTCTGTTCTTTTATAAAAGAAATGGAAAAGATCAACACTACCATGCCTTTAAGAAACCAGGTGCGGGGACATGGCCCGTTTCAAGGCTGCACATACAGCAGAATATGAATAGTGTGATTTGGAGGCAAGTATCATGGCCAGAATAGATACGTATAACGATCTATATCAACTGGGTTCATTTTTGCTTCGAATTGAAATATGACTAGCATAAATTGCGGGATACAGATACCATGGTGCAAATTTTTTAAAATTGTTTTCATAGTTTAGGAATTCAATAACTTTAGAACAACAATTAACATATATCTTTGTGTTGTTCAATTTATGACTTCAACAAAACTTATGCAAGCAAAATTCAACTTAAAGGTCTGTAACTAAAACTAGTTTAATGTTGGAGAACAATGGTTAAAAATTAACTAGTGCATGTCCATGACTAAGAATATCTCATGGGGGGATAATGGAATGGCAAAGTCAGAAGGAAAAACATATCTTTCAAGGAATTTAAGCATATGATGAGAAGAGAGTGGGGGAATATATTCCTTAAACTTTAGAAACACTCACAATTATTTAAAATTAAATTCACAAATTGTTTGATACCCTGCATATGTTAGCAGCTCTATACATTTAAAATTAAGTCTGTCGAACAAGGAGATCCAACAAAATTAAAATATCCTTATCCTGGATGAGCCATGAGTGAAGTGGGTCTAGGATCCCACTTAATGGTGCATGGTCTGAATTTACGACAACTTTCTCCTATCATGGGAATTCAAAAACACATTACAGTTGGCAAAGTAATGGGAAGGACCAACATCATTCATCATCACCCCAGTACTGAGGTATAAAAAAGCTAAAATCAACTTTGAAATCCATTCAAATTACTAATTATGAAGAGGCGGGTGTCCTCGTATTACTTGAAGATAGCTAACTTATTTGGCTTTGAATTGAAGTATGGAACAATGGATACGGTAACATTAGCACTAAGCATTAAAAAATGTGTATGAACAGTGGAATAATAACCCGATACCTAGACAAGTTTCACAGTTGCCTTGGCAGTTTAATAATTTAAACATGAAGAAACATAATCTTCTTCCTAATTGAATGACCATGAAGGCATATATTACAGAAAGGAAAAAAAAAAAAACTGTAAAGAAATTCAGTTAAACATTACCTGAAAAGACTGTTTGAATCCTGAAAAGAACAGCCAGAAGTAGGTTTTGTTCCAGATGCATAACCAGCTGCATTGGAAGAACCAGTCTCAGTTTTCTGATTTAAAGATGATGGTAGAATCTTATCAGTATCAACACCCTTTGAGAATCTCTGATCAAAATGCTTAGGCTGAGGGTGAGGGAGATCACAATTTTCAACATGCTCAACAGATCTCTGAGCAACAAAGGAAGCCAACTCATCTTTACCAGCAGTGCGCCACCAAGGCCCAGGTTTCTCGTTTCCCATCAAATGCGATGCCGTTTTTTCTGAGACCGAGAAATTGGAAACATCACAGTCCAAAAAACCAACATCTGAAAATCCCAAGTCCTTCTGATCTTTCTTCTTGGGAGTAAAATGCAAATCATTGTTCAATGAAGCCTCAATTTTTCGCATTCTGGCATTATTGCTGTTTTTCATACATGTTGCAGGAGAGACATGATGTTGCTGATCTACCGATAAATTATCACTTCCAATATAAGAAAAATCATCAAAGTCGATGATAGATTGATCTTCCCCATTCTTGACATTTCCATCAAGAAATTCAGCATAGAAGGAACCAAGCTCAGTGTTGCAGGAATAATTTGGTTCACAATCCAAGTTGCTTTTCACATGTAGCCACCATTTCATATCTGGTAGCTTATCAGAATTTCGATTACCAGGCATGCAGACTGAATCCGCCCGAATTTGATCATTAATTGAATTGCTAGGTTTCCAATCAGGTACTAATTTTTTTGGTATCTGGAAATTTGCCATTACTTATTGATCTTCAAGTAATGGCTTAATTTAAAAAGCAGTTTTCTATGGATCCAGCAGCATCTGGTGAATCAGTAAGAAACCAATGAATTGAACTCAGTCAGAACAGTAGATATGCATATGATAAAGCATGAATTCAAGATCAAGAGCATAATAATGAAATGTAAATGTGCATTAGGATTTGGATCCTATAAAGTGAAAATGATTAAAGTTTGATTAAGTTCATAATTTGTGACAGATCATAGATGTGAGTGAATGATAGTACTAAATACTAATGATGGTAAATTATTTATGATAAATAAAAGACGAGAAGTCAACTTTCATATTTGCTAGCTAGAGGAATAATTCATGAGCCAGACTTAAATTAAATAAAACTGCCAAATTCATTACCTAAAACAGCCAAATCCAAGAAATAAGAGTGTAGTGTACATAAGAGCAGTGTTTGGCAGAAATCTCAATAAAAGAGGGTCTAGAGTAGACTCTAGAAAAATATTAAAATATAATTAACAAAGGTTCTTCATGCATGTTAGGATTCCCGATCAGTTTAGTATAATCAAGATGTGCCACCGTAATTTTGTCAAACTTTAGGGCTTCGAAGAAATCATAGTGATTTCGAAGCTCTAAAGTTTTGTCGAAATGTTTAGAACATTATAAAAAAAGCAAAGAAGGAAAGACAGAGATATAATAATCGACAAATAAATGATTATTGATGATGATGATTAAATTAAAGGTGACAAACACGCAAAGACAGACCTTGCTTAATTCAGAACTCAGAAGATTTTGCCAGTTTGCCTTGCTAAATTGAGTGAGATGTGGAATCCCATATTACACACACGGAAGCATGTACGAGAGATTCAGATTCATATGCACTATTTTTGTTGTCATGTCCCTGTCACGTACTTCTGCAGGAGTGCCCTTGTCTTGTTTCATTAAAATTTTATTTATCGAAAAATATAACATATATATTAAATAAAAGGAAATGTCGTACCTTAAATGTATTAATTAATTAATTATTATTTTTAGGCATTAAAATATATTAATTAATGAATTTCAAACTTTATTTTTCCACAAAATATGTATTTCAAGATTTGTTCTTTTTTTTTTTGACAGAAGTTGATTTAAGAAATTGTTCAGTCCTACTACAAAACTTTAAAAAAGAAGAAAGATAAATTACAATGTTACTTTTATAATTAAAAATCAACTGATAAGAAAAGAAAAAAAAATAGAAAGGTGCTATAATTTGATATTTTGTTGCCAATTGCTACCTTTATAAAACGAATCTCAGATTGATTAGTACCTAAACAATCCATTCAATTATTGCACGTCACTCTCGTTCGTACAGCCAATGGCTTCCCTTCAAAACATCTCTTTTACTTGCAAGTAGCCATGTATGAAGTCAAATACATTTGAACGGGACATGACACTCAAGTAACCTGGTATAGTTTTTTTTTACCTTGATTATTTTTTTCTTTATCATTAAATTTTGTTCAAAATATTAATATCTCTTGTAGATTATTAGACATTTTGAAATTTGTCAAATTTAATCTGTCAAGACTTTTTACATGTTTAGGAAATGGTGTATGATTCTCAGTCTAGGTCCCAAACAAAAGGCTAAGGAGTGAGAATTGGCTCCAAACGTGAACAAAAACAATCCCATTTAACCTCACAGAGAAATGGCACCAAGGCATATAGCAGTTCTCCTCACTGAAGTAAAAACCATGATTGACAACACACATTAACATAGGGACAAAATGCTTCATGCATTAAGGAAGAATAAAATATCACAAACATTATACTACCACTTTACTGATGAATCATATGCTTATATTTCTTCCTAAGCACGGATAACCTTCTCTGCAGGGGAAGCTTTTCATCTTTTCTCCCTAACTTATCCAAGTAGTATACAATTTTTTTAAGGGTAAGCAAAACTTGCTCACTCTCATGTCCGAATCCTTTCTCTTGGATAATCAGGATTCTTCTGAGAAGCTCAAGTAACTCGCTATCATCTTTACCAAGTCTGGCTTGAATAGACACTAAGCAGTCCAAAGCCTCCCCTGACATGCATAATATACAATCAATGTCAGTTTCATAAGGAAGAGAAAAACATAATATGTGAAATGAAAACAAGCAGAATTGTCTGAATAATTGCTATCTAGAATTATTATAAACTTGAGGATGACCATGTTTTCACGGAGGAGAAGGGAGTTTTACCAACAGGAAGAGAATAATCTCCAAATGCCTTTTCACGGATGCGTAAAACCTCCAGGGCGAGTTTCTCTGCTTCTTCATCATTTTTCAAATGGTATAGTGTAGCTGCAAGTTGCAACATAGGGAAGCTGATGGACTGGTCATCAGTTCCATTATGCTTTATCATGATTTGCAAACTTCTTCTCAGCAAATGCTCAGCCACTGCATAATTATTTGACCGTGTGTACGAAGTTGCGAGATTTATCATGTGTGTTACTAAGCTGGGATGCTCCCTTCCTTTGTACCTCTCTGTAATCAATAGGCACTCCTCTAATATCTCTCTTCCTTCTTGTCCTCTTGAAGTAAAGCAATAGAAACCACAATAAGTGTTGAGTTACATCGGCATAAAGTTTCAATAAAGTGGCCTAATGTGTTCTTACTCCTTAGTCTTAATCTTTTGCTCCTACAACCAAGTTTATAAAGCTTACCTCCCAGAAGTATGGAGTAATTCAGCTAGATCTACCCTCATCTTTTCCATTACACTGTTGTCCGGTGACATGTAATTTGAGTCCTTCATGACCTTAAGAGCACGTTTGAATAAATGAATCGCTTCATCTGACTTCCCTGCAAAAATATATTGTATAAGTGCCTAAGCTTGATAACACAAAAAAAGAAAAGGAAAGTAAAACCTGGGGACTGTACTTGGACCCCATTTGAAGAGAGAACAAAAGCATCACTGCAGTGATTATGAAGTTACCTAGAACGCACTTCACTTGGGCTAGAGAGCTCATAGCCATTCCAATTCTTCCATCATTTTCCCCATATACTTTTGTGTATATGTTTAGAACCCTAGCGAAAAACAATAAATAAGAGTTAATATAGAAAAAAGCAGAGCAACTAATATACTAAATATGGAAGGAGAAAAAATAATCATGAAGCTTAACCTAGAAAAACGACTTTCTGCATCATTGGCCCTTCCTTCTTTCAGTAAAAGATTGCCAAGACTAAGTAAAGGTACAACCAAATCCTTACTTTCAGCACCTCTATTTGATTCTAAAAGAGTGATTACATGTTGGTATATTTCTATTGCTTTTGTTGCTTTTCCAATTGAACCAAGAGCTTTTGCCATACCCAAACGAGGCGTAACAAGAATAGTGCTATCCTTACCTAAAAGAAGAATTATAATGTGAATACCAGTAAATGTAGCTTTTGAAAAATGTAGCACAGCGATACACAGATCATTTCCTCTAAGGTATCTGTCTAGAAATGAAAAATTGTTAAAGTAGCTTCTAACCTGTTATGCCCAATTGAAAAATATCGGTAAATAATAAAAAGAGGAGCGCTATGGACATTCTCTTTCTAACACTCTCCTTAACACCCACTCCCTTATTGAGTGAAAACAAATCATAAATATGAAAAACATTACTAACGGAAAAGTGCACTCACCATAAATCCTCTCCGCAATGTAGACAGCCCTTTGATATGTGTCCAATGACTCTTCAAACTTGGTCAATGCCGCGTACATATTTCCCATATGCATAAGTATCGAATCTAGATGTGGTGCATCATCCTTTAAGGTATCAACAACTTCTTTCAACTGGCCATTAAAGAAAATATATAAATGCACACCATAGAGAAAGTGGAGTGAGGCGTAATTTTTTTAGAGGGAACAACAGAAAGAGGTGCAAATGCATTTTAACAATTTGGAACATGTAATTGTTGCAATAATGAGTTTGATAACTAATATAGACCAAGACAAATACAAAGGAAACTACTTCAATACAAGAGAGTCAAATATGTGATACTTATAGAAAGTTAGAAAGCACAGGTGAAAGCACTCAGTATTGTCCATGAAAACATGCTTGTCAAAACAGGATTGCAGATAATTTGGCTGCGTATATTATTGGTGACTGTTTATTCATTCAAGCTTAACAAATCGTGACAAATTTATTAACAAACAATAGAAAATTAAATAAAACCAACAATTGACTCCTCCTTTATTCCCATTATACAAAAATTTGGTCCTATTACCACCCCATAAATCTGTATTCTTTAGTATTGACTCTCAAAACAGTTAGAAAGGCATATAATACATTGATTACTCTACTTATGATGTGGATTCTTAGGCTTTGTTTGGGAGCTTGGAGGGGAGGGGAAGGGAGGGTTTTGGGGGTGGAAAATATAGGGAATAATGAAGTAATCTTTCACATTTTTTGAAAGAGTGTTATTTTAAAGAATGATAAATTAGTGCTTATGATTGATATATTTTTAACTATAAGAATATTATAACAGAGATTAAATTTAAAAATTCATATAAACCCTCCAAAAACCCTTAAACCCTCCTCCAATATAATTTTTGAGTTATCACAAATGACGAGGATTTTGTATTAGGAAGAAAAATAAACCCCCAAAACCCTTTCCTCCTAATGTTCTCAATTTCTTCCACTTGTTTCTGCCTATTTTCTTCCAAAACCCTCCCTCCCCCTTTAAACTCGCAAACAAAGCCTTCTAGTTCAACTAATGCATACCATGCGTACATAACAAGAAATCACAATCACTGCCGAATATAAAACAAGAGGGTGATGGAAAAAAGTACCAAATTCAATAGATAACCAACAGATTTCAAGTCACCAACAGCGACATAACCCAATGCAAGTATGTCTAAAATCGCAGCCTCCTCTATGCCTTTAGTGCCATCATTAAGCCGCTCTTTCACCATTTCATAATTTGCATTAAGCAGGTCTATGGCATCATTTTTCTTTCCCATCTTAATCAAATTTTTCACTTCACCGAACAATTCTTCCAATTCTTTCTCAAAGTTACTGAATCAGTGGAATGCAGAACTTGAAGAGTCAATGGATAATGTTAATCTAAAATTTAAAAATAATATAAGTAAGTAAAACCAATTCACACCTCTGATTGTCTTTGTCAAAATCTGAATAACCTAAACGAGCATCACTTCGTGGTCCTGTCCCTCCAAGTTCCAATGACTTCGCAAAAGATCTTGAAATGCAGAAGCGAGAAATGGTTCTAATGGGTATAATGTATAGCTTTTCATTGTAATTTTGTTTTTGATTACAAACTGAAAAGCTTATTATTCTTTTGAATTCTTGCAATGAGAGCACATGTTGACGCTCTTTGCTCGTCCTACTAGAAGAACAGATAACGTGATTAATTTGATATCAATGCTATAAATTTTGAATTATGAACAACTATAAGAGTTGGTTGAATTAAAGCATAAGTAAAATAAATAGAATTTGAAAAGAAGGAACCTGAATCCAATGAAAGAGGGTGATGGAACAAAACAGGAAGAAGCTTCCATAGTATACAAAACCTCTAACTTCGCAATTCAACAGAACGAACGAACACAGAGAAGAGGATAAAGCGCCTTATTGGGCTGTGGGCTGTTACGAGATTTTCCCACTTTCCCGGTTTTACTTTTTCTACCTCCCCTCTCCTCTTTCAAATTACATTTATATTTTTCACGTTAAATTATTTTAATAGTAGTTAATATAAATTAAATCCGATCAAATCCAACGAAGTTCGGGTCAAATAAGGATTGACAATACCAAGACGACATCGGGTTGGTCCAAGACAAATAATAAAAACATACTTTTTTTATTAAAAAAAAATATAATCATTAATTTATTTAATCATAATGTTTTTTAGTTAATAAAAAGATGTGCCACACCTATACCACCAATAAAATAAAGAAATGATATTTGTAAAACCACTTTGTGACGACCTTTTGAACTCTTTTTCTCTCGTACTCACATTATACTCTTATTCTCTCTCTTCCTTTTTCTCTCTCCATTGTTTTTTACCAATGAAAAAAGAGAAAAAAGAAGTTATCACATAAGTTGTCTAAAATAAGTTGTTCAAATATCACTACTCAATAAAATATCGTTCTCAATTATATGAGATCATCGAGACAAAGCTTTGAAACAAAATTATAATTTCATTTGTTGATTTTAACACCCTTGTGCACAACAACTTTGTGATCATGGATCAATAGATCAACATGCAGCAAATATTATAAAATAATATTAAAAAAATATATTTTCCTATAAAATAATTGGGACGAGTAACCTAAACTCGATTCCAGTTTCAACAATGTTTTTGTCTTGTCCCTTATTTCCGTTTCAATTTACTTTTTTATCGAGTCAAACCCGACTCATTGTGTTAGGGTTGGGACGTGTTGCAAGATCAGAAGTCAGAACAGACTATGTACACTCTTGGTGCAAGCGTAGAGTAGGTTCGGGTGGGGTGGGTGAGTTGTGTCGGAGGCATTTTACTTATGAGGAGGAACATTTGGTGGATTGTTGTTCTCTGTTGGATTGTGTTTTTTTCATTCAAGTTAGCATATTGATAAGCAGGTCCATGTATGACATATACATAAAATACTAGATTAACTTAACCCTTAAATAATATTTTCATTTCTCTCAATTCATTCAATGTATACTATATATGTTAAAGTTTTAAAATGGTATATTTAAAATTGAATATGTGTGATAACTAGATGAAGATTTTTAAATAGGATAAAAACCATTGCCAAAATTAAATATGTGCAATATCATTGTCAAAATTATATGTGATGATGAATTTCATAATTATTTAAATAGTTTTTCAATAGATTCGGCTATTATATGTTCTAAAATCCCTTCGACCGAGAAGATAAATAACAAAAGGTATTGCAAATGGCACAACACTTACAACCACAATATGATTAATCATATCGTCTTCTAAAAAAAACTATTTAAAAAGCTTTTAATGAGTGCATGTTTAGATTAGTCGATAAGGGGATGACATGGATGGTCATTGATACTGGTCATTTCCAAGTCATTGAAGTGACCATGATATCATTCTCTAAACCCACAAAGTTTAGAACACCTTAGAACAACCTAAATCTAGATCAGCAAATTCATACAATGAGTCAGACAAACAGATAAAGCAATTATAGAAGAATAATGTACGACGTCGTTAAAGATCATATTCAAAATTATATCCAAAATTTGATAGGTTACAAGAGAAATACTATATCCAAAATTTAATTGAACAATATTATGCACAAGACTGAGTTTTAAGTAAACATGATGTTTTTAGATTAGTGATACGATGGAACATGTGAAGCTTGAGTTATATCTAATGACAACGTACCTACATTTCTATGTAAAGTTTAGTTTATGTTTTTTTTAAACTCTCGGGTTGATAAGGAAGTAGGGTCATAGTAATATAAAGTTCGACAGAGAGATTAGTAAAGTTAAACCGATAATTATTTGTCATGTTTTTTAAATCAAATTTAATAGAGTTTTATCATTTTAATAACTGTAATTCTATATAAAATTTTATCTAGTTTATGTTTGAATTTAGGTTTTTTTAAAAACGATTTGTGAATCTAGCTAAATGCCACCTACCCATTTATTGTTCATTAATTCACAACGATACTTAAATGTGACATACCCTTTTTATAAACATTTATTGACATTATTTTACATATATAAAACAATGTTGATAGTACAATTATTGTGTTTAATTAATCTTTTTTTTTTGTTACATTGTGTTTAATTAATCTAACAACACTGAATTTACCTCAAACCCTATCTTGTGAAGAATATTATTAAATTAATATTGGATTTAGTGCTTCTCTCGTAACATATAAGTATATTGGATTTAATCTAACAACACTAAATTTACTCACACATGATAATGTTTATTTTTCATAAGTGTTCTCTTGTTTTTTTTTTGGTGTAGTTGGCGTTGTTTGTGAGATGTATATCTCAAATTTTGACTTTGTTTTGTATGTTATTGCTTCTGGTCAGCATAGCTTATGTTGTGGGTTGCTTTTCATTTTAATAAAAGTTCCTTTTGCTTTTTCTAAAAAAAAAAATACTGTGTTAAACCATTTAGTTTATTGATTTATAACATTTAGTTTATAACACGTCGAGTATATATTTTGTATCATTTTTTGGTGAATTTAAACCATTTTTTTGGTGAGTTATATATTTTATATCTTTAGCACAGTTTGTTGCATTTCTGTATTTTAGATTGTGAACACGTAATTTCTTCCTCTCTTTTTTTGTTGCTAATTTTGTCTAGTGCAAAATAATAAATTTACACATAATTCATATCTTTAACACAGTTTGTTGCATTTATGTATTTTAGATTATGCACACTTAATTTCTTTCTATTTATTTTTCTGCTAATTTTGTTTAGTGCAAAGTAATAAAAAGAAACCCCTAGTGATACCACATAAATTTGATCTTTCACATAAAATATATCCTATTTTTTGTTTTTATTAAGGAATATAATGAAGTAGCACCAATATTTGCAGAAGAGTTTTATGATGAATTGAGTGATGCATAGAACTTACTTGATCATGAAGGCAATATACACGTCATTAATTTCAACAAAGACTCTGATCACTCACTTTTATGTGGTGGATGGTGTGGCATCAGAATTTTATGAATTTCTTGGTAGTCAAGAAACAAATTTTAACTACATGTTTGAGTCACAATATGATTTACTTATTCTCTGGAAACACACTAGAATCCCCAACTCCTTTTTTTTCTTGGGGAAAGGGTCCGACTATTATAGAGAGATAAGTAAAGTCTGACAAAAAATTGTTTCACAAATCAAACTTAAGTTCTTATGAATAATTCATCTTTGGTGGAGCTCATAAACCACTAAAGTTCAATTGTTTGGTTAATCTCCAACTCCCTTCTTAGGTTGCACGACCTACTTGAGGTTACTCTTTTGGATTACACCGCTACAAGTTCATAATTAATTAAATATTGTGCTATGGAATTTTAATTATTTTTATATTTTATATTTATTGTTTCATTTGTGAATGTTAAATTTTTTTTCTGAAAATTATACCGACTCTCCTTAAAGATTTTGCTGGTTATGTGAGAGAATATAACATAGAGTCATAGACTCTTATTATCTCGGGTCGAGGTGGTAAAAACGTCATGTGTTCAATGCTTATCAAAGACTAGCAAAGACCAACAGGGTTGAGTTTCACAAAAAATGTTACCCTCCCACAACGTGTGGAATCAATTGAAATTATGATTGGGAGAGGTACATACTAACATTTAGTGTGACACACCTCAGATGGAATTTCCTTCAAATGGTAAAAGTCTATGGAAGGAAAATAAAAACTGGCCAAGAAGAAGCACCAAAATAGGAATGAGATGGAGGGAATTTTGTACCCAGTACCCACAGTCACCTCAAAATTTGTCAAAGTTAATAATACTAGCAATTTGGTTCATGTATTAGATTCTGCTTCCAATATCCACATCTTCAACTGTCCTATATGTACTGTTTTAAGTTTTCCATTTCAAGTCTTTGTATTTTCTATATGGTTCCATTTGTCTTTTATTCCCAAATAACAAATATAATTTATTATATCTAGATTGATAAACCGACTATTATTGTGATGCAACAAATGAGTTTATTTTGGTTTTACTGAATCTCATCAAACCTTACATATAATAATCATGCAACCATCGCTGCTCCACCATGCGAATGTAATAGTATTATACTAGCTAGTTCTTAAATAAGAACCTTCCACAAAGAACTCTCAAGAACATATGTAGGGAGACGATTGCACCCTTTAAAGGTATGCATGCACCCATTTTTGCAAACCTAATGTGCACAACTACCGTTAACTCTGCCTTCATTTTTCATGTGAAAATCCAATGGGTTCAGCAATGTGAACAAAACTATGATTTCCGTTAACAATTATCCAGAAAAGTTGATTTGATAGAAATGATCCCATGAAGTGGAAACATAGGGTGAAACATTGATATTGGGTTTGACCACTTTCCATTTGTCCAAAATGATCTAATGACTGTTAATCCTGCTCCACTAATGAACCACGTGTTAAATTTCATTCTCCACCATGGACAATATGTTGAAATTCTCCATTTTAGAAGTCACATTATAATTCACACCTAAAAAGAAGTTATAACATACTATATCAGATAAAACCACGTAGTCCACCTTTGGACCTATTCGACATATGTCTCAGTTTTTCATTCATTCCTCTCTCATCTCTGCCGTTTTTAATTCGACTAAGGGGTTTTAGCTTAGAACCTGAATCCTATGAAGAGGATCCAATTTGCTTGAACTAAGGGGTGAGGCAATATTCGTGGATATCCAGTAGTTGATTTTATGTTTGCTGTCAAGGTAGGTTACGATGACACCGAAAATTTAAACACTCTCTTCATATACTTTATTATTAGTTAATAAAGTTGGGTCAAAATGGGGTTGTGATGGAAGCTTTTATCATCTAAAAGGATAGGCATTGAATTTCTCCATACCGTTGACATCACTATACACTACTATAGTTTACACGTTAGAGAAGACTATAACTAGCAAACAAACCCAATAGCCAATACCAATATGACACGTATTCGCTATTTGAATGATACCATCCACCACCGAACTAAAACAAACACTAGCTATCATATTCCTTCCCTTTAACTGTTGAGCTAAAAAGTTAAAATTGGTTATTAATTGTGTTCAAGACGAATTTGAAAGTTAAATAAAACTAAAAAAGAAAAAAAAATGTGCATATAGTATAATTTCTGTTGACTTTGAAATCCAAATTAATTATTTTTTTGACAAAATCACGGTTTCTTTCCTTCAAAAACAAAAAATCACCGTTCCTGGGAAGTTCTTATAACTTAGGTGTATTAATTCGGATAAGGGACGGAGATAGTACTGGTTAACAACCATCACTTTAATATTTGCAAATTCTCCATCTGAAACCACCCACACACCAACTTCAAATGTTTAAATTTTTCAAAATCTCGAACTTTGTTGAATGAATGATGATTAAGAAATTGAAATAAGAAAAAGAAAACCATTCCAACTTGCATTTTTGTTCAGATTTGTGATTGAAAATGTTTGTTAAATAAGGTGATACGATAACCATTGCAACTGACCATACAGCTGTTGTTGCAGCTGAGGAATCACGGTTAATTGGAAACCATGTGATTGAAACTTAAGTCGAAAAGCTTTTCATGACCCGATCAATAAATTAATAGACCAGAAAAAACTCCAATGTAGGCAAAAAGTGCAACCATGCACTTGCTGAAAATAGTCAAAATACTAAAAAAATAAAATAACCAAGAAGCTATCTTACTACAACATTTACAGTAGATTGCTTCTTCCAAAATGAAAATTCCAATTCTTGGCGACACCGCGGCACCAAAAATATATGTAAAACCAATCAGCGCATGGAACAAATTGCCCCAGGCAACAAAATTAATGAAACTATTCATTAGACTGACCGGCTTTAGGTACAACCATCACTTAAGGACCATCTTCTTGGGCTGCAAGAAAAATGAATACCATGTCAGTTACAAGAACGTGGCTGCTTAAGAAGTGAGACTAACACATGCATAAGAATAAACATAGACACACCCAACACATATTAAGACTTACTGCTCAAAATAAATCCCTGGAGCAAGCTTTGTCCTCTCTCTGCCTGCTCTGGAGTACCGGATATCTGAATAATCTTCTCTTTCTCATCTGGTCTATCCTCTACAAACTTAACATTGGCTCCCGATAACTGTTTCCATCAAAATATATCACTTTCTATTAAAATTTAAAATACTAATATGATGACATGATTCCAGAATCTAAATCCATGACAAAAATTTACAGGGAAGTTATTACGGGATTTTTTTTTTAATTCTAGAAGCTAAAACAAGAAATAATGCACAAGAATGATAAAGATGCAATCATGTAGTGTAGTACAACAATGTAAAGAAGTCATTAATCATTGAAAAAACAAGTCATGTTATTATTGTTTCAATGTCATATGATAGAGAAGGTACCAATATAAATCTAACAGTGATATTTTAAGGTTACCACTACTCGATATAAGAATGCCTATTTAACACTATCCAATTCAAATATTGAAGTAGGGAAAAAAGAAAGATTTGATCTCACACACCTCACTTATCTGTGCAAGCTTGCTTTTGGACTTCGCTAAAAGCTTTGGAACTGCATACTCTGGTATGACAACTTCAAGTATACTCCTTGTGACAAGAGACACAGTCCTAACCACAGACAAAAAGGAGGGGGGAAACCATTAGTGATGGGGAAGAAAATGAGATATTGGCAAATGGCAAGTCACTCCAGACCAGACTAAATATCAAACATTCTATCATGAAATAAGGTATGAGGAAATTACCGATTTAAACCACTAGGCAAATCATCACGGCGGTCACTTTCTTTCTGCTTTCCCATCTCAGTGCTAGATCCTCCAGATTCCTTTCGAAAAGAAAGAAAGAAAGAAAAATTAGTTTTTCCCTTCAAATTGCAAACTTTGATATAAGTACAGCTTATTTTTTTGGATGATATTATAGTAATCAACAAGTTTATATGAAGGCTTAATCTATCAACGGCTACAGACACATTCTTTTTTTACGACACTTATTGCTGTGTCTTGTTGAAATCACGCTTCATTCATAGGAATATGGAAAGAAAATAAACTGCTCAGGCTGGACAAGAAATATACACTGAAAACAGCCAATAAATCTCCCAAATGCCATTCACATAAATAACCTAAATAAAGATGGGTAATTTTGAAGATAGACATGGCAAAAGAGTACCTTGGATGCAAGGGCTACTGCCACACTTTGCATATTCTGATTGGCAGTGGCAGTTTCAGCAACTGTAACCATGCTATTAGAAGAAGATGCCTCCACACTAGGTAAGGGGGCAGATGGAGGTACTGTGTCCCTTTGCAAGATATCCCTATACAAGTAACTTCTTAATCTTCCAGTCACATCGAGAATAACATTCCGGGCTGCTTCTATCTCTCCCACAATCTGTAGAAGCAATAGGGAAGCGATTGAGAAGTGAACAAAAGCATAATTTCAATACTAAGTCTTTGTGTCTTCACTCTCGTCTTGTGGAATAGGGTTTTGGATCCTGTCTATACAATTCATTGGAAATTTTCTAACAAAAGCCAAAGAAAACTATACATTTAGTTTGTACAATTAATGACAAGGCAATTTGATTCTTGTGAACTCAGTATGATACTTTTATGAATAAGATTTATTCTCGTTATAAAGTTCAACATTTACCATTCAGACTACATTTACCAAATGAATCTAATAGAATAGTTCAGCAAGTTAAAGGTCAAATAACAAACCTGCACCAGTTCATCAGTGTTTGCAATGCAGGGCGGTAGTTCTTCTCTAGGAAGTATTTGAATACTAGCTCCAGTCGACCTCTCTATTTCTGACAGTGATGCATTTTTTCCATCTAAGCATTCAATGTCGCTAGAAGGGATAATCAGCCTGGTGGTAATTATACTGTCGCTAAGATCAACAATGTGAGTTTGTATATGTAACAGAGCTTCCTGGGCAGGGAACATCGGATCATTGGGACCCTTAAGTACACAATACACAATAATAAGAGTTAGAACCTTGAGAATATGATGTACATCACATTTATGTGAAAAACATGTCGATATGCATCTAAAAGGGTTTAATATTTAGGCGGGAGTTTTATCCCCTAGAACTAGAACACTACGACTAATCCTAGCTAGAGACCTTAAACAATTTGCACTGGTTATGCACACTACACTACAGACAGTGGCAGAGAGAACAAGAGTAAAAGTACCTCGTCTGAAGTAATGATAACCATCTGTTCATCCGAACCACCAACACAATCAGAAATCTTAACATCCACTCCAACTCGATCCTGAAGAAGCTCCAAAATTCCACCAGATTCCCCTACAATACGATCAACCCTATCAACCGGACAGAGTATACGAAAAATAAGGTCCTCGTAGTAGGGCTGTTCATCATGAGCCACAGGAGCAGCCCCCTGATCCATTGCATAACTTAATGAAGCATGGTTATTGTTTCGGGAATTGGTGGTAGCTATCCGTGATCCAAAACTAGAACGCTCCACCGATGATCTCCGAGAACCACTAGACGCATGAGGTAAATAATCATCATCAGGAGGGAAAAAACGCTCAGGCGAATGTCCACGTCCATGGAAATGACCACCACCACCACCGCCGCGCTCATTGCTACGATCACGATGCTGGCTCTCCCTCAGCCGGGAAGATATGACCAGAAAAGCATTCTTCACATTGTGTATATCACCTGTAACCTGCACACAATTAATAGTCTTCAGTTAAAAATTAAAAAAAAAATCACTTTAAATCATTACAATGGCCTCCTTTTTTCATTATTCCTCCTTTGAAGCTCAAATTAATAAGGGTCATTGAAATGTTATTGATGCCTTTATCAAAAATTGCGTTATTTCATTCTTTTATAAGAAAGAACCAAACGCAAAAATGAAACGTGAAATTGCCATTAATATCTTGAGTTGGTTGAGCAATTTTTAGTATAAAATAAGTAATGTCCTCAAAAACTCCAATGTCCATAAAAAATGAAGGGGTTTTGTTTGAATCATGCATGCACCTGAACAATCTCTTCAGACATGGAAACACAGCGAGGTAGATAATTATCCCTTGGAAGAATTCTAATCTGTGTCTTTGTCTCAATTCTCATCTGTTCAATTATTTTCCCACCTTTTCCCAGCAATGACCCGACATGCATTTTCGAAACAACCAACCTACTAGAAACACGCTTCCCACCACCGCCTCTTCCGCCGCCACCGTACTCCTCCTCATCCTCAAACCCCGGATCATTCTCCAACAGCCTCTCATGAATGAGAAGCAAAGCCTCCTGCGCCGGCGAAAACTGCGGCATTCTACCATCCGGATCACGGCGGCGCGTGTCAGAAATCTCGATAATCCTCTCTTCATCTCCAGCCACAGGCTCATGCACGTTAATCCACGCGCCAGTATGTTGCCTAATCGACTTAATAATACTCCCTGACTTCCCAATCACACCACCAGCTCTCAAGTCATGACACAACAAACGGTAACTAGTCGTCACTGTTAACGGCGAGTCCTGCGTCTTATAATGTCGACCACCACCTCCGCCGCCGCCACCAACTCCGCCGCGATGACGGTGAGAGTCACGATGATGGTGGTGGTGGTGGTTATAACGTGGCCTTGTTCTTGCAACGGTTTCAGAATCATAATCCTGGTCATAGTAGTAGCTCCGTTTAGATCTGGACCTTTCCATCACAAAGTTGGTGTTCAAATCAAATCAAATCAAATCAAATAATCAAAATCGATTAAATCAAAATCAATTTCAATTTCAATCTCAATCCAATCCTTGCAATGTTGTAGTAATGGGAAATTAGTGAAGAGAAGTGAGTGATGATTATGATAAGTTCATTTTCTTCTGCAAAGTACAAACCCTAGATACGAGTTCAGAGTCTTGAGGCAGCGATAAAGACCCCAACGTTACTGCTTTATATTTGCGTTTCACACTTTTCACTTTTTTACTATGTTCACATTTCCATGCTACACTGCAATCACTTCATACCCTTTTTACCCGTTGATTTATGTCACTATTTTAATCAACGGTTATAAATTTAGTTAAATTTTCTAGAAGGTAGTGCATGCGTGACAGTTAACTGAGATAAGAGAGAAATGAGGAAAGAAAGAAGGGTGGGTTTGTAATTTCAGAAATGTTGAAGGATTATTACACAATGATGATCAAGTTTTGTGTGGTAAGAATTGGTGTATGATGTACTGTAGTATTCGCCTTAAAATGTAGTATTTTATAATTTTATTAATTTTAAATTCATGGGATATCACTGCTACTCAACTCAAACAGTCAAGGTTCAAACTTTGCCAGCTAAGGAGATGGAAACAAACAGTAAATTGGTTTAATATATTTAGACTTTTTATTTTTTATTTAATCATTTGGTCAAAACAGATTATTTAACCAAAAACTATTTCTCATCTAAATACTATGGATTTGCTGCTGTAAAACAAGCATATTTACACACCGTAAATTATATTGTTTAGTCATTGTAAAAAAAAAAAAAAAAGTAAATTGTGTATTAGTGGTTAATTTAAGATCTGGTGAATCATAGCATTACAATGAAATTGATTTTGGATGATATTTGTTGTTGATTTTGGACGATTGAGATTTAAAATTATGTGATGCAATTACTACAACAAATTTGTTTATGAATACTACAATGTGAAGTATCTTTGAAGTTAACAAAAATATTCGATTGAATTTCCTAAAAGTTGTTTTTGGCTATAGACCCTTTTATATGTACTATAGTTTAATATTTGTGCTTCTCGGCTTTTGATTACATCAATGAAGGATTGGTAATCATTGTCAAATTCAATTATGAGATTATCTTTGGCCAATGAATTACCAGCATTATTGTTTTGAGAAACATTTCAAATGACTCTTTCAATAATTTAAAAGTCGGAGATCCTTGCAACCTCATGTCAATGTATGAAACACTTGTTTGATCCATTTTGTTTTCCCTCTTGATGAAGCCAATAACATTCTCAATTGTTCCTATAATTCATTCTAAACATGGATATAAATGCATTAGGGAACGTAAAATATGATGTATATATCCAATAAATAATTAATATAGGCACTTGGCAACATATGATGTAAATATGATATCTTTTATATTTTAGAGAAAAGAGCTTTCATTTGAAAGCTCAGAGTTTCATGTTAAGTAAGAAATTTTGACTTTATAGTTTGTAAAGACCGACTCTCAAATCACGCCAATCTCCATAAGAAAAATAATGTTTTCCCATGTTCTTGTGTTTTATAATTCTAACATTGGAAATTTCTTCTTTTGTCGTATGAGTATTGGTTGTTGACAATATATCGTTTTTAGAACCTTATTCATATGCCTAGTTTAAACATTTTTAACATGATTCAATGAAGCATTTGGAGACATATAAACAAGAGTAGTGATACATGTACAACTATTTGGGACAACTTTGATGACAACTTTCATTTTCTCTCTTCTCATTGGTCCAAAACAATAGAGAGAGAGAGAGAGAGAGAGAGAAAAATAAAAAAAGAAAGAGAGAGAATAAGAATATAATGTGAGTATGAGATAGAAAGTTGTCAAAAAGTTGTAATAAAGTGGTTGTACAAATATCATTTTTCTATAAACAAAGTCATTTCATATTAAAAAACATTATTACCCATGTCTTCCTTATTGTTGATACTACTTTGGATCATTGCAAACAATATTTAATGATGTCAACCTTCTGGATCTCCTTTTGAAACTCAGTTTAGATTTTTGGTTTCATATCTCGTTTTGCAACTAGTTAAGTGCATTGTTGTATTCTCTTTTCGTGCTTTGATGTCTCTTTTTCGACATAATTTGGCTGCTTTCTGATTATCTCTTACTTTGATATATAGTTTGAAATAGTATATAAACAATCATATGAAATATGGTTGTTCTGAACACGAATTTTGTTGTTATGATTCTCTAGCGTTGGTATTATTTTGGTGCAAATTTTTTATTGCAAATGTTGTTGTGGGTATTATCTATATCTAGGAAATTTGTTTCTTGCAACTTGGATTTCTTATATTGTGGAGTTGGTTTTATTTTGATATGCTTCTACTTATATTGATGTGTTTCTCTACTGGTTTAGAGTATCTCCAATGGGGGTCCTTAAGAGTTCATTACTTAACAATGATCGCTCCCTGATAAGGACCCCCATTGGAGGAAGAAAAAAATGAGTTCTTATTAAGCAACGAGCAACTATATAAGGACTCTCTCTCTCTTGAACAACTAACGGGCCTCACGTGTAAAAGAAACGATAAAATATGTATTGGTTGGTCTCACTTGCAAAAGAAGTAATAAATTATTTTTGTATAATGATGTAAAGTTACTGTGACTTATTTAAGTACTTCTCATTTGAGTCCTTATTAATGTATTACCATTGGAGCCATTGAGTCCTTAATAGGTACTTTCATTAAAAAATCATAAATAAGTAATGTGTGCACGTGAGGTCCATTTAAGGAGTCCTTATTGGTGGACTGCCATTGTGGATGCTCTTAGAGTTATATCGTGGGACAATTATCTGATTGATTTGGTAAAATTTTGCAAATGGGTTTTTCGTTGGTTGGTCCCTCTCTTTATCGTGGCATTTTAATATGGTTGAAAACCCTTCTTTTGGTTGTTTTCCCTATGTTGGTTCATCTCTTTGGTTGTTTCTCGTTATTTGATTCCTCGTCTCTCTATTGGTTCATCTATATGGTTGTTGTTCCTTTTCTCGTCGCTCTTCTATTTCTTGGTCATGCTCTTTGATTATTGCTCCTTCTTTAGTTGACATTCAATCAGTTAGTTCCTCTATTATGATTGATTAATATGATTGTTATTTATTTGGTTGTTCATCTCTCTAACGTTTCCTCTCTTTGACCGACGTCCCTTCTTTTGTTTAGATTTTCTATGTTGGTTCCTTTATTTAACATGATTGTTTGACATTGTTGTCTCTCCTTATTATGTTACTCATCGCTCTATGGGATTCTCTTTTTGGTTGGTACTTCTTTGATTGTTGTCTTTGTTGGGTCATATGTAATTTTGATAAGATTGTTGCTCATTCTCTGGTTGTTTCTCATTTGGTTGTTCTTTTCTAATATAGTTATTATCTTTGATTGTTTCTTCTTCTTAGGTTGATTTATTTCACTATTAGTCCATCTTTGATTGTCTATATGTTTATTGCTCTTTCTTTGGTTGTTTCTCTTTGATGGCTCGTCTTTTTTGTTGTCCGTTCTTATTTGGTTGCTCTTCTCTCTTCGATGGTATGTTGGTTCCTATCTAAATAAAAAATTAGGTCATCTCATTTGATAACTAGTATGTAGCGGAATTTGCCTCATATGTGATTATAAGAGATTTCCAATGATTAATCATGCAAACTTATGCAATAGTATTTTATAATGCACATTAGAATACTATTATCGAGATATTTTTATGTAAAAATGAAAAAGTGCACACTTGTTAATAAATGGGATATGATCGATTGACATCAATATGTCAAACTTAATACATGACACCAACAATAACTCTATTGTATAATTGTATCATAAAATCGACCATTATATTGAAATATATTATAACATATATCATATCTATAATATGTCCATTGGATACCACAAAATTATTGTCTTATCAGCTATTAAAAAACGAGTTAATTTTGATGTATCTAATTGACATATCAAATAGTTTCCGATTAATGTAAAATTTTAAAGATACGATTTATGTTATAATATATTTCAATCAAACGATCGGTTTCTTCCAATACAATTATACAATAAAGAAATGAGTAGTGCTATATACCAAGAAAAAAATTCTCACGAAACAACTCCGAAATCAATGTCACCAATGAAATATTTGCCTGGCCGAAAATCATGGGATGGTGGGGTCTTATTTTTTTATTTATTTATGAAACGATGATCAAATAAGGAAGAAATCTAAGTGATATTATTTTGACACATCTTTCGAGATCACGTCGGGATGCTCTATCTCACTAGAACAAACATTTTCGTAAAAAAATATAGTTGGTGTCATATTGTTAAGTTTGACATAATGATGTCAATTGATCATATATATATATATATAGTATCGAGGGACTCTTAATATTAAAGATTATTTTGATAGAGTATACAAAACCATTATAAAACTTCGGGTGAAAATGATTATTTGTCTTGGAGAAAAAACCTATTTATCCAAATATTATATAGAAAATTCGTTTATAAGTTTTGAGATAAGGCGAACCAAAGTGCAGTTAACACCAGCTATGGCTTTCCGCGTCAACACATTCAGTCTCTCTTTAACTTTACCTGTAATTTTCCTATCTTTCTTTGCAAATCTTTATATTTTTCTAAACTGTTACTTCAAAATCACATAATTTTCTTGCAGAAGATAGAATTAAGAACTGGAAATTCACGGAGCCCGAGCCTGAGTGTTAACTCGCAGGTATAAATATAATAACTTTGAAAGTTCTTGACTTTTTTGTTTGTGACATGAAACTGAACTCGTTCATGCATTTGTTCTGCAAGATGGTAATCCAAATGCGAAAGGAAGGTGGTGGACGAAAAATCTGGAGGAAAAGGACAATGGTATCTTCTGCATCCTTCTTTTTTCTTTTTATGCTTGCCTCTTACCTGTTTGTATAAATTTCCCAAATAATAATAATAATAAAATGAAATGAATGTGGTAACTTCTTATTTGACACTAACATGAATATTTCATCTATTAATAAAGAATGTATTGAAAAGATTGTGTTTTTAAATATATCTAGCTTGACGGGTTTGGAAGAATTAATATTGAGTAAGTGTGTTTGTAGTTCTCTTGGGATATTGGGCTCAATGGGAAAAGGTTTTAGTTTTAGATGCAACTTGTTATATCGGGAAATGGCAAAATGTTTTCCCGTTTTTGTTCATTTTTGGGAAAGGAAAGGTTTTAAACTTACAGTTGAAGCATTCTGAATTTGGAAAGTTAAGGGAGCAGAGGTTGAATAGTTTAATGTACTGTTGTAGATCGCTTTATTGCGAAACATAATTAGCAATCTGGATTGTAACTTCGTGGTGTTCCAAGTTAACAGCTATAACATTTACGATGTGATGCTCCAAGGGAACATAGGAGGGTATGTTATAGGTTTTAGCTGTTCCAAGTAAATAAACATACTACGGCGTTTGCCATGTGTTGCTGCAAGGAGGAACATAAGAAACAAAAAACAAAAAGAACTAAGTATTGTTTGAACTGTATGTGTATTTTTTACCACAACAAAAGAGAAAGTATTACAAGAGTTTGTAGCGATTCCTTAAAGGTAGTGTAACAGGGAATGAGGAGGAGGAGAGCCAAGAGAGTATATATTAAAGGATCACATTTTGTACTTTTGACATCGTTTATATTTACATTTGCACCCTGTCGTTTTGCCTAAGCTTTCATGTCTTTGTTTTTGCACGATATCACCATCTTGCTTCATTCTCTTGCGGATTCTTTGACATGCATGCGACCTTTATGTTGTTGTAGTTGCTGTATCAAGCGTCAGAGGATCCATGTACTCAATGTCTTAATGTTTTGGGTTAAAATGTGGTGTCCAAAGTCACTTATGTTGTTGCTGTTAGTCTAGTGTGATCATTCCCGGGACCCCCTAATGACCCAACTGTTGTTGCTACTAAGGTGTTTGTCGATATGAACATAATGATTTGCAAAAAAGATAACGGCTTTCATGTGGTAAAGATAAACCAAATTAAATTTGATTCGTGTCTTTCCTTCTTTCTATCATGGTTGCACATATCCCAGTATCTGGTATATGTCTCACTCAATAGATACTCATTTTCCGTTGAATCTTGATGGACATAGTGAAGCTGTATGCACATCAAGATGCTTTTATTTCTTCATTTCTAACTGTTTTGATTGAATGAATGCATAATGGTTATGCTGGTGAACATGATTCATGCTATTGACACAGGTTTCACGAGTATCAGGCCTGATGAACTTGAATATTTAAGCAGAAACTCATTTTGCTGCAGATAAAAAAGGATGAATCTCTGCCCTACAAAATGGAGCGCATTCCTTTTCTCGAGGAAGAGGTGAGGAAGATAAAGGATGAGGGAAAACTCTTGCAATTGGACATAGAGCGGTTACTGTTATCAGAAGATAATAAATATGATTTTGTGAATGAGATAGCAGCTGAGGCCAATGCTTATGTTGAGAGCAACATGGATGAGTATGGAGGCGAGAAGAAAGCCATTCTTCATGTTTTGAGTAATCGAATGAATGAAGCTGGATTTCCCCGTTCAGAGGCGTATGCTGAGCCTGATCCCTTCAAACCTGGGCCTCATTATTTGAAAGAGTTTTATACTTAACTTTAGATAGCAATTGTTAAGCTGAGATGTCACATTAGGGACAATAATTTGTTTCTTTGATTCACTTAGCACAATTGATGCCTTCATGTCTGTCTAAATTAGCCGCTGTTGTTTGTATGCATGCAAATCAAAGTCATCGGGAGCACGTGGAAATCTAATTCTGTATCTCGTGTATTGGAAAAACTAATATTTACTACTCTCAATTTCTCATAGCATTTATCCTCTCTTTTAATAGCCCGTTTTGATTTGATATTTTTCTCTTTTTAAGAAATTAAATGAAAAATGATAGTACTATATATTAACTATAGTAATACATAGTAATATATATTTACTGTTATCCTTCAAAAAATAAATATATTTACTGTTATAATTATATTGATATACATATAATATATCTTCTCTTTCCCTGTAGCGTAGACGCCGCAATAATTTGAATTATCTATTAACTGAGCTTAAGAACCAAAAGTCATGTTTTGCGCCATTTTTAGATAGTTTAGTTTTGGATTCAAAAGCAAGCTAGCTTATTGTCTCCAATATCGGCCAAATTATATCCGATCGAACCCCAACCAAATTATATTGTCGGCATCAACAATATAATTCTCTACTTTTAGTTATTTAAATGAGTTTTACCTATACTCATCACTATATATTTTTTTCTTAATAATAATACATTCAATATGTCAAATCCAACCTTTAATAAAATTATTAAATGAGATCTCGTAATAACTCTACCTCGTTACACCTCAATATTTACTAGTAACATGACCCATTTACTTATATTTATACTCCCTCTATACTTTAATTATAAGACCATCTACAAAAGAAAAATATTGTCCTTAAATATAAGCCTCTACAAATTTTTAAACGCATTCATTACTTATTTTTTAAATGTATTCTTTGTTAATACTATAAATATATATTGAAATATAAAAAGTTAATATTGAAAATATTTATATACAAAAAGTAATTTTTTTTGGTGTTGTACAAAAGGTAATTTGATAATAGTTACAAACATTCAAACAAATTTATTATTTCAACAAGTTGTTTTAACCTCGGTGATTTTGGTTAGAATGTCATAAAATGACGAGGGAGTATGTTTTAAAAATAAAATTGGATTGAGAGTGATATTTAGAACCAAAATTTAAGGTTAATAAAGGTAGGAGAGAATCTGATCTCACCTTCAGTTAGAGGCTTGTATTAACTCTGTTATCTAACTCTCTCTCTCTCACCTTCTTCAGTATCTGAGCTGAGAAGTAGTGAGAAAGAATCCTTCATCTTTAGCTTCAACTTCAAACTTGAAAGCTTTAGGTGATGGCGTTATCAACACCACATATACAAAGATTCCTCTTAACCAAGCTTCAGAAACACTCAACCTCTTCCAAATACATAAACACAAACAAAAACAGAAACATCATAAGAAGAAACCGTTGCTGTTCTGCCATAGCCATTGATGCACCTTCATCATTGACAGACTCTCCTCCTATTAGATGGGGATCAGTATCTTTGCAGGGTCCACGTGAAGAAATGGAAGATGATATTGTTCTTAGGCCAAATAGTCTCCAAGGTTTCTCTTTTGCTGCTGTTTTTGATGGCCATGGAGGTTTTGCTTCTGTTCAGTTCCTCAGGTCTTAGCTATATTCAATTTTCATATCTCATGTTTATGTTAGCTTAATTAATTATGTGTGTTTAGGGTGATCTTTTGATTAAAATGGCTTTCTATTTTGTAAATTTGATTTAATTATAATCGAGTTTGAAGTGAAGTCAGTGATCTTTCGATGTTTCTTTATTATGAATATCCGGTGTAATTTGTTTGGATATGCAACTTAGTTAAAATCTTATAACATAGGTGCTTATCATTTAAGTGCTTATGTATAAGCTATCATGTACCACTTATGAAAAATAAGCTGAAAACAGCTCATGGACATGTCATAAGATGTTTCCATAAGCTTTCCCAAACAATCTCACTAGTGTTCATGTCACTAGATATACTCAAATTCAAATAAGCCAATCCAAACATGTTCTAAAGCTTAGTGTAAATTTTGAACAAAACACATTTGTGGTTTTATTGGATTACATTTACATCAAATTTGAAATTCTCTACCACAAGAGCGAATGCACACTATAATTATTTGCATGATCTAAATTGTTGATTTTCTGTGCCAAGTACCAACTACAGGGATGAGCTATACAAGGAGTGTCTTGAAGCCCTACAAGGTGGGTTACTATTGCTTGAGAAAGATTTCAAAGCTGTTGAAGAAGCATTGAAGCAGGCATTTGTTAAAGCTGACACGAGGTTGTTAACATGGTAAGCCAGTTAATTAATACATAAAATGTGTCTAATTCAATAGTTTTCAAATGATTCTAGATTTCAAATGATTACATTGAAGGTTTAGACTTTAGACAGTGTTTTGTTTTTAAAGGCTTGAAATGAAAGGGGAGGAGGAGGATGAATCAGGTGCTACAGCAACTGCCATATTCCTAGGAAATAATAAGCTGCTAATTTCACATATTGGTGACTCATCTGTGGTATGTATTATAATCCATCCTTGTTGTGCCTCTCATAAAACATGCACAATGTTCATAGTAGAAAGAATATACTTTCTACTGTGAATGTGTCACAAAATCAATTTTGCATTCTTTGGTAGTAATGTATCGAAGATGTGTCGTATCCAAATGGACATTTGTGTCTTTAGTTGGTAAGAAGTATTGAAAATGTTTCTCAGAAGTATCTATGAAAATATTTTCGAAGAGAATTAAAAGTATTACTGTATACTACTTAGTTACATATCGGGACGTATCAAACATGTAGCGATATTGGATAGTGTCGGACACCGATACTTTTCCATTTTTTGAAGTATCTACAACTCATAAATCATAGATCTGACTAGGGCTACTTCTTCATATGCTTTTCTATTTAAAAGATCTATTAAGAAAATATCAATCACAGAATTTTATGATATTTATCATTCAGTTGGGATATCTAGGGGACTGAATGTCTTCAAAATCACACGATTTCTATTTAATCAATTTTATTCATGTAGGTTTTATGTAGATCTGGAAAACCAGAATTGCTAACTAGTCCTCATCGTCCATATGGGAGCAACAAGGCCTCTCTTCAAGAAATCAAAAGAATCAGAGAAGCAGGTGGATGGGTGTGTTTTCCTTGTTCCTTCATTTTTTATATGCTCTTTGAGTTTGATCAATTTTTTTGGTTTTAAAGAGCCTAGGAGCAAAAACCACACTTACAAAGTGTGGAGAAGAGGGGTATTGCGGGTTCGAATCCGCACCTCAACACATCAAATGTCTCCGCAACCTTTTACCATCTAAGCTGACTTCCGGGACTCTGGTCATATTTCGATATAATGAAAATAAAATTCTGGTTCGAAAATTATGAGTTGTGACAACTTAGGATGTGGATAATTAACCTGATGTTTTATGGGGCATATAACTATTTTCCATTTCCTAGTTTTACCAAGTGTTGTGGTTTGATTGTTTGAGACACTACAGCATGAAATATATTGTTTCCAATAAGGTTACCAGTCAACTACCACTGTCAAACAGATATCAATTTATGGTCTCCCTCTAGCCTGTCAGGTGATAGGAAATTAGTTGGTCCTTTTGAATTATTTTTTTAGGTAAATTTGATAAGTGCAAAAGCACCTATCCAATATTGTTAAAAAAGAAAGGAAAAGAAATAACAAAAACAGTTGACGGGACTAGACCAAACTCAAACAAAAGCAAAAAGAAAGAAAAGAAAAAACACCAAACCTATCTCTAAAATCAACCTATCTCTAAAATCACAATCCTAACAAAATAGGACAGTCTGGACAGATGCTCCCAAAACAAAATCATGAAATCAAAGCTAATATCCAACTACAAATTAGGTACTCATTTTGAATTTCATTGATATTTAGGAGCTAGTTTATAGTATAAGCTTCAAATTACACTTTATTGAAGATCATTCTTTTAATTGGGTTGGCAGTGTCTTCTGTTTTCATAATTTTATTTTATTTACTTTGATGGTGCAATTTTGGACCATTTTTGAATGAACGTTGTCGCCTTTCTATATAATGAAAGCGCGTTGCATGGCTGATGATTACTCAAATGTGTACTGCCTTTTCTCTAGATTACCAACGGTAGGATCTGCGGAGATATTGCTGTATCTCGTGCATTTGGGGACATGCGATTCAAAACAAAGAAGATCGAGTACATTCCTTAATCTCTAAATCATTCCTTCTAGTATAAAGGAATTTATTTATTCTAAATTGTTAATATCTTCTACTCCTGTCAAAATGCTTCCTAAGTGTATTCTACCTTTTGCGTGTGAAAAGGATGCTACAAAAAGGAGCTCAGGAAGGAAGATGGACAGAAAAGTTCATTTCTCGGTAGGTAATCTTATGTATGTCTTATAACAAATGCATTAAAATTGCGCGTTGTATTATATTAAAATTGAGCTTTTAACTAATTCAAGTTTTAATATAATAATTTCTTTTGACCAGTGTACAGTTCAAAGATGACTTGGTTGTTGCACGCCCTGATATTTATCAAGTAACTCTTGGCTCAGATGCAGAATTTATAGTGTTAGCATCTGATGGCTTATGGGATTACATGAGCAGGTATATTTTATGATACCCAAATCATTTCTGCTACCCTTCTTTTTTTGGTTCTGCAGAGAATTACCTTCACAATCTTGCTACCCTTGCAGCTCCGATGCAGTTTCTTTTGTGAGGGATCAACTACGAAAACATGGAAACACACAGGTATGCCTAAGACTTTATATTTGAGGCATTTTAATTCATATTGATAAACCATTGAAGCAGCAGCAATAATATTTTGCTTGTTCATATTTCAGCTAGCTTGTGAATCCCTTGCACAAGTCGTTTTGGTAAGTTTAATAAATTATGTAGCAGTTATTATCATGAACTTGTACAGTTTTAGTAATCCATTATGATACACTCTGCAGGACCAACGTACACAGGATAATGTCAGCATTATAATTGCCGATCTAGGGTATGTATTTTGTCATGTATATATGACTTTGGACTTCAGCGATTAGGTTTTATAATTGGCTACTGCTATGCCTTTGTGAAAAGAAAAAAAAACTGGGACTAGCATTTAATAAAACTCATAATCTGGTCATGGAAGTTCTTTCTAGATACTAGTAAAAGTAGTATGGATTATCATATCACTGGAGCATTAATGTGGTCCAAAGGTTTAGGATTAAACAAATATGAAAAACTAGAACATGTTGCACAGAAGTGCTATGGTCACATGTATAGAAAACATATATTTTTTTAATATTTATTTTTATTTTTATATTAATTACCATGTGTCTTATATTGAGTGCTTGCAGGAAGACAGACTGGAAGAGTGTACCACTGCAGCAACAAAATGTCACATTTGAGCTAGTCCAAGCCCTAGCCACCGTTGGAATTGTGTCTATTGGAATCTGGTTTTCATCACAGCTTTCTTTATAGATCAGTAACATACTAGTCATGTAAATAACCAGATGCATACTTCTTTACTTCCTGCCTGTATAATATTTAGTGTACATGTCACACATCTTAGTAGGATCTACTTGGTTTAGAAAATATCCTGATATTTTCTTTTAAATGTTTTGACAATTTATTTACAATATATAAATAAGCTGATTCAAATACTGATTTTGACTTCAAAGGATCCTACTATGCTGTCACCATCAAATGCCATATAGCATTACTCATGACCAAAACTCTACTTTACACCTTCTGCCTTAATTGTCTATTTGTTTTTATTTGAGCTGCATGAAATTTTTTGGCTTTTCTAGACGATTTTATTGCCGAAATCTTCTATTTCTTTTTTATGAAATAAAGTTTAAGTGAGTTGAGTTTCGAGAGGTGTAGCTTTTAAGAAAACTTTGAGAGGTGAAAGTAACTCTCTTAGAGATTTGTTGTATGTAAGACTTTTTAACCGGATCCCCATTCAATCAAAAGGTTGTTCTAATTTCACTAACTTGGATGATGCTCTCATATGAAAAATTAGGCAAGCAAGCAGGGCGGATTAGTTTTGAACATAATTGTTGTATTTGATACCAAAATTAAGGAATTATAAAATCTGATGATCATGAATCCATAACACACGAAAAATGCCCCCTCTATTTGAAATTATTATGCAAGTTCTTTATGAAAAGGTGTGTCAGCTACAGGAATTGGAAAGCCAAGTTTAACTTTCTTTGATGTTGATTATTTGTCAACTGAATAATGTGTCTTTCTACTTATGGGGACGTTATATCATCGTAAGAAAAAGTACAGTAAGAACTGCATTACGAGCTGCATCCAAAAAGCAGAGGCTACGTGACTAATTTGATTATCCAATCTAAAGAACAAGTTAATTGTCATTAATTTCATTATCCAATCTATATTTTCAACTAGATCACACAGATTTTGGATCTTTTCCAATTTCATTGCTTCCCGCATCGCATTTTTTTATGATAATAATTGCAAGTAGAAACGTATGAGTTACTAATGAATTTCGTTTCATATTTTAATGGTACATTATCTGATTTTATAACATTCCAGTTCATAATATTTAAATACGAAAATCAATAGCTAAATTCGAGAGAATGCAAACAGGATAGTATCCAAATGAAAACTGTAAAACAAAAAATTAACCAACTTTATTATATCCCAAGTCTCAAAAAAACAATATCACCAAACCATAATAAGGTATACAGGACAAATGGCAAAATGCCCTTGCAAACCAAAATTCACAAACTTAAACTTTAAAGAACACAAAGTAAAGATAACAAGTACAGACTAAACCCAGACGAATGCCTTCCAACAAGAGAAACAGCAATCCACCATCAAATATACGACAAGCTTTTGTACCAATCCACAGGAATAGCCAATACGTGATTTCAAATGCGTAATTTAAAACAAGGAAATAAAGGTTTGATGATTTCATGAATGGAAAATGATTTTGACCTTAGAAACCGACTGACATCAAAACAGAAATGCATAATGCAAGTAGGAAGTAACTTTTCCCATCCAGGGTCAACAATCACAAATGACTCCGAGAATAGAAAAACAATTATGTGTAGAAAAAGTGAGCTGATGAAAAAAAAATGACTCAGAAAGGAAGAGAATAAACTCCGACCCTGGGTTTGAGAATATCTAGAAACAAATAACTTGGGTAGTAATGATGAAAGCCAGTTCAACCCTGGAAGTTCATCTATTCCAATAACCCACAACCAGATCAGGAACCATTTTTAGCATAGAACGGGCTTATCTTAACTTCATACTCAGCATCCAAGCTTGACTAGGTGTAGAGTAGTTTCTCAGTCATGAATCAGTTACCTCCCCACAGTGGCTCAAGCATTCAACTTACACTCCTCACGAAGAGCTAAACCCACATTTGTAATCTCGTCACCAACTTCTTCCTCGTGAAAGTACTGGACTTAATGGTGCTCATGCCAAAGTCAGTGATGCATACTTGAACACACTGGACTTAATGGTGCTCATGCAAAGGTCAGTAACACATTGGACATGATGCATGAGTTAGCGACAACTTGAAGACCCTCCAACAGATACCTTCCGTTGTCTGACCATGGAGACAATTTGACACATGCAACCCCACAACACACCCAAATGTATGCAAGTAGTTTATGACAAAGGATATGCCAACTCAGATGAACCTCAAACAGATAGATATCTTCTGTTGTCTGACCATGGAGACAATTTGAGACATGCAACCCCACGACACACCCAAATGCATGCAAGTAGTTTATGACACATGATATGCTAACTGAGATGAACCTCAAACAGATATAACGCGGTTGATAGCCAACTTGGCCCATTCAGCAGATTCTTTAATCAAACGATCGTCTGAGGTCAAACACTCATTTAAAAATTCCTTGCTTGACAAAGACTGTTGAATTAAAGAACCGACAGTGCTTCCAAGTGTATCAGTTAGATCTCCAAGGACTCCTATAGCTGTTTTCATAACAACATCATCCCTGCAGTAAGAAAAGTCAATGAAGTCACTAAAACAATTAATATATAACAAAGAAAAAATAAATTGGAAAATGAACATCATCCCTGCAGTAAGAAAAGTCAATGAAGTCATAATCCCATCACAGTAAGGCAGTATTTTATCCTCCAATGCCCTGCATATGTCGCCTACTACACCAACAGTTACGGCACAAACTTGGTAATCCTCAAAATTCTGAAGGTCAGTCTCGAGAAACTTGTAAAATTCCGGCAGGTATTTAGCAAAATCAGGGCCTATCGCATAGGCAAGGGCTCCGATAGCTAGCATGGCCTCCTCATGGGCAGTGGCATTTCTACAAGCAAAGACTCTGATGAATAGTCCCATTATCTGATCAGCATACTGCAAGAAAACATATTTGGTAGGTTCTGAAGACCCTAGCTTTTGAATAATTACAGTCAAGCACCCACAAAGAAGGCCTATAAGTTCACTCTGTTTATCTCTTTCATCAGATGAAAGATTCTGTACTTCAAGACATTTGTGCAGCTCCATCATGATGACAGAAACAAGTTGTAATACCAAAGGAGCTGTTTCATCTGTTGAACATCTTACTACTTCGTTCAATGTTTCATATGCTGAAGCTCTTAACCTTGATTCTGCAGCATCCTCTCTGAGGGTAACAGTGAGAAGGGCTTGAACAATGTCCTTGAAAAAGGGAGTTATAGGAGATGCTAGTCCCACATCCTCATAACCCTGTGCTAGAAAATACAGAGCTCCACAGGCTTTCTCAGCAACATCAGGGACATCCTTCATGCTCTGAAGGAGAATTGTAATGATTTGTTGGGCATTTTCCTCATTAATGATAGTTGTGCCAACAATTGAACTGTGAAGAAATTCAAACATTCGTCCCAAAGTCCAAGCAGTGGTGCCTCTAACATGATTGCTTGGATCCTTCACTAGAGCATTGAGCATAAATGGTAGAGCATGATTAACGAGAGGTGCTAATTTTTCTGGGGAAGGCCCCTCCAAGATAGAGCCAAATGCATTGGTGGCTGCCTCCCTCTGTCTCCAATCTGGTTTGGTAACATTCTCCTCAATGAAGGGAACTACTAGTGGCACAATATCGTCTCTGCTAGTGAGAGCAACTAAACCAAGGCATGTACTGCCCGCCATTGCAATATTCCATGTATCCTCATCCAGATCTTGATCTTCTTCTTGTTTAAGTAATGTTCCCAACAGCAGAGGGATGAGTGCAGGAAGGGCTTGCTTAATGAAGTAAAAACAATGCGTATCAGAGTCCCCACTGGTATCCCCCTCATGATTTTCCAAGATATCAGTCTCCTCATCACAAATCGTACTCCAGAATTCAATGGCTTGGAGAGCAACAGACTCCTGATCGCTCCTAACAGCATTTGATGTGAGGTTATATATAACCTGGATGTGCGGTTCCAATTTTACATAATACATAGCAGCAATTGAGACCAAGCATTCAAAAGCTGCCTGCGGTATTTTCACTTTGGGAGACATAGTTGTCTCACACCCAACTGTCATGATACATTCACACTCCTTTTTATTGCTAAAATTAGCATGTGCAAATCCAAGAGCATTATATAATGCCCCAGTAGCAGCAAGTCTGACATCATTACTTTCAGATGAGTTCATACCTTGAACTACAGCAGTAAGAATTTTATCTACTTGGTCTTTATCAACAACCTCGTGAGAGACTTCCTCACACAAATACCCCAAAGTTTCCAAAGTTGCTTGCTTGACATGAGCAGGAACTTGGTGAATATTTGATAATAGTGATCCTATCAGCTCAGGCCACTGTTTCTGAGGAAGCTCAATTCCAGCAATTTTAGCAACAACTTGAGTTGCGGTAGACCGAGCATTAAGTACAAGAGAGGAGTGTTTGCAGCAAGCATGCCTTAACCTGGGCCTTTGCTGCAGTGTCCAATGACAACCATCTCTGAACCAATTCCCGCTTTCTGTTTTCATCCTTGGCGTCCAATGCATTTTTAAGTATCAAACCTGCCAACTTTCGCTATCAACTGGTTTATCTTCACTTGCTAACTCTCCAGAAAGAGAGACCAAGAAACCAGGAAGGTTTTGCTCCTGAAATTGCTGCAGATTTTCTTCAGCATGCTTACGTACAGTCCCATCAATGGATTGAGCATTCAAAAGTGCCTTAGTAACTTCCATCACTATGCTATACCTAAGGGCACAAAACAATCAGCTTAATATTCCACTTTAAAATAAAAAATAAAAAGCAGCAAGATAATGAGTCTATTGAAGAGGCAATTATTTTATTAGTAAATAATTATCCAGATTTAGAGATTAACCAATTGGTCAAAAAGTTGAGAGAAACAAAGCAATATATAAAGATGGCTACCATGCAACAATATACTAGGATTTGACTTATATACACCGGCGGCGTAAACAAATTTTACACTATCAATAAATCATTAAAAACATTTGACTTTATCCTAACTAAATCTAAAATGACATGTATGGATGATTGCAATGAGCCGACAGTGTATGAAAATTAAACTCATGATAAATTAAGCAGAAAAATGAAATGAAAATACAGTCATGGTGTGAAACGAACCAGAAAAAAGATGAACGGCAAATATTATACACAAAATAAAATTGAATTTCTCAAAGTATAACAAACAAGATATGTTATTTAATGGTAGATAGTTCGTTCATATGTGTCAAAGATTACTCGAGTTTTTCCTGATTGATAACACCTATTAATATGAAATTAGAAAACCAAGTGAATTTGTAGTCAAACTAATGCAGGATATGAAATTCAAATACAGTTGACAAGTTGATTTGACTGTAGCAACTGCGTGTTAATCACTGTTTTCTACTGCTAATGCAGAAGACAACATCCAAAGTTAGTCTCTCCCACTCGTTTTATACATAATTGATCTAAATTGATTCTACTACTAAATTCAAAGTTAGCTTAATGTTCTGAAACTTGTTATAGGAATAATACAGAAAAGTTTTTTATTTTCTTTCTTTCTTTCTTTTTCATATCGCACAAATTTAACATTGAAGCGAATGAATAGAATCAATCAAACTCAATACAGAAAATTCAAATCGATCGTATTGAAGCACCGTTAAACGAAAAACTAAACCGCAAAATTAAAATTTCATTATAAAAATAGAAACAGCAGAAAAGTAAAACTTGACGTGAAAGAACTTAAACATAGAGTGTATCGGAATAACGACGGTACCTGAAATTAGGATTGATTGAAATCGTAGAAGAGATCGCAGCGAGGGAAGGAGTGAGCGAGTGAGAAAAAGAGAGAGTGGCACAACTGTAACACCGGTTACAATCGCAAGCTTTGGGTTCGAGTTAAAAAAACCCAAAGAATAATAGTATTATTTTTTTTTTGACAGAGCCAATAATAGTAAATAAATAAATAGTAATTTTATTCCGTCTAGGGTTGAAAATAGGTTGGACCGAAAAGATCCGATTTGATTAAAAAATTCAAGACTTTATCCATCGTTTAATCTAAATAAATTCAAGACTAGTCCATCGATTAATCTAAATAAAGATTAATGTTTGTTTGGATCTCCTTATTTAAAAAAAAAAAAAGGAAAATGGATCTCCTAATTTGGGGCTTGACCCATGAATACTCCTTATATACATATATGATTCTGCCATAATAAAAATTTGTATTACAATAAATAATTCAATTATTTAATAGACAAATGAGATAATAAAACAAAAAATTAATCAATATACACATACATTCAATAACTTGTTGTCACGTTAATTAATTAATATAAAAATACATGAGTTGTTATATTCGTAACACATTATCAGATATATGTGTAAAATAAATATACACTGACAAAACATATGAATTAAACTAGTAGAACAATAATATTAAAATCTATTTAGATATTTTACATGTTATTTTAGAGAATATAAATACATATTATGTTTTTATTACAATTTTAATTTATAATAATACATTTAAATATGTAAAAAATTAAAGCAAACTGATAAATATATATAAATTATCTTGATAATTATCTCCTAATTTAATTTTATGGATACACAACCCTCTTTGTAAGGAGTTGTGATTCAAGGAAGGGGAGGAATGGAAATATAGAGGAGAACTGGAGACGAGAGAAGCCAAGGAGTCAAGGATGAATGATACAGTGAGGAGAGACCATATGTTTTCAAATTTTATCTCAACCGTTAGTAATAATCCAATTGTTAGAATTTAACCCTCCCATCTCTCACAATAAAACACCTTTCACTTAATACATCATACATATATATAAGTGTAAACTAGTTTTACATTGACATCCAATAAAAATCAAGCATTTGGCGGTTATTATTAAAAACAATAATTTGTCATATATCGAAATATATTAACGAGTTAATACCTTGACAAAGTTAAGTTTAATTATGGTGTTTAACATGTTATTAAGAGTATAACTCATCCTTCCAAAAGAAGTATAACACTTATTTATACCCTTTATAGCACTGTAAAAACTCTTCATCTATTTTTAAGTCTCGTTTTAGAATAGTAACTTCAAGTTATGGAAGTGATTTTTGTTGCATTTTTTTCCTCTATTATACCATCATTTTAATTCATCAATAAATTTTTATTTTTTTTTGCACACACGTCATAACAAATACTATTACTTCAAGTTATGGAGTAATTGTTAGTTATTTTCCCTCCCACCTAAATTCCTATTTCTTGAACTCTCTATTTCTATTCCATAACAAACAATTTTCAATCGTCTAAATATTGTACACATATTTTTAATAATAGTAAAGCAAAATAAAATTAATTTCACATTAATCTAAAATCAAAATTTTGTTTAAAGTTTGATATAACAAAAAACAATCTTTCTTTAAAAAGAGTAAATAAGATTAATTAAGAAATGATATAATTGATAAATTAGGCATTTAGATATAATTTATAAATTAGACATTTAAACTACCAAAATAACAGTTAAATAAGAAAATTAATTTCATACTCAAATGAGACTGAATTGTAACCAGATGACCTATTACAGAGCTTTTTGGGTGCATCAAAAGTCTACATTTCGTAGCTCTTTTCGGAGCAAGTGCTGTCGTAGAGAAAGTTTGTTATATTGGATCCCATTTAATAGCTATTATATGACTATGCTATCAAAAGTGATACTTACCATAGCTTTTCCTGGAATAGTCGTTGTAAAATGTGCTTTTTTTGAATTATTTACCCTTCGTCATAACAATCAAACACATAACTATACCAAATTACCAATTACTTATTCAAATAAATAAAATGAGACCTACGTAAACCATACCAAATTACCAATAACTTATTCAAATAAATAAATGGAAAACTACATAATTCATTAATAGTTAAATAAAATATTTCATAAACACATTCGAGATATGAGTACCACCAAATATTGATCACGAAATAACTCGAACAATGAAATGCAACTCCAATCCAATCGAACATATGGAAATGACATTCTTAATCGATTATTTCTTTATCAACTTTTAAACTAATTCTCTTTACGTAATTTCTTTCAGTTTTCCTAATCATTTCGGACAAAAAGTAATTATATAATCTTAGACTAACTTTGGAAACTTTAAATGTTGATGTAAAGTAGAAGCTAGAAAAATGGAAACAACCAATGCGATTGATTAGAGAGAGGGCAAACAAGATAAGTTGGTTTACAGTTCATTAAATTATATAAAAAGAAAGACAAAAAAAGGCTTCAAAAAAGACTAGTTTAATTGAAAAAAGAAGATCACATAGCTAATGGTATCTCGTGATTCCCAAAATGGTTAAGCTCTAACTCCTTAGCCCTCCTTGGGTCCTTTTATTCCTTCAAATGATAAAAGTGGTTATAATTTGAAGTCGCCTTTTAACACTAAAATATGAAGGTTTAGAACATGTAATTGAAAAAGATAGTCCGCATCCCCATTGCAGTAGAATGAGGTTACCCCAAAACAGTCCTTTATAAATATCTTTCTCACTCAAGGTGATGGGTTTTTTATCAACATTTTCATAAAAAAATTATGATTCTCGAATTTTTTGCTATCCACAAACATGTCGTGTCATGCACCTTCAAGTGTTTTAGTATCTCCTCAACGATTCTTTACCAACCACAAACCACCAAACCAGAATCTATGAGCTTGTTTATGCTTGCTTCAATGCAATTCCTTGATTTTTTTTTAGGGTGCCCTCTATGATTTTTTTGGATGGCCAGTGGTTCACATATGCCCTAAAATAGCTCTGCCAGTGGCTTTGGTTGACCTTTGAATGGTCCAATTAGGCAGTCCACGACCCACCTAGATAATTACCTCGTTTAGAATAATATAAGCCAATTGCAGAATTGATATTAAAAAGCTTAGTCTATTTTCTTTTTAATGTAAGTAATGACTTTAGAAGAATAATACTTTTGAATCGGATATTCTATACATATTAGTGTTGAGGCTAATTCCTCGAGTCAGGTAAGACCATAACGAGTGATAAAACTCTTTAATACGATTGCATTCTCAACGCTAGATTCGAGTTTATGATCTATGATTAAGCTAAAAGAGATTTCTTATTATTTCATCTAAGTGCTCTTAAATTATACATGAGATCCATATAACTTCTAGTCAATAGGAAAAAAGATGTTGAAAATTTTGAATTATATAGTGTGTTGCTAGCATAATATATTATACAATTGGATGATTAATATATTTTTATTTTATTTTTTATTCTAAATAATTTAATGGCATAACTCACACACCTCACACATTATATATTGAAAAACAATTAATTGTGTGCCAATATATTTTGTTTTACTCTCTAAAGAGTACATTAGAAGAGTTACTTGTATTTTTTTTATATTGTAAAATAAAGTTAATTGTTTTTGCGGACTTAACTCAATTGATAAGACAACGCATTAGAATGAGGTTTGAACTTTGGAGACCCCACTTGTTCATCTTTAAGAGGTAAATTTCTAACCATTACTTTATTTGACCAAAATAATAATAATATAACAACTAATTGAAAATCAGGGTTACCTTTTTATCCAAAAAAATAAAATAAAATCAGTGTTACCCCATTAAAGAATCATTAGTTTTGTCCTTGCATGTGATGGTGATTTTCTATTTGAACCTATATTCTGAAATGTAATTCCATAAATTTGTATGGTATAGTAATAATGGTAACAAATAAACAATCTATAAAACATACTTCTAAGACTAAATTATAAAAGAAATGGCATTAAATTGGAAATCAAAGTAATGCACAGAACGTCAGAACCAAAAATGGTATATGTTTTAACTAATTTTTGTGGCTATTTATTTCTGCAGTCTCTGATCTCCCTTTCGTGGGATAATGTCAATGACTACATGTTACTATAAAATGCCAATGAATTTTATTACTTTGATTAGATCAAGTTTTATTCCAAGTAATAAGAAAGTCCAATATAATGGTAAGACTTCATCCTCAATTTTCTTGCAATATATATAATGGTTTAATTGTCCATACTTTATTTATTTAATACCTCGTAAGTTACAATACACACAAGTAGTGGCTCCGGTGAAGAAACTAGCTCGATTGTCTATATAGTAATCATATCATGTCTCCTCTTACATGAACAAAACATTTTGAGGGGAAAGACATAATATTATAATAGTATATAGTTTTATTATATGATGATATGAATATGATTAGTAATTAGTTGTTAAGGTGTTTAACGACCCTTGCCAGGTTTCTTTGAATGCTTTGGGTTGGGTCCTGCTTCATCATAATCCAACACAAAAGCATGAGACGATAGCTTCCTCGAGTTCATCTTTATACCATCCTTCATTCAATACCAAAGTAAATGTTAGTTAAAAAAAATTAAGATCTAATCATCAAATACTAAATTGAAATAATTCACAAAAAGATTACAAAAAAAAATTATAGGACAATTTTTAATTTATTTGTAAACATTATTGTTGGAATTATATGGGACATTAGTAAATCCAAGCAAATATTAGCATTTGCCTCAATGTAACTCCATCCATATTCATCTTAATATTATTTTTTTAATGTTCATCTTAAGTATTTTAACTTGCAATTAGCTTCATTAATGTTTACCATTTAAAACTATATGAAAAAAGATAGTAAGGTACCTTGTGAAAAAAGTTATTAGTAGGATGCATATTTTCTCTGAATCCTTCAGCCAACCCTAAAAGAGCAAAAAATAAATTTGTTACATGAGTTGAATTAATATCTACAAAACATAAACCACTTATATCAAGTAAGATTTGTTTACCTGAAGATAAAGGAAAATGAATGAAAACCAAGAGGATGGCTAAAAGGAAAGTCTTGACTTTGTGTTCCATGGCAAGTATATGCAATGAAGATATATGTGTGTTATTGTTCCTCTCTTTATGAGAAGCTAAAATGAATATAAATGACTTGGCAGGAAAATGAATGTAGGGGCACCCCTTTTTAAACTTGGCTCATTGAGAGAGTGCCCTTGTCATGGTGCACCCCACCCAATAACAACAGAGTGATGATGAAATGCAATAACTTGTCACAACACTTGGGTAAGTCAACTATACTATTCTATATATGGACTATATAATAATTGCATTAAGAAAAGATAAACAATTCAATATTTTAATTTGCATGTGCACATTACTAAAATTTCCCCTGCATGGCTCCAAATTAGATAGACATTACATCTTGTGTTTCTGTCCACCTTTTAATAAGTCAACTTTTGTTTTCTACTTTCTAAGTAAGTTGCAACATTGCCATATAGTTTATTTTATATTCGTATATGCTTGTCAATTTTTAATCCTATGTTAATAATATATGGTTCATATATTCTAATAAGGTCAATCTCAATTAACTTCAATATGGAAAATCAACCACATTCACATAGTGGTGAAAGCTGCTAAATCCTTCTCGTAGTTTAGAAAATTTTCCGTGGTACCAATCACCACTAAAAAATGAAATGATGCTTTTGATCCTCATATTTAGGCTTTCATCACTTTTGTTTAGTCAATGGATGGAGACAGGCATGTAGAGTGGGCTACAGAAGAAGAGAATTGAATGTGGAATGCCCTTAGTGGGTGCACTAGCAATAAGGAGAGGGAAACATCATTACTAATTTAATCCTAAATTAAAACAGATAAATATTAACTTAATCATCCTTTTGGAGACCATAATGTATGTTGGCAATAATGAGTCTAACTAATAGATTAATATAAACTGCTTTATTCCTGTTTCTGGTAATTAATGGTATTTTGGCAGTAGTGAACAAAAAAAGGCTAGTAGGCCTAAAATATTTTCGACAACCATATGTACTACCATCCTACAAGTAACTTTCCAACAAAAAGGTTCTTTGGTGTTGGATATTTCTGTTTTCATATGATAAAGATTTTTGCAGGGCCATGGTTTTTATTGAAAATCCCACACTAGATTAGATGAGGTATGATATAATTCACCTAACAAACCGAATTTATAAAAGTTAAGTTAGATGCAACCTAAATTTTAAAATGGTATCACATCGTATCTAAAATTTATTATGTGTTTGATTTAGTGTACAACCTTTATACATTACACACGTTTGTAGTGACACTTTTGTAAAATAGAAATTGTAATCCACGGGAAAACTATAATTGTTGGCTTCGTTTCAACGCATGGTGATGGTGGATGATCCCACAAACAAATACATGTTGAGTTATCTGTCATCGGGATCACTCAAGTTTCAAGTCACACTCCATATATTTAGTTTAAAATATTAATAACGTGTATTGAGAATTCACATTGAATGAGATATGCGATGAAAATGTGTCCATACAATTGGTGGACAATATTCACCTTACATATCGATTTTGTAGTTGTGGAGTTAATTTCAACCAAAATTATAAGAGCTGAGCTTGTATCTTTACGTGCATATATCTATCTATGCCCATATGTGACATTGTGCCTTCTTCATAAGTCCTTATACTTATCACTTAGGAAAAGGGGAGTCTTTGATTTGTGTGGCTTAGCATTGCTCATGCCAACAAATGGACTAAACTATTCATTGTTTCAATAGGAAAAAACCAAAATAAATCAGATAAATAATGTTGCACATGCACTCAGGATTCCCTTTCTAAATTGGTAGTATACAATTATTTTAAAGAGGTTTGACTTTCAATTCCATCACAGAACAGTGAGCATCAAGTGTCGGCATATGCACGGTTCTTACTCATCGTTGGAGTAAACAGAAACTGGTGCAAACTTTTCCTCTACTATATACATATGTGTGTGACACTGTTTTCTCAATGCTGGAACTGAAGAGCCTAGTATAGATGAATGCATTAAGCCACTAAATGGATACTAAAAGTGGAGTTGCTATTCATTTTGGAAGCTTACTGTGATTTCCTTTCTATATCATATAGTAGTCAAAGATTACAAATCCTAATTAGTAATTTCACAAGGAAGATGAACTGAAAACTATATTATAAGAGAAAATTAAAAGAGAGATAATTAAATAAGAATGGAGAATCTCATTCACATCCAAATCACTGCTTTATTTGGTGTTATATACATTGGTGGCAGTCAGATCAAAAATGGTCACGAGCACTTTCGCTGAACTAATTTGAAAGTAAGAAAGTTACCCACCCACATTTGATCCTTTTGTTCTCCATTCCATTAAAACTCAAATTATATAGAACATGGAAAAAACCTAACTCATCATTTTCTTCTTTGAACTATTGCTGCCACTTTAGAATAGAGTAAGACATTACATTACATTACAGATCAAGGTGGCTTTTCAGGGGTCTCATGGGACAAAAAATCCAACTATTAATATTTTAAGCACTTGACAGATTAACTGTTGAACTTTTTAAGGGTTTAGAATCTAAAGCATGGCATGGAAAAGCAGGTATAAAGTTTTGATTGCGATCTGTGTTTTTGTTTTGAAAGCGCATTTTTCACAAGAATAAGAAAATTATTAAAAATCAATTCTGAAAAACGATAATTTTTATTTATGGATTTACTATATTCATATTTTATTGTCAATATTTTCATCAAAAGTTTCAAACCAATCGACAGCAACTATCAAGTGATTTTATTTGCACCCTAACAAATCTGTAAGGGTAAGCCATAACAGTAGCTGGAAAAAAAAGTGAACTATTCTGGCTTAGACAACAAACTTTCTCTTACTAGACAAATACTTTTATATAAACAAGTTTTTTTCTCATTCTAAGTTTGCACACATGCTTCTAGAGCTACTCCATTAGCTAGACACCATTGCATTTCTCCAAGGTGTCGTCATCTATGTCTTAAAATTCCTCCGTGCTTTCTCCTACTGAATTCAACCATACATATATCGAAAAAATTTCGTACTATTCATCAGTAGCCCACTATACAACCTTTCAGGAAATAAGTGATGATTTTCAGTAACCCACCATACAACATCTCAGGACAGGAAATAACTGATGATTTTTAATTTCATTGTGAATATCAAGTTTAGTTACAGTTGGAAATAAGTGAATTTTGAATTTGATCATCAGGAGTGTTCATTAAATGGGATTGATCTATGCCCACTAAACAATAATTCAAAATCAAAATAATTGTATTGGAATAGTATGCATAGTTAACTTTTTTTTGGTAACAAGGGAAATAAAAAAAATGCATAGTGAACTTATGCATATCTCTAATTTGCTTCCTGCGCCACAAATTTTATAAGATATATGCATAACTACTGACTAATTTTGATTTTGTAACATTCCAGTTTATAATATTCAAGCATATGCAAATAAATAGCTAAATTCAAGAATGCAGGAAACGTGAAAGTATAAATAAAAAAATATATATAATTGAACGGGCATGAAAGTATAACAATGAAAACTGCCTATGAAGTAATTAAACAAAATTATACAATTTCATCTTATCTCAGTATAAAAAAAATTATATCACCAAACCATAATAAGTAGGTATAAAGGACACACAACAAGATGCCCAAGCAAACCAAAATTCACAATTTTTTATAGACACAAAGGAAAGATAACAAGTACAGGCCAAATCCAGACTGCCTTCCAACAAGAGAAACAGCAGTCCACCAAAATTCAGTTGGTTCTTTTGATATCATCACAATATACGACCATCTTTTGTACCAATCCACAGGAGTAGCCAATACATGATTTTACATACGCAATTCAAAACAAAGAAATAAAGGTTTGATGATTTCATGAATGCAAAATGATTTTGACCTAAGAAACCGACTAACATCAAAACGGCAATGCATAATGCGCAGTAGGAAGTAACCTTTCCTATCCTGGGTCAACAATCGCAAATGACTCCAACGATAGAGAAGCAGTTATGTGCAGAAAAAGTAATATGGAAGGTAGCCTAAGGATAAACGGTGAGGTGATGAAAAAAATGACTCAAGATGCAGGGTTATAGTCAGAAAAAGGAAGAGAATATCTAAAAATAAAGCACTTGGGTGGAGTGGATGAAAACCAGTTCAACCCTGGGAGTTCATCTATTCCAAATAACCCATGACCAGATCAGGAAAAAAAAAAATCAATTTTAGCATAGAATGGGATTATCTTGACTTTCAAATTCAACATCCAAGCCATAGAGTAGAGTAGTTTCTCAGTCATGGACCAGCTACCTCCTCTCAGTGGCTCAGCCATTCAACTTACACTCATGAAGAGCTAAACCCACATTTGTAATCTCGTCGCTAACTTCTTCCTCTTGAAAATACTGGACTTGATGGTGCTCATGCAAAAGTCAGTGATGCATTCTTGAATGTACTGGACTTAATGGTGCTCATGCAAAGGTCAGTGATGCATTGGAGATGATGCAAGAGTTAGTGACAACCATAAGACCTTCAAACAGATACTTTCAGTTGTCTGACCATGGAGACAATTTGACACATGCAATCCCACGACCCACCTCGACACACCCAAATGCATGCAAGTAGTTTATGACAAAGGATATGCTTACTGAGATGAACCTCAAACAGATATAGCACGATTGATGGCCAACTTGGCCCATTCGGCAGATTCTTTAATCATATGATCATCTGAGGTCAGACATTCATTCAAAAATTGTGTGCTTGACAAAGACTGCTGAATTAAGGAACCAGCATTGCTTCCGAGTGTATCAGCTAGATCTCCAACGACTCCAATGGCTGTTTTCATAACAATGTCATCCCTGCAGTAAGAAAAGTCAATGAAGTCACTAAAACAATGAATATATTATTGCTATGGAAAATAAATTGGAAAATGAACTATTTTGCTTTCTCACATGTCTTTTTCCATGTATATGCTATCCAAGAACTGGAGGATGTGGGGAGCATAAGGAATCAAGATCTGGGATTTTGATGAATTCTTAAACCCTTGGAAGATCCCAGAATATGCCTCTAATATCCCATTTCTCAAAGAGTTAATGTACTCTGTCATTTCCAAGTCAAAGCCCGATGTGTGGGCGTACATCTCTGCAGCAATTTGTAGTGTCTTCATTGCATACATTAAGTACTTCTCAAAGTTGTCTCCAATAGCTAGTGCTATATCACCAATGCATGAAAACAAGGGTGGCTTCACAGAACGGTGCAAGTTATCACTTGACAAATTTTTTAGAAGTTGTGTCATAATCCCATCACAGTAAGGGAATATTTTATCCTCCAATGCCCTGCATATGTCGCCTACTACACCAACAGTTACGGCACAAACTTGGTACTCCTCAAAATTCTGAAGGTCAATCTCAAGAAACTTGTAAAATTCAGGCAGGTATTTAGCAAAATCAGGGCCTATCGCATAGGCAAGGGCTCCAATAGCTAGCATGGCCTCCTCATGGGCAGTGGCATTTCTACAAGCAAAGACCCGGATGAATAGTCCCATTATCTGATCAGCATACTGCAAGAGAACATATTTGGTAGGTTCTGAAGACCCTAGCTTCTGAATAATGACTGTCAAGCACCCACAAAGAAGGCCTATAAGTTCACTCTGTTTTTCTCTTTCATCGGATGAAAGATTTTGTGCTTCAAGACATTTGTGCAGCTCCATCATGATGACAGAAACTAGTTGTAACACCAAAGGAGCTGTTTCATCTGTTGAACATCTTACTACTTCATTCAATGTTTCATATGCTGAAGTTCTTAACCGTGACTCCGTAGCATCCTCTCTGTGGGTGACAGTGAGAAGGGCTTGAACAATTTCCTGAAAAAAGGGAGTTATAGGGGATGTTATTCCCACATCCTCATAACCCTGGGCGAGAAAATACAGGGCTCCACAGCCTTTCTCAGCAACATTAGGGACATCCTTCATGCTCTGAAGGAGAACTGTAATAATTTGTTGGGCATTTCCCTCATTAATAATAGGTGTGCCAACAATTGAACTGTGAAGAAATTCAAACATCCGCCCCAAAGTCCAAGCAGTGGTGTCTTTAACATGGTTGCTTGGATCCTTCACTAGAGCACTGAGCATAAATGGTAGGGCGTGATTAACAAGAGGTACTAATTTGTCTGGAGAAGGCCCCTCCAAGATAGAGCCAAATGCATAAGTCGCAGCTTCCCTCTGTCTCCAATCTGGTTTGGTAATATTCTCCTCAATGAAAGGCATTACCAGTGGCACAATATCATCTCCAGTAGTACGAGCAACTAAACCAAGGCATGTACCACCTGCCATTGCAATATTCCATGCACCTTCATCCAGATCTTGATCCTCTTCTTGTTTGAGTAATGTTTCCAACAGCAGAGGGACGAGTGCAGGAAGGGCTTGCTTAATGAAATAAAAACAAGGTATATCAGAGTCCCCAGTGGTATCACCCACATATTCTTCCAAGATATCAGTCTCTTCATCACAAATTGTACTCCAGAATTCAATGGCTTGGAGAGCAACAGGCTCCTCATCACTCCTAACAGCCTTTGCTGTGATGTTATATATATCCTGGATGTAAGGAGCCAACTTCACATAATACATGGCCGCAATGGAGACCAAACATTCAAAAGCTGCCTGTCGAATTTTCAATTCAGGAGACATAGTTGTCTCACAAACAACTCTCATGATGTATTCACGCTCCATATCATTGCTAAAATTAGCCTGCGCAAATTCGAGAGCATTATATAATGCCCTAGCAGCAGCAAGTCTGACATCATTGTTTTTTTCAGATGAGTTCATTCCTTGAACTACAGCAGTAAGAATTTTATTTACTTGGTCTTGATCAACAACCTCATGAGGGACTTCCTCACACAAATACCCCAGAGTCTCCAAAGTTGCTTGCTTGACATGAGCAGGAACTTGGTGAATATTTGATAATAGTGATCCTATCAGTTCAGGCCACTGTTTCTGAGGAAGCTCAATTCCAGCAATTTTAGCAACAACTTGAGTTGCTGTAGACCGAGCGTCAAGTACAAGAGAGGAGAGTGTTTGAAGCAAACATGCCTTAACCTGGGCCTTTGCTGCAGTGTCTAATGACAACCATCTCTGAACCAATTCCCGCTTTCTGTTTTCGTCCTTGGCATCCAATGCATTTTTAAGTATCAAACCTGCCAACTTTCGGCTATCAACTGGTTTATCTTCACTTGCTAACTCCCCAGAAAGAGAGACCAAGAAACCAGGAAGGTTTTGCTCCTGAAATTGCCGAAGACTTTCTTCAGCATGCTTACGTACAGTTCCATCAATGGATTGAGCATTCAAAAGTGCCTGAGTAACTTCCATCGCTATGTTATACCTGATGGCACAAAATAATTGGCTTTTAATATTCCAATTTAAAGTAAAAAATTAAAAATTAAGAAAAACAAAAGGCAAGACATAAATTATCAACAATATACTCCGTATTGAAGAGGCAATTATTTTATAATTAAGAAATAAATTATCTAGATCCAGATACTAACCAATTGGAGAGAAACAAAGCAATATATAAAGATGGCCACACTATAACAAATTAACAACAGTATACTCCGTCAGAGAATTTTATAAGAACTTAATTTATATACACCGTCAGTATAAAGAAATTTTACGCTGTCAATAAATCATACCTGTCGAATCATTAAAAACATTTCAGTTCTATTCAAACTACTTCTAAAGTCACAGATTGTGATACGCCAACAGTGTAAAAACTTTTTACACTAACAGTATGTGAAAATTAAACTCATTATAAATCAAGCAGAAAAATAAAACAAAAATATAGTCATACGACTGTGGTACGAAACAAACCAGGAAAAAAGACAAACGACAAATATTATATAAAAGTTAAAACTGAATCTCAAATACAAGATATGTTATTTAATGGCATCTAGTTTATACGTGTCAAAGATTAATCGAGTTTTTCCCTATCGGTAACACCTATTAACATGAGATATGTTTCATCTAGCATATCACACCAACAGACTTGATGAAATCCAATATGATATTAACCTTGAAGCTATAAAGCACGGACACACATGGACACCGGACACAACACTGACAACCACTAAAAATTTGAAAAATGAGTTAATTACATGTATTCACATGTTTTGAAAAATGAATTAATTACATGTAATCACATGTGTTGGTATCTTGTCTGTGTCGAACACTGACACGTAGTGTCAGTGCTACATAACCTCGAAGGCTCCAACACTTAGTCCTAATACGTTACACTACCGATCCCGAAATTCTAGGATTTAATACAACCAAATCCAAAATTCATTTCATCTAAAAAATTGCAAGATTCCACCTATTTATTCACACCCGCCGATATCTGTCTACCACAGAAAATAACTTCCTGATAAATTTCAGCAAAATCAATTTTTCAAAAGCGCAAAAATGATCAATTAAAACTGTCCAAATACTTGTATGAATGGAACCATTCCATGTAATTTCATAAATACTATACTTATTCTTTTTCATATTCGCACAAATTCAATACCAAAGGGAATTAATAGATTCAGATAAACCGATGATAGATCGAATACTAGTAAAGACGAAAATCAATTCAAATCGATCATAAACTAACCGTATCGAATCAAAGCAATTTAATATGAAAACCTAAATAGCATCAACAAAAATTCATGATTGAAAATAACAACAGAAAAGAAAAATCGGAAGGGAAATAACGAAAACGGAAAAACGTAGATCGGATTAGAGATGAAGATACCTGAAATCGGAGAAGAGATCTGAAAGAGTAGCGAGGGAAAGAGTGAATGAGAGAGAAGAAGAGCGAAGGAAGGAAGGAACAGCAGTTACAATCGCAAGTAGAGGTGCCAGGTCATACTCGTTTTGTTTCACAGTAATATTTAAAAATTAAATAAAAAATAAATAAAAGCATTTCTAAAATATAATCATTTTTTTAACATAACAAACTTTGAATTTTTTTTTTGAAGTACACAAACTTTTGAGAAAATTATTTACTCAAAAAAAAAAAACTTTGAGAAAATTATGAATACAGGTTAATGATATGAATTTAGTTAAGAATCACGCGAAAGTCAGTAGGAAATGAATTCAAGTTCATTCGTTTTTATGCGCTAATGAATATGAATATTATTGACTCAGATTAGATGATACAAGTCTCTTTTATCTTAACCAATGTTTGGGGTTCAAATTCAGTCTTAGACATGCAGCAGCGTTAAGAATAGTTTGTCGTTCATTTGAATTCCACAAAGCTTGATGGATTAGTAACGGTAGTTGCGTGCGCAGATAATACTTGATTTACAAAAAAAAATCTAGCATGACGTATGTCTTTATTGCTTTTTTTTTTGTTACACAAATTTTGGGGTGAGGGGATGATGCCCCAGTCCAAGGCAAGGAAGACATTCGGGCTCAAAGAGCACTTACAAAGGTAATTACATTTACCTCCCTATAAAGACACTAGCGGGGCTCGAACACGAGTTCTCTCGGATTCAAGACCTGTCTTTTTACCACTAGACCAAGTCTTTGGAGTTCAGACATATGTCTTTATACTCATCAAGATATGTAATTTATACTCATTGGCGCAGTCTTTATTGCGCCAACGAGTATAAATTACGAACATTATTTTTTATTTTATAATTTTAATTATAATTATAAGTATAAACATTTTCCACTTTTATTTTGTAACAAATTATTTTATTTTTTTTTCAATAGCACCAACGATATAATAGATATGATATAAATTATTATCTTTTTGAATGGTACTAAAAATTATATATTCTTATAGACAAAATTGTTACGAGTATACTTAGAAGTGGAAAAATTCATCCCAAAACCAATTATTTGGATGTATTTGTTTCAAGTTATATTTATACATTTTCAGAAATAAAATGATAAAAACATACATTTTAATGTTTGTTGCAATTTTATTAAATTTTATTAGTGTATAAACGATTCCTAGGAAAGAAAAATATTTTGATAAAAAATGGTTAAGGCATTTCATTGTTTTTAATAATTCCAGCCAAATAAGGTTTTTTAATAATCAGTTTCTTAAAGTAAGGTTTTCTAATAATCAGTTTTTTAGAGTATAAAGAATTATCAATGTTACAGATCGAATCCTGATATCGTGCATATAGTTCTATCATATTTCTAATAAATAATTAACTAATTGTTTGTCTATAGATAGAATGATAAATACCAGATAAAAACATACATAAATTGAAGGTATTGAGCTTAAACTCATGATACCACATATATTCAAAATAACAATTTCAGCATTTGTTAATTGAACTATTAATTATAGATATAATAAATATTTTATTTTATTACTTAAAAGAATAAGAATATCTTTAAAAGTGTTTCTCTCACCCCACATCTTTAAAAGTGTTGATATAAAAATTATTCCCTAAAAATAAAGAGTTTTTTTGGTTACACCTAAAAATAAAGAGTTGTTGTGAATACACCAAAAAAATGAGTTATTGTGAAATAAAGTTGGAACAATGTTTTATGAATAATATTTATCAAATAAAGTGAAACTATTCAATCATTTAAATTTATTTAATTTAATAAATTTAAATATGAATGTTTTTCATAACCAGATTAATTAATTAATTAAACTTTAGGGGGTGCAACGTGTGCTGTGTACAGCGCGTAAAGGCGGTGTCTTTTGCCTGGGCGACGGGGCCAGCATTTGAATTCAATGAATGAAGCAATAAATAAATAAATAAATCATATTGTACATTATTGTGATTTGTTTGGGCCTTTATGGTGTCCTTCGTTCATAATAATTGAAGTACAACTTGCCGGTTTGAACATTCTGCGTTACAAGCGAACAAATCAACCACAGGTACAGATACTACATGAGGAGTGGTGACAAAATTAACACTACCAAAAGTTAGTGGAAGAGATTTTTTTTGACAAAAAGTTCGAAGAAGAGATAAATGAACAGTATAGTCGATTTGTTAGATGTATAATTTAAACTCCAAGTAGTCGGTTTGTTAGTTGCTTAAGCTACAAGTTAGTTAAATAAGATTTAGTTAGTTAGTTAGATATTATCTTGATCACACAATTACTTGTTAATCAAGTAATTTTACATACAGATCAACGCACCTTGTATTGTATCTTTTTCTTTCAATACATTTACACAGTTTTCGTTCATATTCTTCCATTCTTCTTCTAAATATTTCATCGCACACAATAGTGTTTTTACCTTTTCAATCCAACATGGTTTTTTATAAAAGTATTAGTATGATTCTTCTGAACGTTTGCTCATATTTTGAATTAATCTCATCGTGACGGCAAACAATTTTAATAGAACATCCATAACGAAGAACTCTACTTTTGGTATTAGAATATATCTAATTCATAATGAGTAATTTAAACTGGTTGTGCAATAACTTTAAAGTAATTTACTTACTCTTAGAGCATACATATCTAAGACACTTTATATGATATGTATGCTCTAATGAAGTATTATCAACATGAAAAAACCAAAACCTCTGTCCCCCATCCCTAGCTATTCAAGGGATGGAAGGGCAGAGGCCTTTGGTGTCCTCTCCAGTCAAGAAGTAGGACCTGACATTGACTAGTCAATATGCTTTTATCTCATGCCTTTACTTCTTTCATGGTTTGATATTCTGGTGTCCTAGGCATAGAGGAACCACACCAATCCATCCCAAACTTGGTGGTTAAACTCTACTGCGGTGACGATACTGTAGGGGAGGTCCTGCGGGAAAATAGCTAAAAGTCTGATGAAGCACCAATGAAGTATTGTTACATCATGTAGTAACTTTCAACTTATGAGTTTGTCACCTAAATTATGTCCAATGGTGAAACTCTTATAGTCACACTTTTTAGTTTCAAGGACCTGGCTAAAACTTCTATTAGAGAGGTGCTCTTAATAGATCTCATGTATATGCTTCACTTATATTTACACTCATGCAAAAACATAAGTAGCGGCATATTGCAAAAGAACGAGACAATTAAGGTGAAACTGTCGAGTCCTACAGGAAGAATTCTAGGGTGAGTCACATATTCCTCTTAACTTAGCATGACAAGCTCTCATCGGCAAACACTTCAACAAAGATGCAAATTTGGATCTCAATTGCAATAGCAACAACTAGATCACACCCTTGATGTTCAATTCAAAACTGAAGGACACGGGCCATGATAGTCGATAGATGATACAATGATGAGCATCTAAAATGTCAACTTGGAAAAGAAAAGCTGAGAATCACTACTAAATGCTTGGAACAAAGGAGTTTTGTTTTGTAGACTTTATGAATTTTGATTCGGCAATCCATGGTCCTATCTACCCACTGCCACGCCTCTCAGCATGGACCAATGTGTTGAAGAACATTGCCGGGTTAGCAAAGAGCTGCACATTGGCAGTAAACATACGTGGGAATGTGATTTGTTGATAATGAACTTCGCTCCGCAGATAAAAATTGGAATTTACCTTTGTATTGCACGCACTAAAAAAGTGCAAAGGCAGCTAAAGGAACAAAAAGGGGGAATGACCTATAGAGTCCACAAATATATAATCATGGACCAACTTTTTGGGAATAACTGTTAATAAAAATGCTTATTGTTTTCTAGCGTCTTTCAAACCGTATGATTAAATTGAAATTCATGAAAATATCATTACTCAGATATGAAGATGATGTATTTATTTACCAGCGGTATAGGTACATAATCAAAATCAAAATCATATAAAAGGGCAAAACCAACCTTTTCTCCTCCGTTGCTACGTTTTTTACATACTCACAGTTAAAACTTAAATGCTTGTATCCGGTGTTACCGATTAGTCAATAAAAGAATTTCTGCTTATTCGTGACCACAAAATCAATCGATGATACGGCCATCCAAATTCCAATTTACACTACTTGTGGACCCTAAACCCTTTTCTTGTTGCTCTTATAGTTGTTTCTAAAGGAAAAAGGGGGAGGGGGGGGTGTGGTGGTGGTCAAAATAAGGAGTTTGAGCAGAGGAAACAATAAAACAGAATATACTTCATTAACCATTACCTAAGCGGTGCATAGGTGTAGACTACAGTGAAAAGGGTGTAGTGTATACACCAAGAGTAAGGAGAGAAAAAAAATCAAGTTATATGGACACGTACATCCGGAAGGGATTTGGGCAAATGATGTAGTAGCCAGAAGCAACAACATACAAAATAAACAATCATTTAGCTTCTTCCTCATGCTGCATAAACGGCCACTTAGAACTACAGATGTCACGCGATGAACTGCCATCATTATCTTCTGAATGGACGTCTGCACTATGTTTCACCAAGTATTCAGCTATGGCTTCTCTCTCGCACGTAACAGCGTAATGCAGTGGAGTTTGTCCATCATTATCCTTCAAAAAAGAAAACATAAGAACATCAGAAAATAGCAAATTTGAGTTTGACTTGAGTAAAATATGGACAAAAGCATATCCAAAAGACTAAACTATATTCTACATTATGCAACTTAGGCAGTGAGGATTTACTCAAAATCCAATTAAGGTTCCATCCTGTCTTCATTCTAAAGAGTTACAATTAAGCCAATAGTGCATATGGAAATCCCCCTGAAGGAATGCATTAAAACATATATTGATGAATACCTTGGCATTTACATCAGCATTCCTGCCAACCAGCAGCTCTGTGACATTAAGGTGACCACGATCCACAGCCCAGTGTAGCGGTGTCCGGCCTTCACTGTCTGCGCAAATTTCAAAAGATGCATGTTGTTAAAGAAAAGGAGAAGTAATAATAGCATTATAAAGCTAATATTAATTTGATAAACCTCTATGGCATGAGACAGCAAAATCAATCACAATAAGAATGCTGAAGATATTTATAGGACTTCAATGGTAATCAAGAAAATAATATTTTTCACTACAATCCAAACATAGTGTGATGTAATGAAAAATCTTGATGTATCCGCCTCTATGGGCAAAATAATAAAGACCTTCCAAATTAACAGAGATCTACGAGATTTATTATCCATTGCTACATTGGCAATTCAACTTCTAAAATTATAAATTGAACTTCAAAGGTTTAACTTACAAACATTTTCTTACAAGGTCAATCATTTCTTAAGGAAACATAATGTTGAAGACACTAAAGTTATGGTCTAATTATAGCTACATATTTCCCATTCTTAAAGTGTCAATAGTGAATCTGTGGTATACTCCTTCCTAATTACAAAGATACAAGAGAGATCAAATGGGAGTGAAAAGCTAAAATGGAAATTCGATGTCCGACAAGACAGATTCTTCACTTAAGCTAATATTTTATAACTGAAAGGAAACAAAACACGACCAGCAAGAATAATTCCATGTAATGTCAATTCAGTTATCAATCAACTTTCTATCTTCAAATAGGCATTTAGGCCGATTACTGAGGCTTTTTGAGGAAGACATAGCTCATGACTTAGTTGTTAAACAATTCCAAAACACTGAAATATACATATGCTAGTGTTAGGCTTGTCAAGCAATGCCGCTAAAATTCAAGTTTATGTTGTCATACTGAAGTCGGTGATTTGCACCAAACAAAAGCTGCTAATGAGGGGCTTTGTCTATTTGAAAGCCAAAAGACTAAGATAAATAATAACTAACAACCTGCAGCACACTGAAGAATATTGTATACACTTGGAAAAGCAAATATCTAAATAACTCACCCTTCAAATTCACTGAAACTCCACTTTCAATACACTTTAGTAGATTAGTCATGTCTCCCTCTCTAGCAAATCCGTGAATAGCATCCATTTTCCTATAAAGGAAAATAATGAAACATCAATATCCATCAATGTTTTGTTCTCCCAATAAATTGTTGTCTTTTGATGAAGAAGCTTCACGACTTCTGATTTTTATTGTTCAAATGTTATTCATTAGATAGCCTTAGTACTCCGTACATTGAAATAATGTCAGTAAAGTATTATAGCCTACTGATTTATAAAGTAACCTTGTGATCAGTTCCTGATATCATTCCTCCAAAACGCCAATAGTTTAATGGGAAAAAACACAAGTGACGTTGGTGAGAATTGGTCATTTGTGTAAATAAAAGGTGGTTCAAAAGAAGGATGACAAGAGCACGACAACAAGGAGACAGATTAATGAGAAGGGTGTGTATTAGATTTATCAAGCATGTATGGCTCCTCCAAAGTGATATCTTGGTTCATAGGGTAAAGTAATAAATATCAACCAATGTTGATACTTTAACATTTCCATATTTTGTTGTGCATGTAAATATAATTTTCTTATCAACGATTTAGATATCTTACTTTACCCTCTCAAGTAAATCACTCATTTTAGAAGAGCCAGATCAAAGGACTCTCCATAAAAGCAAACCGAAGATATTATGCTATTCTATCCCCTATGATGCAAAGCTTAGAAACTTAAGAATTGAATCAGTTGATAATACAAAAAACTGCTATAAATACTTGTATGATAATTAGTTTCAAAACTCCAAAAAATTATTGAGTTGCAGAAGGTTGCCTTAACCCTGAAACCCACAAAGCAATATTGTCCTAGCTCTGTTCAAATTTAAAATGACAATTTGATTTGTAATATTTCAATCTAAGAAGGCCTATTATCACTTCGAGTGTATCCTAAGCCTAGCATATAACAAGACAAATTTAGGAAGGGAAGCAGCTAATTTTGAGTTGAGAAAAAAACTTGAAAAAAACACTTTCAAGAAAAGATAAAGAAGCAGTATATTATGAACCAAGCTGCCTCACAAAAAGCAGAAAAATGTACTTTCATGTTACCAAAATGATGTTGTGGTTTTTCTATTTTATTTTTAAAAATAATAAATTATTGTAGATGCCGACCATGTAATATATAAAGACCTGACATAAGATAGGGGGGCTGCAATACACAAGATTCAGTCAACAAAGGCAAGATTAGAGAAGGGGAGAGGAGCCTTCGTAGAGAAATCTTATTTCAGATAGATTGATACACCTCCTAAGAACTAAAATAAATGGTTTAAGAATCGAGACCATTATAATTACCACTTGAAGACATCCCACCAATCTAACTACTGGAAAGACATCAGGGAAACATCAATCAAAGCAATTACATTTAACACCATATACATAAATTCATAACAAATTATTGACACATGGCCATCTACAGTATATATATGCACAAAAACTGATAGTTTGAGTTTTACAAAATCTTACGAGTCATTGCCACATTCCTCTTCATAAACAAAAGAGCTGAATACTGGTCCCATTGGTCCCCGAGCCTCTGAACTAGGGCCACCACCGTCGCCGGTTTTGCTTCTCTGTCATGGACACAACACGAGTTGGGCTGTTAGAGACTGAATAAAAAAAACTACACAAACACACGCATAAAGAATGTAACTAGTTAACAATAATTTCATTTTAAATACAATCAATCTCCCTTTTATAGAAAGAAATAGTGATTCATCAATTTAGAGCACAAGAAACTGTTTATTAGCTCACCAAAGGTGCACCATCAAGCCAAGTAGGATATAGCTCCGACACAATGTCAATGTACTTCTGCATTGCATCCTCAGGAGGCATAGCACCCAATTTCTGCCACGCTTGCCTACAGAAAGTTGAACGGGATATTAGCACTGAACCAAAACAATTAACAAATAACCTTTCTTTTTATGGTACAGCGAGATAACCATACTTGACCAGGTAGGAAAAATGACTGCATACAATTGTCGGTAACAGCACATCAAAATTTAAAAAATGATGCCTATTTCTCAAAATAAAAGACTTGTGTATGTTGGATTGCATTAAGATAGCCAGCATCATGGCGAGCCACCGTGATTTTGGCAAAAGCTACACTATGTACCACTACACAATCAAGCCTTACCCCACTAAATGAGGTTGGCTACATGGATCAAATTACAGCATAATGTTCAATCAAAAACCATATTCCAATCTAACTCATTAAACTCTAGATCTTTCTTAAGATTTTCTCTTATAGTTTTTCTTAGTTTTCCTCTCCCTTTCGCGGTCTGACTATCCTTCATTTGATCTACTCTCATTACTACAAAATCCACCGATCTTCTCTCTAAATGCCCAAACCACCTAAGACTAGTTTCCACCATCTTTTCACCTATAGGTGCTGTGCTACCCAACTTCCTCTCTAAATCTTCAATAAAATCGTGGTATCACTGTGATTTTTCCAAAAACTAACCGCTCACCCAAACGTTATTTTACAGTACAGTTGATCTAGCCTTAAATAGGCCAAAAAAAAACTGCTATTAAAACTCATAGAGGCTGCACAAACAAAAGATTCCAACTATATATACACTATTAATCCTTTAAATTTGTTGCGTGATGTTAAAGTTTTTCCTTTCTTTTTTTGTCTTCTACAAGATTCAAACTCAAAGAAAACAGTTTCAAAAATCAAGAAAGCAAGATTGAATACCATTTAGCACGAGCCGTCATTTTGAGAGGAGAAGGCTGAGCAGTACTACAAGGACCTTCAGTAGCAATCTTATACAACCCATAAAGCTGAAGCTGAACATCATTCGACACCTTCTGCGAAAGGCGGTCCGCGGCGGCAGCAGCAACAAAAGCAGTAGCAGCGCTGAAAGCCTCATCTAATTCAGTACTCTCCACACCTTCCCAATCATCATCGTAATCATCATCACCACCGTCAACGCTTTCGTTTCTGATGCTACCTTGCTCAGCCATAACCGACTCAGCTTCGGCTTCGGGACGGTGTCCGGGATCAGAAACGACGTCGTCTTGTTTGGTATCATCGTGCGAAACGACGGCGTTGGGGTTTGTGTTGCGTGTGATTGTGAGATTTTCGTTGTTGAATGAAACGACGATGGATATGAGTTTTGCAAGAAGGTAAGAGAAGATTAAACCGAGGAAAATTGATTGAAGAAGAGATTGCCAATCATGCCATTCACCCATCTTTCGTGAATGAATGAAACCCTAGAAAAATATTGCAATTCACAGATTAAATACTGTAAGATAATCTAGGTTTTAAGAAAATTATTTTTGTTTAAGCTAAAACCCTAATTAGTACTTTTTTTTTTTGGTGAATGACGAAGATATTGAGGAAGATTTTGTGAAGGAAATTTCGATCAAGGTGAGAAGAACCAAGAATGAAATGAACCGTGAGAGAGAATGGTTGTTTGGTCTTTCTGTGAGTTGGCGCCTGAAGGAGTTATCTGCTGTTTCGAGGGGTAACTGTGGTTTTGTGGACTCGGTGTTTAGAGAGTGACACGTGTCATGATCATTGATTATTTGAAGAGAATCGTGGTGATGTCACGGAAAAGGATTGGAACGATTTTGCTTTTTTTAATGCGGTGGACCACGCGGTGTTGTGTTATATCTGATCTGTCTCTAACGGCCTCTTTAATTTTTGTAGGCAGTACTATACTTAGGTTGGGTGAAATGTGTACATGCCTTAACTAGGTAAATATTTTCTTGTCAAACAGAATATCTAGGTAGAGATTATCTTCATTTTTTATTTTAAAAAGATTTCTCAAAAACATATATCTAATTAAAAAACGTTTGACAAATACTTATATTAGTTAGAAATATTAACAGAGCTAAAAACCAATTTAAAAGTGACTTATAAAGACATATTTGTCACATAGGGCCAGTTTATTCCTAAGCTTACCTATATGATTAAAAGTGGTCATTTTAAACACGGATAATCTACACTTGATGCTAAATTCGATGTTACCAACATACGTTCTGGGAATATCAAGGGTTCCTCTCATGATTTTCATTAAAGTTTCACTATCTCCTTCAAATCCCACTTTCCAAAAGCAACATTCCACCGCAAGGTTCACTGTATCGTAGAGAGCCATTGCCTTCGCCATTGGCACATCCTCGAATCTGTTAAACTTCCAAGTCGCTGATGCCATGATCTCATCGTCTTCATCACGAGCAACAACCCCCATATCCCAGGTATTGTCTTCGTGTAAGCTTGCATTTGAATTCGTTTTAATATATCCATAACGAGGTTTTTTCCACTTACCACGCTGATCACTATTATTCCTATATAATTAGATCCCAATTCCTTACCCATAGTGGTTGCCTTGCAATACATGGGTAGTCCCCATATATGAATCTATAAGGGAATATTAATAAAATCTAGCTTCTTGGGTTAACTTTCATGTTTCAGGCTTGAACCATGAACCAAACATTTCTCGACTACATTTGAGGATTCTAGCCATGTCAGCTTCTTTATCGAAGATAACCTGATAGAGATTGTTCCCAATTTCAGTTATCTTTAAGCCTGATGGATCACACAAGATGTCTCATAGAGTATTCTGTATCACCACCTTAGGGATCTGTTTATTTGATATTATTTTTCCAATCAAGTTGTGTTGGCATTCCAAGATTCCATCTTTTACATAATCTTCTTTGCAGAAAAAGAAAGGAGACTTGGGACTAGGGCTTTGATAATTTGGGGTGTGAGTCTTCCCATTAGAATGTTGTTATTGATTGTTAGTTTTTCCCCCGTAATTTTGACTGTATGATTGACAATGATTTGCCATGTTGCTATATTGATAGGTACGAGCCTGATGCAAATAATTCCTTCCATGCTTCAGCGATGTACGTTTCTTCACGAACTAACTACTGAGGTTGGCCATTGGTGTTGTCCTCCCATTCAAGTGATGGGATACTTAGATTATGGAGTTTGTCGGGCCTCTGGATATTTTGTTGTTGATTTATGTTGCCTGACTCTTGAGTTTCGAAAACCATGTCTTTACCATGTAGGTTCGCTATTGTAGAACAAACAGGGGAACTTTGAAAAAGATAAAAGAACAAGTACCACAAGGGTGTGAAAACAAAGGAACAAGGATCTACTGTCTGATTATGGGATTGAAGAACCAGGTCAGAAGGAAAACAAAGAGGATTTATAGAGAAAAGAGAATAGAGAGATGAAACAATAGGGTGATTACAAGAAAAGATGGAGTTGGGATAAGAGGATAAATTAGGAAAAATATTGCATCAAAAACTACAGTAGAAAAAACAAAGATTAAAAGAATGAAAAAAGCCAAACAGAAAGAAAGGAGGTGAAAAAGAAGTGGCAAAACACAAGGTGATGAAGATGGTTATGAATCTTGAATCGATGAAGGTGGATCTTGGAGCAAAAGGTCTCTCATTATCAAATACGATATGCGATTAAAATTTTCTTAGATCTGAAACGTGATGATTCAAAACATGCTTTTGATGGGCTTTTCCACTTTGAAAAGTGTTCTCTAAAATCTTTATGCAATGCTATTTCTTTACTAACTTCTTTCTTTTTCTTAAAATCCAGCTCCACAATCGCAGACCAAACCTTAGGGTCAAATACCCTAATTACTATGGATCAGTGACATTCTTTTTTGGTTAAAGTGAGATTCACACAAATTTTGTCAAAAATAGCACGAAATTAGACCCATGAACTCCTACGTAAATAATGAAGTCAACTTTGAAAATTATTTTGGAGACTCAAGTTCAAACATTAACCCACTAGAATTCACCTTTTAAGGTGAATAAAAATTAGGTGTTCGAAGTTCGATTTCTGTCTAACAATGCACTGTCTCTGTCAACCGAACAATGCTTGCATTTTGTTTTATTTTGTTAATAACGTGATGTTGTATGTTATGACCCACTTAAAAAAATATCTTGTTCTCACATAGACTTTGAAAGTTTATCATCTATCAATTGTGACTAGTCGTGCACCAAAATGTATAGGGATGATTTCTCAAATAATTGTTTGGTGACATACAAAGAAATATATATTATTTTAGAGTGTAGCAAATGTAAAAGATCTTACAACTTTTTCTTTCGGTAGGTAGATTGAATAACAATAGTCATTAAACTCACTTACAAGTGGAAAAGTATAGTTTCGGTCTCACTCACATCATTCAATTTAACAATTTTAGCATTTTACGAATCGAGTTAGAATTTGTGTACTACAACACCTTTTTTTTAACCAAAAAACTTAACGGAAAAACTCATACACATTAAGCGTACAAAGAATATAAATATTACATGTATAAACGGCCCATCAATATATTAAATATCACTACAATTTTTATGATTTGAGTTGAATCCCAAGCAAATCTTTAAAATACGGAGATCACTTATAATTTGTAAGTATTGACATGTCATCCTGTACAATGGTAAAAATCTTGTAATATATAATTTTTCCTATCTCTAACATATGTTACTTTCTTCGGTCCGAAAAAAAAAGTCACCGTCATAAATAGGAAAAAATAGCTAGAAACAATTAAGAATAAAAAAAATAGGGTGCGCATCCAGGGAATCGAACCCTGGTCAGTACCGTGGGAGGGTACTATGATACCACTACACCAGATGCGCTTTGTGTTGTTACCTCATAACAAAACTTCTATTTAACAAAAGAAGATATCTCGCTCAGTTAAAAGTATGATTAAAAACACCTATATTTTATGTCGTTATTATTTTAAATAAAAATAATTAATTTCACACCCGCAATAATGATAGAAACTGAAAAGCTAAAGTATTTGTATTTGAAAGAATGATGAAGACATCTTAAAAACAAGTGCAAGTAAATTAATCATACCATTATTAATGTCTTCAATTTGTAAGTTGAGCTGAACGGAAATGAAATAATACTGCACTAAAAAGGAAAAGAAAACATTTCAATTTACTTTTGGATGTAATGTAGCAAACATCTACTAGTTCTCATCATCAAGGCACTCTTATATATCATGGATTCATGATACAGTAGCTTAAAAGAAAAAAGAAAAAAACAGACATGAATGAAGACATTCTGCTTAATTATCGACATCCTAGCTCAGCTCGACCCTCGTCGCCGATGGTTGTATTTCTGCATATCTTTTGGAGATCAATGTAACCAATGATAGTGTCCTCAAAAACTGCACCTTCCAGTTTAGCATCGTCAAAGGTGGAGCCTGACAAAACTGTGTTCCTAAATACAGCTCCCTGAAGATCTGCTTTCCCGAAATTAACACGATCCAACACTGCATTTGAGAAGTCCACACCTGTAAAAGATCACAATTGAGTCAGTGTCTTGTTATATGGCAAATACCAAATAGTATTAGTATGAATCACAACTTCCAAGTGGCTGAACACTTTCAAAATTGAGCATACTCATTGACAGAAGTCTCATATAAATAAACGGTTTATAAAGTTGTGCACGCTTTTTAGTAAGATCATTGAATGTCCCAATTTCTATGATAAAATAAGCTTCGTTAACAAAAGTACCCTTATTAATAGTAGGATTACTTTGTTGAGTCGAGTTATACTAAATAAGGATATATTAGTGAAATATGGTAATTAATGTTCCATTAATAATCTAAAATGGCAAATAATGCTAGACAAACAAGTATTCTAAATGTGACACTTAATAACAGACAATGGAGTAATATACATAGCATTCAACATAATGGCATAAGTTTCACAACTATTAGCAAAACATCTCTAAATTGAGCAAGTGTTGTGAAAGATGAATAAAACCAGAGGTAATTATCAGGACATGAGTATCTTATATTCTTGTATACCATTCAAGTTTAGTAAAGGTCTTCCAACATAAAAAGTTATTCTTCATAAATATAAGTTTATACGTCGTAAGAATGTATAGAAACATGTATTTGGTCATTCATGAAGGCTAACAAATCCTCAACATTCAGACTCAGTTGATTTTGTACAAGTAAAAAGTGTTACCTTTAAAGCTGCCCCCAACTGCATAAGCCTTTGACATTACAACTTCTGTCATGTCAGCACCATCAAACTTAGCATCCGACATTAGTGCTGCAGACAGAGTCTTCCCCTTCAGGTTGGATTTTTCATTTGTAAAGTCACATTTCCGGAGATCTAATGCTTTGTCGTACACACCATTTGCCTGACCAATTGTGTTCCCAACAAATGCACGTTCGCAGCGATTGGGGTCAGTTGACAATGGGGGCAGCCTCTGCAAAAGAAGTGTGAATCACATTTGGCTAAGGCTTTCACAAATTTAAACTTAATAACATTTATAACTGACATGATACATCACTGAAACATAATAAATTTGCATATTTCATCAAAAGAAAATAAAAATGACATGTTATTAAATATTCAATACCAACCTAAATGGAAAATTGCCTTGAGCTTGATAAAAAAAATGAGATTTTGATAAAATATAGAACAATGATATACATACAAACAAGAACCAGTCACAATGAAAAAAAAACAAAAACATTGGGTTGGTAAGGAACACTACTATGAGATTTCCTAGTACAAAACCAGATCCCAGAAAGACAATGAAAATAGTAGGTAATATTTCAAAGCTTAGAAGGACACAACCTCAGACTCTTGAGATTTATCCGAATGACCATTTGAATGAAATGATGAAGTACATGTCTCTAAAGATGGACTAATTTTCACCCAAACTTGTAATAGGCTTCCTAACCAAACCCATGTGTAGAGGGGATCATGTGTTAGGTCTGCTATGTTACTGTTAGTGGAGAAGGTTAGTAAGTTAATTAGATTGGATTATTAGTTAGAGAAAATAGATAAGCCACGTGGCCTATAAATAGGAGCGGGGTTAGGAAGGGTATTCAGTAAGTGAACCAAATTTAGACAACAAGTGATCAGATTTTCTGGAGCTAACTGAGAATGCATCTTTCATTTATTTCAATAAAGAATTCTTTCTTTCTTCTTCTATACCAGTTGTTTCCTATGACCACATTCCACAGACAATTGCCGTTAACGACAAGTGCCAAAACTTCTCAAAACCATTTGGATTTATAGATACATAGAGAAAGAAAGTCACTTTTAATTACAAGTGCACAAACTTGTCAAAACCATTTGGATCTATATTACAATGTTTTAATTTGTACCGTGTAACTTGCAAGTTTACAACTAACTTGTTAACCAAAGAAAAATTCTCCTGATCAACTGTGACACTCGGTATCATGTTCGCATGAAGAGAAACGGAAGATACATCGAGAAAGAAACCATTTGATCTCTTCCCCTGAGTGCATATGTTGAGAGTAAAATCTATTTCTAAACCATCGCTATATCTTATACAAAACACCTAATAAGTTCAGTACTATAATGCACATGTAAGTTGTTAGGGACAAATCAAGCGTCTCGTTGAACTTGTTTTTGTTGAAAATTCATATTTTGAACTTCCTTTTTCAGTATAGACACTATGACAATGAAAACAATTTATAACTTAAATGATAAAAATTTGACTATTATTATATTGACATTCATTCATAGATCAAAATATGTATGAAATATAAGATACCTAACTAATGGTTGCATTGAGTAATAACTTAGTTAGTGATGAGTGAGTGTTAATATTTTCGGGTGAATTTGAACCTGAGTGGCAGCAGTAACGGGAAATGAAGCAGAAGTAACAGCATAAGCTGCAAGAATACCACAGGCAACACCCTTGATTCTGTTGAGACTAAGTAACCTTGGCTTATTCTCAGTTCCATCTAACTCAGCTTTGCCTACAACTACAACAGAACAAACAAATTTCAATATGAAGTAAGCAATGATATAAAATGAAGAGAAAGAAATGAAAGAGAGTGAGACCAGAGCAAGTGGTTGTGAAGGGTGAAGCTGAAGTGGTGAAACATGGTCGTTTGGTTGAGTAGTTGTGTATGGACAAACAGGTTCGTGGGAGTTGAATTGAAAGGTTGGCCATTCTTCTTTCTGCACCTTCAATTTTTGGAACATTCAGAATTCAGACAGACCACCCTTGCTTATCTGCGGATAAATATGTTACCTGGCATCACACGTGGCACTATGATATAATACCTATTTTATCAAATTATCAAATATACAAATTTTAAATATCAAAAGCTACTATTTATAAATATAAATGTTCAAGTACATTTTGGTCTACTATTTAAAACAAAATTTTAATCTCCATGTTTCTAAATATATATTTATTTTTTTGAGAAAATTACACTCCCCTTCTCTTAAAGATGCTTGAATTATATTTTCTTCTCCTCATATGTTGAAATATATACTCTCCTCACCTCTTATTCAAAAGATATTAGAAAACATTTTACTTCTCTCCCCTAAGAGAAGCTTGAATTACATTTCCCTCACCTCTTATGTTAAAATCCACACTTTACTCCCTCAATATTTTTTTTTATTTCTAATAATCTAGCATAAAAAATAATATAACATACTTCGGAAAAAAATAGTATTACGGATCTATTTTAATATAATCAAAATTTGAATACATATTTTTTGCTATTTTTTATTCACAATTTCATTAGCTCATAGTTTTAAACACTATTATAAATTATGAAACAACCCAAAAAAAATTAAAATATGTGAAAAATTAATAAAGACAATAAAATATGGTTATTTAAAAGTTATAGAGTATAAAATTAATAGCAAAATATTTAAATTTAATTATCATTGACATTTAACTTTTAAATAAACGTTTTTTTTAAATGGTGATTCAAAATTAGTATATATTATAAAGATATTTATTTATGTTAAATCGATTAAAATGTAGTACATATTTAATTATTAAGGGAGGGAGTTGTAATTCAAGCATCTCATGGGGGAGGGGAGTATAAGATTTATCTTTCAAGGGTGGAAAGTGTATATTTTAACTTAAGAGGGGAGGGAAGTGTAATTCAAGCATCTTTAAGGGGAGGGGAGTGTAATTTACTCTTTTTTTTTTTTTTACAAGTTTCGGGTTTTTTCACGATTAAGTTTAAATTTATTTTTTATGATGTGTCATATTTATCTATTGGTATGAAATTAGATATTCATCTATTTTCGATACATATTTGGGTTTAAAAAAATATAGATCTGATCAATAAAATTGAAAAAAAATGTAAATGATATTTTGTGTCAGTTGTTTTTTTTAAGTTTCTCAATTGTTTTTATAAAAGATTATCAGTTTTTTAATTGGTGTTCTTGTGAGCTTAACTCAGTTGACAAGGACAATATATATATATATATATATATATATATATATATATATATATATATATATATATATATATATATATACAAGGTTAGGGTTTAAACTCCAAATGGGGTGATAACCACAAAAACCAGTCAAAATGGGGTGAGTTTTGTGGATACATTACCTGTTCTATGATGCTTGATGAGCGTAGAAACTTGTTTCCTGACGATTTGCAATGATTTGGAACGAAGATTCTGACCCAAAAATTCACACTTTTTGGGTTTTTAGTGGTGGAGGGAAAGAAAAAATGAAGCTTTGTGGTTGTCTGCCGGATTTAAAACGAAAATAATACTCAACGTAAGTCAACTCACACTGCGCAAGTTAACTTGCGGATAGATATTTTAGATATTTATTTTGAAAATGAGTTTGGGAAAAGAGAAGAATTCTTGAGAATTAGATGGCAAGTCAAGTCAATGGGCCAACCCATCTGATCCGAAAATATAGTGTAAAAACTAGAGTCACGTGTTTGACCAAAACAGACATAATGAAATTGAATAATAACGATTATATCCCACTCTTCACCATTTCACAATTTTATTCTCTTAATTCTCTTTCTGACTCCATCGTTAATCAGAAGAAACAAGAGAATCATCATCCATGGAGAGACCAGAGGGTGAAGGGTTTTGCTGGAACGGAATGGCGAGCTGGATAGGAATGAATCTTGCAACGGCCTTCTTTGCATCTTTGGAACGGTGTTCTTGCATCAACCTCTCCACCTCGGATGATCCTGACGATCCTCTTCTCATCCTTCCCTCTGATTCCAACCGATTCTCCGATGACTCTTCTCATCCTCAACCACCACAGCCTCCTCCTCCTTCCGACAACAAAAACAACGCTGCTGTTTGAGTTTTAGGGTAGTTTTATTACTATCACCCTTTTCTGTTGTTTTCTTTTCTCAATAAACAATATGGATTGCGATTGTGAATAAATTTCGATAGGGAAATTTCTTATTATTTACTACATAACATAACAATTAGCATGCTTCTTCCTGTTTTTGTTGTTTCATTTTCTTTTAATATCCATTCGTGCTTATAACTAACTAGGTTTTAAAATCCTGAGAACTTATTGTTGCGGGATTAACATTTTAATTGGTTTTCAATGTTATAGATTTTTATATAACCATTGCACGTTGGTACAATTGACTTTTGAATGTATCAAATATATCATTGTTGAATGTGCCTATACTTAGCAAATTTGATTTCAAATGTGTATGTTGTTAGCTAGTTTGATATTCAAATGTGTATTTCATTGGTTAATTTAATGCATGAAATTGGTAGCAAAAGACACTCATGACCATTTACTCTAGTATTTGTTTGACAAGGATCTCCAGAAATATACTAATTAATCCAACACTAGTGAACACCATGCATCACCAACACTTTTGATCACTGATTGTCCGGTCACATGTTGGTGGTCGACACAAGAACACCGACAAATGTGATTACAATTAATTAATCAGCGTTGTGTCGTGTGTTCTTGTATGTGTCTATGTAAATGTTTAATAGATACTAAATGCAATATTCAGTTTACTGTTTCACAAATTTCTGAGGGATCCCGACATTTTGTTTAAACAAAGTTCCTTCATTTCCGCTTTCAACATGACTGCATGTTGGGCTGTGATTCAACATTTTGAACCTTTTTAAGACATTTGCAGGATATATATTCTGAAGTACAATTGTTCCCTTGTTTTGTTTGTAACAACAAATTTCATTCTCAAGAAGTATGGTACTTAGCAATATAGCACACACAAATCTCTCATCAAATTTTGAATTCAATGTTACATTGTTACCTTGAGTTCCTCAGTGCCATTTAGATGATTTACAGTCACAGATGTATCATTAACATGCAAGCATACAAACAACATTTTAGCTTTGTTCTTCACACTCACATAAACACCACACTCTATTGCAAGCATGCAAAAGGAACCTATCCTTTTGTTGCAATAGGCCCTTGTGCTTGTTTTAGCCCACATAAAGATTTCTTCATCCTATACACATGTCTTTGGTGCCACCAACCTCAAATTCAGGGGGCTGCACGACATACACTTCCTCCTCTGATGGCCCAGTTAGGAAGACAAATTTGACATTAAGCTCTAATTGTGGCCGACTTCTCATGCTTGTAAAAGCAATCATCAACCTTACCTTATAGTTTCAATAAGCACTGGTCCCAATACATTTGGAGTATACCAAAGCAACTATTTAGAGAAGCACTTTTGCCACCAATCTTGCTTTGTACCTGCAATAGACCAATGCTTCAATTTTTGTTGTAAATCCATTTTACACCAATTAGTTGCTTGTTAGGAAGCAAATAGCAATCTAACCAGTTCCCAATTATGATTTCCTTTGGCTTCTTTCAACAATTTTTCATGTATTTGATCTTCAAAACATTTGGATCTACATCAGCCAATAATGCAAAATATATCAGGTCTTCCTTAGCTGCAACTACTGCACTATGAGAAAGCAATTCAAAGTAAAAATGTATTAGCTCTTCCTTAGTTGTTATTGCACCATGAGGAAGTAATTCAAAGCCATCATATCTTGCTGGCATTCTATTTCTTTGTGGTCTCTAACACTGATTTTTAATTTTTATGCTCTCTGCTATTTATTTCATCTTCATTGTTTTAATCTTCTTCAGGCATAATTGTTTCTGCTGTTCCAATCTTGTTGCACATTGTTTTCCAATCCGGCAATCTCATTGTTTGTATTATCAGTTTATCACTTCTCTATTGTATGAAAAGTTCTGAATTGAAAGGTTATACAACCTATATGCTCCAATTGGATGATACCCCTCAAAGATCACCATATCACTTTTATCTTGTAGGTTGCTCATGATCAGAAAGAGATTGATCATGATTGCCAGGAGATCCCTTGTTTCCACCTCTTTTGTTCCTCCATTTTCCTAAGTACAAACTTTTTAACTCAATGCAAACCCAATTTCTGTCATTTATAGGCAAATTTGAGGTTTGGAGGCAATTTTTTTATTTTTTTTAAGTCAATTGGGATTATCCTTTAGGTTTATCAGGGATTGTTAGAGCTTCAACAAGTTTCTTCTTCTTTTCGTGGTTCATATAGAGACTCAAGATTCTTAGTGTAATTCAGTTTTCATTTCCCAATCAATGAGACAAGTAGTTATTCATTTTATACTCTAGAATTGTGTGTTTCTTCATATAAAGAGATTAGCTTAAGAAGTGACTATTTGAACTAGAGTGCGTACAACCACAGTTGTGTGTCTCAAAATAAACTCAACTATATGAAGTTTGGAAATACTAGAAGAAGCTTCTAGCACCAATGAATAATGGATCCATATTTCGTCCCTTCTACATGTTTGTCTCAAATGATATTCACCTCAAAAACTACAAATGGTAGCACTTCTCCTCCACGCATCTCATATGTAGAATTAAACCAACAAGTTAAAGCTTCTGCAAAGTGCCCATTATAACTGTTAAAACTTCCATGACATTAACCCAACATCCATCTATATATTAGTATGTTACATTTGAAATAACCAAAGGGTAACTTTTTTAGTCCAAAATATCCCACTCTTCGTAGGTTATGATCCTGCAATTGTGAATTGACATGAGTAAATTTTCAAATCAAGCCAAACAGTTTGGACTCGATTAACAGTCTGGAGAGGTTCTTTAGAATTAATAAAATGAATTAAAAAGCTCTTTTCCATTTCAATATCAAATTTGATTATTAATTTTTTTATTTATTTCATGAAGAACAAAAGATATTGGGGTTGAAGCAATTACAAATGACATACTTTAGTTACACAGAAATGCAATGAGCGATGCGAACTCAAACTATTACAAAAATAAATAAATAGAACAACCACTAAAAATCAATATGTTAACCACTAAAAACCAATATGTTAGACTACAATATGTGTAATTAGAAAATATGATTTATGTAATTAGACCTTGGTCTTTGGGTTTTGATAATGTGATATTCGAGCTTTACTCAAAGATAGCGGAGATAGTGGACTTTGGGTCATAGGATTAGACCTTGGTCTTGTTCGAAAGACAGACCGAACAGACCAACTTCTCTGATTTGTTCTACAAATCACGAACTAACTAACTAAAACAATCATCAAACAATATATATTGAATTACAATCAATTCGTAACTTACTTACATCCCAAGTAATCCTTCTAAGACATGAATTACCTCACAACAATACCTAATACCTAAGTTTTATCCATGTAGTTATCAACGAAATGATAAGTTTGCTTGCCTAAAAAAAATATCTGCAATGTTGATTTAATGTCCTTAAACTTTTCAAAAAAGCACAAACCTACCACACGGGCCTCATATTATCATTTGATGGAATATGCACATGGAGTTGTAATTTGGAGGGAAAAATCCATTGTATGGGACCCTGAGAGGTGGGACGAAAACACGTTTTAGAATAGTAACTTATGATGATCCCTCCTTTCATCACATTTTTTGTTTGTCTTATTCATATCCTATTTTAATCACTATTCTTCATTTTTGTTTTTGCTGTATCACTAGCATTCATATATTAATAACTGGGTGGAGATCAAAATGATAGTAAATCCAAAGCATTATTCTAATGTAATTAATTATTAAACAATTAATCAACTATAATGATGATGTACACCACCGATAGAGCGCAGGCAATTGTTGCATGTTTCTTTGTCGGGTTTGTGTATATTTTTATCAAAACATATCTCTCTGCAAGGTTAATACAAAGTTATGCTTTTTGTCCTTTATTCTTTGATTAACACAACTTTTAGCATTTGATTCTATGTACCAATGTTCTTGTAGTAGGTAACACTGTGTACTAGCTAGGTTGGCCTAATCACAAAAGTAAACTGTCACGGATAAAGCAGTTCAAAATAATAAACAAATGAGTTTTCTTATGTTCAATTTATGACTTAAGAGAAAGTTAAGTAAGATTGCAAGCAAAGTCTAACACTTCCTCAAGAAATTAATCACCCATTTTTTATTTGTTATGTCATTGATTAGATTTGATTCTTTTCTAATGTCTATATGTGCTTGTAATGTTCACTATCATGTGATTTTAATTTCGTTTGTCTGTTCGTGTGCTTTATGGTTTCCCTTTAGAGGTTTAATGATCATCTTTTGTTTCTTCTACAAAGGGTTTGGTTCCATCAGTTGTAAGATGCTTTTTCTACAAGTACTAGTATATCATATTTTAAGTATGTGTTCCTTTTAAATATTAGTACTGGCATTAAGTTCAACCCAACTATTTCCATGCAAGTGATACCAAATTTTTCAACTATATACATGTGATTCGTTATTTTTAAGTTTAATCACTTTGCGTTCTCTTAACTTATTTGAAAGTGCAAGGTGGTCCTCTCCTAACTTTTAAAAATGTCAATGTGATCTTTTAACTTGAAAACATTAATATGAATTGGTCATTTCTGCCGCACTTTATTAATCCATCTAATTATATTTTAATGTTACTATTTAAATCTATGTAATATTTTATAAAATGCTAAAATATGATTGGATATTGTAAAACATGCTTATGTATTGAACTTTTTTTAATATCAAATCTATACCAGTCCGAGTTAAGATATGATTGTGCAAGTACAAGTAGACGTGGATGAAAGAGCTTTTGCTTGACGGAGCTCATGATGAACTGATGGACTTACACTTCAAGGGGGAGATTATTGTGTAGCAAGTGTGAGTTGAAAGTCTCACAACACTGTAAATGTGAGTTAAAAGTCTCATATTGCTTAGAAAAGTGAAAGTTGAATACTATATAAGTGAGATGAACTATAAACTCAATGCCTTATTTTAGAGATGTGATATCAATTTCACTTGTATGATTATTATAAACCCAATGTGAATGATACTCCGGACTTCGCTCGTTACTCGACACGAGTGAAATATTTTGCATTGAGTTGCCTCTAAACATAAATTGATCATATCATTATAACATTTTGTTCTTCATAGGTCTATCAACAAAGACTCTAATTTTATTTTAAATTAACTTAAAACCTAGATAAACATTGATCAAGCTCAAAGCAGATTCTTTTTTTTTTTTAAGGCCGGCTTTGGCCTTTGAGCATTAAAATTAGATAGTAGGCAAAATTCCATTATCATCTTGTGTACAAGTTCATGAATCACTATATGGTTGATCAGGTAAATTTGCACTAGTCTATTTAATTTTAGTGACTTAGTGACCAAGTATGATCCCTCATTGCATTGAAATATGATCTGGAAAGATACATTTTGTTAAAAGACTTGTTCAGAATCTCCAACCACACAAGAGACTGTAGCACATGGTTGAAAGAAGCATATGCCTCAAATTATTTGCATTTGCAATCAAAACAGCACCAACGACTTCATAATTTGCGGGCAAGACAAACTAATGCGTCTATTATGCAACTGTTGTGACGAGGGACAAAGTTAACTTTGTTGGTTTATTCCCCTAAAGTGTCCCTTTACAAAAAAGTAGTATGACATAATTCATTAAACTTTTTCATGGTATTGCTGGAGAGTGAACAGCCATATTTGTTGCAGCCTATCACTTTTTCTTTTTTTTTACAGAGCTTATAACTTGTTGAAAACGAGTATTCCTTGAATTATTATATTTTTGGCAAATTATTAGAGCAGATTTAAAAATTCAAATTCTATAATATAATTTTTTGAATAAATGAGTTTAAGGTAAATGAAATAGAGTAAGTTTTTCCATTCTATTATGCGTGCACGTGTCATACACATACACTACTTTAAGAATAATAATAATAATAATAATAATGTACGTAATTGTTCTTTTCTTGATGACCAAAAAGAGCTATCATCATTGATAAACTCCTGTTCACTTTCTATTTCCCTCAACTAAAAGGCAAACCAACAAAATATTACTATTACTTACACGAGCAAATTACAAATTTACATCAAATGAGGAAAGACCAACATAGTTGTACCTCAACTAATTTAAGGTGATGTTGGCCTAAAATTGAGACCATGTACAGAATATTTTTGTTAGTAATAATGATGATATTTGTCAGCACTACAACAGTTGCCAAACAAAGACTTCGAGCCACTAAACAGATCATAATCACATTGCTTGTTTGTACTGTTTGTTTACTCTCATTGCAGCAATAGGCAGCTAAAGCACTTATTCCAGCAAAAACAACTGCCACACATTTCCAAGTTTAACCCTTTTGTACAAATGGCCACAAGATCACATGGATGGCAAAATTGGCAGACAAAGAGATTCACCCTTAGCATTTTGATTGATCAAGAGTGAACTTGAGCCACCAACTCTTGAAATCTCCACCTTTCACCTTAGCAACCAAAAGGGTTTTCAAAGGTCCCATGGTCCCACAACATATCAAAATCGTTTTTTTTAGGGACCCTTTCAAGTTTTTTTAACACATGACTTTGCATCTCTTTTAGGGGCCAGTAGATTCTTGTGGACCAAAATCCAATTAAGACTTGAAGATCAAGACAAGCTAAAACTTGGCCATTTACATTACATTACAACCAGAACAGTGTCACCACTCACCACTTGTCATTGACCTCAATAATCTGATTTTCTTGCACATGGTTTTGACCTCAAATTGCTTGTTACCTTATGCTGCCAAATTTACCATCATTCTCAAGCAGTCAAGCCTCCATAAACTTTGGATCAGGATACCCCGCACTTCAAATATCATGCGGTAATCAATTTCGGTCATTGATTTGAGATCAAACAGTTCAAATTGCATAGTCAGTATATTAATTTCAAGCGATCCTGCGATTGATTTGGAATTAGATGGCTGAGATTTTTAACTGCGTATTGCAGTTACAATAGAGAATCTATTTCCAAAAACTTTGTAGCATGTAACTTTCTAAAGGACAACATGTCCAACAAAGCAATGAATCTTGATTCTATTTTCCAACTTAGGAAAAGTCACACTTCATTTCAAACGGGTACAGGTAGCCCGTAATTTTGGAATGTTTTTATCTTCCCGTCCCATCCTGCAGTCACAATGACCATACCCCATGCATGAGCGTTGTTGGTACTCTTGCACGAAGATTTCAAGAATTTGTATTCAGACTTTCGCAGCAATGATGTTTTTTTGGTCTTGGAGCCCGAAACAGGAAGCTTCTCCTCGGGCCAGGTTGCAGATACCTTTGGAAAAGACTCCAAGAAAAAATCTTGGTTCAGAGAGAAAGAAGCAGGTGGGTTGGGGTGTAATTGCATAACAACTTGTGGTGACTTTTTATTCAAGACATTCAATTGTTCATTTTCGGTGATTTGAGGTTTCAAACCGTGCCAAGGTACCGCAACTGATGCGTTTGAGGAAAACCGCTCACAAGACTTAATTTTCTTAGATTTCATGGGATTATTAGACTCTTCCTGCTTAACGTTCCATAGATATACATTAGAGTCCTCACATGCTGATAAAATATGTTTCCCGTCTGAAGTAAATGATGCACACATTGGACTCCCTGTGTTAAGGCCTGAAAATAAAATGTAAAGATCCTTAGTGACAGAACATATAATTAAATTTAAAATAGAGACGACTTAATCAATAACAAGAATACTTTCTAAAATCTGAGGCTGTTGAATCAATAATAAGTATGTAAGGTTTTAACAAAGGAACATACTTTTGTATTTACAAATCACATTAAGCCCATCAAGGATTCTGACTTGTGAATCAGCACATGTAACCATAACTTTGTTAGAATCTTGAGGAAGAAACTGAAATAAATAACATATTCTCAGTTAATCACCAAACAAATGAGAGAAAAAAAGATAATAAAAAATGTTACTTAACACAAGAACCAAAAGCAAAATACCTGAAAGCCAGTTATCCCTCTGCCAGGAATTTTCTTTTTACCAATTAAACATAGTTGGGAATCTAACTGCAATTGATTATCTGGTTCAAGCAAAAATAAAAACCAGAAGTGTTAAGGACCATGCTCAAGTCTTAAGTGATTGTAGTAGTTTAAATGACTAATGACAATCACAACATCACATTATAACTTGATTAACGTTTTGCGGTAGACTTAATCTTGTTACTTCTTAGTCAAAATTTGTAGTTCAATAACAAAACCTAACAATTTGATTATTAAACAACTAATTTCATTTCAGAAGTATAAAAAATCGAAGGTTTAAAAAATAACTTGAATAGAATATGGAGATAAATGGGCCGTATAAAGATCGTACCTGATATTTTATAAAACCAACAATTTCCTGCCAAAGATCCAACAATCCCTCCCTGTTATCATATTATTCATATGAAATCATTTCTTCTATATAGCATATGTTTAAATAAAATCGAAATTTGTTATTTTTTTAAAATAATACCTGCCCATCCGGCCGATAACATACTGCAGTCACTATGTCTCTGACATCAGTCCAATCAACAACCTGAGATTCGGGAATCGTCCAGATGCGCACCTTTCCGTCTATGGATCCGCTAATGAAATAATCTTCATCAACAGGATTGAATTGTATGCATGTCACTACACAACACCATCAAATACAAACAAATTGTGAGATGAACTGTTGTGGTCAAACAAATTAGGATACCACCTAAGAAGCCTGAAAATCGGAATAGAAATGCAGCAAGACGCACCATAATTACTGTGTGAAAACACTTCCAAGCAATGGTCACAATTCACTTGCCAAAGTCGGACAGTTTTGTCAGCTGATGATGAAAGAAGATACTGCATTCAAAAGGAAGATGAGAACTGATTAATTCTCTAATAGCTTCATCTATATCATTAAATTAAATATCTTAATAGTTAATAACATTCACTCACATTCTTCTTTGACCAAGAGAGATCCAAAACTTCACTTCTATGCCCACGGAACTCATGCAATGGTTTTTCCAACAACCGGAAGATCTTAGGCGGGAAAACGACACAAGCTGAATCTGCAGTCTTTCTCATGCCCTTCAGTTGACTAAGTTTTTCCTTATCCATAAACAATGGTGTCAACTGAGAGAGATTATTCACTGTAAAGTAAATGCTTGAGGGGTCGATTTCTGGAATGTGAATTTCATTACATCTATCCTCCTCAACCACTAGCCACACCCGAACAACCCCGTCTTCACCACCCGTGGCCAGATACTGCCCATCAGGACTAAATTTCATGGTCAAAATTGCACCTTCATGCGCTTGGATATCTTGCCTCAAGTAAAGCGATGAAAGTTCCTTCATTTTCTTCCTACATTGACGGACCTTTACTTTCTGAAGCCTACACCCTGAGACTGCATAACTCCCTTCTTCTCTATCATTATCAACCACACACGTCATCGATCTCAATCTTCTCAACCAACCCCTTCTCGCCCTATTTATCGTTCTAGTAATCACATTACCATCTGTATCCTCAAACTCTCTATCTATCAATCCTTGACAATGAGACACCCCAGAGACATTTACACAATCCTCAGATTCCTTAGCAACTACCAACTGATTTGAACAATCACTCATGTTCTCATTAGCCGTCATTCTTTTCTCCAAATTTACATCCTGACATGGCAAGTTATTAGTATCCACTAAACCAAATTCCTCGGAAGAACTCACACTAGAGCAACAAGACAATGACAACCGACATGAACTGAATTCCTCTTCAGAACCACTACTATCTTTTCCTCTTTCCATAATCTCTTCCTTCTCAAAATCTAATGAATTTTCAACTACAATTCCATCTATACCCAATCCCATGCTCTTCATAAACCTCCTCCTACGCTCTCTCACACTCTTTGGACTCCGAATCCACACTTCATAATCAAAATCAACAGACACAGACACCCCTTTATCATCATCATCAGAATTTACATCCTTAATAGACACAACATCCTCTTCAGCATCAAAAAACATACAATCTTCTTCTCCACTGAAACTACCCATATGATTATTTCAGTTCAACCCATGAAATCCCCCTTCAAGGAAACAAAAACTTAAGTCCTGGGAATGCGTCAAAATCCAATTTTTATCTCTTCAAACGAAGCCACCCAGATCATAAACAACTACACATAATAAAAAAAAACAGCACGAAAACCAATATCAGCAAATATAATAAACATCTTGGTTGTGTGTATTTTTTTTACTAAACTAAATTAAACCACAGAACAAAGAAAGTAATAATAATTTAATAAGAATAAAACAGAAATCGATAGATTCGAACCAATCCAACATAGATCCCAATCCATAATAACCAGGTAGTAAGATATAAAAAGAAGAAGCATTTAACAAACAATATAGAATAGAATGAAAACAAAAAAAACAAACACGGAAATTGAAAACGGTGGAAAGAAAGAACATTAAAAGCTGTGAAGACAAAAGGGTATGTATAAATTTGACAGATGAATAAAAAAAATGATGAAGTGTGCTTACATGTCGATGATCATAACACGAGAAGAGTGTGTGTTTGAAAATTAGGATGATAATTCGGAAAGAAGAGGAAGCAAAAATGGGAAGAACTAACTAAGAGCGAAAACGATGATACGAAGTGGACATGTGTAAGTGTACATATATATATGGGTGCGTGTGTAAAAGTACTGTAGTGAAAAGGGAGAGAGGAAAATCCGTTCGTTTTCAATGGAACAAACGAGAAAGAAAAGGTAATAGAAGTAAAAGGTGAAATAATAAATCTTAGAGGAAAGAGAATATAAAAACTGAGTAATGTCTGTCTCTGCTATATCCTAGCTATGTTGTCTGTCTTTCTTCTTATTTTTTATTTTTATTTTAAATTAAATATTATCCGGATGCTATTACTTGTTCTTAAACCTAATAGATAAATAAAATCTGGTCGAGATTTATTATGCTTGAGGAATCATTCGTCATTTCGTAAAATTCATTAACTATTTGAGCTTAATTATTTGGTTTCAATACTTATTTTAACTTTCTTAATCAAAAATACTTATTTCAACTTTACTAAATTTATTTATGGCAATAAATTTTCTTAGAATACATGGTAAGTGTTTTATTTGTAAGATACTTTAAAAAACGTGTTTAGTCATTATTATTTATACTATTTTCGAAAATTATTTTAAAAGAAATTTATGCATATTTACACATACAATTTTTTTATGGAAATACATTTATCTTTTTTATAAAAGGAAATACATATTATGACACATTACTTTTAAGGGGATAATTTAGATAAGACACATTACGACACCTTTTTTTTACCTCAGTAATAGTTGATGAGGAATACTTGCTAAAATAAAAATTATCTTTCTTCTGTTTATCATCTTTTCCTAATCCACATAAAATGGTTAAATAAGACGGTTATCACGAATACATGGAATAATTAATTTTAGCTTCTAACAATCAAACCTTTTTGATTTTTTTTTGAGTGACATTGATAACATTAGTGAATTTTAATGAGAGAAATAAATGATAAAAATAAATTATTTCTTTTCTAACCTATGACTCGGTAAATCTTTCCTCTCATGAAAACAATTCAACGATTATCGTGAAACCATCAAACAACATCATTCAATAACAATTCTTAAAAAAAAAAATCAATAATAGTTAAATATTACGATATCATATATATATTTTTCTTGAAAGATATTACGAGATCATATTTGATCTATAACAAAATAATAAAAGTGCATGTTAATTAATCCTTACAAAAAAAAAATGTTATTTTAGGTTTGTTCAACACCATTTAACAATAAAAATCCAACAAGTTTGGATGAACATAAAAGAATAGGAACATCCAAATGAATAGGAACTCCCAAAGACAAAATAACATAATCAACGTAAAAAATTACCTTAAAATAGGAACAGCCATAGAAAGGTCTATTTGGATTCTTGTTTTTATTTACAACATACAAGTGTGCTTTTATCTCACAATTTAAAGAATTTCCACTCCAATTTAGTCATGTGTTTATTGGAAAGTGATGGAGAAGGAGAAGTCTTTGTCACATTTATAGCATAAGTATAGACAAACTCTGTGGTTTTGATCATCCCAATCGATGAAGATCAAATGAGAAAGGAAATATTGTGGAAGAAGACGAGAATGTTAAAAGTTTCTTGAAGACCAAATTGTTCCCAAATATTGTTGTTGTAGGACCTAAATATCTCTTAATTTTGTTAAAATACATGTTTATGTTACGTGATGTGTCATGTAAGCATGTCACAGTTAAAAAAACAAACAAAAAGACATTGGTTTATAGAGAAAATGATCAGTTAAACTTTTTTCTTTAGGAATATGAAATTATGAACTTTGAATTTGTTGTTTTTTTCTCTTAGAGCGATGTTTATATTGTGAATAGGTATTTTTTTTAATAAAAAACAACATTATTGAGTTTATTGTGAATTCGTACGTTAATTCATCTACATTGAAATTATATTTGAAAAAATAGATAATTGTTGTTGATGAGTCAAAATAGATCACTCTCATCTATAAAATACTAGTCCTAATAACAAAGTCATGGCCCCATTGTTTTTGACCCGAAAAGTCAAAAGTTCATACTTTCTACTATTTTGATGATCAACATTATTCTAAGGCTGAATTGAATTATAAAATATGAATATTTGTTTGAATGGCTGTTATATTCATACAAAAACAAAAATGAAAGACGATAGATAAAGAACTGGTCAACCATCAGATACGACCATTATTTATTCTTGTGAAGCATTCTTAAATCTACTCATTATACTCAACTCACCACATAATAATTGATTATCTATAAGAAAAAGAATATTGAAATAATTGTTCTTTTCAATCTTAAATTGATATTAATTATATTTGTTAATCATATACTTCATTCACTCTCTTTATAATATTCTATTACATTATTTAAAATTACCCCTCATAGAATATCATAACAACTATATGAATGGATTATAACCCCTCATAGAATATTGTTCCATAAGAATAAAAGAGTTTGTAGAAAATACCCCATATTTACATTAACTGAAGAGTAATTTAAAAACGTACAATAGCACAGCTCGTATTCTTTTTCTTTGACAGAAACACAAATTCATTCTGAATCCCATAATAATTGTCTCATTTCCAACAAAATCTTAATATAAATGTCACTTTCAAAATTTAATATAATATTAATTATTATTTTTATCAAGTAATCTTCATAATCTTCTTATTAATTATTTTCTTTCTTTTATTAGTTAATAAAGGGTGTCATTCGACCTATTATTGTTTTTCTATTGTCTCTCTCATTAGTCACATTATCACGAAGGATTGATCGATTATCATTTCTTACATTTGTAGACAAGCAAGTTGGTTTACGGGCTATGCCATTTCAAAACTTACGGGTATTTACTATTTAAATCATCCACGTCGAATTGTGATAATCTATTATGACATGATATAATCAAGGTTTATTTTTTTCTTCAATGATAATCAATGTCTATTTTATTCGTCGTGTTGATCATCTATATAAAAATAAATAAATAATGATATGTATGCAATAAACAAGGTGTATATGTATATGCGACGATGGAACTAAGGAAGTACATTGAATCATGACAGACCCGTAAATGACAACCCTACATTATTTAATGGAACCTTAAGATTTATTCTTCTTCTCAGAGTCTTAACTATCATATACGAGTATAAGAAACATGTTAGGTGAGAGCTGTGAGACAATAATTTTAATCACAGGATCAATAAGTGAGGACTGGTTTTTCTTAAATTCAAGTACAAGATAGTTGTACACAAAAAGTTACAAACAATGATTGATCAAATTTTATTTATCATATGGATAAATTCTAAATTAGACTGATGTCTTTCTTGTGTGAATCAGAATATTTTTTTCGAATGGTTATGTGAAGTAGAATGTTGAGAATTAAAAAAAGCTAAATTTTATTTTTATCATTTAAGTTATTTTTAGGTTTTTTTTTAATCTCTTTAGTTTTTAGCGTCTTATTTTGGTTCTTTTAACTATTATCTAGCCTTTTAAGTTACAAACATTAATATTTTGATCTCTAAATTACAAATAACAATCACTTTGGTCATTTATGTCCTATCTAATGTTTGCAACTTAAGCGACTAAAATATCTAACCTTTATCACATACAATGGTAAAGGGAAACCAAAAAAAATTAAATGATCAATGTGTCTAATATATACCTCATCTCTACATGCAAACACCCTTTTATTAGAGGTAAATGATGCTTACATATAAGGACAGAGGGAGTATTTATAACTTAATAATTTGAGAGCATTATGCAACCGTGTGAAGTCGGATTAGGGGGCTCCTTGTCTCCTTTAGGACCATACAACTCGAAGAAAGTCAAAAGAAGATGCCAACATTGCTTCCATTTAATCCAACAAGATGCTTTCAATTGCTCATTAACTCTTTTGCAACCATTGTTAATTTCCCTGCAGTAGCGTTTATTACTAGCCACCCTCAAGTATAACTTCAAAATGTTTGGTAGCTGTCTTATTATGCCTGATTAAAGTGTAAAAGCAAGTATAATTATGACAAAAGCTTGACAAAGAGTACTGAAAAAGAGAGGTAAAAAAGGAATAAAATGTATTTTATTCAATTCAATGGGCACTCTAGTTGAAAACCCAACAAAATGATTCAATGTTTCAACCTTTTGTTCTGTTCTTGTTTTATTGATACAGATGTTTTGGTGTTTTACTCGTACTAGCTTGGTTCTTGAATATGAGTTTTTTTTACCCAATATGTTCTGTAATTTTAAAATTGGCAATGATTAATGCTATATTATATTATATGTATATTGTTCAACATAAACATTAACTAAATGATACTCTAGTTACAACATCACTACTTTTTTTCTTTTGGAAATGGCAAAACAAGTCATTTTATTTAGGCCAAATACCTCCAATGGTCTTTTAAGTTTCATGTTTGATTTAGATAGATCCTTTAAATTTCTAAGGTTTTAAATAGGTCTTTTAAGTTTGAAGTTTGTTTCGGATATGTCCTTTAAGTTCTAAGGTTTCAGATAGGTCCTGTAAGTTTCAAGTCTGTTTCAGATAAGTCATTTCTATCAACCTCTGTTAAACCAAAGTTGATTTGTCCGTTCAGTCAAAGTTGATCTAGTTGGAGAAAAAATTGATGTCAAGTGTCAGAGAGAACCACCTCACCCACTTAAAGGACATATCAACTTTGGCTTAACGGACAAAACAACTTTGACTTAACAGAGATTGACAAAAATGACATATGCGAAACAAACTCAAAACTAAAGGACCTATCTGAAACCTTAGAAACTTAAATGACCTATCTAAAACCAACGTGAAACTTAAAGGACCCAATGAGGTATTTAGCCTTTTATTTACTATACTAGTAGGTTAAATACATGTTGGGACATCATAATTCATAATGAATATTTAAACACGTTCATATTCAAAAGTGTGAATCATTTTATATTCATATACACAAGTCATGATGTGAGTAATAAAAGATTTACACCGTAAATACATAGTTGTTAATTCACAGTTATAAACATGTTTAATTTAGTGCAAAACAACATCATAAACATCGGTCATGCAAGAAAACTTTACCCATGTGTTCAGGATCTTACTCTATCCACATGGTATGGTAGAGCTTTGGGGCATCAACGACCTAATCATGGCTTCAATAATTTATTTTTAGCAAGTTATCTAGCCACTGTTGTCTCCATTATCAGTTTATCACTAATCGTGGCTCTATTCTCCTTCACAATTCTCAACTTCTTCTCAAAGTTTATACATATGTTTAACATCACAATGGATTTGTCAGAATGATTTTCAAAAGCTATACTTGTAGTTTCTACAAAATCACAACAAATCAATGTGATTTTCGCATGTGATATCAAATATACTCTTAATGGTCTGAGTTTACTATATTTGTTTATTGGAATGAAATAAAGTAGCAGATGGGCTACCACAGTTCGCCCATTCTCTTTCTTTTTGTCAGTATTGTGCATTGCTTCCACCAAATTGTACATAGTTGTTGTTACAATATAATATGCAAATATTTGTTATTATTTGTAAAAGAAAATTGGCTTAATTTCCGTTAAGCTGTGGGACGGAATAGGGAGGAGACATGCATGGGCTAGCCCCAACCCGTTGCAGCATTTTTTATTTATTTTTTTAATAAAAGTGGGTGACAATAGTAAATGATGTTCCTCAATTAATGTTCTTTTTAAAAAATTATCCATTTTCATAAGCACCTTTTCCAAATTGCTTTTTCCATGATTTTTTTTATTTACAAAAACACTCTTAATTATTTATTTAAAAACCCCGGGAAACCATCAGGTAAGTGAAAAAGTATGAGTCGTCCCACCGATTAAAGGGCGATTTGAAAACAATCAACACACATTATAAACAAATTTCGTGTAATACCTAATTTTTTTAGTTGGTGTGAGTTGGTTAAAAGATGTTTATATATAGAGACTTGAGTAGCATAGATTTAGTGTGTGTTTAGTTCATCTTTGGATAAAATTGATTTTTATATAATTGATTCTGATAGAATTAATTAAGACATAATTGATTTTGAGAGAATTGATTTACGTTTGGATACAATAATGCGCAAAATTGATTAAACACAGTGAATGTTGTTTGGATAATTTTCATCACAATTGCTTTTGAATATATAATTATTAAAATGAGCATAGTTTAATACAAATAAACGGACATAGTTTAATCTACATGTAGATCAATATTAAATGTAGATATATTTTTTAGTCTAAACAAATAAATTTTCTATATATTAATTAAAAAAATAAAAAATAAGATCATTAAACCAATTTTTTTTTACAAATATTTGTTCATCTATTTTATATTTTTTAAATATATTTAAGCTAAATAATACTAAGTTAGTTGTAAAAAATGATAGAATATAGCGTAAAAGAAAGGTAAAAGAAAGAATACAATAAATCTGAATGGAAACGTCGTAAAGGAAAATTCAAAACTTGGTAACTCATGATCATAAATATGTTTTGGGACTAATTTGGTTCGTTAAATTTTATGATTAAACTTGGTTCATCAAATTAAATACAAAGGAAAAAGATAGAGAATTGAAGGGCAATAAAGGAAAATAATAGGTTGTAATAATCAAAATATAAATTTTATTGTAGAATTGATTATAGTTAACTCCCAAGCTAGGAATTGGTTCGTGAGCTTAGCTCAGTTGCTATGGACAATGCATAATATATGCAATGTTCGGGGTTCAAACCCCGGCTACCACAAAAAAAAAGCTAGGAATTGTAGCTTCAACTAGAATTGTTTTTGGAGATAAGAATTGATTTTAAAAAGTTGAACCAAACATGTTGGAATTGTTAGTTTTCACTTTTGAAGCCACCAAAATTATTTTTAAAGAATGTAGAAGCTGAACCAAACATACACTTAATAGTTTAAGAAATTAGTTATGAAAAGCATTTTAGCGTGATCGAGTAATCAACTTCGAAAATTAATCAATAATTTTTCGAAGTTTTATTTATTAAAAAAAGTTTAAAATGACGTGAAAATAGTAAAAAAAAAAATGACATGAAAATAAGATAAATAATCAAACTGTTCACTGAAATTAAATTAAGTTAAAGCATTATGAGAGTAACTTTGCCAATTATATTTTTGGCTTAAATGCAGTTTTAGCTCCTTATTTTGGCTTAATTTGGAGGATTTTACCCTCCCTATTTTAAAACTTGGAATTTTACCCCTTTTATTTTATATTTTTCAGAATTTTATCTCTTTCCACCATATTTGAGTTTATTTTCGCTATGTGGCAATGTTGATGTGAAATATATTTATATTATTTTATTATGCATTTGAGAGTAATCAAAAAATTATACAATATATTTCACATCAACACTACCACGTCAGCGAAAATGAACTCAAATGTGATGGAAGGGAATAAAATTTTGAAAAATATAAAATAAAAGGGACAAAATTCTAAGTTTTAAAATTGAAAGGTAAAATCAAAATTAAACCAAAATAAAAAGATAAAGTTGCATTTAAGCCTTTATTTTTTAATAAAACTTCATGATCAAGTTTATCTTTCTATTATAGGTTGTCTTTTACTTTCTTGTATCTTTCTAGAAACAATGTTTACTTTTCTTATGAGCCAATGGCCGGTAGTTTCATTTTGTTAATTAACACTTTTCGTCGCTCTGGCCGGTAGTTGGGAGCAACTTTTCTGATGTATACATTTCTAAATAACTATATGTATATTTTAAAGTGCATGCACTTCCGACCAATGTATATTTTCTTCATAAGTTTAGTTTAGTCATAAAAGATAAGTCTCATATACGCATGGAAGTAACATCTACTCATTTAGTGTCGATTTAGACATTTAGTCAATCAAGTTTAGAGTAATGTTGAATATACGAGACATTTTTCGTTATAGTATGATGTTTTTTGCTTACAAGATATAATAACAAATAATAATCATTGGTGGTCTAAAATATAGGTTTGAATGACTTTATCTTTAAGACGATAATGTAGTCACCTTAAATATCTTTCTATATATAACCATAAAAGAACAACTAAATACGTATTTTGTATTTTTTTTCTTGGAAATCATTAGAATTTTTTTTTTAGGATAGAAATCATTAGAAGTGTATTTCAAAATTCATATTTATAAATACGTATAATCCAAAATAATTTTAGGGATGTGGAAAGAGTCTCCTAAATCGACTTCCGTATAAAAACAAAAATGAGAAAGTTGGTAAACAAACATTCCAATTCCATGCATGATTTGCGAATCATCGTTTTCATGGCTTATAAATTAAGGGTCATCGTTTTCAAGAAAAAAAAGATGATGCATTCCATACTCAACCCATGGCCATGACATGTGGACGTCGTGTGGCTCACACACACAGCACAATACAAAGATACTGTTTCTTTCTCAACCTTTGAGCAGCTTATACATTTGACTTCCCATCCCATGATAGCAAAATGGGCAACAGTCGGTTCTACCGGCCATCTGTTAACCATATTGTTGCCTGTTTACTCATGTTGCTCAACTAGCTATTTGGTTGATAAAAGAGTTGCACAACCACATAAATAATAAGTTGATGTTCATTTCTATATATAAGTCTATTAAAAAACGAAGGTTTAAGTGTATTTTTGACCACTTAACTTTTAAAAAGATGCGATTTTGGTCTCCTAACAAAAAAAAAACAATTTTGGCCCCTAAACATTGCAAAGTTGCTGAGAAGACGTCACGTGTCTCAAAACAGGGGTCATAATTGCAACTTTTTGTAAAGATAAAGGGCTAAAAAGCATATTTCCCTTATGATAGAGGGTCAAAAGAACATATTTCTCAAAACATGAGGTCACTTTTGCCATTTTTTTAAAAGGGAGTCAAAATCACTACTTTTACAAACTTAAGGGTGAATAGCGCATTTAAGCTAAAAACAAATTGATACGAATGTTACCTTTAAATAATTTTTAAAAATGGTAAAATTATTTGAGGAAATAAAGTTTTTGAAACATCTCTCTTTGAATGGAGGAGATCACAATTTTTTCAAGAAACATAGAAACTATACTCTCATTAGTTACCCACTTATTCTCCTTAAAAAAAACAAATTAGCCACTAGACTACTTGAAGAAAAAAAAAAGTTAATAAGCTGTTAAAATCATGCTTCTAAATCCTTTTTTCTTTTACTTATATCTTAATAAGCAGTTGTCACAAATATTTAGTTTTTCTTGTGTTTTTATGTAGTTTCTCAATCTAAGTGTGACAATATTGTTTTGTTCGTCGTATTGGTATTGGTGTTGTTGTTGGATTTTCCCGTCTTCTTGAGGTGTTTGGTCGGTTTCAAATTGATGGATTTTATTTGTATGATGTTTATTACAGATTCAAGTAATGACATTAACATCTTTAACGTCACAAATCCAGAGACATGAGTATTATTAACACTTTGTAGGCATTTTTCCATTTTTTGCTATAAAGATGAATGATGTGAGTTTGTTCACATATTCATCAATTTCAATTTAATAGAAAAAAAGTTGATGTTTATTTCTATATACAAAAAAAGTTCATTTCTATATTTTGGTTGATAAAGAGTTGCACAACTACATAAATAATGATAAGTTGACGTTCATTTCTATATACAAAAAAAAGTTCTATTAAAAAAGAAATTGATACGAATGTTACCTTTGAATAATTTTTAAAAACGGTAAAATAATTTGAGGAAATAAAGTTTTTGAAACATCTCTCTTTGAATGCAGATCACAATTTTTTAAAGAAACAGAGAAAATATACTCTCATTAGTTAATAGTTAGGCATCAAATTTGAAAGTTATTGTTAGGCAAACGAATTCTTTAGTCATTATTTGATGCAAATTAGGTCTCCAATTTTTTTTTGGTGTTGTTGTTTGAAATGAACAACTTAGAGTGTTTATTTTAATGTATAAGGTTGACTTAGTGGTTAGATCTAAAAATTAAGGGTTGTGATATATGAACGACTCAAAAGAGTGAGTTGTAAGTATGTACACCTTATGTCTCTTTACAAGTTTTTAGCTTTGCACACAAAGCACGGTGAAGAAATAAATTATTAAAAAATAAAATAGTACATGGGTGGTATAGTATACACGTTGTCGGAGTTGTCTGGAGTTTACCTTAGTTAGTAGCGACATTGCATAATATATAGAGGGATAAAAAATCGAACCTTGATCACCCACTTATTCTCCTTAAAAAAAAACAAATTAGTCACTAGACTACTTGAAGAAAAAAAATGTTAATAAGCTGTTAAAATCATGCTTCTAAATCCTTTTTTCTTTTAGTTATATCTTAATAAGTGGTTGTCACGGATATTTAGTTTTTCTTGTGTTTTTATGTAGTTTCTCCATCTAAGTGTGACAATGTTGTCTTGTTTTTTTTTATTTGTTCGAAAATGTTGTCTTGTTCGTCGTATTGATATTGGTATTGTTGTTGGATTTTCCGTCTTCTTGAGGTGTTTGGTCGGTTTCAAATTGATGGATTTTATTCGTATGGTGTTTATTACAAATTCAAGTAATGACTTTGACATCGTTAACGTTACAGATCCAGAGATATGAGTATTATTAACACTTTGTAGGCATTTTTCCGTTTTTTGCTATAAATTTGAATTATGTGAGTTTGTTCACAGATTGATTCTTTTCAATTTAATAGACTTTGATATTTGCATTGTTCTCAATCAATGTATATATTTACCAATTTGAATGAACGGAAATCGTTTTTTAGTTTAAAAAAAGAGTTTTACACCTAAGTTATTACTCCCTCCGATCTCACACATGAACAAATATTTTTTACTTCTTCAGATTCATTGAATAATTAATAAATCTACTTTACGATATAGATAAGATACATTGATTATTTAACGAATATTTTGTTTTTTACATCAAATTTATTCAATGAATCCGATAAAAGAATCTTTACTTTATATGAGATTAGTGGGAGTATCATCTATATTTTATTGATGATAATTTGGAATACATTAATTATTGGTAAACAATTTCAATTTTTTTAATGAATAGTCTTTGTGGGAGAAACGTTTGGGCATACAAATTTTCTTCCTTTCAACCAAATTTAATGAATAGTATTTGTGGAGAAACGTTTGGGGCACACAAATTTTCTTTCTTTCAACAAAATTTTTTCCACACGCAAGAGACATGAATCGAACTCTTGACTACTTGATAAATGGGTTCAAGTCCCTTACCACTTGAACCAATTGATTGTTGGTATTAATTCTAAAATAATCCTCATCTAATATAAGTTTTAGTTTTCAATGAATCTTTTAATTTCATGGTATAAGTTCCCACGAAGAAAATTTTCGCTGATGCACGATTAGGGGGTTTCGTGGAATAAGTTTTAGAACATTTCATCATTTTAACCTTGCACTGTTGTCTACATAAGGATGGTGTATTATGTATAATGACATCTTATTGATCTAACAATGTTTGAAAACAAGGTGTTTTGCTAGAAGCAATTTCTTGAGAGCTTCAATTGGTTATCCAAGTTATACCTCAAATTTAGGCCCTTAAAAATTGGTATATGCAGGAATTAGGGTTCTTAAACACTTTAAAGACCTCCAAATTTGAGAAGAAATTATCTAAAAATATTTTTGGCAGAAACTTGGCACATACAAATATGAAATTCATCTTCATTTCTACCCGCAAAATGACTCTATTTATAAAGAAAATAATGTCAATTGGTTCGTGTAGGGAAACAACCCCTTTCTAAATTTCATAATTCGCAACTGTTGTTATATGTATACCCGCAGAATGGAAGGTCCTCTGTTTTGGGTAGTATAGTATAGACGGTTTAGTTTAGTTTCCACCAAACAAAACGGGTATGTCACAAAGCGTAGGGATGTACCTTGTGGGTCTACCCATGACAGTTAATTGCATACCTTATATTTTAAGCAGCATGACCTTTTTCACTTTTAATTTTCTCACAATCCCTCCCTCCCTTCATTTATTCACACACATGCATATATATAAAAATGAAAAATACCATCTTCTCTTTAATCAAACCATATATAATTGTCAAGCATTTATAACTGTGAATGGAGCATTGACGTACACTATACATATGGACGTAGTATACAGATTTAAAATACACCAAATACAACTGTGAATGTATCATTATACGGTGTCCCACAATACTTTGTTGTCAATATTATATAAGATTTTTGATTTTATATTGCTTAGAATTTGTTGAAGAAAATTACAAGAAGCCAAAACGAGGGAAAGAAAATATTTTTTTTGATGAAGCTAGTGTGTCAGGGAATCCAGTCAAACGTTCTGTAGATTAGAGCTCATTTAGGAATTTGGAGTGCTTCAACTTCACTCATGTTAATGGAAAATATATAAGATGATGGGTTTTTTTCTGGATTTTTTTGTATCTACACTAATTTACATGGAATCAGATTCTAAAACTGCATTATCTTTTGTTGTACTTTGCCAGAGGGAAAGCAAAAGTATCCATGTTTAAGGTTTAAGTGGAAAGTGATGATTTTTTTGACAAAAGATGCACACAGTAATATGGCAAAATTAAAAAATAAAATAGATAAAAAAAATATGAACCTGACGTGAATCGAACACGCAACCTTCTGATCTGGAGTCAGACGCGCTACCATTGCGCCACAGATCCTTGATGTTATTTATTCGACTATATTTGTATATATACATACATCATTTTATTATTCATTGAGCTATCCCAATTGGACTGATTTCTACAAATATATACATCACATTTGTATATTTGTGTCATTTACCAAGTTGATATTGGACCAATGGCAAAAATAGTAGATTGGTTTGTGTTTTCTTTGACACCGGAATAATAAGTAGATATACTGTCTCCGTGAGCTTAGCTCAGTTGGTAGAGACATTGCATAATTTATGCCGGGGTCGGAGTTCGAACCCCAGACACTTTACTTTTCCACATTTAATTGTGCGAGTTCTAGCCATTAAGCTGCTAGACCAAAAAAAAGTAGATAGACTAACAACTACAAGGAAATTTTATCAATGAGTCATAAGAAAAAAGAGAAGGAAAAAATCAAACAAACATATGATAATAATTAATTTGCCAATGATCCTGCAATTAGTAAGACATCATTTTAGAAATATCTTCAGTTTTCATTTTCCAAAACTAACACATACTACGTGACATATATACTTTCTTATGTATGTGTTTTCATACACTTTTTGAGTTAGACACAATCTTTCTCTAATCGAGCGGATTAACTTAACTGGTTAATTTCAATGAAAAGAATCATTTACAAGTACTCGACTAAATCCATAGCTATAACAATCATTAATCAATATATTTTATTTTATTTTTTCATAAAAAAACATATGTTGGATCAACTATTGGGCAACTATACTTTTGAAAAATTGTTGTTCCAACTTCATTTTTAGTTTGAAAACATGTGGAAATAACACATTTAACCCCAACGGTAGCTAACTATCCTTCGACTTCTTTGTTTTCGAACGTTAGTTAGTAACCGTTGGGGGTTAAATGTATAATTTTCATGTATTTTAAAGCAAAAACGAGAATTGTTGTTGACACTTCACATTTAGCTGGAAAAGCACCTGAAAATTACTCAAATGCCCCATTAAAAGTTAACTGTCGTGAAAATTAATCGGTGGAAGTTAACTGCCGATCTTCAATTCCATCCATCGACAGTTAAGTGTCGTGGAGTATTTTGTGCCAATATGCTTAAGTTCTTGAGAGAGGTGTTTGCTTGTTAAATATTTATTTTTAAATCACGAACTCAATGAAAATGATGCAGCAACAAGAATCAAAGGTGATAAAAAAATCCATAAAATGATAGTGTTAACAGTGCTTTACCTCCTTATAATATAGGTTATTTCCGATTTTTCTCCTATAAAATTTTCTTGTTGGATTCCGTCCTTGTAATTTGATATTTTTTGGTTTTGGACCTTCATGAATTTTGACTGTACAAAATCGATGATATGGCAGGGAGGTAAACGAAATTTTCTCAAATTAACAGGGGGTAAACCGAAATTTGCTAAAATTGCAGGGGGTAAACCGAAATTTCCTCAAATTATAGGGGGCAAAAAATTTCATGAAGGTCTAAAACCAAAAAATCTTCAAATTATAAGGACGGAATCCAAAAAATATATTTTACAAGGGTGAAAACCAGAAATGACCTCTATTTCAGGGAGGTAAAACACTGTTAACCCTTAAAATTAATACTTAATCCAATTCTTGCAATTGAGTACGAATGAAAAGAAACAATTAATGAATGAGAATGAAAAAAAAAAATCATTGTTGCAATCGGAAAGCAGAAGGATCAATTGATTCACAAACCTGTTGGTAAGCATGTTCTCCACATTATCAATGCTGCACGGCACTTAACTGCCGATGGATGGAATTGAAGATCAACAGGTAACTACCGCCGGTTAACTTCTGTGGCAGTTAACTGTCAATGGAGGCATTTGAGTAATTTTCAGGTGTTTTTCAGTCAAACATGAAGTGTCAACAACAATATTCTTATAAAACACTGAGGCCCAATTTGAAATAAAAAAATGGTCAACTCAATAGTACAACAATGACTGAGGCTCTCCGCACTCCCCCATATTGCTCCAAAATCCCCTCTACCACCTGAAGCTAATCTGGTATTATATCTTTTACTCTAAAATCTTATGAGAAGCTACATTTCGATAAGCCTTTCTTTTTAGTTTTGAGCAACATGAGAGGCGGGAATATAATTCTCCTACAATAATACATACGGAAAACCAATGTCATCATTCTCATATGGCAAGGATTCACTGTGGTAGTGGAGAAATATATATTAATTTTCAAAAGGTAAACATAATTTTTAAGGGTTTAGGCATTAGAATTGTTAACTGATTCTAATTATATTACTTTGCTTGATGAGAGATGTCAAATCTTCATGGTTAAATCTCGTAGGTCACATCTATTTTTCAACCACGTTACTTCTAGGGAAACGGTCAACGATATGTTAGGCTTGGTACCACGTTTCATTAGCAAGATATAATAGTTTTTTTTTACTACAACATTGAATGTCTCTCTATGTTTTTTTGTCAAGTAGATAGACTCGAACATCTTATGTGTGAAGGAGTGAAAAATCCGAAGTTCAAATCTTGTCATCTACATATCAACATCTTTATAACTATCAATTGAGATGTACTTACAAGACGTAGAATTTTATCTTCAAATTGATTAACTCATTCACATTGATACTCAATAATGTTTTCAATTGGATCAAAATCCATTTAGATATTTTCGGACCACCCCTTCAAAAAAAAAAAAAATTCGGACCTTCTTTTATACAAATTACTCGAATCATATTTCTTTTACAAAACCGAACTAAACTGCATACATAAACTTAATACTTATTATTTTTGTTTTGTTATGAGATATTACATTATTATATTATATGTTGATTTTTATTTTTTTTAATAATACTTATAAGTTAATTTTATATATTTTTTACTATTTCATATGTGTTCAATATAACTGATCATTATAATTCCTTGATGTTATTTCTAGTATATTATATGTGATATTTTGCGTCAAACATGTTATTTCACCGTAGTTGAATAATATTAGTATTAATATTATTTTTTTACAATTATAAATTGGATCAACAGAAAATCGTTTCCATCTAAACGCACTTAGTAGGATCATATCAATTTTTTTGGATCGGGCGGACTTTTCTTTCAAGAATCAAATCGTACTTGCAAGTACCACAATCCCATGGAGGAGATTGAACAGTCGTCCTACTCGTTCGTTTCGACAACTTCGATTTTCCTTCGAGTCCGATGTCGGATCCAATAATTTAGTCGTATAAACATTAAATTCAATATGATTTGCATCAACAAACGTTAAATATTAGGTTTGTTTCTTGACTTATGAAGCATTTTTATAACTATGTTTTTATATTAACTTTTTTTATCGTTTATTAAAATATCACTTACTAGTTGAATCAATATTTTCTTTACCAATTTTGTTTTGGTAAAAACTAGGTATTTTATTTAGAACCTTAGAGACCAACCCCGTTTGGATTGAGTTTATTTAGAGCTTATAAAAAATAGCTTATGTAAATAAATAAATTTTTATTTTAATTTATAATATCTCTCAGACGAAAATTGCATTTTTATAAACTGTTTTTTTATAAACTACTTTAAAAACTTGTAAATAATACATAAAAACTTATTTATTTGCAAAACCTGTTTTATATAAGCTTTAAAATAAGTTAATCTAAATGAGCATTTGAAATCCTTGCTCAATACTATCAACGTTGCTTTCTTGCTAAGATCAAATTCCAACTCAATAAAAAGGACTAAACTTAAACAGACTTGTATAATTTGAACTGACACAAACGCTTTAATTTTCATGGATTCGGATAATTAGATGGAATCTTCACTTTTTATGTAGGAAACATCAGTTATGCATTTCTCTTTCAGTCGTTTGTATGATTAAATCATTAGAGTTAGAGGAAACAAAAGAAGAAATGAAAGTGAAAATAAATTGAGTAATAATCAATAACAATACCAACTCACTTTAATAAAAATTGTACCATGATTTTTTTTTAGTTGGGTATTGTTAGTTGTTGAGATGCACATTTCCAGTAGAAAGGTGTACGACGTAAAAGCCAACTTTCTAATTGCACGTTGTATGCCTGCCTTTCAAACAGTAAACCCAATACCATAATGCAGTTCATTGACGCTTGCAAATTGAGTGACTAATTTTTACTTCTGAAGGTATGTCTACTCAAGTGATGGTGACCTCCACAGTTCTCCACTTAAGAAAAATATTGTTTTCTCCACTTATTGAGAAGTGTAAGAAACTCTCCCTTACACTCTTCTTCTAGTCCACTATCTAGTGTTGTGTTCGGTACTAAATATTTAAGTTGCTCGATCCCTCAGAGTAGAGCGCCTTCATTCTTTGTGTTGGATGTTCGGGGGCGCGGTCCGATAACAAGTATTTTGGTCAATAAGATTAGGGTCATACTACATAGGAATGACCGAATGAATATAAATAAGAGAGACCGACTAAATTTATGTTTCGCCAAATAGTCGAGTCACTAATAGCGGGTTCGTTATCATATTGACTGATCAAATTGATATGTCACATCATTGTATTATGACCCAAAGACGTAAGACGTATGAAAGAGCTTCTCTAACTTCCTATATAAAGATCATGATTTAAATGTTGTTTTGAATTGGGTCAAGGCCCCTCATCTCCATGGACATGGTCGTCTCAAGTCGCTAATGCATGTACATGTGCACACCATAACCTATACTTGTCCTAAATCCACGAAACCAATGTTGTGATAGCTAATATGGACCGTTCAAACCGCATCCAAAACTAATTTTTCATAATCTGCTCACATATGTTCTCAAAGGATAACTGTCTGAATAAGGGTTGGGGAACTATAAACCATAATCACTCACTGGAAATGTTAACTCATAGTCTCTTTACAGGTACACATTTTTCTACTTAAACATCTTGCATATTTGACACATTTTTATTGGATGGAGGTACACCTCCTCCTCTTGCAATTGTAATGAATGTATTTATTCTTTAACTTGCCCGTTAAGGTATGCAATCACACTGTTTGTGACCCTACACTTGTTGTTATGTATTCCGCTGAGTGGGGCTAAAGCCGTGTCTCAAAGCTGGAAACCTTTAAAATACTGGGCTCGCATGTGTTGGTTGTTTGCTATTGAATTACTTTTTTTTTTTTTTAAATCACGGAATTCATTTTAAATGTGAGTGTGTTGTGTTGGCCGAAATGGTCCTATTTATTATTTTTAAGACACGATATAAAAAAGCTAATAAGATGAACCAATGCCACTTGACTTTGCCATTGGGAGTTCAACTTCATGGGACTGAATGAATGCAGTGAGGGGTAGCCATTGTTTTAGTGTTCTCTTCATCCATATAATTGCATTTAACTTATTCAACCTGAAATACGGTATATCGTTCCTCATTTTACGTAGCATCAAACTTTTATTATTTTAAGGTGCCCTGAATTCAATGATCCCTCGACTGAAAAAAAAAATGACTAAGAGTAAGAGAGTGGAGTTTGTTAGGTTCAAGTTTGAGGGATAGTTTCACATCAACTATTACAGGGATTAATATTGAATTTATAAGAAAGATGACTCATATTTTCAATGACGTGGATCATTATCATGTTATAGCTCTACAATTGCAATGTCAAGTTTTGCTATGAAGTTTGACATGAAGAATTTTGATGGACGAATCAATTTTGTTTGTAGAAAATTCAAGTCAATGATGTGTTGATTCAATTAAGATTAAATAAGGTGTTAAATTACACATGAGCATTTATTGACATTTGTGCAAGATGTGATGTGTTTGAATATTGATAAAAACCTATCTTGTGGAGGGATGATTTAGCTTCAAGTAAAGCATACTCTTGTTACAATATGATAGTTCTTTCAAACTATGTGTCGAGGATGAAAGCAAAATATATACTCTTGTTAATGTTTGTGGGAATAAAAAATCTTGAAACAAGTCTCACATTGTTCGGTATAGTAAAGGAAGAGGAAGACCAATGTTGTTTATGTTATCTCATGTTCTTAAATACAACGAACCAATTGAATGAATTTAAGTTTGTATATAATTTTCTTCTTTTTCTCCTATACTTGTGACATGTATTTCAATTTTTTTTAGAAGTCTGAGTGCACATATCAATCAAATAAATTTTTATCATAAATGAAATTCAAACTCATTTAGATAGATGCAATTTGATAAAAACAAAAAGATATACAATAGATAACCATAATCAACTAACTAATGAATTGATTCAAAAGAACGATTAACCCAATATCTCGTTTCCACATTTAAAAACAAGGAAAAATCACATGATTGATCAAGAGGATCAAAACCCACTTGATTTAGACATAAAAAAACAAAGAAAGAATCATAGAGAAATTTTATAGAAACTAACTACCGATGGAAAATAAGATCAACAAAATAAGACATGCATAAGTTTCAGTCAATACTAAGAATATTTTTGAGAAATAAGTGTCAAATGCTCTTTGATCTCTTCATCCAATACTCTACCTAAAATTTGTTAACTTTTATACAGATCACCCCACTTTGAACATGATCTCACCAGTCACCACATAGAGAATGAAACTTAAATAAATTAGTAAAATTTCATCTAATAATAAGTGGTGCTAAATAAATATGCCGTCAAACAAAAGTGGAGCTAAATAAAAAGTGTGTAAGAATGTGTACCAATTAGAACAGTGGAACTTAAAGGAACCTATTGTACGGAAAGAGGGGACAAAAGAACCGGTGTAAACGGCTTTGGTGGTGGATTTATATGATTATCCTTACCAAAAGAATGTTTAAAGGTGATCACGAGTTTGACTTCAAAATATAGGTTGCTGAATGCTGAAAATTTCTCATCATGTAATTACAAGCAGACAATATTATATATAATTTTCATTCTTTATATTCACCTTCAAATCGACTTTGAGACCTACTAATTTCATAAGCATGCAATAAACAAAGTTGAGCTGGGCCATCCTAAGTCACACAAAGCTTTGATTTAATTGGCGTTGCAATTAAATAATTAGTGAAGGGTTGGTTGTTAGGAAAAGCACTATACATACAAGTCAAGAAACGAGTGGCCAAGTAAAAAGCCTACTAATACAAAAGTTTAGTGTATAAAGAAAGGGTCTTGTTAATCGGTACTCGAGATATTGGTTAAAGAATTTAAAAGTAAAAAAATTGATTTAGAAATGTAAACGGTTACTTTTGTCCAATTAATTATTATATCTTTTTTTTAATAAATTTTTTTTTCTTTTTAGCTGTTTAACCAATACTCCAGAGCACTGATTAACATTATCCATAAAGAAAAAGTAGATTTTCTGCATTAATTTTGTGCTCCAATGATTCTTAATTGGAAGGGTCTCCTTTTCAATTGAGTCACTCAGTTTTATTAATTAATTAATTAATGTGCTTAGTGGGCTCCACCTAATGCAAAAGATAGTGATGAGGACCCATATAGAATGGCTCTTTGAGATTGAGCTTACCGGCCGTAAAATAATTTTGCTTCTTTTGAGAGGGAAATTACATCCGGATTCTAGACTAGCATAAGGTTGTTTTCCCATTCATAATAAAAGAAAATGACTGGTTTGTAAATCTGCACCAAAAAAATGACAGGGACTTGATAACTAAATTGGAAAGTGGAGACATGACTCAACGTTCTTATGAATGAAAAACTAATAAGAAACAGTGGAAAAGAGGATGATTTGTTAACTAAAGGTAGTGTCGGCCCAACATTTATGAAGATGTAAAGTGAACTCAAAAATAAGATATTGGCAAAAAAAAAAAAGAAGACATTATTAATATTGATATTAATATTTTATTGGCCAAAGATCATTTTTGGTCTTTTAGTTTGACAGAATTCTCAAGTTAGTCCTTTAAGTTTCAAAAGTTGCAAATAGGTCCTTTTAGTTTGACATAATTTCCAAGTTAGTCATTTAAGTTTCAAAAGTTTCAAATAGGTCCTTTTAGTTTGAAACTTAAAGGACTAATTTGAGAATTTTGTCAAATTAAAAGGACTTATTTAAAACTTAAAGGACTAACTTGAGAATTCTATTAAACTAAAAAGACCAAATTGAAACTTTCGAAACTTAAAGGACTAACTTGAAAATTTTATCAAACTAAAAGAACCAAAAATGGTATTTAACCTATTTTATTTAAAGTTTACCTTTCTTACTTATTTCTTAAGGAATTATTAAAATTTATTTTAAGGAATAAAAACTTATTTAATATTGACATTTTTATTTTAAAATTTTACCTTTCTTACTTCTTTTAGGAGGCCTAACTCCCTCGTTTTATCAACTTGGCGGTCGTGAAAGACCTATGTCAAAAATGATCAAGGGTGTGGAAGACCAATGACCATCGGAACTCAAGACCTAATCAAGGCCAACTACTAAAAATTCATATGGTAAAAGTTATCTTCAGATGTGTCAATTGAATGCTCATGAATGTGAGAAAAGAATAGAAAAAGGCAATTCATCATAATAAATGAAGTACTTATGATCAAAACATTATTTCAGATATTCGTTGTTGAGAATCATTAAATAATGATGTAAACCATTCAGATCATGAAATCGTGATATAAATCAATTAGGTTTTCACTTTGCGTTTGAATTGATGTAAGATTGAATTATGATATCATCTCTATGAGAATTAGAATCTTTAGCTTAAACTTTATATCATTCAGATACAAACTTACTCTTTGTAATTATAAACACTTATTCACTTGGATTAAGTGAATCCTTAAGAAGTTGTGTTAGCAACTTTAAGAAGACAAAAAAAAATTAAGTTAAATCGCGATATTTACAGAAAATTCAAAGAGTTTGTTGAAATCAGGATCTTTGATCAACACAATTTAAACCCTTGATTTCTTGTGTTTTCTAAGAACTTTAACACTAATAATATACTAGCATTCACCTTTCAAAAAATTATAAACAGTATACTTTTTGCCGTGGAAGAATATGGAATTAGTTTTTTGACGTCAAGTAACATTGCTAATTAAGTCTCGTTAAGTAAACTGCATTATCTTTTTTATTTTTGACTTATAAACTGAAAACCTTTTGACAAAACTGTTGGCATGCATGCATTGATCACCGATGCACGGATACAATGATATCGAATATATCCTTTGCAGTCAAGGAACCCATAGAGGGGCTCAATTTAATGTTTGCTTTCATATCTTACTGTATATAACTTTAATTTAACGTGCGTACGGTTGAATTCCTCTTCACAGAAGAACTCTGCTGCAGAACCTGATCTAGAATGCTGTAGTAGCTAGTACTTGTGCAACTACGACATGATAATCTTCTGTACGTAACTCTCATATAAAATTCTTCATTTTCTTCGTAATGATATTAGTAAATTGTAACAGTAACTATTCTTCACTACTAAATTATCTCAGCTGTACTTAAGATTATTTTGTTTAGATGATACTTGATAGAGAATCTCATTCAATTTAACTAGACATTTTCAATTTGAAATTTTACCGGACAATTTTATCTTTCATTGCAATTTTATTCAACTTTAAGCATTTATTGTAGTTGCGGGTAGACTATATCAATTTACATAAAAAAAAATCATCAATAATTATCTATATAAGCTTTTTTTGTTTCAAAAAAAAAATTATATAAAACTTTTTTATCAATAATAAATATCCAAAAATAGAGAACATTTTGAATTTTTTTATTTTAAAGTGTAATTTTTTTTACGTATGGATCAAATTAATTCATATCACATAGATATTTTAAAAATTTATGAGTGAGACCCATTCCTAAACCCTATATAGGTAGAAGTTTTAATGTATCAGATTATATTTTTAGTGTTATAGTGTGATTTAGTTAAATACTAAGAGTTTCACATTGGATAAGTGATTGTCTGACAATGTGTTTATAAGTGGGGGCAATCTTCACCTCACAAACGGTTTTATGGGGTTGTGTTAGACTCAACCATAATTTCTAAGATGGTATCAGAACATCTCCATGATCCATTGGACCACCTGCTATCAAGTTTCTGCTATTGGACCAACCATCATTTATGTTAACGAACCAAGTCCAATAGTATTAGTCGTGAGGGGGGTGTTAAGAGTCCCACATCGGATAGGTGGTGGTCTGACAATGTGTTTACAAGTGGGGGCAATCTTCATCTCACAAACCAGTTTTGTGGGATTGTGTTAGACTCAACTACAATTTCTAAGATGGTATTAGAGTCTCTCCAAGATACATTGGACCACCTGCTAACAAGTTTATGCTATCGAACCACCCATAATTTATGTCCATGAACTAAGTGATGGTCTAACAATGTGTTTATAAGTGAGCAACTACTGTTTCTAAAAAATACACGTTTTAAAACAATTTTACCGGATATCTATAGAAATTAATCTATTTATTTATTGAAAGAAAAAGTAAAAAGTATGAGTAATTAGTCAAAACACTTGATGAGAAAGAATAGTATGTGGAAAAAGGCATTTCTCCTTCTCTGATCTTAACCGACTAAAATGCCACTGTTCTAGCTTCTACAAAAAGACACCAAGGAAGAATATTATTGACTCATGTAAAATACTACTACTTTATTTATCACACAAGTAGGCTTCATGTCATGTACACAAATTTCAAGTACGTGTCATCACATCATATAGTAATTAGAATTATTTCAAAATGACTATATCACCCCTTTCATGCGCAATAATAATACACCATGAAATGGAAATGAAACCACTACCACTACTACTATATTCCAATTCCAAGTCTCAATAGCTTTATGCACTTTGCTTTTCACTCTCCTCTAGAAACTAGAAAAAAGTGGCTGTTTTTCTTTCTCTGAACAAGACTCATACACCTTTTCCTTTTTTCCATTTTTCTTCTTAAATCTATGGACACAGCTCAGTGGGCACAGGTAAACATCTTACCTTTTTTCTGTTTTCTTTCCTTCTTATAATCATGAAAAAAATATCTCTCATACTATAACTATAAGATTTAACCATAATAAAGTTTTATGTTTCATAAATTATGTTGATTATTGTTAGTTCTAAGGAAAGTTTCACTTTATATCCTTTACTACTTTTCCTGATCCTCAACTAAAAATTTCAATTTTTGTTTTGTTCTTGTCTTTTTTTAGATCCTTTTCATTTATTTTTTTCTTCTTTTAAACGTACTACACCTTTCTTTTTCCCAAGAAAAAGTTGATGAATTTGTTTGTATTATTTCTAACTTCTTCTTCAAAGTGTAAAAAAGCAACTTCCTTCTTGTTTGTTTCCTTTATTATTTCTTATATACTTTTTAATTTATTATTTTTGAAAAATTTAGGGGAATATTGGATTGGTTAAACAAATGGATGGATCAACTTCAAACTCAAAACCAAGTCCTTCTATGTTAGAGAGAAAAGCAAGGCCACAAAAAGATCAAGCTTTAAACTGTCCAAGGTGCAATTCAACTAACACAAAATTCTGTTACTACAATAACTATAGCCTCTCACAACCAAGGTACTTTTGCAAAACCTGTAGAAGGTATTGGACTGAAGGTGGTTCTTTAAGAAATGTTCCTGTAGGTGGTGGTTCAAGAAAAAACAAAAGATCAACCTCATCATCATCACCTTCAATCTCACAATCACAACCTCCATCATCAATAACAAAAAATATTATCATTAATCCTGATCTTGCTACATCACAAAATAATTTCCCTCAATCTGCTTCTCAAAACCCTAAGATCCATCAAGGACAAGATCTTAACCTAGCATATCCACCACAAACAACTGAGGATAATTATAACACCATATCTAAATTCATTGAGCTTCCTTATACCACTGATCAAGACAAAACTACAAGTGCTATGGAGCTTCTGAAAACTGCTTCTTCATCAAGGGGTTTGAATTCTTTTATGCCTATGACTTTGTCTGAGTCTAGTGCAATGTATAATTCAAGTGGTTTTGCTTTGCAAGATTTTAAGCTTGGTGTTAATTTTGGTTTAGAAGGGTTTGAGAATGGTTATGGTGGTTTACAAGGGATTAATAATCAAGAGGGTTCTGGTGGTGCAAGGATGTTGTTTCCTGTTGTAGATGATCAGTTGAATAAGCAGCAGCAGCAGCAGCAGCAACAAGTTCCAAATAGTGGTGAGTTTGAACATCAACAAAATAGAACTCAAGGTGATTCTACTGGTTATTGGCATGGAATGTTAGGTGGAGGATCATGGTAGATAATGGATAAGAAGAAGAAGAAAAAGAAAAAGAAAAAGAAAGTGATAGACAAGGGGTTGGTGCTTTTAATTTAGTTTAGATCCTTTTAATTTTATTTTTATTTTACTTTTTTTCTCATCTTTATCTTTTGGTAATGTGGGGAGTGGATGTTTGAAATTTGGAGTGATCATGATCAGAACCACTAACAAAATAGGGTACATAGGTTATTATTATTTATGGATGGATGTTGTTTTGTTTCTTTAATCTATTTTAATTTGGTGTTTTTTTTCTTATTTAATTTTGGCTTTATTTCTTCTATAACTATCTTGTTTGTTTTAATCCAGAAGATTAATGTGGCTGCTGCAGCAGCAGCATCTTGAAGCTACCTTTCATTTTATTTTAGGTTATAAATTAAAAAAACTTTTCATTAGTGCTATTTTCAAGCTGATAACCTAGCTATAAAAGAGTTATAACTAATTTGTTGAGTTTTCCCGTGACAATATTATTGTTACTTACTATTGTTCTTGGGGTTCTAGCTATACTAGCTAGTACCAAAATCATGGTGCACGGTTTGCTGCTACTACTACAACAAGTGAAAGAGGATTTCCATCAATACTTACTACCAATGTCAGAAGCCACCAAGTGATAATATTCATATCACCAGATATTTGTCCCCCACGACAACGTACTTCAGTGTTAGTTTCATAATTTTCTTACAAATTCTTCTTTTAACCGATTAATTGCTAATATCTACAGAAAATATACTCCCCTTTCCGTTATTTTTTTTAAGATTTTTCCCAACTGTTTTTTAAATATAAGACCATTTTTCTAACGTACATTAATGATACCTTTACAGAAGTATTGATGTTTAAAGTACCATTAAAAATATATATTGTGTTTCTCTTATATGATATTAATAATTTTAAAGATAAACATGTAAAAATTGATACAATTTTGTTGACAAAATTATTAGGCATATGTTTGGATGACTCCATTATGATATAGCTTCTGAAAATCACGACGGTAAAAACGGATTCTGTAGTTTCCGAAATCACCACAATTTTAAGCCTCTTGCAACCGAACTTGCAATGAAATATACACTACAACATTTTTTTTTAATATGTGAATTTTGTTGAAGATCTTATAACAAAGGATAAAATTCATCTAAAAAATCTCCGTGAGTTTAACTCAGTTGGTAGGGATATTGCATATTATATGTACGGATCGGATTCAAACTCCAGACACTTCACTTCTTTGTATTTTAAATGTGTGTGTTCTAGCTACTAGACTACTTAAAAAATAAAAAAACACCTAAAAATTGTTGTTATAGAAAGTGTTTATTTATTTATTTATGTTTGAAAGATGTTATAAAAAATGTTAAAAAATAGTGTTTTTAAGCCTCGTTATTCTATAAAAAAAGGTTAACGGTGTTGTCTGTTTGGTTTGTGTGTATTTTTATGTATAGATAAATAAATACACTTAATTTGATTTTAAACTTTATATTTAAAAAAAGGTTTAATTGCAATTTTAACCTTCTAACTTTCACAAAGTTGTGATTTTGACCCCCTAAAGCAGTTTTGGTCCCCCAAGGCAAAAAGAAATAAAAAAATAACACGTGGCACCTCACTTAAGGTGCCACGTCAGCGTAGACTGAGTCAAAATTGGCATTGGAGTCCAAAACTGCCACAAATGCAAAACTTAGGTGGCCGTTTTGTAGTTTTTTTTCTTAGGGGGCCAAAATCGCAACTTTGTGAAAGTTAAGGGGTTAAAACTGCAATTAAACCTTCAAAAAATTATGTTTAGTTTAGTCGGAGACAAGTGAATAAAATCATGGATACATTGACACATGTAACTCTTGCCGCGATTTGATATCTAATGATAGATACAGTGACAAACTGTAGCAAGAAAAGTTTTGGCTAATACATTTCTTTAATTACACATCACTTCTCTTGATTTCTGACAAATAACAAATTTAATTGGCTAAGACCTTTTTTTTATAAATTTTTTATAAAAACACTCTAGATATATAACAGTGCTCCTAATAAAAATGCTATAATATTTTTCTTTTAAGAAAATTTAATTTTAAATTTATAAGGAGGATTTTTAATTTAATGGATTATTTTGAGTATATGATTTTATAAATAGTAAGAAATATAGTGTTGGGACAAGCAAGAAAGTGGAGATGGAATGATGGGTGTCAAATCCTTTACAGCGAAAGTGGTCTCCCTATGCATTCCTTTCTTTTTGCTTTGCTTACTAACTGATCAGAAGTGTCAGATCCTATAACAGTGCCGCCATGGTCCTTCTCTCTTCTGTTCTTCCATCCATCCATTCAGTTTTCACAAACCAACCAAACTGGGATCTGGTAACGTGACAGTAATATACATAACTTTAAGCCTTTCATTAATTAATGCTCAGCTAACTAAACTAGGTTCTTTGCTACAGTAACACAAATTAATGTAATAACAGTCACAATATAAAAGCTTTAAAAAAATTGTAGTATAATATAAAAGCTACAAAAGGACACCAAGGAAGAATATTATTGACTCATGTAAAATACTATTCCGTCTTTAATTATAACACTATTTAAAAAAGTGTTCGTAAATATATAACTATTTACAATTTTTTATAGATGTATGTGTTACTCTTTTTTTAAATATACCTTTTATTAATATTATTAATTTATATTGAAATATAAAAAATTAACATTAAATATATCTATACACAAGAGACAATTTGGTAAAACATATATGTATTTGTGACAAATTTATTAGTTCAACATATATGCATTAAGAGGATCAAAGAGGGCATTTCTGATCACAATAACCTCTTCGTTAGAGAAACTTGGTGGATCTGAAGGAATTGTAATTCTTACCATAAAACCATGCCTAGTTACCGTCTCACCTTGGTTGTTCGCGCCAAGGAGGAGACAATCCTACATTTCCCATGAAAACAACAGAGACGAAAGACACATCATAAGGATTGTTTTTTAATTTCTCATCACTATCATCAATAATGATGGAATTTGTTTCAATAACCTAATTCGAGTTGGATATGGCGATAGCATTTGCAACTCTTTTGGTGTGGCATATTGGTTTTCCATGTTTCATTTCGAGCTTAGAAGACATTCTTTAAGTTGAACTATATGCCATCCACCGCGAGGTTCAACTCTTACAGAAGTATATGGATTTCAGAGACTCGGTTTGCTACACTGGTTCTTCCCTCCTCTGTATCAATCTTATCAAAGCTCTCCTAAACAAGTTCCATGACTTCTAGACCCGTGCGCACGGGTATTCTTGACTATAATAGAGATCAATAAATAATATTTAACTGTAAGATCGTGGGTCGATTAATAAACGCAAATAGATTATTGGAGATACAAATATTACAATCAAATGATAATAAAAAAAATTATAAAGAAAAAAGATAAAAAGAATACAAAATTATATTGTTGCACGAGTCAATTTTATTTATTACCTTTATAGTTAAACATAAAAAATTAATGTAGTTCATGGTTCCTAACAAATTATTTGGGGTAGCCGAGTTTGCATGAAAATTAGGGTATTCTGTCTGTAAACGTATTAAATAAGTGTACAACAACTTGTCAAAAAAGATCTACTGAAACAATAGGTTAAGTTGTTGCAGACCTAATAAATAATAAGGATAAAGATTAAAATATTTATTAAATTTTTTCTTTGAAAAATATTCATGGTTATTAGAGAGAAATGAAAAACATATATGATGCAAATTTAGAGGCAAAATTTTAAGATAGAGTTGTTGCAAACCTAATAAATGATTAGTGAAAGGAAAAAATTAAGTTAACATTTGACAAAATTAATAAATAAAGATATTTTGTTTGTGTAAGACATCAAATATATGTTCGAAAGAGAATAGGCTTTTTAGGATCTTATTCATACTCTTCACAAAGGCAATCAATATGTTGATTTCATGCCTAAGTTTGATGCTTGGTCTGACCTTGACCACTTGATTCATGCTTCTCCTTCCCCTAGGTTTAGAGACTTCCTTGCGGCTTATGCAACAAGAACTTTATGACATTGTAATATTTTTCTTTTAATTGGAGTTTATGCAACAATTACTTTGTGACATTGTAATCTTTTTTCTTTTTATTGCAGCTTATGCAACAAGAACATCCTAACATTGTAATCTTTTTCTTTTTATTTGACGTTTTATTTGCTTAAGCCTAGTAACCAATATGTTTTTAAAAAGTAAATATATGGTGAAATCGATTACATTAGTTTAATGAATGATTTTGTCATCTAATGAAAAACATGAGAATAAAAGTCAAACAAAAATAGTGATGATTTTTACTTAAAACGTTATTATAGCTGTTAAAAAGGTTTCATCTCGCTTTGGGTTTAAATATATGTTGGACAAACTTTGTTTGCACTGATATAAATATAAATAAGATATTGTTAATAAGTGTTCTTAAGAATTCAAAAATTAAAAATGATTGATAATTTTTATGTAGAAAATGTTAAATTTTTATGTTTTATTGTGTTGAATACACAAATTTTAAGACAAAATTTTTATTTTAAATCTCTTATCAAATACGTTTAGGGCATTCGTGAACATTTTCAATATAAATATAATAAGGCATTTGTACCGAATTTTTCTCTCAGATGGGTTCCATGTCTTTCATGACCTCACTGTATTGCCATTTTGTTGTTGAGTTTCATTCAATTTCCTCTATTTTTTGAAGATTTATTATTTCACTTTGTATATTCCCCCACATGATGGGCTTCAATTATTAACCCTTTTCTTATATTGAAAGCCAAAGAAGCTGGTGCTTGACTCTGGTCTCCTTCTATTCCAGTGGGGTAGGGGTCCTACAAACATTCCTATTGGTAACCGTGCAAGAATGATATCCTCCACTGCAATTCATCTTCGTAGATTTATCGTTATCGTAATTATATTATTTAAAAAATAAATAGATCACATGTTATATGCATACAGCTTGTTTAAATATCAATTTAGGATCGATGCTTTTACCTTATTTTTTTATTTAGGAAATCTTCTACCTTATTGTAACGTGTTAAGCATATGCACATATCTATAATTTAATCAATCTTCTACAACTTAGCATCATGGGTTATTTCTTAAACATGGGTTGTGTGCGGTAACATCTCGTTTACTATCGCACACAGTTGATCACATCTGGATCTTTTAATTAAAATCAAACAATTCATATTTTAACTAAAAAAACAAAATTAAATGTACATTAATATGTAAACAGTTTATTTTAATTAATCTAACAATTAAGATGTGAACGATCGCATATAATACAATCACACAAAACACAATTCAGTTCCTTCTTTTTTGCTAATATGTATATACACACACATACATACACATCCACACTCCACAAAGCACCCATCATGCATGTCAATTGAAATAAATATATAGTGTATTTCTGGTAGAAGAATGTGTACTTAATATTATTCATTTGGATTTCCGCGGCACTATAGATCTTGAATAAATTCTCGAAAAACGAGTCATCTATTTATAGGGTTCGGAAAAGGGGTGTTTTTACTCATCTACCAAAGGAAAAATTCTCATTCCTTGTGACCAAATCGCATGGAGAGAATTGATGTATGTAGAGTTTAGACATTGGATATGAAAACCTAGAGGACGAATTTTTTAACCTATAGCTTCTCTCCAATCATGACCTTTTTAAATTTACGTACATTAGGGTTTCTACGTACTAGACATACTCTAACGTTAAGGACAGAAAGAGTAATTATTCATGTAGGTGCGGGACCATATATGTGCAAGCAGGTGATCATTCATTTTTCTAGCGGAATCATGTTAAGAAATGTGCACCATTGGAATCGACTCTAAGCAATTTGTTTGGCTACATATGGCAACATTTTTAAGTCAAGGCACAAGAATGAATGGGCTACGTACCTAGATGCTTTACATAAATTATCTTGTTGGAATTAATCTGTACCATCCATAAAAAAAGCTTAATTATTACGTCCATTTTTTCCCCGAATTAACTCAATGAAAGATGCTTGTGAAGTTTTAATGGATGTTGGGCAATTCACGATGTTGCGTCATATAATATAGTATATTTGATCATAAGCAATCGTATAACTTTATATGATGATGGGAACTGAATTGCCTGCCATCCCAATTCCCGAACTAACTAACAGTCTACGATAAATCTTCAAAATTCAGTTAAGAAACAATTTCTGATAGAATTTTTTTCATAAGAAATACGGAATTTGAGTTGTGACTGCAGTAATTAAAAATTTCTTTGTGCACTGATCATTCAATCATCCTCCACTTTGGACAATTAATTGTAGAGCATGGCTAGCATGCATAAAATATGATATTTGATAGCTGACCAGAAGAGTATGTGGTTATTATTTGGAAGTGTTACATGCTGCCAACTAGGATTCTTGCGTTTCTTGTTAGTTGTCACACTTCTCCGGTAACAATAAATATTTCCCATAATTATACATGAAATGTATTTTCATTGATATTCAATATTGTCCCAACTTGAAGTATTTGTGATCTACATGCGAATTATTTTCCTAATATTGCTATTAGTTTTTGAAGTATATCTTTTTGGATGTACTTATTTTCAAGAATTAGTATCGAAATGTATACTTTTTATAGATTATGTAGTTTTTTTTAGAGAGTCGAGGGATGAATGGATTGGGAAGTTGGAGACTTAAAACAAACCTTAGAAATGTATGACTTCCACCTCGGTCGAAATAAGATAGAACATGTGAAATATAACTTCAACAAAACGCATAGTAGTTTTACTTTAGAGATGAAGTTTGAGATCATATCATACTAAAAGTGACACATTTTAAATATCTTTAGTCTATAGTAAAAAACGACGGAAATATGTTTCTTTGGTATATTGTATTACTTTTGGCGACATATATGTTTCTTTCTTCACAGATATCATTGCTTTTGTTATGCTTTACAACCTTTTTCTTATATAAGCATTATGCTTTACAACTTGAACTCAACGATAACATTTGTATTTATGCAAATTTATAGTCAATTTAATTTAAATCAAATTTTAATTTTTTACCCATTGCAACGCAGAGCCTCGTACACTATAGTTACATTTTTACCCATTGCAATGCAGACGCTTGTACACTAGTTTCCAACATATAACGGACTTACTATTATGATTTGTATGCCCCATGTTTATTATGGTGAGACATTTTTTTTATAAAAACTATGGCGAGATGTGTTAAGACACTTCTACTTTATATATGTTGCTAAAATTTCAATCCTAAAGTGTGTGTGACTAATACTGGCTTTGGTTGGGCGTTACTATACAAAATCTCGCGTCCCAAGGCTCATAAAACATGAAAATAACAAAGCTCAAATTTGTAGAGTTGGCCAAACGAACGGTTGGCGGGTATCCCACCGTGTGAACAAACACATGCTAAATGCTTTTTAGTTACACAATTATGGAAATTAAAAGTGTTTTATGGTCCATACTCCGATTGAAACAATCCAAACCAACTTGCTTATCATTGAATTAGTTTACTTCAAAGATTGACAAAAAGGCAAAATATGTTTCAATCCAATCCAAAATCTCAAATCGACAAAATTTGTTTGGTTTGGGTAATAAGAAAACTGATCCATCCAAGTGTATCTTTATTTGGTTTGAAATAAATGAAAGGGAGAGAAGCAAAATCCCTCTTCATTCAATTTGTGACTCCACTCCAAAATTAGAAGAATTTAGATGGAAAAGAGACATGTCTAAAACATTTGTAATACATCTTCAATATTCTAATATTAAATATAACATTAATTTTATAAGGGTTTTTTTTTTTTTTGACAATTGTCTCCATAAAAATCTCTCTGATCACCCATTGACCATTGTGAACCAACAAAATGCATACTTAAAATAAAGGGTTAATATGTCTTTACTCCCCTGTAATTTGGGCGAGTTCCGGTTTTCGCCCCTGTAAAAAAAATAGTTTAGATTCCAACCCTATAATATGAAGATTCTCCACAAAACACACCTGTAATATAAAGATTCTCCACAAAACACCTCTGACCCCATCCAGACGCTGACGTGGCACGCCACTGTGTAATTATTTTTATTTTTATTTTTTTTAAAACCTGACACGTGTGTAATGGACGCTGACGTGACACACCACTGTGTAATTATTTTAATTTTAATTTTTAACAAAATTGACATGTGTGTAATGGTTTAAAAAATTATTTTTAAAAAGATAAAAAATAAAAATAAAAACTGAAAATTTATTTTAAAAAATAAGAAAAAAAATCGATTTTTTTAAAAAACGAAAATAAATTAGACTTTTTTAAAAAATAAATAATTTTTTATATTCATTTAAATTTAAAAATAGAAAAAAAATCAGATTATTTTTTCTAAAATTGAAAACATCATTTTTTTTTAAATTTAAAAAAACAGAAACAAATTCAAAAAAAAATTTCCTAAAATTTTATAAAATCTTTTTCAAAACTAAAATATTAGAAAAAAAATAATTATTTTTTACGAAAATGAAAATTTTTGGAACTTAATGTATTTCAAAATTTTCGAAAATAATTAGAAAATATAATTCGAAAAAGTTTAGATTTTTTTTTCGTAATTAAAAAGCTTGATTTTCATTTTTATACAAAAAATAAAAATTTTGGAAAATATTTTTCATAGTAAAAAAAATTCCTGAATTTCCAAAATTTTATTTTTTCGTAAAATCAAAATTCCAGATTTTTTTTCTTCTTATTTTTAGAAATTTTTTATTTTCCTGAAATTTTTTTTAATTTCAAATTTGTTTTCCTTAAGTTTGGTTTTTTTTAATTTTAAAAATTAAACACCAGAATTTTTTATTTTTTTCGAAAATATTTTTTTTACGATTTTTTTATTCTAAAAAATTAATTTTCTGATTTTTAAAATAATTTTTTATTTTTCAATTAATATAACTTCATTTATGTTATTTTTTATTTTAAAAAAAAAAATTAATTATACAGTCAGCGTGCCACATAATCAAATATGCACAGTCAGCGCGCCACTCAGCATGCCACGTCAGCATCAGGGTCTAAAACGAAAGATTCGTAAATTACAAGGTTGAAATCTAAACTTTTTTTTTTACAGGGGCGAAAACCAGAACTCGCCCAAATTACAGGAGGTAAAGACATATTAACCCTAAAATAAACTATCTCCCCTCTTTCGGACTAAACCCAAGTCAAGTTAGATCAAAAGTGGGTTTGCCTTATTCTATTTCCTTCTGTTGTGTCTCTTTCAAAACTAAATGATTCTTTAAAAAAAAAATCAATTTTTTTCTTAAGGTCTCAGGTTTGATTCTCTCCCGTGCAAATTTAAGTGAGCTAGTTTAGCTTCTTAAAAAAAAAATCAATTTCTTTCACTTCTCTTCCCCTCCAATTAACTGAATCTTTTAGTCCTAGACTGGAACCTCCTAAATGTTCAAGAGAACTCGACGAATGTACTAGGGAAATGGGAAAAAATTACCTGACAATCTAGGCTTCTGCTACAAAAATATGCTGCAATTTATGAGCAGCTTATGTTTGTTGAGAACAGAAAGGCAAACATCTAAATCACCCACCATTCATGATGGAAATGGGAGCAGCCAAAGCCAAAATTCCAAATATTAAAGCTCAGCCAACATAATCCATAAGTGAGGCTGAAGCAGAACTTTTCATGTCAGGAAGGTTCATCTTCCAAAAGAGATATCCATGAGTTGGTATGGTTTAAACCAGATATTGTTCTTTGAAGATTTCAACCTTGAAATCCATAGACCAGAAAATGAATACATGATTTTATTAACAAGGAATGAACAGTTTATATTACAATATCACTTCTAGTCATAACATGAAGAAATATAATGAAATTGGATAAGCAATGACAAATCCAAAATAGGTAAAGATGAGTACTTCCTGTACATTGTGCACATCCCAAAGCATGAATAAATCTACATCATAAATAAAATGAATGGATTGGGGAACAAAGCTGCAGAAGGGAATGCTACCAGTTCTCCATAACAATTTTTGACTTTTCAAGAATGAATTTTCCTTCCTTGTACTTCTGGGATGCCTCATACGCTCTTTCGTACTTCCAACCCAACACTTCACGACAATCACTGCAGTAAACATCAGCAACAGTGTGGAGACCAGTCAAGAGATGCCTGTCTTCTTTTGGCCCAGTGGCAACATTCATTGCATGGGAAAACAGAAAGGCTCGGCCATTTCTTCCCTGGTTGCAAAATTAATGAAAACAATATCAGTAAATGATCAAGGCAAGCTTTTGTATGATACAAAATCATAAAAATAGAATGCAAGGATCAAGAGTAACATCAAAAGAAGAATTTAGTTGGAGAAAACAACGACCCATTTGGAATGTTTATGCTATCAAACATTCAGTATCAATTGATATACTGCCAATCTTTGTGATATTTGACTGTTATGTCAAAAACCATTTTCTATTTACGAAACAAACAAAACAAAAAAAGAAATGCTAAAGGTCTGTTATGAACCTAGAAACTGTACAGAATACAAAAATTACTTTTACCGATAGAACAGGAAAGAATGAGAGAAAACTCTTACCCAATAGTTCCCCCTTTTATAACAGAGTCATTGCTTTATTTACTAAAGAGTATTGCTATATGGACCGCAAGAGTTTGCGCGTGGATTGCACGAACATGTTATTTAATGCACAATATATCTTGCTCAGTGCCTTCAATTGCAATTTCAAATGAGGTAGATCTGATTGAAAACAGACTGCATATTCAATTAGGGGTTAAATATGAGGGATGTGCTACAGATTGGTCTTGAATACTATAGTTTATATAGAGTAGTAGTTGTTTTTTTTTTGTGATAACCCTTCAGTTCTTAGGGGAGAGGGGCGCTAGTAATCCGGAGTTTGGCTGCGAGCTAAATAACGTCTGATCAAGAATTGTTCCACCCATAGATCAAATTCAGATTCTCGCGAAAGATTCATCCTTGGTGATGCTCATTAACCAATTAAGCTTGATCATTTGTTTGTGGTAGTTGACCTTTTGTTGCTACAACAAGTTTCACATATACGGTACTTTGTTTAATTACAGTAGCATGAGTTAAATATGAGGGATGAGTTACAACACAAGAGAGGTGATGACGTAATATTATGAAATAAGTTTGGTGTTTTGGATAAAATGGTAATTTGAAAGAAATATGACGGCTATCCAAGTTATAACTCATTCGCGGGGATAGCACGATAACAAACTCCTCCATAATCCATATCCTAACAAACTAACTCTATATCCTATATCCTAACAAGTTCGAAAATCTTAATTACCCTCTCAACATATCCCATAGGTTTAATGGTGTCATTGTCTTCCCAGCATGTTTAAAATGCCGTTTTTCAACCAAAAGAATCTAAAATCACAGTGACAGTCACTGCAAACAGCATCTACAGTGACCCTCATTTTCTCTGCAGGCAAATAATAGGTAGGAAACATGTTTTCAGTGCATTCATTCTAAATATAGTTAGTTGCCTTAAAAATTCTATTTACAAACAAAACATATGCACTACCAATCCCTAAATACAAGAAAAGCATGACGATATTATGTTGCAAGATATGAGCAGTACCACAAACACAAACCATCTGATATCTGGTAATCTGGAAAACTCGCAATTGATTAAAAGTTAGGAATTTCGCTTATTCTTATTTTTTAAATCAAACATGGACCTATAGTGCATGAGAAATTAATCAGCAATGACATATAATAGGTGATAAATTATTTTATTTCCTAATAACGAAGAGAAATGATTAAGGAAAAATCCAAAATTTAAACTAAAATGTTTCCTGTTCAAATTAGCCTAAAAAATTCATGATCCTTAACACAAAATGGAAATAACTGGGTTACCTGAAAAGCCTTGGAAATAATATCATCATGAAGTGAAACATGGTTTCTACAATTACAGCAGCAGTACAAGCGAGGCGCTATAAATTCGGCCATGATTAATTATTTCAGATGGAGAAAACGTGAGTGACCAATTCGATCTTAAAGGTGAGTCTGCAATAAGAAGAGGATAAGAACAAGAGTTAGCGTGCAGTGCTACACTTAATTAATTCATCGCAAAGATTAGATGAGTGAATGAAAGAATATTCTATCTTAAAATAAAAAATAAAAAATATCTCATTAGATAAAGACAGAGCCGCTTATAATTAACTTTTGTATTGTAATTGCAAAAACAAAAAGTTAAAAAAACGCTGCCCCCGTACATAGATAAACAATTAAATAAATTAATAGATAGATCATTTAGGAAGAAAAGAAGCTAGAGAGAGTCACGATTTAATCTGATCTCAACCGTGAAAACTTAACTTTGATTAGTTGTTTGTTTACAGTGATAAGAATAAGAAATGACGTTACGTGAATTGTGTGATGTTACGTGACTCACTCACCTGAGTCTGAGCTTTACCTGGCTCTGTTCAGTAATAGTTGAACTTTTGAGTGTGGATGTTAGGTAGATGAAGGGTTATCAACTTTACTATTTTGGGCATAAATTACTTTACTTTTGAGTATGTAGGTAATTAAAATTAATTAATTGTTATGGAAAATACACGCGCTCCAACCAGAATATCAGCACGCGCGTGTTTAGGTGGTTTATTATTTGTGAAACCGAAACTTAAACGGTGTCAAAGCGGCGGAATCTCGGTGCTTTTGAACACCGCTGCCTCTTTAACTTGACCTTCATTACACCACTTGACTGTTTCTTTTGATTCTTTCTATTTCTAATGAAAAAGAAATTCCTCCCTTTATCCAAACAAATGAGCTCGAGTGATAAATAAACTTCACTTAAATGAAAGAATCTAAATTGATTTATTAATAGTACAATTCTAGATCATGTTATTCTTACCTCACGGCTGAAATTAAAGTCTTTTTTTCATAACGCCAAAAAGAAAATTCCTCACTCCATCTCATGTTCATTAATCTTACATTTAAAATATTTTGTTCTTTAACATTGGAAAATTCTCCTATATCAATATATCTCGACTTTTTTTTTTGAAAGGATGTCTCAAGAATATTGTCAATCACTGCACTTATACATATTTTTTTGGTCATAGCCCTTCGCTTCCCAACTAATAGTCTTGATAATCAAGAGCTCTGCCAAAAGATAAGTAAAAATCTAACTATTCTAACCAACAAATGAAAACATTGACTAGTTTTTGAAAATTGTTTGTACAACAAGTTAATGCATCCAATCGCTTCACATATGTTTCTCTCCAATTTCACTTTTTTTACGATAAAACAAGTTTCATTCAAATGTTGAAACATTTGGAACCCTGAGCAAACACCAGTGATATTCAATCAGCCAGAAAGAAAGTTAAACTCCTCACCTTTGAAATGGAGCTTAAGCTGCTAATAAGTCGAAGAGAAGTCATCTAATCAGGAAATGATAACAGGTCGAATAGCACTCCAATCGAAGGAAGAGTACAATCAAATTTAATATGAGTTCTCACTTAGAGTATGTTTGATAGGAAAAAGAAAATTATTTCATCACCAAAAACAAGAGGAAAAAGTGAGAAGAGAGATGATGTGAATTCAACAAAACAAAGAGGTGAAATTGGAGAAAAAGGAGCTAGTGAGCTAGTACAAAACTAATGCAGATTACACTAAATTTAGTAGTACCACTGAAAAAATATTAGAAAATAACCGTCAGCGATCATCTTTGACAGCAATGAGCATCCATCGTTGAAATTAGATGGTAAACAACAGTGGCCAAGCGGCTAAAACATTCCATACTGACAAGTCTAACCTACATTATAGCTTAAACCATCCATCATGTATAAAAAAAAAGTCTTCTTGCTTATAATCATGCAAAAGTAATAGTACATTTGAACATCTGAAGAGTACACACACTCAAATAATGCAACAGTCAAGAGAGAAGCAAATCTCACAACTCCATTCCTTGACCAAATTCTTCAATTGTTTTGGTTGCTAGTGTAAGGACGTCTACAAAAGCACTGAATGATGCACGAAGAAATCTGGCTTCTATTGCCTCAAAGTGCCTGAAGAGAGGCATGTCAAATGGAGAGGAAGAATTAAGCAAGATTACACATTCAGTAATATCTAATATGCTCTTAATCTTTTCAGATAAAAGACAGACAAAAATCAAGGAGTAACAGAATTTGCCACGCATTCCAGATGATGATATATTTAAAATTTTAGTCACAACATTGATTAAAGAAAAATTCATTGTTGTTCAACCAAACATGTTGCAGTACTCATCAAAACAATGTATTTCAAGGCATAACCTTAAGAAAGTAACATTTATTGCATTGCAGGAAATGATGAAATACTCACACTGATAGCTTTCCATTAGAAACCGTCATAAGTCGTTTTACTTTATCAGGTTGCAACTGCAGAAGACATAGAAATGATGAAAAACTAGTTGAGAAACTACTGCTAAAGAATCAGAATGCCGTATCTTCAAACACTCACCTCCTTGTCAACCATTATGGTAGCATACACAATAGAAGCATTCTCTTCAGATCCAAAATCTACTTCCAGGTCACTGCAATTGTCATTCCATCTTTATTAATAACAATTGTCGAAAGTACTGAATAATTTCAGTACACAATCACACACTTTAAGTAGCAATCTTTTGTTGCAGTGAATGTTTATATAGTTATGAAAATCTTCCCACAACTGTATTACATATATTGTTAATGCTTACTAGATATACATGATTCTTAAAAATAATAAGAAAATGTTAATTCTTTAACCTTACAAATTTAACTATGAATTACAAACTTTAAGATTTTTATTTTCCCTATCAACCATAAAAAAAAAGTTACAAAGTTCTAAATTTTACAATTTTCATTTCAAAGTCCAAGAACTGGAAGGATACAAAATGAAGTCATGCATTGAAAAACAGAAAAAAAAAATAGCGAACTACCAAGCACCCGAGGAAATTCAAAACTACTCTTAGCAGTCCATTGTATTATAACTCAAGTAGAATAAGATTTGATTGTAGTTAAAATCTAACTTAATATGGAGATGACACCATTTATAAAGTGCCCTTAGCTAAAACACTATCATCAATGATGTGATTAACATAAACGAAACTCATGGAGAACTTTTTAAAACAGCATTAGTATTTGAAACAGATAACCACCAGTATGCGTTGCTACACTACAACAAAGTTAAGACTAAAAAGCAAGAGTGACAAAAAGATAATAAAAAACTTCATTGAAGAATTATAAAAGTGAGAAAGAAAAAGAGAGTAACCAGCTAAAATCCCATTGAGATTGGGCTTCTGGTGTGGCATCCATGTGTGTGATCCAAAAGCTAACTGCAGTAACTTCAAGCAACGAATGTGAGAGAAGCTCAAATTGGAACGGTTCTAGGACATTGTAGTATGATAACCCAATACAACGACGTTTTTTAGGGTTTCTGCAAAGAAATGGAAACACTGTACACAATCAAATTAAAATGGATCCAACTCAGCTCTTATGATTGCAGTGGATAGAGCTGATTGACCCACCTTATAAAAAACCTTAATTTTTGGATAGTCCGATATGACAGTGTTTATACTATGTGTTTATGCGTGTGATCACTTCGGTGAATGCAAATCATTATTCCGGGTCATGGTGACAACTACAGTCTAATGTTATGGCATGTAAAAAAGGGTAACAAAATCATGGATACCTCATCATTCAGAATTTCAGATCTTCGAATAAACCTTATGAAGTAGAGTTAGACCCGTGAAAGGAAACAAATATTAAACAGCCCAGTCAGGTGGCAAACAAATCCCTATTATAACACACAGTATCCCTATAATTACAGGCACATGACCTCAAGTATGATAATCACTGCTCAACATTTTGGCACTCAGTCTCTTTACTAATTTAAGCTAAAAATTGTCCTGCAACTTTCTAGTACCTTTTCTACGTCTCCGCCATTCTTATTTAACATCTCCAGCAATGGAAACTAGTGTTGCATGTTATTATCCCTACATCTCCATAAGGATCGCATCTAAAGAGAAGAAGAGTATCTTTAGAGTTTTTTTAAGTGTATCTCATAACATAATTAGTAGTTTAGTACTTCTGTAAGTAGTAGTAAAGCTTACAAAAATATCTTATGAAAATCACATAAATCATCTTCGTCTTATTTTGATAAGTTCCTTGAGATACCTTATGGTAACAACTTAACTAGACAGAGTATACCTTATGGTAACAACTTAACTAGACAGAGTATACCCAAGAGTAAGACATCCTTTCAATTCTCATACCCAATTCTATTTTATTATATTGAAAGCAAATGTTGAGAACGCAAATAGCTATCCAATCTTCGTATACAAATGCAAATACTTATTAAATATTTAAATGAATAGTTTATTCAAACACTTATAAAAAAAATGTTTATTCAGACACTCCTTAAACTGTTAGGAAAACTCTTGGTATGTGCTAGACCCAAACTCATCTGAGTCTCAGAGTGCGTCCAAGATTACAAAGATTGACTTCAACTTTCTCAAATGGACATTCAAATCTAGATAATCAATCTAGAATAGAGTTTTTCTTAACTCTCAAGATAGTAAGTTTAATTTTTCTTGATAAAGGATTCAATCTTTTCCTTCACTTGTATTCCCAAAAGTATACCAGTATTGGTCGACATAGTCATCCTACTTGGCACACACTAATGCACATATAGCCACTCACTTGACATTCACCAGATCATGAAAGAACACGGCATAAATGCAATGGAGGCAGAAACAAAAAAGGGGAAAATACTCTGCCATTGGAAAAAGTTTCATTCCTTGAACAAAATAGAGACTTCGAATTTCAAAGGACCAGACTTAATATATCAATAACTGCTGAAAATTTTCGGGAATAACAACATTTACTTTGGTCCATAAAAGTTACAAGTGCTGGTTTACTATGGCATCCTTCTCTAAGGACAAAACTTCACATATTAACTGAATCTTCCCTCTTCTTGTTACCACTTACTATAACTTGGAAGGACCAAAGTAAATGTTGTTATCCCCGAAAATTTTCATGTTGCGTACAAAAACGTACCTAGAATTGTTAAGCCTTGCTCGGTTACTCCTATAATTCTAACAGAAAAATGGTCCTCTCATTGGATATATGATAGTATATCGTATACCTTCTAAGTAGCCAAATTGGATAGTTCTATCGCTGTGAATTATCAAATAAATGCAAATATGAAATAAATGAACTATATTGACATTAAACTTGAGATGATATAACAAATAAACAAGTTAATCTAACGTGCTATGAAAGTGAGAATTATTCCTGCTAGATTATCACTTTTGCATGAACTACTGAAAAAGAAAAAACCTTAGAAAGTAATTGTCAGCATAGAACAAAAAATCAACAAGAATATGACATCAACTCACCAAGAGAGAAAAAGTGTGTGACAGTAACGGTCCGACAGGCGAACGGCGGCGGTGATAGGTACAGTTGGGAACGGCGGCGGTGATAGTACAGTTGGGAACAGCGGCGGTGATAGGTTCTGTTTTCAGCAGTGAAGTGAATAGTGGAAATGGTGGCTCTAAAAGACAAACCAAAAAGAACCGAGAGATAAAAGGGGGATAGAAATTTTTTGTTGGGTATGTGAAACGAGAGTGCACCCTTGACCTAATGGCGTGTTTGGTTAGAAAAGAAGGTGAAAGGGAAGAGAATTAAAGAAAAGGAGACTAAAAACTCAGACGAATGTTTTTAATTGTTTGGTTTAAAAGATATTGGAGGGAAATAATGAAAAATATATTTCATTTTAAGTTAATTAACTTGAATTTTAGTCCAGTAAAACCAAATCATTTCGGTTAATCCGTCTCAGTTTGCCTTTCATTTTATCCGTCTCAGTTTGCCTTTCGGTTAATCTGTCTCAATCTTCAAACTGAGAGACGAATGTTAATTGTATCTCTCATTTGTCACCATAGATTATTTGATAAATTTATCCATAATTCATCGCTGATTAGATCCAAACACATGGATAAAATTAACATAACCACCCCCTCAATTATCTCATTCATTTAGACACCGTCGATTATAAGATTTTTGATGTCCTAAACTGACACCGGTGCCGTCTTAATCGTATATAGGTATTTTATGTTTGTGCATAGTGAGGGGGCATTAACAAATAACCTAGGGGGACAAATGGGATAAAAATTATGGTTCAAATTTACGGAGAAAAAAAATAGACACGACACTGCATGATATACAAATAAATCCAAGAAACATTACAGCAAACAATACAATATAACATCACAAACTATTTTTCTCAAAAACCTACAAAGTCTCGACCCCAATAATCAACTAAATTCATTCGTTTGTTGTTATGCAATGACCTAAAAAGTAAACCATTTAAATTTTGCTAAGAAATTGGTCATTGCAATATTTAATGTTGTTGTAAATTGATTTAAAACTTACTTGAATCAATTAACAAAAAGAAACAATTTAAAACATTGGTGAACATATGCTTTATTAATTAAAGAAAAGATAAAAACACATTTGAAAAAAATAAATTAGATAAAGCTAGGTTTTTTGGAATAAGAAAATGCGGAGGAGGCGATGGGTGGTTCCCAACGAACTAGTTATTGAAATTACTTCTTATCTTCCCATGAAACTTGTTATGAAATTCAAGTGCCTAGATAGATCATTCAACACTCTTATCATAGATAATATTTCGTTTAAGCGCATCTCGAGAAATCACGCACAAATGATTTTCTCCCGTTCTCATGAATTCAACACAACTTTTTAAGTCATACATTTTAATCGAACAACACCATTAACTACAAACATGAACCATTTGTATATATTGCAAATAATACATCTATCTCTTATTCTTCATGTATTAAGCACGTACTGCAAATATTATACACACATATCTTTTTATTCATGTATTAAATATGACTCATAGAGTCGTGTATTTCAATTGCAAACACCACCATCAATTACACGGCCGAACCACCAATATACTTTCATACAATACACGTTTTCTTCATTCTTCATGTGTCATATATGACTATTTGAGTCATGCGTGTTATAAGAGAATAAATGTTATATATGTTATAAAAAAGGTCTTTCACAATATATTATTAAGGAAAAGATTTTAAAATGATCAACACAACTCAAACCTCTTTTCTTGTATTTCCTCTTGTTTAAATTGGCAATAGAGATCCAATCTCTTAACTATGCACTTATTTGTGTGGGAGAAAATATCTTCAAGGATGGAAACCTCAAAGATTAATGTTTGAGTTTTGGTTCAACATCCTATATTTTAGACGTTTTATAAAATTGTTTTTAAACCTCGAATTGGGTGACAAATACAACATTTAGTTTTTAAAATATCTTTCTTACTTTATTTCCTTAAATCGTTTTTTAATAATATCTTGAGCTAAAGAGTTATTCACTAAACTCCTAAAAGATGTTTAGGGAGAAAAACAAAGTTTAGAGTAGAGTCATGCACTATATTTTATGTAAACAAAATATAAAGTTCTTAATCAACATTTAAATGTTATGTTATCTATCGATACGGTGTATGGTAGTATTTTAACATGTTATTTCATGTAATATAGCTAAAAACTTTATATAATTCCAGTGATTTATGTGTTATAGTGTCTTTAATTTGTTTTTCAAAAGGATGTTTTCCTTTTAAAAAAATTATGAATGCATTCTTACATTTTTCTAATGAAATGTCTTTATGATTGAAGTTATCTTAATGATAAATATGTCGTCAAAAGAAGAAAACATGACATCAAAATATCAAGTTCATATTACGGTGAGACTAGACTTTAACATGCATAGATTAAGAGTAGTTTCAACCTTGAAAAATATTCAAATAAATCTAAAAAACATCAAAACAAACAAAACAATATACTATCACCAACTATTCTTTCTCAAATCTAATAAAGTCTCTGTCCCAATAAACAACTAAATTTATTGTCTGTTTTTTTTTTGAGCAAATTGCCTGTGTTAATATAATTTAGCTTATATTTAATATTGTTTTGGATTAATTCACAACAAAAAGGGTAATTGAATAATTAAGTGGTAAGTGTGGCATGACTATCAAGACATACCATTGACATAATTTTTGTGAATCAATAGGATTGACTCATTAAGCTGACTCTCTAAAATATATCAACAAATTAAAATAGTTTGGGAACTTACAAAACCTCGGCAAATGACTGCAAATACACTTGAAGAAAATAGAGAAGACAAAGTTGGGTTTCGTAAAGAAGAAAATTTCATGGAACAAAATAGGAGAAGAAAATGTCGAGGAACAAACTAGTTATCTCGTAGTTACCATAAAACAAATAGAGGTTATGTTATATCAAATGATATTGATATGACACTTAATCCCAACTCCTCCTCGTATTTTTTTAAGAAAGTAACTTAGGCTATGATGTTTTACATTGTCTTAAACCTATATTGTATGAAAGGAATTTGATTTGTTTAATTTGTATTACTTTTCATGAGGTAATTTTTATTAATGTTATTGTACATAAAAAAATTAATATATCACTGATTTATTTGAAAAAAATATATTTTATATATTAGATAAATCACTAACTATCTTGTGCAGTCGTGTGGGTGTGTTCAATTTTAACCAAGTTGTTGAACTCTAAGGGTCGTTTGATTCAACGGATAGGAGGGGAGGGGTGGGATTTTGATGGAGGGGAGGAAAAGGGAGGGGATGAGATGTGAAATATTTTAATTAAATATATGTTTGGTTCAAAAGAGGGGAGATGAAAGATTTGAATTAAAAATTTGTATGTTTGGTTCGAAAGAGAAGAGATGGGAGATTTTAATTGAAAATTTGTTTGATTCACAATAGGAATAGAATGATTTCAAAATTAATTGACTGTTTTACCCTTAAACTTAATTAAATATACTCCATGATAAAACAAAGGTACAACAATGATAAGGCTAAATCAACGATGTAAACAATAAAGCTGCTATGCAAGGGAAGCAAAAAGTGGGTCTTGAAGGAATCTTGCTCTCTAAACATGTCAAATTAAAAATATTTCCTTGTCTCCCTCCCTAAAAAACTTTCGAACCAAACATACTGTTAAGTGGGAACAAATTGTGTTGGGAGACTGAATTTTCTAAAACAATTTATAATCATTTTACTTATTTCTCGATTAAACTCAAAATTAGCAGAGTCTATTCCTTAATAAGCGAAGGTTAACACGAACAAATTGAACCCAATACATTCTCAAAGCATTTTAAAAACAAAAACAAAAAATAAGAAGGGTTAAATATGTTCATGGTCCATATAAATATGTCAATTTTCGTTTTAGCCCCTCTAAATTTTTTCTTCAACTTATAGTCCTCCAAAAGTTTTTCATCTTCACTTTTGATCTCTCCTTCAAAGCATACCCATATGTAGAGTTCATATTTTTGAATAAAAATTTATAAGAAAATCATCCAAAAAAAATAGATTTTTTTTAACAAAACATGAATTAAATATGAATTTTCATATTTTTTAACGGTTAAAAATTCATATTTAATTGATGTTTTGTTAAAAAATTATATATTTTATTGGATAGATTTTTACAATATTCTACACATTTGCACAATTTTATCAAAAAATAAAAAAAATGATTTAAAAATAGGGACTAAAACCAAAAGTAGTGATTGAAAATTTATAGGGACTAAAAATCGAAGAATTTTTTTAGAAGTACTAAAACGAAAAATTATCCTTATTTATTAACTTTGTTAAGTCATAACCTAATTTTTTCCCTCCACTAATCCCTTATTAGGTTTGCAACAACTCTATCCTAAAATTTTTGCTTTAAATTTGCATCATATATGTTTTTCATTTCCCTCTCTAATAACTGTTAATATTTTTTCAAAGCAAAAATCTAATAGATATCTTAATCTTTATCTTTATTATTTATTCATTTTATTAGGTCTGCAACAACTTAACCTATTGTTTCTGTAGATTTTTTTTTTGACAAGCTGTTGTACACTTATTTAATACGTTTAAAAACAGAATACCCTAATTTCCATGCAAACTCGGCTACCATAAATAATTTGTTAGAAACCATGAACTGCATTAACTTTTTATGTTTAATTATAAAAGTAATAAATAAATTTGACCCGTGCAACAATATAATTTTGTATTTTTTTTACAAATGACTTGAAGCTCGGCTCTTGCGTTTCGAATATGAAACTCTTGTGTTGCTCTTTCCGTCACTTGCTCCATTTCGTCGATTAAGGTGTATGACCATCGATGAACTTGTTTACTGATTTTGTTTTTTTTCTTTATAATTTTTATTATTATTATTTGATTGTAATATTGTATCTCTAATAATATAATTTGCGTTTATTGATCGACCCATGATCTTACGGATTAAAGATTATTTATTGGTCTCTATTATAGTCGAAAAGACTCGTGCGTCGCACAAGTAAAAGTCTAATTATATTTATTAAAGTGAAGATCCTCTCCATTTATTACCTTCCTATTGAAGAAATCAAGACACAAAGAAGAACATAAATAATCAATTATGACGCGTCTCACGGTAGAACTCACCTTTTTTTATCTATTTTTCATCAAAAGACATTTTTTTTGAGAGATCATCAAAAGACATAATTATTCATTCATTTTAAGCAAATGAAGAGAATTTTTATTACTTACAGAGATTAAAACATTTAATCCAAAAAGAAAATAAAAGGGCAAAAAGTAAACGGAGACAAATCAATCGAGATAGGAGTTTACAACATCGAACAGAAGTTGTGTTGTGTTGTGTTTCTGTTGAGTTAAGGAAGCACCTCGTGTAGACTTCAACGAACACATCATTCGTATTCACAATCTAACTCATCGTACTTTCTCTGTCGCCAACACCGTCATCATGTCTGACGCTTATTGGAGATACGCCGAATCTCAGCAGCACGCTCCCTCTACCATCCCCGGCAAACGTCCCCGTACCGATTACGGTATTCATTTCTTCTTCCATTTTTACCCTTTACCTTTTCTTTTCAATTTAGGGTTTCTACTTCCCCTATTCATCATTTTTTATTCGCTAGGTTTTCTTATCCAAATTTACATACTTTTCCCCTTTTCATTTTCGGGATTTCTAAACCATTGAGTTTTCCCAATCGTGATTTTCACTGTTTCGATTTTCTCTGTATAAGGACTGAATCCATCTCAACTTTTTGAAATAATTTACAATCTTTTACCTTTTATATACGTATTGGGAATCTCATGTTGTTCCTAGTTATAGGTATTTGTATTCTGGATGTTAGTTGTTTTGTATGTACGTGTTTAAGAATTCTTGATCTGTGTTAATGTTTAAATTTTAGTGCTGTTTAGTGTTTACTTGTTTTAATTTGGATACGCTATCACTATCATGTTTAGACTTTAGAGTGTGCATTAATATAAATAAGGAATGTAACAACTAACAAGTAAATACAGTTGCCTAGAATGAAAATGCAATTGTCAAACTAAAGTTGGGTTTATACACTTCAATGAAAATTATTTGTTTATGTCTGTTTTAAGAATTACCTAATTATGTTTGGGATCGGGATTCTGGCATCAAAGTTACCTTAACTTTCAACTCTTATAAGCCATCACATGGATCTTATCTTATGCTTCGCATGGTGCCATGTGTAATATTTTCATTCTAAAAAACCGAGACAACAAAAGCAAAAAGACACGTTTCTCTCGTGACTCCTTTGCCACGCCACTGCCCTAGGTAAAACCAAATCTCCATGATTAACTCTGAGCATCATCGTCTTTCTCGACTACCGCCGCCGTCTTGTCTCGACTAATCCAAATTTGTATGCACCGTGTCTATAGACTCCGACCATTTAAGATCATGAGCTTTGTGGTTACATCACTAGAAGTCACAAATTTTTAGAGTTTTAAATTTCTTGCTGAAAAATATTTGTGTTGTTCAAGAGAGAGGCACCGCAGAACAACATATGACTATGTTGTCATGTAAATGTTAATTTTTTAAATTGTAACTTCAAAATGTAAAAGATTAGAATTAGAATATAATTGTTTAATTGGTGGAACTATGTAATGCATATGCTGGTTTGAATTTTACAGCATACATCAATTACGATGCTGCTTGTAAATTAAAATGACGCTGAAGAGATTAATATGGTGGTGAAAATAGCTTGTTAAATGGGGTTTATTTATGGATTTGTTAAAACATAGCGTATATGGGTCGGTGACGGTGGAGGCACAGGTAGGTAAGTTGGTAAGAGAGGTGTGGTTGTGGTGGCGGTCGGAGTCGATAATGGTTCTCTAATGGCAGTTATACGGCGGAGGAAGAAGATGGAGTTTGCAGGTCATATTTTTTTTTTTTTTTTTTTTTTTTAAAGTTAAAAGGTAAAGCCAGATGGCACAATATGAAGCATAAGATCAATCTGGAGGTTTATGAGTCGAAAGTTAGGGTATCTTCGGCGCCACAAAGTTAGAGAATCCGGATCCTTATTTCTTGGTAGTGGAAATTCATCTGTATGCCTTTTATTGTGCTAGCTATTTTTTGGATGCTGAATTTTGTTAGGGGTTTTTATCTTCCAATTAATAGTTTTTTTCTTACAATTAATAGCTTTTACTTGTTGAATAAAATCATTGACTTGAATTTATTGCAAATTGCAATCATATTTTTCACTATTTTCTCGACTCATCCATCAATTCAACAACATGCCCTGGCATCTTGTTTCCGTCTTTTCACAGCTTCTAAGCTCTATCTGATTTATCATTTGAAATTTAACCATAGAATGCAATTGAATAAATATTAATCTGACATCTGTATGATATGTACTTCATTGCTCTATGCCATTTTCTGTAAAAGGTGGTATGGTCTATAAGTATTAATCGCACATTATTAATTGATAGTAATTAGCGAGTAGGAAAAATTTAACAGTTCTGATCTATCTATCTAAAGCAGTGGTGGACTTATATTTCTTTGGAGTAAACTTTACATGATTCATGGCTATTAAATAAGCAAATAAGATTTGATGTGGGCAATCTGTTGGTTTATTGAATACTGAAAATGTTTTCTTTATTTTTTAGTTTATTATTTTCCTAGTTTTATTTTAACTCTTACTGTATTACATTCTAAGATACTCCTATATATCTAGTTTGAACAGTTGAAAACTGCTTAAAATATCAATTTTTCAAGAAATGAAAACCATGTAAGAGTATTTGATTAATATATTTTGGTTAATTGTGTAACCATTTCTATGGATCTGTGTTGATGCACTAACAATCAAACTGTTCTTGAGACTACAAATTTGATGCATGTTATAATGGATTTGAACCAGTTCAAGAGTTGGGAATCAGTTGATTTGAGTTACACCAGTCACAAGCTGATTCTCAACTTTTCTAATGTTGCAATCAATGAGATTGAAAGTAATATAGTTGGTATCAGGTTAACTTCGGGATTATTCTTTGGTAACCACGTTAATGTTTAGCAAAAACAAGCTTTTAGGGTATCTATATCTAACTATACCCTAACTTTGCAAAAGTGCAATTTTTTTTAAAGATAGAGGGACAAAATTGCTACTTTTTTTTCTTCAGTGTTTTGTAAAGTTAGGGGGCCAAAATTGCTATTTTTTTGCTGGGGGGCTAAGATCGCAACTTTTGCAAAGTTAGGGGGCTCAAAAGTGCATTTAATCCTATTATTTTTCAACGTTGAAAACATTGTCTAACATAATGCTACCAGGAATCATCTACATCTCATACATTGAAAAGCAACTAAAATTGCCAGTTATCATAACTGATTTACGAGAATAAAGACATGAGAATTTGGTGGACTTAAAATTAGAAATAGACTGCAGGGCGCTAACAGTGTTGACGCCCCTCAGCTGATTTGTGAATTGTTTTCTCTATGTTAAAGAGTCCCACATTGGAAAAGAGATGATGTGAACATGTGTTTATAAGTGGGGGTAATCCTCACCTCACAAGCCGGTTTTGTGGGGTTGTGTTAGGCCCAACCACAAATTCTAAGACTCTAAATGGTTTTTTCCCTGTTTATTTTTCAAACTTACCCTCATATACATCCTTAAGCCTAGATCTGTCTAACGTTTTGGCAAATCTTTCATTCGGAGATATATAATTCAACAATGAATAAACAGCCAAGTCATACAGTTTCAAATTCAAAATTATGGTATCTTTTGGCTTATATCTCAGTTAATTAATTTACATTCATCATGCAAATGATTCCATTCTCCAGTCTTTCTCTTCTCATTAATTTCAATGTTGCTTAATTTTGAAGATGTCTCGGGCGTTCATAACTTGGCAAATTACTTTCCCCATGACGATGATAGAGGAAGGCTTCAAGTAATTAGAGATACCGAATCACTTGATGCATCCTATGAGCGTTACCTCCGTAATGCGGTATTAATTATTTTTCTTGTCCTTAAATGACCAATTATCTGTTCTGTTTTCTATGGCCCTATTCGGCTGTTGATTTTTTAGGCCACTAGGATCTATTTTTTTTTTATCTTGCTTTTGCTATGTATACGAATACAGAGAAGATACAAAGTTGATCAAGTGCATTTTTAATCCTTAGACTCATGCTCAAATGATTTCCATTAAGTAATTTTTAGCTCCAAAGTTCTCTCTCAGAGATTTCGAGGGCTCACGGTAAAAATTGAAACGCCCTTTCTTTAAAGAAGATTTTAGAAAAAAATGTGGGATTACTCTGTCCTATTATAATTATTACACCGTGTGCGTGAGATTTTAAAATCTTCCCTTTTCTGAATTTCCATCCACTCACTCTGAGCATGTGATGGGATAAATTATGCAACTGGATTGAACACCTTTTTAATCTAGATTCGTCACAAGGCACATGACGAATATGGCATGTAAACAAGCCTATATGTTTTAGGTTAACTTATTGTATATGTTGCCACAGATTTCATCTCATGGTTCGGGACAGTCTACTAGAACCATTGATGGGGGAGTTCCCAGTCATTCTATTGATGATTCTCATGTCACAAGTATTGGGGGAGTTGACCGAAGAACAAATGTAAAAGACCAAATCCTGGAATTAAGTGGTGGAAGGCCTGACCATTCGCTTCCACCTGGTGCTACCAATACACTATTTGTGGAGGGTTTACCTTCCAACTGTACAAGACGCGAAGTAGCCCGTATCCTTTCATCTGGTTACCCTTAGTCTATTGTTTTTCATTGTCGATTCCTCTTTTTTAAGGCCTTAACACTGTATAGATATTTTTCGTCCTTTTGTTGGCTACAAAGAAGTTAGACTTGTCAGCAAGGAATCAAGACAGGTAAGTTCAATTAAAAAGAATAAAAATTATATTATTTGCATTGGTTGATTTTTGACTGGGATTATGTGCAGCCTGGGGGTGATCCACTGTTACTTTGTTTTGTTGATTTTGTAAGTCCAGCTCATGCAGCAACTGCCATGGATGCATTGCATGGTAATATTTCCTTTTCTTTTATCCTTGTAATGACAACCTCATACATTTTTCCAAGGCAGTGTGTTCAATTTCCTTATTCCCTTCATGAGCTGATTTTAGAGAAATTGCTGCAGAATATTTTTTCCTGCTATGTCCTGACCTGTCCTGTACATGATTGGTTTTAGTAATAGATAAAACTGACCGTCTGGAGAGTGGTACAGCGGAAATGATATAAAGAAATTATGGCAAGGATATTTTTTTATTTTTTTTGTTTTGAAATTTATGGCAAGGATACTATGCAAGCGTCCAGATAAGAGTGGGGAGTACTTGGTAGTGTTCGCAATAAATTAAGAAACAGCTCCGTGTTTAACCGTGTGAATATATTTTCTTATATATCCCAACATTGTCACGCTCATTGATAAAGCTAACACCCATATTTTATCATTTTCTTATCTATCCCAATTATGATGCCATCCATTTTGATATTTCCATATTATGGAGGGTGCTCGCTTCCTGGTTTGAGCTATTCATCTGCGCTTGTTTGCTGCACAAAATATGTGGCTTTCCTGACGTATTAAGCCTTCTTTGTTTCGGACTATTACATTTCCAACTATTAGCAGCGTAATCAGCCTTTCATGTCAAGTTATGTTTTAATGCTGCATAGAACTTAAACTATAGTAGGCTATATTCTTCAAGTATTCTTCGTTTCGCCAAAACAGTCCAACAATGGGGAACGGAGACTCACTGGAGGTTGCTCACCCTTCATCCTCTTCCTTCTCTTAACCAGCATGTTATAATCCCTTTCGTATTAAGTGAGGTATCACATTTTCCCCTATGTTGGATATTGGGTTTGAACGTTAGCAGACATATTTCAGGTTTATTTTGTTTTAAGCTGAGGTAAGGTATAGCACACGTCTTATAACATCTGCCTGCTGCCACCCTCTTTGGCTGTCCAGAATGTGGTTAGTTTTTCATCGTAAAACAATGAACCTTAATTTTGCAGGTTACAAATTTGACGAGCTTGACCGCAACTCGGTCAATTTACGGTTCCAATTCGCTCGCAACCCTGGGAGGTCAGGTGGCGGGCATCGTGGCAAGCGTTGAATTATGCATTCTACAGGTGATTAATGCTGTCATTTCGATCCGTTCACGCTCTTTTATTAATAGTCAGTGGGTGCTGAATTAAAACTTCAATTTGAATGGTACTCGTGCTTAATCGTAAAACGAAAATTCTATGTAGGAATCGCGCGTATTGGGGAGGTTGTGTTTGTGAGAGGCAAGTGACCAGCCTTGCAGTCGAGAATTACAATTGCTTTCGTTAGGAACAAGTTGAACCTTTTGAAATTCGTTTGCTAGGCGCGCTCGCTAGAGATTCAGACTGCGCATTTGTTCTAAAAGATTGTCTAATTTTATTTAATATAAATTTCTCAATATTGTCCTGTTCGGTACAAGTTTGTTTCTTGAAGGTGTTTTACTGCTCTTGCGAATGTCTGGGAGTAAGACACATGTTTTCCATACATGTTTGTAGTGAGCATTTTAGATATGTAATATTGTTTATGTTTTCCTAAGTTGTTAGATGACTATTAATTGTGGCTAATCATACAAGTAGTGTTTCAATAATAGTACTTGCTTTGTCCCAAAACCAACTTACCAAATTTTTTTCCCTCGTTTATGTTTTTATTATTATTTTTTAATCGTTGCCCGCTTGCATTCCATGTCTGTGTAACTTTCTAATTGTCGATAAAATATGATTGTTAGATTGTAGTCAGTTTAAAATGTTGGCATATCTGCTTTCTCAATTAAGATTCAGATTTGTGCACATGCAAGCATTCAGCAGATACATTATTGGTCTGATGTGTGATCTATTCCGGATTCCACCGTGGTGGTAGCTTTTTAAGTACAAGTCTTTTCCTTTCCAATAATTTTTTTCTAGCCGCTCTTGAAAACATACCTCATTGTGGGATGACTTTTGATTTCCGTGTTCCAAGTTGTTTGCATTGTGTTTGTAGAGCATATTTATTTGGTGAATTGTGTTTGTGGGACATGAAATATTAGAGACGTCACTGAAGGTTATTATCGATATGTTATGATAATGCTGTGAGCAATGACTAGCTAATCATAGCCTTCGTATTCAGTGATCAGATTAGTGTTGGTTATTACATGATTTATTCCGTGAGACTGCAGTTCGACATGGCTTGTCAATTTGTAGAGTATTATGTAATATATTAAGGATGCTGCTTGTGGTATGAAGGCTTCAAACTTAAATTTGATTGTTTTTGAATTTTTTTTTTACCAATAAATTGAAATTAATGTATGTTGCGCCTTTTCTCATTTAACACTATAGCAATTGTTCACATTGTTCTTCTACCCTATGTTTTGCGGTGTGTATAGTCTGCTTTTTCATTTGTTTTGGATGTAGTGATGATTTGTCTGGTTATTGACTGTGCTAATGCCATATAATTGTGCTACGCTTGTTGTGGTGGGCAAATATATAGGAAATAAACCGAACTCATAAAAACTTCTCAAACTAAAAGAGTTTGCCGGATAAACACCTTGCTGCTACGACATTTACACTGCCTTTCAGATATTTCAATTGAGCATGCATTGGTACCCACATAGATCCTTTAATCCCAAACCAAAAAGGATAATGCTCCTCCTTATTAAGAAAACCCAGAAAACGAAACACACAGCATGATACGGGCCGTACTCGTTAGTTTTTTTTTTTTTTAACACCACAATTTACATTCTTGCCTTTCGTGTGTCATATGCTTTGTACAATTTAGCAATGCTCAACCCAAAAGCCACACAATTATGAAATTGAGTTGTTGCGAAACAATGAATGAGCATGAGAACAGTGTGGAATGAATATGCTGCAGGTATTTACACGATTTCGTTTGATAGAATGAAAAGTATCTACTATTTTACTCAAAAATAAAATAAAGGCTTAAATATGCATTTTATCCTTGTAATTAGTGGTCGTTTGAAATTTCATCCATGAGCTTATTAATCTTCTCATTTTGCCCCTGCAATTATTAATCATTTGAAAAATGGTCTTAATTACATCTGATTAGTAATTTCAGGGACGAAAATTCAAATGACCTATATTTGCAGGGACGAAAGATTTATTTAAGCCAACTACTTCACCCAATCATCACTTGCCACATGGGCACCACGTCGCTAATGACAGTCCACCTCAACAAAAAAACTTAATTAGGACCAAAAGTCAAATGATTAATATTTGCAAGCGCAAAATGGGAGGATTAGTAAGCTCATGGATGAAATTTTAAACAACCCCTAATTACAGGAATGAAATGCATATTTAAGCCTAAAATAAAATATGGTAGCCTGAAATTGTGTGGCGATGCTGCTCTTCCAACACATGCTAAGTTGTGCCCCAAGCAGAGCAACTTTCTTTCTCAATTATATGGTAAATGGAAAATAATATAATATTGCCAAAATTAAATTATCAGACAAGTTAAACAGCAATATCAAACTGAATTGTAATTTTTTTTTTGGGTACAATCATACCAAATTCTTCTATTCCAATGAATAAAATTATCAGACAAGTTAAATTAGGGAAATTTAATTTCTCCAATCACGTGAGTCCTATTCAGTCTCAAGTTTCAACCATGATGAATTTAGTAGTAGAGTCTGTGTGTTAAACAGGGAGGCGGGAATTTAAGGGTGGAGATACCTCAACTGGAAAACACATGGAGTTAGAAAACATAAGATGATCCATTCGCACTAACCTATATTTATTATACTCAGATATACAAAAAACAAACTAATGAGGAATAGATAAAACTTGAGATTTTGCTGTTTTATATAGTTGCTCTAGTCAAACTATGAGTCACTGCATTAGGTTGTCTACAAGATAACTCCACCAACGAGTTTGTTCGGTATAAGTTTGTTTTATGAATAATTCTCCCAAAATCAGAGATAACAAATGAGAGTTGTTCTTAGCAGCTTGCCACTGCTACATAAAAACCTGCTACACAGTTACTTACACTAGCATGTTCTTCCACAACGCGGCTAAATGACTTGACAATAACACGCACCAAATACTACAACGATGATGGAACAAGGTGGCATTATACTTGAAGAAAAAGCTAGTAAAATTTGTGAAGACAAGGATAATCAGATCAATTGAATCCTGAAATCCCTGATGCAGGCAAAAGGCCAATGAGTCTAAAAAACCATGAAGAGAAGCCAAGTCGTTTCTACCTGAAGATCACTATGAAGGCAAGATGTCAGACCATGGATGCCTTTGTTATGAAGGCAAAGACCAAGTTGGAAGACTGTTGAAATTCCTAATGGCATGGGGGAATTGGATCACCTGTTGCCGGGCAGAGTATTGGTCAGTTGTTTTGTGAGTGAGGAGAGAGAAATGAAGAGACGAGGTGGAGTAAGAGGGAAATGATGAGAGATATAGACACATAAAAGGGAAACATGGATGACAATTGGGGAGTGCAGCAGAGGATCCAAATCCGACATGGGGAACGTGAGGATTCCAAATGATCGACCGATCATTAGGAAACAATAAGCCAAGTTGCATCAAATAGAGTATTTGTATCTAGATGGTGAACAAAAAAGAGATATGTATAGTTTGTTAGAATTTGAAAGTCACGAACATGTATACTTATAATATTAATCAAAATGAATTATATTATTTTTTTCGGATTGAATGCGAGGTGTAACACATATTTTCCGGAAGGTCACCCATTTCATCATAGTAATATTATCGCTTAAACATATTTAACTACAAAGGTCTAATGAGATCTGAGGCATTGGTGTTAGTGTGATCACACCTAAAAAGAAAATAATTTTAATCGTTATAAAAAGAGACGAAACCAAAATTTTACAAAAATACGATTTACAATTTACATGTGTTAAATTGCTAATTTTAAATAAATTAGGTTGAAGTTTGTTTAGCATATTTGAAAATTTGAAACGTAAAGTTATCACGTCACGACATCCATAAACATCACTTATTTTACACCCATCTATAACTCACAGCCACACACCAAACCAATAAGTAGTGGTACATGACCACAATTTATCAAATATCAATTGATTTTTGACGGCTACTACTCATTTTGGTTTTATATATAAAAGAAAGTTTGACTCAATAAAAATTGATACATTTAAATTGAATTTTTGATTAAATTCATCAATTTTTGTTGATTTGAACTTTACTTATATATAAGATCAGAAATAGTAGTGCTTACCGTAAGGAACAATAATCGTAAGGATGATTAAATAAAAAAAACCGATCGAGTAATTGTCATTTTTTTGTCGCATTACGTTGTGTTTATTTGTTCATTATGTAGTTTGAATGCTTGCTCTTCACCATTACCAAAGAAATAGCTTACTTTTCATGCTTCTTGTTACTTGATTAGGATAGGATGTTTGTTTGTTACTAATTAAGAATGTTCAGTTTGGTATTTGGAAGTTTGTTTTAGAATTTTCAACGCTCAGCCTCAGTTTTTCTTCTATTTGACTTCTTATTGTTTTCATTCTTTTGTCCTTCTTTGCATCTTTTTAGTTGACTTGTTTCTTTGGTGAATCTTATTTTTTAACTTTACTTCTGTTTTCCTTTTTAGGAAACTTTTTTCTTCTTTATATAGGAAAATGTAGTGCATTTTATTTAAAATCGAGGGCTCAATACAAGCATGAATGCCAATAAAAATTTGAGAACAAATATTTGAGATGAGCTAATGAGCAACCATATTAGTTTGTACCGTATTTAACTGAACCCAAAAACTATTCTAACACTTGAGTAATAAAAAAACAACCTGGTGATATCCTCTTGAGAGTACTTAAAGTCATCCACCATCAACTTGGAATGAGTGACACCACGCCTCATTAGAATCTCATTCCTCCGCTGACCATTAAGAAAGAGCCACAACGAAGAAAATTAACAGTTGATAAAAAGGTTTTTAATGACAAGCACGCACATCAGACATCACCTACCTATTGTGGCAGAGCGAGACAAAAAAGTTTGGGGTAATCGTCATCAAATTTACACAAAATTCGAGCATCACAAATTCAATTTTACACTAACATAAATCAATAAAATAAATAATTAACACCAACAATACACAACATATCAAATATGGGCATCACGATTTCAAGTTGGTCTGCGGTGTTAATAAGAAGGGATGATGCTGCAAAACTAAGTACCAATTTATTATCCACAAGGGAAAAAGTGGCTTTGGTAATTTTTATAGTAACTGAAGGGCAATATGATAGTTTTCAACACGTAATTTTTTTATTTTAAAAAAAAAGGTGGCCGTGGCTCCCCCATGTCTACTGCTGACTCCGCCACTGATCACCTAGTCCATGATTTAAGAACCAATTTTCCTTCATATATAATTGCTAGAGTGATGGGGTAGTTCTAGACTGATCTTTCTTTGGTTGGTTAAATTATGGTTCTAGTCGTTCTTTTTTGTTAGAGTGTGTGGTTCTCTCTCTAATTTTTCAACTTTTCTTGGGAGCTACATGTGTGCGGAGGTGCTTGCATATGTTTATTTTGACGTTTTCTAGTTTATACCAAAATTATTTTTAGTTACCTTAAATTGACTAAAATATATGTCCTTAATTCCTTTTAAAATTTTCTATCTAGAGTAATAGAAATTTAGAGTGAGGGGATGATGTCTCTGTCTAAGGTAAAAAATACCTCTGAGCTCATACCACACTTACAAATGTATTTACATTTACTTCACCCCAAAGACAATAATGAAACCCAAATCAAGATCTCTCAGATTTAATACACCTATCTTTTTACCAGTAATTCACATGCCCTTGGAATTATTGTTTTTATTTTTCTCATAGACTACATTGGACATTTTTATCATAGATCACAAAGTTTTTCGATACTAAAATGATTCTTCACTTTAAAATAAATATTTACCAAACATTAAGTTTTAAAAATTTATACTATATACAAAGGAAATAGAGGATTTCAGTATGACTTTTTATTATTCTATTTATAAAACTAAACAATTTTTTCTAGAATATTGTTGGTTTATTAAAAAATATAAGAATTTATGTTTTTACTAAATTATTTATATTGGTGCTATTGAAAAAAAAAAGTATATTACGTTACAATATAAATAAAAGTGTAAAATAATTATATCTATCATTTTAATATTTTAATCAAAATCAAAATTGTGTAAAACTGTTTGTAACGATAGTCTATATAAACTGCAAATACGTGATCACTTGATTAAGATCATGTGCTTTTGGTGTTTATCATTTTGATTGGGATTTTTCAGAAGAAAGAAGAAAAATCAAATTTAAGAGAAATAGGGAGAATTTTGTTTTGACTCTTAAAGAAAAAAACAAAAAAAAAGCGTTTAATACGAGTTGATCTTACTCAAAAAAGATATAAGTTTGTTACTAAATGCTAGTAAAAGAGTATCCGAAGACTAAGGATGGGGAGTGGATATAAAAGCTATAAAAGCATCATAACTTCATGAGTAAAATAACAAATAGAGAACAGTGAGAGAAAAATCGCATAATAGAGCAAGCAGAGTCGAAGAGAGTGATCACTGTGATATCTATCCTCTTGAAAGGTAAATCCTCTTAAAACTATTGCATGCATTACTCACTCATTAATTAATCCATGATTATGATATCAATGTCTTCTCTTTTTGTTTTAAGTTTTCTTTCACTTTTCACTTGTTAAACTAGTTCATCAAATATTAATCTGTTTGATTCCGATTATGAATCACATAGGTTACATCAGTTATTTTTTCAGCGTATATTTCAAGTTAGTGGAGTTGGCTTGTATGATGCGATGAGCTTTGTGTTTAGGTTCTTTAACCTAGATATCAAAAGTTTTAGTTTTTTTTTTGGTTACAAAAGTTTTAGCTTTATTTATATATTTTTTTTGACAAAAAAAGTTTTAGCTTTATTAGAATGTTCTATTTTTTCTTACATATTGAATATGGCGATGGCGATAAAATAATTAAAAAAAATCGATAAAGACTCTTTTTAGTTTTACCTGAATATATTTTAAGATTAGGTTAAAAAGAAATTAAAAAGATAAAAATATTTAAAAAATCCTTTGACCTAATTTGAATTTATCTCTTTAGGACTGTGGTTAAACAATCTTAAAGGAACAACCAACTAACTCATATTTATGTTTGCCTAAGAAAAAGGTAATATTTATGATCGCTAGGTTTGTTACAATTAAGTATGCATCCCCTATCTATTTGTAGTACCCTTTTTATATCGACAAATTAAAACAAAACCTCAATTCCTAACTTTAAGTTTCAATTTGGTCAAACAAATTTGACAGCGACTCTTTATAACTTTTAGGTGAGCACATTGAAGTTGCTTGGTATATACAGATAGCGCTTGTGTATCATAATGTTATATAATATTGGTCAATTAAAGTGTGTCACGTGATCCATCCTTTAAAAAAATATATCAAATAAAACACTTATAAAGTAACATTAGTATGTGGCGCGTTCTTATTGGCCAATGTTATATAACATTGATACTTTTATGGTACACAAGTGCTGCCTCGTATATACCATCATATTATATTTTTCTTTTATTTTATTTAAAAATAAAATAAAATAATACAAGCATCAAACTTTAATTCCTCGTTTTTGATTTCGATTGCGACATCTTTATGAAGTTTTTTAAAATAACCGTACAATTTTTTTAGTTAAAAAAGGGTTCTGAACGTATAAATTATTTTTCATGGAATTGAAAAAAAAAAATAATCATATTTTTTATGAAAAAAATTATTAGCTATTGGGCCAGAAGGAAAATAAAAATTCTAGTAATTAATTTGACACCTTGAACGTGTTTTCAATTTGGATAAAGGCAACACACATACCATTGTACCAATTACCAACATTACAAAGTCGACTTTGCTGAATTCATCACAGTCCTATGTTTCTATTTTTAGTTCAAAAAAACGTCATGTGTTTCTCCAAGAAATACTATACTAGTAACGATTCATAGTGTCTTTTTGTATGATAATATGCGTCATAATGTCTCCTTATTTAGTGACATGTATGCATAAGGATTGACTTCACTTTCATATATTTGATTTGATTTGATGATTTTATTTTTGTGCAACAGAAGGATAGGATACCATTGCCATGGCTTCACCGTTTGGGATTGAATCAAGCAAGGGTGTTTCAGGGGAGGTGAATGATAATGAAGAGAGTCCTGTGAAAGAAGTTGAACTCACTGTGCCCAAAACTGATGACCCCACATTACCTATTGCAACATTCAGAATGTGGGTTCTGGGGATTCTTTCATGTGTGCTTCTGTCCTTTGTGAATCAGTTCTTTTGGTACAGATCACAACCTTTGACTGTCACCTCAATTTCTGCTCAGATTGCTGTTGTTCCACTTGGTCATTTCATGGCAAGAGTTTTGCCAACTCGTGTCTTTTTCAAAGATACATGGTTTGAGTTCTCAATGAATAGAGGGCCTTTCAATATTAAGGAGCATGTTCTCATAACCATCTTTGCCAATGCTGGTGCTGGAACCGTTTACGCTACTCATATTTTGAGTGCTGTGAAGCTCATTTACAAAAGGAAACTCACATTCCTTCCGGCCATACTAGTCATGGTCACCACTCAGGTTCTCTTCTATCTATAATATTTATAACCATACAACTTTTATAGTTTATTTTCTATTGTCTTATGCTCTCTATTCAATTTTAGATGTTGGGATTTGGTTGGGCGGGACTGTTTAGGAAATTTCTTGTCGAGCCTGCGGAAATGTGGTGGCCTTCTAATCTGGTACAGGTCTCATTATTCAGGTCAGTTTTATTCAATTAATTTCTTCTTCAGTAGCAATAACTTGTTCAATAATGTAACGAAGCTTGTATGTGAATGCAGTGCTCTGCATGAGAAAGAAAAAAGACCAAAAGGAGCCACAACCCGGACTCAGTTTTTCCTCCTGGTCTTGATCTGTGGTGCAGCATACTATGTGTTACCTGGCTATATGTTTTCAATGTTGACATCATTCTCCTGGATCTGTTGGCTAGCTCCCAAGTCTGTCCTTGTTCAACAACTTGGTTCTGGTGCGAGTGGTCTTGGGATTGCATCATTTGGAATTGAATGGTCTACAATTTCTTCTTACCTTGGCAGTCCACTAGCTAGCCCTTGGTTTGCCACAGCTAATATTGCCGTTGGATTCGTTCTCGTTATGTATGTGATGACACCACTCACTTACTGGTTCAATGTCTACAATGCCAAGAAATTTTCACTATTTTCACTCAAATTTTTTAAGGGAGATGGTTCGATGTATGACGTTTCTTCCATTGTCAACTCTGATTTCCATCTTGATCGGGAGGCTTATGCAAAGAATGGACCTCTACATCTCAGCACATTCTTTGCAATTACTTATGGTCTTGGATTTGCCACACTTCCCGCTACAATTGTGCACATTCTTCTCTTCAATGGAAGGTAATCACTTCGTGAATCGTCTTATTCAGATCTGTGTGTTTGAATATGTTAGACTAAGTAAAGATGTAAATTTTTATATACTTAATTAATATGAAAATCTGTATAGTCCTCCTCACCATCTTCAAATTTTATCGGAAAATATGTGATGTCTTGCAAAATTTTAAATTCATTTACACTTGCCATTTGAACTATGCAGAAAAATCTGGGAGCAAAGTAGAAGTGCCTTTGGAGACGGTAAAAAGATTGACATACATACGCGACTTATGAGGAAGTACAAGTCGGTCCCCATGTGGTGGTTTCTCATCATTCTGGTGGTGAACATAGCTCTTGTTATTTTTACTTGTGAGTACTACATCGAATCACTTCAGTTGCCTTGGTGGGGTGTATTGCTAGCTTGTGCTATTGCTATTCTATTCACTCTTCCAATCGGTATAATAGTAGCCACTACAAATCAGGTATCTTATTCTTAACAATTTACTTACAAAGTTAGCTAACTTTATATTTGTGCTAATGAAAATTAGCTAAGATTTCTTCTCTTTCCTTTTAACAGCAACCAGGCTTAAACATTATAACAGAATACATCATTGGATATATGTATCCGGAGCGCCCTGTGGCTAACATGTGCTTTAAGGTGTATGGCTACATTAGCATGTCACAGGCTCTAACATTTTTGCAAGACTTTAAACTTGGTCACTATATGAAGATTCCACCTAGAACAATGTTCATGGCTCAGGTCAGTTATGACTTATGATTCCTTTCACTTTACAATTGCGATTACATATTTTCTTAAATTACTACTAGTGTCGGCCGCATCTGTGTCAGTGCTTTATAGAGTACGAGTTTTTTGTTAAAGAAACTAAATCTGTCGGCATTGTGTGTAGATGGCAGGAACATTCATATCAGTACTTGTCTACACAGTAACTGCTTGGTGGTTGATGGCGACGATCCCTGACCTTTGTGATACTTCCAAACTACCATCTGATAGCCCTTGGACATGCCCACAGGATACTGTCTTCTATGATGCATCAGTTATATGGGGACTTGTTGGACCACGCAGAATCTTTGGAAACCTTGGTGAATATTCAAATGTGAATTGGTTCTTCCTTGGTGGAGCCATTGCACCTTTTCTAGTTTGGCTTGCTCACAAGGCATTCCCGGGACAAACATGGATACGTCAAATTCACATGCCTGTCTTGTTGGGTGCTACATCAATGATGCCTCCTGCAACTGCAGTCAACTTCACTAGTTGGATTGTTGTTGCCTTTATCTCAGGGTACATTATATATAAATATAAACAAGATTGGTGGAAGAAGTACAATTATGTTCTGTCCGGTGGTCTTGATGCTGGAACTGCCTTCATGACAATCTTACTGTTTCTTACGTTGGGATCAATTCAGCTTAAGTGGTGGGGAAATGATCTTAAAGGCAGCTGCCCCTTGGCTACTTGTCCTACCGCAAAAGGGATTTTTGTTGAAGGTTGTCCAGTTCTTTGATCCTTTCAAGATTTTGGTCATGCTCGTGTAAATAACTAGTTAGTCTTAGAATAGTAGCTTTAGAATTTTATGGCAAACCAATGCCTTCTGATAATTGCCTATTTTCATCCGTTTCAGCTTTTGCTTTTTTAGTTTCTGATGCTGTGGATATGCTTTCTTAATTTCTTTAATGGACACAGTTTTTATAAGTTAGTATTTTAACATCTCAATATGATTTTAGATGCCGAGGTATTTTAGTGTGTCTTGAGTTTTTTGTATCAAATAAATGCTTGGATAATTTTCCTTCCTTTTTAATAGCACGCTTAGGTAGTCCTTGAATTAGTTGTCGAGTCTACATAAATTTGAAGAACGAAATAATGAGAGGTAAGACATAAGATATCTGCAATATAAATTTTATTTATTTGAAAACTTGTTTCCTTTGTATAAGCTCTTAAAGAGTCTACGTGATAAGTGAATTTCAATATGTGGTTACAATGTTTACAATATGTGCCACAACACTAATCTTATTAAATACTTTTTTTTTGTTACAATCTTATTGAATTGATCGGTGTAAAAACAAAACTATAAAGGAGAAGTTGTTGATTTTTAAAGGAATATGAGAGAAAAAGTATTATGGAAATTATATATTAGAAGACAGAAACGTGTTTATAACATCTAGCACACCATTACAAACACTTTCGTGGTGTCTTTTAACAAACTTATTAAGCATACTAAAGCCCAGTTTTATGGCTTCATTTTTTCTGGATCCATGATCACAACACGGGGGGTGTGCACAAGGCTCTCCTCTGTGATGATGAGGATTACCACAACATGGACGTGATATACCTAACACAATACTAGAAGAGAAATTTTAAATAAATGGAAAACAAGAGAAAAATCTGCATAAAAGCAGCAAGTTTATTTTTCTCAACAACTAATTTTTACTCCAACCAAACAAAAGAAAGATCAAATCAGTTAAATAAACTTGTGTACGTGGTTCAACCATTCAATAGGAGTACAGAACTGAACAAAACTTTGTATTTGTCAACACCCACAGTCACAGTGTATTCCACAAGTTAAATAAAATCTACATAAATATCTAAGACAGAGCAATATCTATATCAAAATTCCTTTCATTACTGTTTACATGAGTATAATAAAACAAACTACCAGGTTCACTTATGATCCCTATAATCTGGATCAAGTTCCAAAAAACAGGACTGCATCCCTAAGTTGGCATTGTGGCTCTTGCAAGTTGCAACATCTTCAATCAAACCGACCTACAATATAGAGCGATCATTAAATACTTAAAGCAACACTTTACGTTTTCTGACCAACTTGAAATCATCAATAATTGACTCGGAATTAATACATACACTAATTTCCTTATCAATATAAACTAACATGCTATCGACTAGAAACTCATGTCCCATCGTGTTTTTCAATTTAACAATATGTAATGAACAAGAATGATTAAAATTGACAAAGGAAACAAAGCCAAATTAATTCTGCCAAATTTCAAGATATAAAAAAATAAATAAATTAAATTGGGGTGGCCATAGCTCCCCAAGCCACCCTTGGTTCCGCCAGTGATGAATATTTGAAGAAAGAGAAGTTGTTCTATTTTAATATAGAGGCATTTAATTATGATTTGTTATTGAAAATGTTGTACCTTGAACCGGTTGTGGTAATGATTAGATTACTTATTTGATATTTTATGATTTTTCTCTTTGCTGCAAAATGTCTTTTTTTTGTTACTCAGCTGCAAAATGTCTCTGAACGAGTATATTTAAAATATTATTTTTAATTTAAATATTTATGTTTCAAGGTTTAGGGTGTTAATATTTTTTTTTTCTCATTGGATTTTAATTTCAGGTTTGGTTCAAGTTGCTTGTTACGGTGCTGATTAAGATTTTCCACTCCATCGCATTTCATCCTTTCTCTGTAAGATTCTCATTTTACGTTTTTGTAATATTTTTAAATGGTGGATGATATATATATATATATATATATATATATATATATATATATATATATATATTTTCTTTATAAGAATGATTTATGGTTTTTTGTATTTGTTAAATGGAAAATGTTAATTTGTACTATTGAAGCATAAATTAAAAATCTCAATGTGGTTTTTTTTTTTTAAAAATTGTACATTAAATATCTTAAAAATTTCAAAAGTTATATTTTTAATATAAATTTTTGTTTTTTATCCATTTAATGTTCATTAACTTGTGTCATAAAAGTAAAAGTTAACATCATCTTTTATTTATTTATCAATATTTGAGGTTATGAAAATCCGAGTTAGGGGATGAAGTCGTGGGTTGGGTCCTGAAGACTCGGATGAAGATAAATCCATATTCACTTTACTTTACCTACTTTGTTAAAAAAAATTGGTTGCATGGTTGTTAGGAGTTCAACTTTTCCATATTTGCCAAGACTGTGACGAACAGTTTATTTTGTTATTTGGTTTTGTACTTGTTTAAATTGATATTTTATGTTTTTTAAAGTTTTAATTAATAAATAAATCCATGTGGAATAAAAGTAATTAATAAAATCAAGTCAATGTGCCACAACGCCAATCTTATTAAATATTTCTCCATCCCATAATAATTAAGTCATTTATAAAAAAATAATTGTCCTAAAAAAATTGATCCATTTTACTTTTCAATACAATAATAATAATTTTAATTATAACTCTAGTTAATAAAACATTTGACTTTTTTGATTCATTGTATAAATGATGTATTTGGTCTATATTATATATCAAATAAATTAATTACTCAATGAATCTAAAAAGTCAATTTTTTTTATAAATAGGACCGGAGGGAGTACTATTTTCATCACTCTCAATTTAATATATTCTACTTCGTATTTATGATAAAAAGGAATGCACCAATACTTGACAAGACATTCAAAACTATTTTTCTCTCTCTTTCACTTATACATTTTTTTTAATATGTATGAAATGAAAAAAAAAACTCAGTTAAAACAGGACTGAGGGAGTACTTTTTTTGTTACAATCTTATTAAATTGATCAGTGTAAAAACAAAACTATAAAGAAGTTTTTTTTGAAGACAAGAAAATGGATTATATTAACACCGGCAGTGTGCCACTTCAGCACAAGGTGTACTAGAGGGCCACGCCACAACCAAAGTCAAACAATATTTACACAACCAATAAAGGTCAGTCGACACCCAAACACATCAAAGGGTCCGACCACCATCTCTGAGTTCCGTACACAAAGTTGCCGTTATTAGCCTTAAGCCACAATAACGAATTAAATTTAACTTTCTCTAACAGTTGTTATAAAGAAGTTGTTGGTTTTTAAAGGGATATGAGAGAAAATATATTATGAAAATGACATCAAACACACCATTACAAACACTTTAGTATTTTATAAATAGAGCTGAAACATAATTGAGAAACAATTTACTAATGTCTCATTATTAAAAAAAAAAAAAAAAACTCACTAGTGTCTTAAAAAAAAATACTAAGGCATACTGAGGCAGTTTCTACAACGCCCAGTTTTATGGCTTTATTTTTCTGGATCCATGCGTACAACATGCAGGGGGGTTGACGCAAGCCTCTCTTTCACGACCACCACAACAAGGAGGTATCTCGCAGAACGCCGGTTGTGGACAACGCCGGTTGGTAACACAATTAGATAAACTTGTTAAAAAAAATTAATTTATAGTTTTCTTTATGAAAAACAATATCCATAATAGATATTTATCAAATCGATTTACCAATTTTAACTCACCAATTTCAACATTTTTCGTTCCCTCAACTGCATGGTCAATAGCCATATTATTGAAATTCACAATGTTATAACGAACATCAATACAAGAAATCTCACTAAAACAAAAAGAAAACATTGTGTACACCTTGATGGTGTATTCACCTTAAAACAAAGGAAAAAAGAAATATAAATTTGTGTTTGAATATATTCGTATAAGATCAATTGAATTATAAGTTTGTGTTTAAGAATCAAAAACTAAAAATTCTAACTTAAGTAGAATGAAGGTTAATTAATCTGTAAGTCCCTAAACTATTTGTGAATTTTTAAATAAGTCCTTAAACTCAAAAAAGTTGTAATCAAGTCCTTAAACTATTTTATTTTTTTCTATCAAGTCATTCCGTTAGAGAACCGTTAGTCAACGGTTAGTCAACAGCTATATACATCTAACTAGATCCCTAAGCTAATTTGCTATTGTAAATAAGTCCTGGACAATTAAATCATATAAAAGTTTATTATATATATACTTCATCCGTCCTAAATTATAAGCAAAAAAAACTCATTTTCTTTGTCCTAAATTATAAGCAAAAAAGATCAATTTTTCCAAAGGAAAATTAAATGCAAAGTGCATTGAATTTACTCTCTTTCATTTTCTCAATAATCAACAACCAATGAAAATTGTTTTTACATCTTCCTAAAAAACTTATTTCAAAAATAACACAAAAAACTATGTTACAAACTACTCCCTCCGTCCCGCAATAGTTGACACATTTGAAAATCTAGAATTTTGACCTAACTTACTTTGACCATATTTTTTTACCAATATACAAAGATAAATAGTATCATATAAGATGTGGTTAGATTCGTCTCGATGAGTATTTTCAAAATATCAAATTTTCATAATTTTTTATGATATATTATTAAAGATATTTAACCACAAAATTATGCATTGATACGCGTAATAGAGTAAACTGTGTCAAGTATTATGGGACGGAGGGAGTACTATGTTTTAGTTTTCTTAATAAGTGTGATTTTTTTTTTGCTTATAATATCAGACAGAGGAAATATATATATATATATATATATATATATATATATATATATTATTTATTATTTATAGTGTATTATTCGTTATATTTATTAAATCATCTCAAATTATGTTTGACCTATAACCTTAATGGACAAAATAAAAATTTCATATAGAACACCTATAAAATCATCATCTTTGTTAATAATTTTTTAGGAGACCTTTATTAATAATTCTTTCTTCCCAGTTTGTTTTTTTTAGAACATAATAATATAATATATGTTATGTATCAAAATATTATAATATGTGTGTGCGCATGTACACTCAGATCCAACTACCGACAAAAACTAACTTATTACAAATATAAGACAAATTAATTTTTAAAAAAATGCATATCATATATTTAATATAATAATTAAATTTCCTATTTAGTCTTAATTTGTTATCCTTTAAGTAAGCATTTGTAGAATTAAAATAATATCAGACATACAATTATATACTTTTATACTTTTGTACTTTTTCTATTTAATTTAAAAATTAACTTGTTTTGTATTTGTAATAATTTAGTTATTAAGGGTGTGTGTGAGTGTACACACATATATTATAATATTTTGGTACATAACATACTTTATATTATTATGTTTTTAAAAAATAAATGGGGAAAAAATATGTATAATGGTGATGCTTATGATTACTTTATACCAGTTCTATATGAATACATATTTCGTCTCTTAAAGTTATAAGTCAAATGTAATATGAGTTGATTTAATAAATATACTAAATAGTATATTATTAATAACAACTTAATATTTTAAATTTGATCCAACATTACAATTTTATTTTCACCCTCCTATCAACATTGATCAAATTAAAAATATGGACCAAAAAACAATTCTCTTTAGTAAAAAATACAAAAATCTAAGATTTTATCATTCTCTAAAAATTCACAACGAGTTTCGACTCAAGATATATCTAACATAAACATATATGCAAGTGCAAGTATAATCAAATCAAAGCACATAAATGCAATTTTAAATCAAAAGCATATAAAAAAACTTAACAATAAGAACAATATGTCTTAGTTACAAAAAAAGAGAGGAAAAACATACCTATGATAACAACTAAATACACGATTGCCTTGAAAACTTCCATTTAATCTTATAGTGAATTAAAGCGGAAATTTAGAACAATGTGTACTACTTATTGATAGTGAAAGAGATTGCTATGTTGGTAAGACATACGTTTTGTCCCCGGAAGAGGATAAAATATAAGATAATTTTAAGAGTTATTTAAAAAATGCGTGAAGTGTGGACAAAAATTAGGTAGTGATTACTATTTGATGATTGATCCTTTTAAGATTTTGTTTTGGCTAATTTTTCTGTAAATAAATACAAGACATTCAAATTCACTACTATTTACTTTGGTTATGCTCGTGTAAATAAATAGCTAGTCTTAGAATAGTGGCTTTAGAATTTATGGAAAACCAATGCCTTCCGATAATTGGCTTTAGTAATCCTGTTTGGCAATGCTAATATTATCTAGGAAAGAGAGGTTCTTTATCAGCTTTTCCTTTTTGGTTTCTGTAATTTCATTGATGTTGTGTATATGGTCAACAAGACTGTGCTCTCTTAATCTCTCTAATGGACAAAGTTTCTATAAGTTAGTATTTTAACTATCTCAATATGATTTTAGATTTCTTATATCAATATTTTTTTTAGTGTCTTATGTTTTTGATTTCAAATTTATTGAATTAGTTGCAGAGTCTACATATCTTCAGGAACTAAACTCGAGTTAACCATGATAAGGCATACATCAAGAACATAAAGAAAATTTTGTTTATATTAAGACATGTTCTCGTAGTATTAAATTTCTACTTCACGTCTTGGTGTTTCTCAAGTTGTCAAATATAATTCAATTAAGCTAGTAGTAGCAGCCTTTTGGTAGTGTTAACACTCAACCCTAATATCGATGGTCACAAGAAATGCTACATTGTAACTTACAAGCAGTTGAGAGACATGGACATGGATGTGATATACCTCACACAATACTAGATTTTTTTTTATGGAAAACAAGAGAAAGATCTGCATAAAAGCAGCAAGTTTATTTTTCTCAACAACCAGTTTTTACTCCAACCAAGCAAAAGAAAGATCAAATGGCAGCACCATCTTTGAATAAACTTGTGTGTGTGGTTCAGCCATTCAATAGGAGTACAGAACTGAACAAAACTTTGTATTTGTCAACACCCACAGTGTATTCCACAAGTTACATAAAATCTATATAAATATCTAAGACAGAGCAATTTCTGTATCAAAATTCCTTTCTTTACTGTTTACATGAGTAAAATAAAACAAACTACCAAGTTCGCTTATGATCCCTAAAATCTGGATCAAGTTCCAGAAAACAGGACTGCATCCCTAAGTTGGCATTGCGGCGCTTGGAAGTTGCAACATCTTCAATCAAATCGCTCCATCTACAATACAGAATAAAAAAATAAAAAAATTGTGAGGCTATATTAAAAATCAGTGGTAAGCCCAATAAGTTATACTATCCAGATAAACAAAAGAGATAAGAGAAGCCATGATGGTATCACATCAAATAAGTGAATAACATAAATTTGTCCACTGTGTATACAAGTACATAAATACAAATGAGATCATATATCAATTTATACCTTCCAAAGACCATCATTGAGATAATGCAAGTTGTCGACCCCAATTCCCTTGTTGATTGCTTTTCTGAAACCATGAAAGTAGTTGAACTTCTTGAGTACACAATCAATCATCGAAACTGAAACTAGGCTAGCCATATCTTATCTATATTTCACATTAGCCCTATGTTTTATTTGAGGGAGCTTCCATTAAAATTTATACTACATGGCAATAAAGTGGAAAACTTGTTTGTGGAAGGAAGTGGTTGCACCCCCACCTAAACACGTAGCTCCACCTCTGATTGCATGAGGTTGTGGCTGATAATGAAATATGACATAAAAAGTTATTTATGCTAATTTTACTATCATGTTCACTAATGTCAACCAGAGAGTATAATGGTAAGAGCAATGTTCCACAAATCGAGTGTTAACTCGCCGAGTTTACCGAGTTTACGTTTTTAGGTACCAAAATCGTGTCAACTCGGAGGTAAACTCGTTTTCTGGTAAAATCGGAATGTTTGACGAGTTTGACTCAAGTTAACTTGGTCAAACTCGGGGTAAACTTGAGTAAAATCGGAATGTAAGTCTAATTTTTTTTTTTTGATAGTTTTATTAACAACTTTAGGAACTTGTGAAACTTGCCTTTTGGATGGTTAAGACTTATGCTTTATTATGGTGGTTGAAAACCTTTATAATTTAGTCATATTTTACACTATTTGAACTATTTACAATATTATATTAGTTTACATATGTCATGTAAATAATAAATTTTATTTAATTTTAATTTTAGGTAAACTCGTACGAGTTCTCGAGTCGAGTTTACAAGTCGAGTTTACCTAGACAAAACGAGTTGAGGTAAACTCTCGAGTGGTAGGCAGAGTTTCTGAAAGAGGCTCTTCATTTATTTGGGAAAACATTCATATTTATTTCATTCAACATACATGTCTAGACAAAACATGCGATGAAACAATATTCTTACATGTCTTTCGCTGACATTTTTGTAAATCCGATGGCAAGGGCATGCTGTTTTCCTTCAGCCATGATGGCCTGAAATGAAAAAAATACATGATATGAGGAATGTTAATATAAATTCACAAGAAAATGCTCACTTTTTGTGTATTACAAACAATCTACAAAACACAACGGCAGTACCACAGGACATTCTGCCCCCACTTCCTCATCCAGAACACCCCCAGGAGATGTAAGACCAGGACACATTATGTTTGCACCCGCCAAAACAAATCTTATTGCACCACGGTCAACTTGTAATTTCTTCATTATATCTGGATCTGAAAAATAAAAAGCAGTAGTACTGTTCACAAGCAATATAAGAAAGACCAATTGCAGGGCATAATGTCTGTGTGTGAGCCTAGAAACTTTTCCATGTTTTATAGGTGCTTTGGTCAAAGCATAGGGAGGAAATGATAATTGATAAATTACGGACCACTTCCTACATTTTAAAAAAGAGGATGAATGTGGACTGTAATGACCAAAGTGAGAAAATGGAACCACCAAGGCAATAAAAATGGTTTGTTTTCCCCCTCCACTTCCTACAATGGTTTGTTTTCCCCCTCCCTCCCTGTTTCAAGGTTCTATATAATGTGGGGTAAAAATACTGTCAGAAGAACACATATATTATTTTGATTAAATATAAGATCACAAATAGATGAAGAACCGTATGATCTTTATGTTCTATCTTGTTCATAATAACTAGCAAAACTCTTGGATGAAATTGCAAACATTCTATAGATACTACCACTCAATAAGACAGCAGAATGAGTTTAATATTTCACTATGTGTTGAAGACATTATCTGGATTCCATCACTATGCTTGAGAGAAAGATGCATATATAAAGTAAAAGAGGCTAGCTTAATTCACTATGTCATGAAAATTATACTAATCAGAACATTGATGCTGCTCAACATTACAACATTATCATGTATGAACAGTACAGTTAAAGAAATAGAACCCAACCAATCAACATTATCCTCTATGCTCTACACTAGAAAGTTTCTCGGTAGCCAAACAACTATTGTTTTTCCCTATAATACATTTCAATTTTCAACATCCTATTCAGTATTCACCATATGTGTTGAACACGGGTCAGCTGCATCCTATAAGTAGTTTATATCCATACATGCATTACTCAAACAAACAGTGAAATATTCATTACTGATGACTTGTTCCCCTCCCAGATGAAAGAATATTACAAACAAGTTAAAAATTGCAAGAAATATGAACTTTACATTGATGGAGAAGTCGCAAGGTAGGCATGTACGGACCATCACGAACACTAAAAAACAAAGGCACATTGTTCACCACAACCAGATTAAGATGGTTCTGACTACAAGAACAACGGAAAAAGCAAATAGTTAGAAGCTATAAAACTAATGATGCGTCGAAAACCTCAAATCAAATAGAACTACAACTCACAAACGAACCATTTAGCAACTATAAGAGGGGACTTCTTGGGAAGTATATCATCCAACACTGGTTCAAGTCCTGGATACTGCAGTTTAGTGATTTAGGTTAATTAATAGTCACATAGTTAACACAAATTCACGTGCATTAAAAAAATGCATATTTTGGTGAATTAATGCGTGTTTGGATTGCCGATAAAATTGTTGGATTAAGTGTGAGCCATAGTGGTTTCGGCAAATGCAACATTTTGAAGCTTCAACAAAATCACGGCACCAAACCCACATACAATTAGTGATATCTAAGGACAGCACAAAACCAAAAAAAAAAAAAAAAGTGACATCACCTCATCTGCAATACTTTGACGTATTCTTCTTTGAACAGATGCTTTCACTTGATTCTGTGCAGATACCTCTTCAGATGAAAATCTGAAAAGAAAAAAAATAAATTCATTTTTTGACATTTGAATCTAAAGATACGCATTTAAAAAATAAACAATTGTAGATTGAAGCAACTAAGATCATAAAATAGAATTAACGAGCAATTGTGGTAAAGAGGTACTAAAAAAAAGTGGGCATTGGAAATTTCAATACCAATTTAAATCGATTTTTTAGGGTTTAGGGTACCACTACCAGCAATGGTGCAATTGCTGACAGAATAACTCCGAAAAATAAATTAAATAAAATGAAAAAAATAATAATATAGAAGCAAATGGTGAATGAATGAATTAGGAATCTAGAGAGTAGAGTGAGAAAGTGTACTTTTTGAACATCTTATCGTGCGTTGAGTTGAAGGTGATGAATATGGGGTGAAACTGAATCTATGTCTGTGTCTGAAATTGTGGGTGTTCTAGAGAGAGAAAGAGATGCAAAACGCAACAGTGTAACTATCGAGGGTGTTTCTGTATTTGAACCATTATGGGCCTTTGCTAACTTTGTCAATACATTAAGCATTGACGCCTTCTTTTTCTACCTGCACCCGTTTTTCAAATATTATACCCCACCTGACACCCTACCATTTAACATCCCTCTCTCATAGTGCTGATTGATGGCTACCGACCGGAGATCAATACGGTGGAGCTCCGGTCGTATCATAGTGGTCAGAGGCAGAGGGTTCGTGGCCTCGTTGTAGTAGACGACAAAGAGATTGTTTGAGGAATTCCTAAAAGGAAATTGTGTCTTCGAGATATAAGTCAAAATACTTTTTTTTGACTAAAGTCAAAAACTTGTTATAGTTTTTTCTTGTTCGTAGATAGACGAAATTGCAAAGCCATCATAAACTCACACACACAAAGTAGATGTACCGGGGTTCGAACCCTGGTCATGACGTCCGACCTAACAATTTCGACATTTTTGTCAGTTGAGCTAGGACTTATGAGACAAAAAACTTGTTATAGTTATAAGGGTTAAATATGTTTTTTGTCCTTATAAATATGCTAACTTTTCGTTTTAGTCACTCTAAAATTTTCCTTCCATTTTTAGTCCCTATAAAATTTTCAATCACTACTTTTGGTCCCTATTTTTAAGTTGATTTAAGTATTTTTTTTAATGAAATTGTGCAGAAATGTGTAAAATATTATAAAATATTTTCCCAAAAGAAAATATATTTTTTTTAACAAAATACAAATTAAATATGAATTTTTAACCGTAAAAAATATAAAAATTCATATTAAATTCATGTTTTGTTAAAAAATTCTGAGTTTTTTTGGGAGAGATTTCTTATAATATTATGAATTTTTTTGCAAAATTTTATTCAAAAATATGAATTATACATATGAGTTTACTTTAAGGGAAATATCAAAAGTGAAAATGTAAAATTTTTTAAGGACCAAAAGTTGACGAAAGTTTTTAGAAGACTAAAACGAAAAGTTGACATATTTATAGTGACTAAAAATATATTTAACCCTAGTTATAAATACACAATTTTCTATGAAAAAATTTCTTATTCTTTTGATTCCTTAAACAATACCATAAGAGCAATTGTTAGCCTTTTTAAATAAGAAATTGTTTTGTTGACTCAATTTTTGTGAAAACCTCTTTGATAAATGCTTATCTTTGTTAATACTCTAACTTTGATGAGTTCTCGAAACTCAACTCACATAAACTTTATTTAATTTATTCTAAATTAGTTGATATGAAAATCGGTTATAATTCATAAAAAATAACATTTGTTCTTATATTTTAATTTTAAATTTTGAGAGTGAGAAAAAATTAAAGTTAACTAAAGAGAATAATAATGTTTTGACATTGTTTTTATAGAATTTTCAAAATATTCGATCTATTTTTTTTATTTTAAAAAAACTTGCAAAATGTCTTCTTTTACAGAAATCATAATGTCTTTACAATATTATTTTATTGGTAAAATATAGTTCCATAAAACATTATTACAAGTAATCTATCTCGTTAATGTTATTGACCTTAGTGGTTAACGTGTTTTAGAGAATGAACTTTTCGAAAAATCAAGTTTAAATTGCTGTTAGAATGACTCTCGATGTGAACGGATTAAATTGAGTTAGACTTTGTAAAACTTTAGTTTGATTTGATAAAAAATTGAAGGTTCTTATCTGACATGTTTATTTATCATAAACTTATTTGTTTGTCATTAATTAGTACAACTTTTTTGAGTGTTCGATATGATTTGTTAACTTGCTTAAAGATTTATTTCATACTAACGTATTTAAATAAATAATAATCTTACATAATTTTAAATAGACTAACGAGTTAATAAATCAATAATATTAAATTTCAATTTAAAATTTAAAGTTTATAACTGATACGTCTATTTGTCAGATTTATTTTTAAGTATTACTTAGTTCAACATTTCTGAAAGTTCGACATGCCTTGTTAACTCAAAACCCTTAAAAATAAAAATTGGTGTCTGATTTTTGTGTAGCTAAATAACACGTCTTCAATTATACTTTTTTTTATAATAAAACCAAACTCGACTTATTTCATTAAAAAATCAAAAGTATGGTGAGTAGTTTAAGAAATGACATCTTTGATCTTTGTAAAGTTGTGAATAACCGTATTCACTTTATGCCTAGCAAATTTAACCACATATAAATCAAACAATAGAACCAAACTCAGAAGCACCCCCTTGTTTAACTCATCTCAAATATAACACGATGAACTCCCATGCCTAGCAAATTTTAATAATTAAATTTAATTATTATTTGATTTTTTTAAATGTTTTATAAAATTATTTTAATTATTAAATTTTAATATTTTGATTTTTTAAATAATTAAAAAACGTTTTTTTTTTTTTTTATAAAAAAATTGTACTCATTTTGCCATGGGTTAACCCCTTGCCATACTCCTAGCATGGTTTGAAAATGACTGATGTGATCTTGGAACATGCAAAAGCCTGCATGTACCGGAAAAGCCTGCAATCATGCAGACACATTTTGTTAGGGGTTGAGCCAGGGCCTGTGCCAGGAGTGCATTTGCCAGGAGCTAAAGCCCTGACAGGTTCATTTGCGATGAACAGATTTGCTGGTGATTCTGCTCTGGCAAAACTCCTAGCAAACGTCCAGTTGTCAAGGCTTTTAGTATTTTGCCAGGGCTTCTGCCCCTAACAAATTACCAGATTTCTTGTAGTGCAATGAAGTTAGACCATGGGTTAGTTTGGTCCACATCGTAAACACAATACAAACGAACTGTCGTTATCCCTTCCTTAATACAACCACCATTAGTGGTGATCCTATACCATTGATAAAATTAAACAAGTAGAATTATTGACTTATCAATTCACAATTGTCCATAAACTTATTCAAAAAACAATTGTCCATAAATTAAATAAAGGTATTTTAATTTAAATATAAATAATTAAATTAATTCCCACAATTTTTTTTTTTAAATTAATGTACGTCTCAATCTATATCTCTCTACATTTTTTTTTTGTCTCAAGCAAAACTCATGTAATTTCATTTATAATAATTGAAGTGACAAAAATCAGATAAAATCAAAAGTATTACAAGGAACGTATAAGATATATGATCTATCAAAAGAGTGAGCACTGCAATTTGATGATGCCTAGCAAATTAAACAAGTAGATAGTTGTCGACAAGAATATACAATCATTAACAAGAGGTTCATATTTTAAGGATAACTTGTGGAATTCCTAAAGAGCCAACCCATTTGAGTGGTCCCCGAGCCTCACCTTATGTACTTGTATCTCTACTATTTTTACCTAAATTGATTTGTATATTTTATAGATAATTTTATTGATATTTATCAATGAATTTATCTATATCTGATATTAAATTTAGCATTACAGGTATTGAACTGTGCACACAAACGTTCAAAAATACTTGATCTTGTGATGTTTTTTTGTTGGATTTTTTGGTAGAAACGTCATTTGAGAGTGTCCATTATGATTTGAGATTTTTCATATTTCTCGAAAGAATAGAGGACTTCATTTTGAAAGTGATAGATACAAATAGTAGATAATGTGAAATCCCAACTTGCCAACTCGGATTTTTTTAACTTGAATGATTCCTCATGTTAGAATTTCAAAATATCACCCCTCTAGTAGGATTTTATTTAAAGAGAGACAAATACAAAAAGTAGACGGTCGATCTCGTGATCAATATTTTTTCATCAATAAATATTATAATTTTTAAAACTTTATGTTTATCTCCCTTCAAATTGAGTTTTTTTATTTTATTTTATAAAGTGCGAGGGGAGTTGAGATATTCTCTCTTTCTAAAACATAGAATCATATAGTTGAAGAGAGAAATATACATATGTATGATGAGACATGAGACGTATATTTAAAAATAATTTTACCCACCAAACTTTATTTTGTATCTATCTCTTGCAAATAGAGTCGTTTATTTCTTTTGAGTAATAATAAAGAATATCTCAACACGCACTTGCTGAAACACCTAAAATTAGACCATGTTATGTACGATAATAAATTTAAATTGTTTGAGCAGTTGCTGAAACAGTGATTGTTCAGCTGCAAAAATCATCCATAAATTTGATGACATAAAGAATCGACAATTTGGTGATTGACTGGTTATATAAAAATGGTGAACGTAAGAAACGTAGAAACATCACAGAATACTATGAACTCATCCTTAGTTATTTTATCCAATTAAAACATGCATGTAAATCACAAAGATATGACTTTTTGGTTTTTTTAAATGACAATCATAACGGTGTTACTATAGCCGATTTGAGATGATTTCATTGATGGGGACGACAAGTACAATTCATGATTTAATTTGCTTTAAATAAATTGAATAGAAAAAATAACAGGAGATTAGATTTGAATCAACCGATTTTTCTTAGGGACATAGAAAAACCTTTACCACCTATGTGTCCCAGCTAATAAATTTCTAACATGAGTGTATACAGTGTTGCAAAAAATGATAATAATGTTTTTAATATAAGAGTCAACATCAAATGTTGTAATACGGCTAACTAATCTGTTCTAGTCACTTTTAATTATAGACCAAAATCTAGTCATCTTCATAGTTTTATTAAGACTGCTTCGATTCATGGAACTTGACAGTATTTTGTCATGCATCAACATAGTTTAAAATTTTAAGGCATTATTTAAAAGTATGGTTTGTGAAGTTTTTTTTTAAAGAAGTGGGATTTGCTTGAATCACGGGATAGCTAAATGGATTGAGTGCGCAAAAGTGAAAACTACAAGTTTTGTATTGTATGTGGAAAAAGATTACAGCAGGGGTCATATTATTCTGTCAAACTTCGTACACTCGATATTAATTATCAATTAAACTTTGCAACCATTCTAAACTTCTTAGAGTTGCTAACAACTTTTTGATTCGGTCCATTTGGACTTTGGAGTGCTAATTGGCACAATAGATATTACAAGAGTAATTTTACTTTATCATTAAGAGCTTAATTGAATTTGGTATTCCAAAATTTACAACTAACACTTGATATTAGACATCAACCACTTACGCTTCATCTTGGTGATAAATATAAGAGAAAATAAACCAACACAAACTTATCTAAAAAGTCTAAATGAAATTGGAAATCACAAGTGTTGGGAGAATGAGGGATATTCGAGAGCACCAATGAATTTATCTTTCTTGATAAATAAGAGTCAGGCACCACATCTCAAATCAAAATCTTAAAACTTTTGATATATGATTCATCTCTCATATATATTCAACATTAAATCAGTCATAATCAACGTGAAACCAATTACTCACATTAGAACACAACAATTTCTCTCTCGAGTGCGAGTCGCACACATCTTATTATACTTGCACACTGTTGTTACCAATGAAACACGCCTCTCGACTGCATTGTCAAAACGACTTTCGATAAAAAGATCTAAAACCATAAGTTCACCCCGCTCCCCCATCAAGTCAAACCAGAGCTCAAATACAACTTATTGGGGGAGTTAAGAGGAGTGTTGAGAGAAACAAATGGCTAGTGATCGAGGACAAACAAAAGACCGGGACACCACACATATCCACTTAAACCTTAAGTCGTTAAGTATATATGTCACCTTTCTTATATATCCAACATTTAATTCATTCATGATCGATGTGAGACTAACAACTTATTTATGAACCCAACACTAAATAGTCATTACTAAGGCAAGTCAAATCAACAAGTTCTTTTAATAGGCAAATGTTAAGGTTAATTAGAACTTGTTAGTAAAGAGATTGAAAAGTATATCTTCTTATTAATAATCATTTAACATTCCAACTTATACTATTAGACTACGTATTTTAAATCAACAGCTTGATTTTCCGAGCCTATGATGAATGTGCATGTTATGATCTATGGGGATGTTCATGTTACAATCACAAATAATTAAACTAACACAAAAATCAAATTAAAAACGGAGAGGAAATATGCAAATTAAATTGTGAGCATCACTCAAAAAAACTATAAATTTTATAAATTGGCAAATACATGTACTAATTTTTTTGTGTGGCTACAATACATTTACTAAATTGTAAAATGGCCATCAAAATAGTTCCTTTTAATTAGTTATATTTTCATTAAAAAAGATATGAGGTGACACATTAAATAAACACATGATCTTCTAAGTAGAACCCACATCGATGTCAGACTAATTTGTAGTAATATAAAATGAGGAACGATAACAACATTCATTTTTGAACACTCTTTTTAGAACTCACTCAATTATTGGATGAAACTAATGTATGTCCCACCACTTTGTGGGGTTCAATTTTTAAAGTGTAGACCCACAATGATTTAAACCAATAAAAGAGTGAGTATTAAAGAGAGTGTTGTTAGCCTTACTCATATAAAATTTATAAGATACAAATTATTTAACGTACTATAGTCTACTAGATATTGAGGTGGTAGTCATAAAAATCACATGAAATACATGAATTCAATGTAAAATAAAAGTTTTTGATAATATGACATTGATGTGGGCTCACGTGAAATACATATTACTCTCTTCATTTTTATTTAATTGTCGTTTGATGCATGATTATGTGATTCCATTTAATTGTCGTTTTGATATTTTAAGGTATAATTTGTGAATTATACAATTTCTCATTTATTTAAAGTCATTTTGAGTAAAACTAATTAATCAAATGCATTTGAAAAACTCAAGTTTATTATTTTTTTTAACAATAATTCATGTTAAAACATTGTTCGTTACATATGAATTCAAATTTATGTTCTAAAGAGAACATATGTTCTAAAGAAATAAAAATTGATTGATGAATTAAAATGAAGACATAATAGAAAAAAGAGCTTCAAAAATATCTACTTCTTTAATTCCACATTACTATTCTAAAATGTCACTTAAATAAAAACGGAGGGAGTACCATTTAGTGTGCCACAACATGGGCTTTAATGACAGAAACTAACATAAAGATTACCTATTTTAGTTTACATGTCCTAATTTTGGAGAAAAAATTAGGGACTGTTTCAACAATTGCTTAAAATTTCGACAACCAATTTGCCTAGTTAGTCTTTAAAAATTATTTTCTTGGTTTAAGTATATTTTTGATTTACTGTCAAAAGTATACGGTACATCGAAGAGTGTATTTGGTTTTTTGTTTTGGTCATTTTAATTTTGTTTCTTATGAAGTGGACTTATAAAATATATATTTTTATTACAAATATTAAATCAAAATAAGGAAGACTATAATGAACAAGAGAAGGAAACACTTCCATTTTTTAATAAATACATATTCATTTATTTATTTTTTATAAAAGAGAAGACTTCATACCAATTTATTTTAAAGGGACTAAAACATGGTTTATTACATGGACAAAAACATTTTTTTTTTACAATAAAAACAAATTTTCTTATATATGCCAAATTATGATTGATATGTATTAGGCTTGGTTGTGAATAAACAATAACGGGTCAGGTCATTATATTGATGTTAGATGAGGTCCTCTACTCTCATCTTAGATTATTCATTTAATAAATTGTTGCTCTATTAAGTAGTTAGCACTTAGCACATGAAAAATATTGGCAAAGAGTGTGATTTCTCTCATCTTTTTGTTTTTTACTTTTTAAACTCATAGCCATCAAGTATCAATGGATTTATTTTATGTCAAGTACACATCTAATTGGAACATACTATATGATCTCATATTTACTTGATCTATTTTTTATTGGGCTTGGGGAAGACCAACATATATAACAATCTCAAAGAGAAACCAAACATTGAGTTGAATCAGATGATATCCCAAAGTATACTGCACTCAAGAGCTTTGAAAGTACACACACATATAGAGGTTCTTGCCATGCCATCTAAGTTTATTCAATTTCGCTGGTATACATAAATGGTGCATCCATTGAAATGATCAAATGAACAAAGAAAGAAAGAACGACACTAGTATATACTGATCAGACAGCGATATTCGGCCATGTTAATTAATAACATGATGAACATCCCCTTGAACCAGGACATTCACTTGTATTATACTTGTCTATGTATCCTCCAAATTGATTTTTGATGATGCTTTCTCCTTGAATATATGAGGACACAATACAAGCTACAGTTAATAGTTAATAAGTGCAGCCAAACAAAATGAATTAAAGAAGATGAATAAGATCAGCAATATATACTAAAATCAGAAGAAGAAAAATACCAGGGGATGGTTGGACTTATATATAGATAGAGGAACATAACAGGTATACAGTAACAGTATATGAATGCAGTGAGGTGTACTGGAGTGATATTGATTCGGCTCGTCTTATAATTAAGCAAATGTCATTCATTCATTATTTAATAAGATGAGCAGAAACAACACCACTCCTGTCTACTTCTGCAGAATCAATCTAATCTAATATTGCTGATAATATTATATATAGGGCAAACTATAACATATAAATGAAGTATATAATGTGCAATGAAGCAAACAAGAGTGATATTGATTCGGCTCGTCTGAAATTGATATGAATATGGATGGTTGAAAATATAGATGAGCCGAATCAATATCACGCCATGTATACTTTTGCAGCTGAAGCCATATTTATTATAACTAAGGCAATTAAAGCTTCTAGCTAGTTAGTTTTGTGGAAGGAATGGCAATTACTCCCTCCTATAAATAGGACGGACCAAAGCACTGTGGAGTATATCTATCTATATTATTATATCTCAAATATTTATCAACGTATCTATGACTTTTCTAGTTTAGCTAGATACCCAACCCAATTAAGGATGTGAGATAACATAATGTCTATAAGCATCTAGAACATTTATCATGATAAATAAGATTCACAAATTAATTATTAGTCCACTATCAATCAACATGCATGTTTATCATTGATTCTAAATAATGGATGAGTACTAATTCTTATTTTAGTTACATCTAGCACGTGAATATATAGTTCATGTTGTCTTAGTTTGTATAAGATAGGATATAGGATATAATAGTACTTACTCACAAAATAAATTAGAACTGTACTGTCCTATTTAACTACAAAAACTTTTTCATAACATGTGGAATTAGTGAGGGTTAATTAGGGGAGTGTAATGTAATACATACAAATTTTAAGGGGAACCACTTTGATAGGTGGTGGTATACGTTGAATCCGTATTTGAAAATCATTTAAAACTTTAAGAATGATTGATGTCATCCTTTGAAATTAGAAGCTCATGACTTTTTCTTAGTATAATGTTTTGAGACCATGACCTGATTAATGTGTTAGTCTAGGAAGTAAAATAGTTTAAGAATAATGCTAGCAAGTAGTAACACTTTTTTTCAACACTCTCTCAAATACTCACTTCTTTATTAGTTTAAATTAAGGTGGGTCTCACACTTTAAAATGAGTTCCACTTAAAGTGGTGGGACATATATTAATAAGTAAAACTATTAATGTAAAAATGTAAAAATTTCCCCTAAAAATCAAATTTGGGTATTATTGGAACGATTCAATGTTAGACATAACTCATTTGGTACTTGAACTTAATCTCTTGAATAACATGGTTTATTTTTATCAATTCAATAAAAATCATTTTTATGGGTTGAAAGAGAACACAATTTAGTCTATGAAAAAACAAAAATTTTGGATTGGAATCTCAACACTTTAGAGTTGACTTTATAGCATAAGTTCAATGGTTCCAACCTTACCGTCCTTACAAGTGGGATCAATGAGGGTATAAATGTTGCAAGTTGAAAGAAACACTAGTTCAGTCAAAACTCCAAAGATTGTCGAGGTGTAATTTTTTTTTTAAAGGTGTAATATTGTATATGTCAAGTTTAGTACATACAATTTTATAAAAAATGATTTTTGAATAAATGATTTTGTAAAATGAATTTTCATTAAAGTGAACTAAATACGAAAAAAATTTATGTTTGAATAAATTTATATAAATAAAGTATAATTTGAACAACTGATTTATAACAAAAAATTACTATATGTTAAGATGAAAATTCTAAATCTCGATCTCAAGTTATATCTATTCGAAGTAGAAAATAATTTAATTTGAAAACACTCAAACATCACACACATATTTTACATATTTAAAATCACTTTTATCTCTAGCATGTCACACAAACATTGAAAAAGTTTTTTTTTTTTTAAAATAATATCTGAACACACCAATTTTTAAGAAAAGAAGTCTTATTTATTCGGAGTTCAATAATCATTCTTGAGGTAAGAAAATTCCGACTAAATATTATTCTAACCAAATAATTTCTCGCCCATTAACCACTTGTGCCATGGTTTTTGGAAAAGTTTGTTTCATGCTTTCTTGTTTTGTTTAAGAAGATCAAACGAAACGTTGACCAAATCTAACATACTATTGTTCCTTTGATAAAAAAGTGCATTGGAAAATTTTATTTCATGTTTGCTTTTGTTGGAATCTATACCAAACAGGCTAGTATTATTAAAACGGCAAAAAGGTTGAAGAAGGGATGTATTATCATATTCATACTTGTCAAAATTCTATTCCCTCTAGCTGTAATGTTGTGCCTTTAATCAACTGTCCAAGCATAGGACGTTTTGGGAAAACAAGGGACATAATTTTCAACCACGACATTTAAAATATAATAGAACCACCTTTTACCAAACAAGAATTTAGCCGCCACCACTTTTTCTCCTTGTGTCAAGGTTGTGGTTTTAACTCTGATTATTAATGTGAGAATCTTTTGACAGGTAATATGCAAATACATTTGTTAACTCTTGTTGAACCTCAAAACATATCAAGAGTCTGATATATTCTGGAGGCTAACTACCTAAACTTTATGTAAAAAAAAAGCAACAAAAAAAGTATCCTCGAAGATAAAAAAAACTAGTAACATAATCATAATGACCATTTGTTAAATCATATGTATCAAAGGGCTTTAGATTCTCGAAAATAAAATAATTACTTATCCCAATTTATGCACGTTAAATTTCTACATCAGTAAGGTTATTCTCATAGAACTGTTTTAGAAACTTCCCCTCTTTCCCCCTATCTTTTCAATTATGCAGTGTGCGAGAAAATGGCAAGTTAAAACGACCGGGGGGAATGAATTGAGCTACTATTGTCCGATATAAGTTTGATATTGCAGAATCAGAAGTGGGGTTGAGGAACAAAATGACTGACCTATTTGTTGGTATATGAGACAAGGTAATTAAACACATAAAAACCATGATTAGTGTGATCTACTCGTCAAGTAGACGTTGTTCAATAAAATTTAAAATCATAGATTTTAAATGTTATATGTATATCATATTAATGCGTGATACAAGTGTACACAGACGAACCCCTAAAAAAGGTGTATGTGGACGAGAAAAGATCATTCTTAAAAGGAAAATGCTATTTATCTAGAAAAATAGCATCAAGAATTTTTCAAGAAATAGCTAACAAGTTTTAATTGTATGATTTATTTATTCACTTCTTATTTTTCAGCCATACCTCCTTAAATTGTGGCAAATAGTGCATTGTGATTGGCTGCTCTTTAATCTTGAAGATTTCTTGATGTTAATTTTTTAGAGATATAACATTGCTCTTCTTAAAACAGTTCATGACCAAATGAATGATACCCTGGACTCTCTTGATGCAACACTATATAAGTCAAAACTCATCCAACAAATATATGTTTAACAAATTTCTTAGAGAATTTCCAATGTTCAAAATATTATAATTTCATTAGTAATCTATTAAAGTATAATTGAGTTAGCAGAAAAAGTTACTCTGTTATCATGCGACGAACTAAAGTTCAATTCTTAGTTTGGAGAAATACCTATATTAGTTTTAACTTATATTAAAAAACTAACTTGCAATAAGATGATGTCACTCTTTATAAATTCATTTCATGCTCTATCTATATTCTTTGTGAAACTTACTTTTCCAAATAGAGCCTCTAATGTCCAATATTACATAGCTTGATATATGAATATAAATGATGGATGACTTAAAATGAATAGACTACAATACCATATTAAATTTGAATTAAGATATTGTCACTCTTTATAACTCATTTCAAGCGGCTCAAAGAGGTCTTAAGTATCTCAAGTCTTCTCTTACAATCTGTATTTTCTTCTTAGGGCATAACTTACATTTAGTAAATGATATACCTCGAATAGGTATACTCCATGTGGAGGAAACTACAGATTTTTTTTTTAATAAAACATGTCTCTTTCATGCCACGAAAATCATCCAAAATTGAATTTAAATTTTAGAGTCCTTAAAATTTAGAATTCAATAACAAGCGGCTCAAAGGATGCTTAAAATTACGGAACTATGGAAAAAATTATATTCTTTCATGTTATGAAGATCCTCTAGAATTGAATTTAAATTTTAGAGTCCTTAAAATTTAGAATTCAATAAAATTGCAATGAAAGTCACTACGTACATCTGCACCTGTTGAAGTTAAATGAAATAGTTGAGTTGAAATGTGAGACTTAAAAAGAGTTAATAGTGGAAATAAATTTAAAAATGTGAAGCAAAAATTCAAAATCACGTTTTGGTTTGTTGATAAAGAATGATTAAAAAAATGTAAAGTGAAAATTAAAAAATGTTAAATATTTTTTAATTACGTCTATAATGAATAAATTGCTTTTTCTTTTTGAACAAATTTTATTCTATCTTGCTAGTTAACGCATCTCTCATTCAGAAATAATTTTTTAACTAAACAGGCAGAATGGAATAATATTCAATATTAACTTATTATCATGTTATAATTTCTGTCTCATCGATGGATTGGCATCTCTTTTATTCTTGCCACCAAAAAAGCCCTTGCATTCTTATACGGGCAAGTAAAATTCAGTATTGCATTGATATTTATAGGTTTTATTTAAATTGGTTTTGTTGGACAGATTGGTAGCTTCCTAAATTAATTTCAGTAATAAAGGATAAACTTAATTTTCTACACTTCGCTTAGTACACTCGCCGTAAAGCCAACTTGGAAGATGTCTTCAATTGCTCAAAGTAAATATGAAAAAGGGAAGGGCAGAAATACATGGTCAAATAAATTTTTAACACCTATACATGTATGAATGAAAATCTGAACAGCTATTCTTTTGAACCCCCAAAACCCAACATTTCAAACTAAAGTCTATGCAAATAGTAATTGACAAAGCTCTTGCATCCTAACTTGATACAAAAGTAATCATAAAACAATATGCTTAAAGGGGTCACACAAAGGGGTAACTGGCCTTATTGAAATTTATATTAACTTACACTACCCGAAAGCAATGGCAATGTGGATTGAATCAAATTACTCAGTCTGCCTCTCAACCTGCTAACAGTATTCCTCAATGTTTTACACTCCATCTCAACTTGAAACTCATTGGCATGTAGCATGTGGAGCTGCCTTTCCAGATACCTATTAAGACTTGCATTGGCAATGTTAATGAGATTAAGCGACTCACTAGTGTGCATAAATTTTGTGACAATAAATCCAGCTAGAACATGTTGATCAGCCTTCACAAGTTCCGTAATGAAATTAGGGAAAAGGATCCTTCTGAAAAACTGAGTCTCACTATCTTCACTACTGGTAAATCCTCTACCTGATACCAGAGGTTGTTGACATTGGTTGGATAAGTTTCCAACCATATAGCAGAGATAAGAGAAAGTAGTACCGTAGGTAGAACCAGTGGCAATAGAAGTGAGAATCCCAGAAGATAAAATTAGAATTAATAACTCGCAATCCTTGCTCCTTGTTAGAGGGATACCCCGTCTTACGCTATCTTCAACTGCACCCAGGCACTGCAACTGTAATGTTTTGTAGGGCAGCATGAGTGACATCTTCAAAGCCAGAAAGCAATCCATGCTTAATGCTATCTCATTTAAGTGTGTGGCATCATCTTCATCAAGTAACATACCATTGGGTTTTGATGATGATTGATCAATCAGTCTCAACACATCACTAAACCTTGACAGGCTCACGAATTTTCTCAAAATCTCTGCCCAACACACATGTAAAGGGTGAACGGACACAGAGTCCTCGATCTTTTCTTTCTCAGGCTTATCTACTTCCTCCAGACTCTCCCATCCTTCGTCCCAATCATCATTGTTCCAGTCATTTCCTCCATCAGATGCTTCAGTAGTGATTTCTCCGTCTTTACCCGTGGTGAAAAGTCCCTCCCACTCTTCCAAAATAGAAACCAAGGCATCAAAGTGGGGATCTTCAATAGCTTCTCCACACAACCTCAAAAAGCATGAAACAGCCGTGTCTACATTCAATAGATCATCAGGGGTTATTTCTATGCTAGGAGAGATTGATGTCACAAGCTGAGATGATTTAAGGGCAACCAAAGTATTTGTAAACCTACTAGAAGAATCTTTGTGATCTGGTGACTGCTTGTCAACACCAGTCTCACTCTTCCTACTAGCATAAAGCGATTCATCCCAGTCTTCCCATGGTTGGACATTGGCAAGTATTTCTGTAGAGAAACCCTTAATATTCTTGCCTGAGATAAATTGCATAAGCTCTAGCACATAAACTCTAATGGAACTTGGCAACTGTAAATTGTCAGAGAACTGGACCATTTTCTCCCAAACGACATGTCTAACACATTGCAAAACTTTTAAATCACCTTCTATCTTGCTTAAAGATGACAATATATTATACAGGTTCTGGCTCTCATGCGATCCATTGACCAATTCCTGCAGAACAGCTTCAAGAATATCTAAATAGAAACGAGAAAGATCCTGGGAACCTGTGCCACCATCAGAAGATGAACCAGTTTCCAATGAGGCAACAGAAAATACCTCTGAGATGGCACTAAACCCACAACCAGAAAAAACCATAGCTTTGGAAAAATTATAAATTTCTACAGAGCAATCACCACTTAAGCCACAGTTTACATAGCCATATATGCTGCCCCAGCCCTGACTAGGGGAGATGATATCCTCCATCACCAATTTCATAAATACTTTTAGACAACTCGTTAAACATTGTGGGTTGAAGCTAATAGTTTCTCCTGAATTTTCCTCCAGCGAAATTTCCTTCATATCATCTGTCAATCTCATCCAAAAGTTCAAAAGAACAATAAGGCACTCTTGCCAAGATGAATTGTCAGGCAGGAATCCGTATGAACTATGAAGAGGCACAATTACAGTGAGGTACTGCTTCATGATAGCCAAAGCATCAGACTGGCTCAAAAGTCTAATATACTTTCCACATAAATCATAGCTCTGCTCAAGCTTACTTAAAAAGCCTTGAAGGCATTCAGGAGTTCTACTACTAGAATCAGTCGTAGCTTTAGTCTCCAAAGCACTCAGCGAACTCAGGATGTAATACTTGTAGACATCCTGCCATGACATGAAACCCTTGGGCAATGAATCACCATAAATATTGGCAAAAGCCTGTATCATTTTTGACAATGCAGACAAGCTACTTTCCTCAATACATGCATAAACTTCATCACCAAAGCACTCAAAGTTCAAACCACGCAACCCGGCTATATTTTTGAAGTTCAGGTTATTGATAAAGGAAACATTTTTGCACTCTTGCTCAACGACCTTGTAATAATGAGCAAACCTTATATTGGCATTTTCATGTTCAGGATGTGCTATTGGTGATGTATCTTTGGTATCTTCCAGCTGCAAGTAGCACTCTGACAACAGACCATACACATAAGAAAGGCGAAGTTTGTTGCACCCATCGATTGCAGGATAAACCTTTGTTGAGATGGTTTCAATGGTTTTAACACCATTACCAATTATTTCTCCTTTATAACCTGCAACTTCAGCTGTAATATCATCATTTGTCCAAACATCAGAAACAAGGACAGCACTTAGGAAATGCAATAGCACCTACACAAAAACAAAGAAACGGTGAGGTCTCATCGATATGTATGCATTTTGTCCAAAGAACTTGTTGACTTAAAGGAACAAGCAGTTAAACATGGACCTGAAAATAACTTGTACAACTCAATACCCCTTCATGTGAAAGCTCATTTTGCTTATAAAACATGGACAAATACATATTTATAATTACTTTATACTAAAAAATAATGCTACGTGACACTGAAAATTTAAGTGAGAGACTGGAGAGGTTAAGTACAGAACTTCAACAACAATGCCATTGAGCCAAGGAACTAAAAGATAAATGGTTTCATCTAAATCAATACATTTTTCTTTAACATTTATGTTTCAAACAAGTTATGCAAATGCTCATACCTCAGTACTGTCTAAGTCATAAGTATCAGCCAATCTTAAAATGTCCTTCAAAATGTGTCTTTTTTCTAACTTTACCGACTCAATGAGAGAGATAACAACATTCTCAATGTATATGGAGTCCCTGGACAAAAAGCGCTCTGTTTCAACCCCAGGAATTATTTTCTGTAGAGCTCTGGAATGCTCAGTGAGTCTCTTTTGCTCTTCTAACTTCAGTTTCCACTCTCTCCAAAATGAAGACTGCACCTTGCCAAGTTTATCTATATCTTCTGGAAAAAAATCAAACAATATCTTAGTCAGTATAATCAAGTCCACAATCAGTACAAGCATGATAAACAACATTACAAATAGACGCGGCATACATAAGGCAAAAAAGCTGCAACCGAGGAATCAACAACTTAATAAAAGTATGAAGAGAAGAAAATGACAGAAAAGCCATATACCAGAACTGGGCGATGTATGTTTTTCCTTGAACCTCCTCTTCAATAGCTCCTTTCGCTGAACGGGGTCAGTACCTAATCCAGAGTTGTGTAGCAAGCTGTATGCCATCCCAACATTCATAATGCTACATATTTCTTGGTAGTCTTTTCTTATTTTGAGCTGTTCTTCTATAATTTCCACCCCATTAAAAGCATCCACAAGATTTAGAAGATACGAGCACCCCGTTATATCTTCATCTTCAGTGACTGGAGGTTCCATAACGGATCTTGCTAGAGAGGCGATCAGGTTGTCTCTTGGGGCAAATCCATTTCTAGCCAACCAGGACAAAATGGTCACCACAGCCTGTGTTCTGATGTTTAAATACTGCTTTCCAGTACTCAACTTTTCATTAAGATATCTTTTGTTACTCAACTCAATCAACCAAGGGAGTTGTAAAGCAGCAAAAGAAAGAACTTTGCCATTTTCAGTCAAGCCTGATGCCCAGTCAGTTAGATTGCCCACAGCCAAGGTTTTAGCAACAATGGAAAGTGTTTCTTTAATTTTCTCAAGATGAACATCCTGATTGTCCGTGCTATTACCATCAAATTCTTGAAAGTTCACGTTCCTATCTAGTATGTTTTGAAAACTTTGCTTTTGAAGTGATTCTACAGTTGAGCCTTGCACTGAAAAATTTGAAGGATTTGTCCGAGTTGACATGATTAATGTTTCACACTGGCCTTGCATATCCAAGTCTTTCCATGCATGGAGAAGCTCACTAATGGATTCCTCATCACAGTGACTCAAGGCAAACCCTAATAGCTGCTTTCGAGAATCCATGTCCATATTTTCTAGGGAAGGACCTCTTGCAATTGCAGCACATAAATCCCATATGTTACCATGTCCTTTTCTGGCCAAAACAAGACAAAGATCAAATGCCAATTGTAAATCACCAGAAACTGCAGCTTCTCTAGCAATAGCTTCTTCAACAGCTGATATGTCATCAGCAGACCTCAAGCCAAGAAGTCTGGAAACCTCAACAAGCTCATCAACATGAAAATATGCTCCAGTTTGACTTGTGATTGCCATCTTTACAATTTCCATAGGATCTTTTATTTGCCTGAATTGCATGGGAAGAATATTCACCCCAAGGTTTGGAAGCTTAACTGTAAGCGCATCAATAATATCTGCCTCTGCCTTCACATTTCCATTACTTGGACATAGATTAAGACATTCTTTAGCTTTCCAGATCTGGAGCAAAACAGAGCAACATAATTAATCAATTCATGTGGTTGAGATTAGGTTAGGTTAGCATAAACAGAGCACTGAGGTATTTTATGAATTAGTGTTCGTTAACATGATGAAGGATGCGTTTGCCACAAAAAATAAATAATAATACTAGATGTTGCATTTAGTAAGTCAATACACTCAATCTTACTTCAGAACAAGAAAGGCTTGAAGCTGAGAAAAAGTACTCCCTAGCTGCTTGAATTACAAGGCTTTCTGCCTTCTCTGATGCCAAAGAAACAGAACTTGTACCCTTCAAGTAATTACGTGCAAGAGAAAACTTCCCAGCTTTAAGCAATCCTCTGCAAAACTCAATCAAAATATACTCCAGGTCCAGAAAAGGAAATGCCTTTTCCCTCAAGTACTGCATATCACGCCACATGCTGGCCCATTCACTATCTGATCGGCCAGGCTGACGGCGAATAAATTTAGAAAGAATAAGGCGAATAATCTGTTTCACACCCTTTTCATCTAATTGAGCCCCTGGGAAAAAGTTTAATGGCTTTGGGACCTGCATAGAACAGAAAGATAACATAGTAAACACGACTTGGCTAAAAAGCAATGACAAGAATTTCATAATCTTATTGCTAAATAGAAGAGGAGGAAAACAATGCAAAACAAAAATAGTGCAATCCAAATTATGGTGACACACAATGTAAGTACAGTTACTTTCATTTCCAACGTTAAATTAAAAAATTTAGAGATCCCCTTCATGAATAACATAAAACATACAAGTTTGATTGTCATAGAGGAGAAACTACCAACCTGATAAAATGCCAAAAGTCTCCCTGCTTCAATGTGACCTTCAGCAACTCTAAGTCTTTTTTCAAGGCTCTCAGCTTGCATTGCACTATCTGCACAATAATAAAAATTTAGTGTACTCAAACAGATTGATAGAAAATGCAACTGAATCAACAATATCTTCTAGAATTTACTCAACAACACACAAAAATACAAAAACAAGCAGCATCTATCCTTGGTTTGGGAATTGGGATTCAAATTATATGCACTCCAGCTCAACAACACAGTTCCACAGGTATATGCCAATCAAGCATATACAGTTGAAGGACAGCTACATGATATTGAATAGCCAGAGTGCTAGAAGAATACTAATCCACACTGAATAATTAGCAAAAACAAGAAAAATAAAAAATTGCTTATTCATTGATGATGCCATCTTAAATGCCAATGCTTTCTTAAACCTCCCAGCTTATAGTTTTGCCCCTGTAATGTTTCTTTTTCAACTATTGTAGTGAATCCCTAAAATGTTAACAAGCGCAATAAACTACCCCCAAGAAATTACTAAAATTACATCATCACATTGCTCTTAAGATATTAGAATAAACATGAAACCTTACTCACCATGCATTTGAGGAAGCTTAGATAGTATGGCAGACATGATGCTCCACCTATCTATAACTGTGCACAAATATATGCATTGCAAAGCACAATCAACAGCTTCAACCTCAGTTTCAAAATAGACATTACTTTGGAAATTTTTGCACCCTTCCTCAATTACCACCAAGCACATGTCCAATTTATTCTGCAAAGCAATTTCCTTCAACCATCTTACTAGAAATGATTCCTCTAGATTTTGATTTGTAGAATGGGTGACTTCTTCAATTAAGGACACCCTGTGAAACTTTTCACGCATAAATGGAATAGCTCTGTTGTGTAATCTTTCAGTTACATTTTCTTCTTTGACTCCCTTAAGCATAAATTTAAATTTTTCATAGTCTGGCAATTCTCCCCACCTGACAAGACTCATATTGAAGCCTGTTTCGCTATCATTGTCGTCAGAATAAATAACTTGATGCAAGTATAAGACATCCTGATGGAACTGCTGCAACTCAGATATGCCTTTGCGAAGAGCAAACTCAAGTAGGCTCAGGCAATTATCAAGCTGCCCGCTAAAATCATCCATAGCTCTAGCTCTATCCATATACCATTTTGAGAGCTCATCGATTGATGGCCAAAGAAGTCCAAGAAAATGCTTGACAAGAGGCTCAGTTTTGACTTGGATTTGAACATCATGGTTTTTAACTGATGTATTAATGAAGTTCACCATCTTCTTGCATTCAACCCAATCATCTTGCCTCACAGCAACACCAGACGGAAAAGACCTCCCAGGAAGAAGCTGCCCATACATTTGGATAGGAACTGTTTCTGGGATAGAGGCTAAAACTTTCAAAACAAAGGGAGACAAAGAATATGGATGACGCTTGAAAAGCAAGTTCAATGCACCAATTTTTCCACTTTCAGCAAGTGCTACAGCGGCTTCGTTAATAGGCATACTACGAAATTTGCTGTATTCCTGCACAGAAAACCTGCAGAAAACTGTGTCAATGAACCTTGAGTCAGTGGAAACTATCAGAATTATTGAACAATTTCGAATTTTCAAAATTCTATCAGTTGTAGCCATTTACGGAAATGTGTGTATGCCTGTAATTCTTGCTCAAAAGCTATGCTACATCAAAAAAAGAAAAAATACAGAATTGTGAATTTTCAATTGTTACAAGCACAGCCATGAAGTTTCAAGAATATTTTATCATTGAGATTTAAAAATACATAATATATGTCAATTTTTCATACAATTAAAGGACTGAAGGATTTCTTGTGTATGTGTCTATTGTCTACATGTAGTAAAAACAGAACGAATAAATAGACGGTGGGGTGTTTAACCAGCTTGACCGTTTGTTCAACATTACACTCTCTCAAATTGGCAAATTATGGACGGAGATCTTGAAAAAACTTATCTTATAAATGCTACTACTTATATTGCTGATGATAATATGACAGATTTCAAAAATCAATAATGCATATTAAAATAAAGTCAGTACTAAAGTTGCTGTGAGCAACCAAATGAATCAAGTCAAACTAAAGTGATATATATAAACCTACTTTAGGTACCATGTGAGCTATTTACCCTGATCTGTGAGTTAAGCAATACTAGTTTTAAATTGGTTCGCATCTCATCTTAGAATGAATCTTTTGTCTTACTTGAACTATGTTTTGAATTTTTTGGTCAAAGCTAAATATGTGGCATGTCCTTGGACAAATTGTGATACCATAATAATGATTTTGATAAAAGTAAAGAGGGAACAGTCTGGTGGCAATTTGCATTCCATGCTTAACAATATGATGAATATGGTTGGATGATAGTATCTCTCATATCTTTAAGGATGTTTTTACTGTGTAGGAACTGGGACAAGATTGAGTTCATGGCTTCCATCTATGTAGTGCAGTTTTTAATTGGGGTGTTGGGCAACTTTGCTTGAATGATGTCCTCTTTTGTTTCTTTGTAATTTTGTATTTTTACTTTTGTCAAAGGATTTATTGTTCTCCAACTCATTCTAATTTCTTCTCTTCCACTTATTGATGATTCCCTTTTAACTATTAAATAAGAGTCACAAAAATATATTCAAACAACTTTAAATATCGCAGCAAAAGCATGGAAAAGACTTAGTTTATTTATCAAAATTGATTTTTAGAACTCTCAAGATACCTGCCCATGTTTATTCCAAGAAATGTTTCCAGCCTGTCCTTATATTGCAAAATTTGAAGTCTGGCCAAGCGAACATCCCATACTTCACTAGAATCATCACTATCTACTTCTGAGAATCTATTATGGTCAGTGATGCGTAGACCATAAGCCAGCAAAGCCTTCACAGCATCTTCTGTTGGTCCAATTCTATGAACACATTCAAAAACTACAAAATTTCTATCCTTAATATTTGCCAAAAATATATTAATTTCATTTACTCCTTGACTAGAATTCAACCACTGTGACTTCAGAACTTCATCCTTATCCAATCCATGACTATCAGCAAAGTCTAGAGCAGCTTGATAATTTCTCTTCCTAATCAGTAAACCATACATTTCAGGGACAGATTTCTCAGAAAATGAGACAAGGAACCAGAGCAACCTAGAAAGGTGAAATTGTTTAAGCCTGTCTTCAACAATCCACTCTGTCTGGAGCAGGTCCTCTGACAATGCAAAATCAGAAGGACTGGATGTTTCTTTCGATGATAAACTTGCTAAAAGAAAAAGATAGCCCCTGCATTTCTGTGCTCTTCCCAGAGCAGGGAAAAAATATGCAGGATCTTCTTCCTGAACCTTTGAACCATTTAGAATATCTATCAACATAACCACACCATTCCTATCTACAATTGCAATGATATGGTCACACCACCAAGTAAAATCCATAAAACCCACAAAAGATTTACCACCCCCATTGGATAAATTATCAGACATTGATGAATCATCCCTCTCTCCCAAGACAAATTGGGAGAGTGTAAAGCCTTCTTTGTCCAGCTTAAAAATATGCAAACATCCTGTTAAATCCAGTGTTGCAATGAATGTAGCTTGTGGCGAGATTAGCAGCTTTGGATATATTAGCTGACCTTTATAACCTCTGGGTTTTAAATATAATCCCTCAAACTGCAAAGAGAATACTTGCTCCAGGTCTGTGCTTGAAGTTTTATGCCAAAGAGAAACATGGCAAGATCCTAGAAGATATATAAAACACTAGTTAGCCAAGAACTTGGACAAGCAATATTTAGTAGATAAATACTGTGTGAGCTCTACGGTATATTCTTCATGTTCTAAGAATAAGTTATTTGATAAAAGAAGCAAAACGGTTATAGAACATAAAAGAAGAGATACAAAAGAAAAGGATAAGGTGTGTTTGAAATTTGAATTGCAATTACATAGTACAAATTCAGTAATAAATTACTCCTTGTTAGTGATCAAAGTAAAAATAAAGATTCCATGTTTATTATAAGACATGAAATCAGTGAATATGACCAATCAAAACACTGGCATGGCTTACGCAGATGTCCATATAATTATTTCAAATAACAAAAAACTTCTGAAATGTAAAAAAAGTCCTAGTCATGCAGCAGAAAGATAAAAAAATAAGGACTATATATTATAACTTTTTGAAATGTTAATACTAGTCATCATTCATATAAAGATAAGACAAACTAAAGATATTGTATAATCATAAAAGTATTATTGAAACTTCAAGCAGAAGATGGAGATCAGCAATCAGCTGCAAGCAACTCAACCCAAAGGTTGTTGATGATACAAGAACTTTATTTTGTTATCTAAAATATATTTATTATGATGTCTTCTCTTTTTTCTTATCCTTTCTATCCCTTCTTACAATTTATTGACTGAACTGTCAAACTAATCAGGTGAAAGGCTATATAGGGTCTGTTTAGTCTGAGAAAACATTTCCTGTTGTCACTTTTATGTACGAGACTATCACCTTGTTTTCAATTTGTTTCCTATTTTCAAACCGTGTAAAGGAAACTATGAACAAAAAAAAAATTGTTTTCCGTATTCATGTACAAATATTTGAAACAAACTTACAATTTTGGAATTAAAACTGAAAACGGGAAGTGTTTTCTCGAAGTAAACAAGCCCTTGGCTTCTAGCATCAATGGAAACAATAGTCAAAAGTCAAACAATTCCTAATCTATTATCATGTAGAAAAAGTGGAACTCTTTTCAGCACCAACCCAGTAGTCCGAGGGAAAGAGAGCTTATATCTAATTGTGTATATCACATGATGTACGTCTTAAATTCAAAACCAAACTTAGCAAATAATTGAGAAAATACCCCAAAACACACATACCAGACTTCGTGTGAACAGCTGCAAAAAGGTTAAGTTCATGGTGGCGGTCAAAGCAGTAAACGTTGTTGCGGAGATGACTCCTGTGTTTACAAATGTAATTAGGAAAGGTGGAGACACCTCCATAACTGATCTCAATTTGTTGAAGTGAGCCATCGGATGTAATGACAGTGAACCTACATCTCAAACAACGTCAAAACTTCAAACTTAAACTCAATTTCCATTTAACAAATAGTTCCTAACATTATCTTAAACCATGTAAGTTTACCAAATTAAGAAAGCAAGGACATATTTTCAAATAACAACAACAAAGCCTTATCCACTAAGTGGGGTCGGGTACATGGATCAAACAACGTAATAATGTTCTATAAAAATATATCATATCTCTGTCCAACTCATTAATTTCTGGATCTATCGACAAACTAATCATGTCTCAAACATTCGATATAGCATACAAGAAAAAAATGAGGCAAAGCAACGAAAAATACTTACAAGTAAGACTCATCGTTCATATTAGAGTCATTATCAGAAAATAAATCTACAATAGGCGCAGATATCTTCAAATCCTTCTTTGTAATTTCTGCCACAACTTCACCGGTGAATTTAATAAAATACAGAGTATCATAATCATCAGCAACTCCAAGAATCTCATCATCTTCAGACCAATCTCCCACACTAAATGTACAAAAATCCGAACCTAACAAACCAATCCAACATCAAAATCAAAATCAAATTCAAATTGCGTCTATTTTCACTTTCTAAATTCTAAATAAACACAATCTAATCACATCTTACCGGTGAAAATTGAATATGATTGTTGATAATCATCCTCTTTACTCAAAATCGTAATTCGATTTCCAGCGGCAACTGCCACGTGTTTCGCCGTCGGCGAAACAAACAAGGAAACTAATTTTCGAAGTCTCTTCGGTTCATTATATTCATTCCATTTCTCCTTGAGTTGATTCACACCTTCAATTGGATCGAAATAAACGTTAATCGAGATCAGAGAAATTCCGTAACCGAATTCGTTCGGTGAAGTACGTTACCTCGAAGTGAGAGAAGAGAAAGCAAGGTTCCCTTGGAATCTTCGTTTGCCTGAAAAGTGAAATTCAACGATGAACAGAGAGAATGTGAATTGAAATTGAGAGAGGAAATTGAAGAAATCTTGACCTGGTGTTGTTGTTGGTGGTGTTGAGGAGGGTAATTTGAAGCGTGACGCTGCGTTTCGTAGAGTGGAATATTCATGTTGAAACTGTTACTGTATCTTCTTCTCCAAAACCCCACACCTCAAAAACTGAACCACATTCGAGTGCTTAACTAGCTACAATAAAGAGAAAATGCAGGTGAATTGTGCTTCGGTTCATTCTCATTTTTCGATGATCCGATTTTTTTTTTTTTTCCTTTTCTGTGCCTTATGAGTTGGGCTTTTGCGTGTAGATACGATGCTTAAATCATGGGATTGTTATTCGCACCACATTTTACTCACACATCCCTCATGCTTTTTCTCTCAAAATTCTCGTTTTTAAAGGTTAGTATATACGGAGTATTTTTTTGATAAAAAATGTTAATATTGAAGATATATGTCTAGGAACTTCGTTAACTTTCCTCTCTTGCCACATTCTGAGGCGTCCTGAGGACCTCTTGTAAGAATCAATTTGAAGTGTTACTCAACGCGGACTCTGGTTGTGGAACTACATGAGTTTTTTCTCATGAAAACTGGAGCTGGTCTTTGCAATGGGAAGTCCTCTCAACTAGCATGAATTAGACTTGATGGATGAACTACATTTATTGTTGGAAGGTGTGAGAGCAGTACAAAATTAACCTAACAAGAGACTTGGATTATAAATAGAAGTGGAAATACAAATATAGAAGCATTGTGCACTGATCCTGTTGTGGAAGAATGGAGTTCTATTAAAAATAGAAGTGTTTGATTGGAAACTATTACAAGACAGATTTTAAAAAACAGAAGCACTTCACAAAAGAAATTTTATTAATGACCCCATGCCCTCTCTTCTGTTTTCAATTTTGCTGAACATAAATCCTCAAACAAATTATCTATTCTAAACTTGTCCGGAAACACAAAAATATGGAACGCCATTCTTAACTGGGTTGAGAAATATTTTCATGAATTAGATTTGTTTTCCCTCGTCACATCCTTGTTGAGGAAGCATAACATCCTCCATAAGCTAATCTGGAACATTAACATAGGGGTGTGCATAGTTCATGAACCAAACCAAACTAGGTATTATCTTGTATCGATGAATAAAAGCTGTCTGAGACACATTTGGCATCAGCTGAGAAAATAACTCTATCAAAGCCAAACTCTGTGATCCAACAATCAGCTAACAAAGCTTTAGTTTCACCTTCACGAACTGATATTATAGGCTCCAACCAAACATGCCCAACTCATCTCTAATATACAAATTCCACTTCCAACTCTATTGTATTGAGCAGAAAACCGGTTGGAGGACGACTCCAATTACTTTGCCTGCCATGATTCACTAAACAGCATCGATTTTCCATGCGCCTAGCTGCCCTCCAATCTTCGAACATCAATTATCCTCTAAACAACATCGACAATGGGCTTCGATTTTGTTCTCCGGAGTTGCCAAATTCCTATTCTTTCATAGGCTCCACATTGAGATCGCGCATACACTTATATCATGCTTCGACAACTGCTCCATGGCATGATAACACACTCCCTAAAGCAAGGAAACTTGTTAAGAGATTGAGTAAATAGCTCAGCCAATCCCAATTTTCTCCAAGTAGCCATACTTTTTGAGCAAGTAAGATGCAAATGAGACAAAAAATTTGCTCCACACCATTGACACATCTCTGTAACGTTCAGTTCCTTTTCTTGCGAACGAACACGAGTAGGAATACAATCACGAACCACTCGCTAAACAAAGGATCTAAGTTCGGTGGTACTTCCAGATTCCAAAGCAATTTCTGGTTTCCAGGTATATTGTAACCGGAAGTGTCCATTAATTCCTCAAAACAAAAGCGATAGCTGGAAAGAATACTATGATCCTTGGATCTATATGGTTTCCAAACAACTTGGTCCACATCCACTTCACGGAATAAAGGAGTATACTTGGAACTCGCAGCAAAAACGGATTCCGGTTGGATACATGACATTAAAGCATTGACATTATATCTTAGGCCCAAATTCCATAAACGAATTTGGAGTAGTGAAACATCGAATTAAAAGTTGCAGAAGGGTTTTCAGCTTATTTGGCAAGCAATGGTTTGGGGGATTTGGAATGCGAAGAATATGAAAGTTTTTAAAAATGTGGTATAGGTGGTGGAAGAGCTAGGATAGGAAATTAAAGTTTTGTCTTGGCTGTGGTTTTTGGCTAGATTAAATGTTCCCATTTGTTTGTATTATGAATGGTGCTGGAATTCTAGAGATTGTATGTTAAGGTAATAAGTGTTAGGGAGTTGTGGGGGGTGTTTTTTTTGGCAATTGTTTAGGTGGTTTTTGTGCTTTAACGCCACTGTTGGTTGGGACTCTGTTCTGGTTAATGCATAACAGATTTATTGTTTGCTGGTTAGCACCTCTCGTGACTGGTTTGGGTCAGGGAGTGTGTTTAGTTCGATCCCGGTTCCTTGCAGCCATCATATACTTTTTGTATGGGTGGTGTGCTTAATAAAATGTGCTGTTTCCGAAAAAAAAATTAATTGCTTTGTCAATTCCATCAGCTGCCGCAGATAGAGGTTGAGCCAACACACCGTTTCTTAACCATTGTGCAATCGAATAACTAAATCTAGAAAAATTTAGCTGAGTTTTTCAACTCAGCACGTGGTTTCATATGTTCAACTAGTCATAAGTTACATCACTCATCGCTGATCCCAATATAAAACAGTTGCTGCAAGGAGTCACATAATGGCAGTGTATTCAAATATATAGCGACTATAGCGGCACTATATAGCATAGCGGAATTTGAAAAAACTACTATTGTTCCATGAAAAGCAATTTTGTAAAAATTGTTGTCAAATAGCGGCTATAGCGCTGTAGCATAGCGGTATTTGAATCAAACACTATTTTTCCTGATCTTCAACTGACAACATTGCCTAATGGATATAACACTATTTAAGATTCCTAATCCTTGACAATGTATTATGGCCGAATTGATGTTTTTACAGTGGTAGCAAGAAATAAATATTTTCAAACTTTGGGACAGATTAAAGTTTAAACTGTTGGGGAAACATCTTTTAAGTAACATGATAAATTATGCTACTTAAAGAAAACTATAATTCTGAAAAAGTATTACATTGATAATACCAAAAAATTTGAAAAAGTTGGAAACAACAATGTTTGGACCATTTCTGCCAAGGATCTAGGATGGAAATGTTTTTAAGCAGCTTCTAACTAACATAATACAAAGTGATGATATATTAAGATAAGAAAGCAACAACAGTTATAAAATAACAATGAGCAAAAACCATAGACCCTATACTCACTAACATAGTAAGAACAATTTAATAAACAAATGCACATATTCCTTCATTCAAATGATGATACAATGGGGGAAAATAGGAAACTCAGCTATGACTTTCATAACCATGTAGAGAACAAAATATTAGAAGTTTAATTGAAAAAATCATAGAAATAAAGAGTGAACAAACTACTAATTAGAACTCATAATAATATCAAACATGAACAATACTAGGAATTGAAACAAAATATCCGGTCATTTAAAAAATAGAACACTCTGGGCAATCAATGTCATATTGACTGGACATAGCTAATAGCAAAAGATTAAACCAAGTTTAGGAATTGAAACAAAATAATAATGTGTCAAACATGAACTATACTTGGAATTGAAACAAAATACCAATTCTAGGAAGTAGAAAACTTTTGAAAACCATTGTCATACTGTCATGAGTCATGACATAAATAGTAAGAAAATATTAAATTTGCACATTGCCATGCTTTGCACGGGAAACTGATGTTGTGTCTGCCTTACGTCCTCTTTCTTTCTTTTGCCTGTGTTTAAAGTGACACAAGATTTTCTGTTAGAAACGAAATGGGAGGATCTGAATCCTAGCATATAATGTCATGGAAAATTGATAGTAATAACTCAACTGATTTTCTCTTTATACTCAATTCTAAATCCTAAAATTTTAAAATAATTTGATATGTTATTGATACTCACAAGGATTACAGGTTTATGTGATTTGAAGATCCATTCCGGAGGTGGCCCTAACAAGTTGAAGTAATCGGGATGATCAGATAAAGGGTAAAGTTGACGTTGATCCATGTGAAAAATACGCATCCCACATAGCATGCTGTTAAAAGGGAGGAATGCATCACCAATAAAGATAACACAATTTCCTTTGACAACAGACAAATCTGAAGCAGAAGCAAAAAACGAACATCCATTCCCCAAGAACAAAACTCTATCCCCTAAACTCGTCAACTTGATCCATTTCTTCGCTTTCTCATCAAGCCTAAACACATCAAGCCTGAAACCATCTTCACCAGGGAACCCAACACAATGAGAGTGATAAATGTCCACTAGCAATAATTCACCCTCACTCTCTACCAGGAATTTCACGTCCCCTCCTCCATTCACCAAATATTCAGCCACTAACTGGACACTATAGTCTGGTCCAATCGCAAATGTCCGACCACCTTTATTGACCACACAAAATCTCTTTTTAAACACACAGATGTCTTGAAAACACATTGACATGTGGGGCATCGGCGTCCAACGCTCTTCACAACAACGAAACAGTATCGGATGGCCATCATGGTTCAATGTGCCGAGAGCGAGAGGTTCCCCTTGGCATGTGACAGCAACCTACCTTTTTAAACCGTCCTAAAGGTAGAAATTCAGCTAGTGGGTTTTCATAAGAGTAAACGAGTGGGTTTGCGCTTGGTTTAAAATAACTTTTCTTGATGTCAAGGAAGAAGTCGGTTCCCAAATAGACGGAAGAGAATTTGTTGAAGTCAAGCTCGTAAGGTAAACAATAAGAGGAAGACGAGTTACTTGGGCAGAGTGGATGGAAGAGTTGTGTATGGCCATGAAAGTTTTTTTGAGTTCTAATCAACCAAGGGTGGAGATTTTGTTGTTGTTGTGGTGGTTTGATGAGGAGGAGGCTGTTTTGGTAGACGTCACACTCAAAGGATATTGATTCAGCATTAATATGTGGTGGCAACTGGAAGGGAACTCTAGGATGGTGGTGGTGGTGGTTTGAGACGGGAGAACTCCGCCATGTCGAACAAACCGATAGAAAGCTAATGACGTCGTGATCGTCGTCGAGTCTTTCCGTTATCAGATTGAGAAGTTTCTTAGGGAGTTCAGACCAGTTTGCCTCCGCCATGATCATGGTGCTTTTCGTTTTTCTCTTTCGGATCGTAAAATAGTAGAAGAGAACCTAAAAAGAAACAAACCCGGTTCAACTTTAAATAGTATGATTAATTATTAAAAACAGAAAGAGATAAGCAAAGTTTGTTACAAGACTTGCGGCGTTAAGTTTTATAGGTATCCATTCTATTAGCGTTGTTACAATGTGAGGTTTACAAATAGAGAATTTTCATAGATATTCTAACAGTGTTGTTACAATTTTTATTTTTTTAAGGAAAAAATTCATTGCATTTGATTAGCCAAAATATTTCAAATACATGTAGCTACATCATCAATAATATGGGGGCTAAGATTAGACAGGACTGTCTGAGCTAACTCATGAGCTACCCTATTTGCTTGCCTTACGTTTTGATAAAACTCTTAGACTTCCGAATTTGGAGTATCGTACTTTCACGCAAAGGCAATCGATATTTCACGATCAAGAATCTAGTATTTTTTGTAGTAGCGATCCTTATCTATCGTATTAACAATCGAAAGATGATCGAAAGAAAAAATGTCTATTTGACAGGGCTTCTTCCTATACCAATGAATTCCATTGGACCCAGCAATGATACAATGGACGACTCAAAAGATTCGTTCAATATCAATTGGTATAGTAAGTTGATTGTTCCGCTCCTGTATCGAAAAAAGATCTCTGATAGGGATGAGGATTCGAAATATCATACGCGGATGAATAATCATTTGTTTGCAAAAGAAATCAAAGAATTTCTTGGGAATCCTACAAGAGCCGGCCGGTCTTTTTTATATGACCAGGTGGTTAAAACTTCAGCTGGATTTGAGAACTCAACATGAGAGTTATGAAATCTATTCTCTAGCAGCTGTTTACAAGCAGTAATAATACATCTAAATTTGCTACTATCATCTAAACTAAAATTGACACAATCAACAACCTTTTTACAATCAAGTACAAAATCGACATTATCAAATTGTTGATTAGAGATCCAATCCAAAGTTGTATGCAATCCAACAGCCTCCCCCACCTCTACATCACAAAGAGGGGCAAACCATTTCGTTCTTGTAAGAACAAATGCACCATCATCATCTCTAAGGCACATACACAGTCCAACCATGTTAAGAGAAGTGGAAAAGGATACATCAATGTTGCATTTATACCTGGTGCCGGTTTCTTCCAACGATCTTCTTCTAGGCTTGTGGGGAGCACCTGTGGTATAGTACTTTGGTTGGTGCTGTGAGATCTAATAACTTGGACGGCTCTCCATTCTTCTAATAACTTTCGTTGTTACAATTTGTTTTGTTATGTGATATTTGTTAAATTATTTATACTATTTGTTAAAATATTTATGCTACATATATATATATATATATATATATATATATAATACATCAGTCTTAGCTGAATTTTTTCTTTTCTTATTTTATCCTTTATTTAAACTATTTTATTTACTACTTTATCCTTCAATAATATTGTTTAAAATATTAATTAAAAAACTAAATCCTATTAAAATATGACTATCCCTCTAGAATAGAAACAATATTATTTATATCTATATTCTATATTAAGGGACAACAGATTAAGGGATGATTTTTTATTATTATTTTAATTACATCCTTAAACAAATTTTGTTATATTGTTGTTAAGATGAATAAGTAGAGCATCTAGGGTTCAAACCCTAACCTCTGCATATTATAATGCGCATGTAACGTCTTTGCTTGGTGGGCATTTAACGCTCGAGGCTGGTGAGGGCGGGGAGTGGTCCAACTCCTAGCAACTTCTAAGCAAAACCCAATCACATCAGAATGAGAGAGATCTTGAAACCGTGCAAGTATGAGACTACATCGTTGAAGGAAGACTTATAAGAATTGGTTGCTACTACCTATATCAACAAGAAGCTTCTTCTTTTCGGTAGCTCATTCCATAAGAACTCCACAGTTAAGCGTGTTTGACTTAGAGCAATTTTGGGATGGGTGATCTTCTAGAAAGTTTTCTAAAAAGCGTGCGAGTGAGGACAAAACACGCTGAAAAGACTCGTGTTGATTTGTGAGATCAATCGACAATCCTAAAAATCGTCTGGGATGTTACAAGTGGTATTAGAACAATTATTCATATGAAGTAGATCAAGCACATTATTCATATTAACTTTATATTTATATATGACATACTTCATTACAGTAATCTTCAAAGACAAACTTGAAAATATTGTAGAAAATATATGTCACTATATAAAGGTAAACCTTTTGTATAAATTGATAACATTGACTAACTATCACATTCAAATTTGTTATAATGCTTCATGTTGATACAAAACACTCTGAGATTTAAATCCTAACAGAAAGTAAAATGAGAGATTCCATTCTTAAATGCATTGATTGACTGCTCGGTTTGCAGTCACCTTATTGCTTTGTAATTTAACTTGTTGCTCATTTTTTTCTTTGGGGTGTTCACTTTTTTACTTTTCTATGCAACTCTTCATTTCCTATTGTATTTATTTGATTCACAATGTCTTGATTTCTGGTCTGTAACAAATTTTGTGTTCTAACGTTTCCACTTTGTTTTACTTTGGCATTTGCGGTACTGATGCCCTTTGTTGATTAACATATGTTAGGTTTTATATAGCCAGAAATTGAAGTGATTAATATAAATGTTTTATGTTCTGTAATTTTACTCCGCCATAATTTTAACTCGCTCCTTGGACAGGTCTAAAACTAGTACAATCATACAAGAATTTATGATGAGAACTTCAAATGATGAATTATATGAATTTATGATGAGAAAGCAAATCATACAACAACTAGATATGCACTACTGCCAAAAGAACTATAAACATGTCTATTCAAACCATGAACAATAAAGGTAAGAACCTGCACTCTCTCTCACATGAGTCAAGCTTAATAATAGTGGCATATAGTAATACGTCTCTCCCTGAGGAGATAATTCTGAGATAAGCGCTACACTGTACGAGGGAACTATGATTATGAATTTATGATGCCCAGGTATGGGTACGGTACTACGTGATACGGCAAATTTTTTTAAAAAAAATATATTAAGGTACGGATGCGTTGATATAAAACATAAAAAAAAAAAAAAAAATTAAGTGAATTTACTACACTTCTATCATCATGTTGCTCCAGAGTTTTACTTTTTTGTACACCCCTCTATTATTTTCATCAAAAGCAAGAAAGAAAACTAAAATACAATTGAAAAGCAAAATAATTTTGTCTATTTTTCCACCACCTGTATGTTTTTGCTGCACTACGACGAAACAACCGAGTAAAATAGGCACTTTTTCGTAAGTTATCATGGTACAAAAAAGATGTTTCCCTAATACTTTCTTCGCTACTTGGCAATGAAAAAACAAACCTTAGTTTCCTATTCTTTTTCCCGTTGTATCATATTTTGAATGAAGGGATCGTGTGCATTGGTTTATTAAATTGTTGTTAGTTGTTACTCTGTTAGTAAGTATATATATATGGTTTATGGCTTTTGCTCATTGTTATTTTAGTATTGTTGTCGTTTTGATCTTTAATATTATCAATGCTTTCTTTTATCTTAGTTAGAAGCTACTCTAAAAAAAAAAATCAATATCTAGATACCTTGGCAGAAATAGTCCATGCATTGTTGTTTTTTTTTTTTCTTTTCAAAATTATGGTATTATCAATGTAATTCTTTCAAAGAAGGATAGCACACTAAGTTATCATGGTACAAAAAAGATATTTCCCCTATAGTGTAATTTTGTCCCAACATTTGAAAAAAGGCTTAATTACTTAATTACTGTTTTGACCTCCGAATTATCTAAATGTTGTGATTTTGGCCTCCTAAAAAAACAACTCTTTTGGAGCCTTCTATATTTACCCCACTTTATAGTTTTGGCCCACAGGTCAATTTTGACCCAGTCAACACTGACGTGACGCCACATGTGTAATTTTTAATTTTAAAATATATAAAAATGTCACGTGTGTAATGCTTTAATTATTTTTTTAATATTTTTTATTTTGTAATTAAAAAATATTTTTTATTTTTTTAATAAAAAAATTGTAATTAAAAAAACAAAACAAAAATAAAAAATTACTTTTTATTTTATTTTTGTAATTAAAAAACAAAAAAAATACTTTTTTATTTTTTGTAATTAAAAAAAATTATTTTTTTAATTACAAAAATAATAAAAATATTTATTTTTTAATTAACACATTTACACGTGACATTTTTATTTATTTTTTAAATAAAAATTACATATGTGGCGTCCATGAGTGCGTCACGTTTGCATTGACTGAGGGGCCAAAATTGCAAAAGGGGGTAAACATAGAGGGCTTGGAAAGAGTTGTTTTTTCAGAGGGTCAAAATCACAACATTTAGATACTCAGAGGACCAAAACAATAATTAAGCCTTGAAAATAATAACTTTTTGCTCTCGCATCAGATTTGTCCCAACATTTGAAAATATTAATTTTTTGCTCTCGCAACACAAACATCAATCTTGCTAAAATATATTGTTGAGGTAATTTTTAGGAATCTAAAATAGTCATAAAATTAACCATCATGTGACTCTTTGCTGCAACAATTTCCTTTTGAGATCAGTGATGTAACTCGTGACTAGTAGAGCATATGAAACTGTTTGCTGAGTTGAAAAACTCAGCTCAGAATGTCATTGTGCTGCTTGCAAGATTTTGAGAAGATGTGCCGTTAAATGTGTTTTAGCACCTTATTTTTCTCCCATTGAACCTGCCAAGTTTACCATTTTAAAAAGTCTAGCTAGAAAACAAGTTTAAATGAATTATAATTGCTAGCTTCAAAGACTCCAATAAATGGTAAACTTGACAGGTCCAATGAGAGAAAAACAAGGTGTCAAAACACATTTATCAGCACATCTTCTCAAAATCTTTCAACTCAACAAACAGTTTCATATGCTCAACTAGTCATGAGTTACATCACTCATCAATAAATGGTTAATTTTATGACTATTTTAGATTCCTAATAATTACCTCAACGATATATTTTGGCAAGATTGATGTTTCAGCAGCGAGCAAAAAATTAATATTTTCAAATGTTGGGACAAATCTGCTGCGAGAGCAAAAATTTAATATTTTCAAATATTGGGACAAATTACATTATAGGGGAAACATCTTTTTTGTACCATAAGTTAGTGCTATCCTTCCCTGAAAGAATTACATTGATAATACCATAATTTTGAAAAATAAAAAAACAACAATGCAGGTACCATTTCTGCCAAAGTATCTAGATATTGATTATTATTATTTTGAGTAGCTTCTAACTAAGATAAACGAAAGCGTTGATAATATTAAAGATGAAAACGACAACAATACTAAAATAACAATGAACAAAAGCCATAAGCCATATATACTTACTATAACAGAGTAACAACTAACAACAATTTAATAAACCAATGCACACAATCCCTTCATTCAAATTATGATACAACGGGAAAAAGAATAGGAAACTAAGGTTTGTTTTTTCATTGCCAAGTAACGAAGAAAGTATTAGAAGATTCATTGAAAAAATAACAGAAATGAAGAGTGAAAAACACAGGTTTGTTATTGTTGTTGTTGAAGAGTGAGAATCAATAACCAGTTAGTAATTACTCGGTAAAACTCTTTATATTGCATCAAACATAAACAATACTAGGAATTGAAAAAAATACAAAGTCTTATAGGAAATAGAACACTTTTTGGCAATCACTACTTATTGTCGGTACATAAATAACAGCAAAAGATTAAACCAAATCGAGGAATTGAAACAGAATACTAATAATGTATCAAACATGAATAGTACTATGAATTGAAACAATATACCAAATCTTCAATGAAAGAGAAAACTTTTGAAAACATTGTCATTGTCACAACATAAATAATAGGCAAAAGATAAACCAAGTCTAGGAATTGAAACTAAATACCAAGTCTTCAAGGAAATAAAACTTTTGAAAATCATTGCCTTGACATAAATAATAGTAAAATCTTGCCCCTGTTTTGATCATGAACCTGGTGCTGTGCCCGTCTCTCACGACTACATCTTTCTTTCTCTTGCTCCTATATAAAGTGACAAGGTTTTACGTTAGAAACCAAATGAGAATATTCAAAACCTAATAAATAATGTCATGGAAAATTGATTTTCTATCTCTAATACGGAGAATCGCACATAATTTATGCACACAAAAGGAAGACATGGTTAAAAAGTTTATCTAATCTACGAAAGGAAACTAAACACAATAATGCAATATCAAAATGACATTAGGAACCTCATAGTGCAAGATAACATACTCTTTCTATGGACCCTGGAGCATGTTGATGACCCACTCCGGAGGTGGCCCGAACAAGCTTAAGTATTCTGGATAATCAGACAAAAGGGATAGCCGACATTGATCCAAGTGAAAAACACACATCCCACATGCCATGTCGTCAAAACAGTGAAAGGCTTCATCAATAAAGATAACACAATTTCCTTTGGCAACAGACAAATCTGAAGCAGAAGCAGAAAACGAACATCCATTCCCCAAGAACAGAATTCTATCCCCTAAACTTGTCAACTTGACCCATTCTTTCTCCTTCTCGTCAAGTCTGAACACATCAAGCTTTAAACCATCTTCACCGGGGAACCCAAAACAATGAGAGTCATAGATGTCCACTAGCAACAACTCACCCTCACTCTCCACCAGAAATTTCATGTCCCCTCCATCCACATATTCAGCCACTAATTGGATACTATAGTGCGGTCCAAAAGCAACTGTCCGTCCAATTTTATTGACTGCATAAATCCGATCTTTAAACTCGCAGATGTCCATAAAGTGGGTTGACATGCAGGGGATCTGTGTCCAACGCTCTTCCCGGCAATGGAACAGTATTGGATGGCCTTCATGGTTCAGTGTGCCGAGAGCTAGCGGATTCTTTCCACCACAGGTGACTGCAGCAACCTTTTCTAGCCTTTGATTACTAACTATAACTCCCTTTTTTCTCAATGCACGTCTTTCATGTCGTAACATCAACCGATGGAAGCCCTCGGGCCTTGGCAACATCAACTGATGGAAGCCCTCGGGCGTTGGCAACACATGGAAGGCCTCGGGCGTTGGCAACGGTTCTTTGTCCCAGTCAATGACGAAGTCGGTTCCCAGAAAAACAACGTCAGAAAATTTGTTGAAGTCAAGCACGTAAGGGAAGTGATAAGGGGGAGGTGATTCGCCTGAGAGGAGTGGGTGGAAGAGTTGCGTTTTGCCACGTGGGTTTTGGGTGATTCTAATCAACCAGGGGCGGAGGGGGGTTTCTTCTTCTTGTTGTGGTGGGGGTGGTTTGATGAGGAAGAGGATGTATTTGAAGAGGTAACGGGGTGCTAAATTGTTAAAAGGTGGTAACTTCAAAGGTAATATCAATTGATGGTGCTTATTTGAGATGGAAGAGCGCCGCCACGGCGAACAAACAGATCGAAAACGAATGAGATCGAGATCGTTGTTGATTCGTTTTGATATCAAATTGAGAAGATCGTTAGGAAGTTCAGACCAATCGGCCGCCGTCATTGATGATTCTCTTCTCTGTTCTTCCTTCTTAACAAAGCAGAACCCTAACCCTAACAATGAAACTGTTCCACGGTAATTCACTCCCAAACAAGAGTGTATTGGATTATGATTTTTTTTAAAAGACTCCTTTTTTATGAAAAAGTTTGGTGGTATTCAAGGAGACTTTTTGCAACTTCAACAAAACTCTTTGTCATTTACAAAAATTCTGTGTTATTCAAATCAAAACTCTTTTGTCATTTTAAAAAAAAAGTTTTGTGGTATTCGATCAAAACTCTCTTTCACTAAAGATTGTTTAGTAAATTGGATTTTGTGAGATTTTCTAGTAAAAATTTTCAAATTTTCAAAAATTATTTAATAAATTGGATTATGTGAGATTTTCTAGTGAAATTTTAACATGAAAAAGTCTTTCGTGAAAACTTGAGTTTTTTTAGATTGTTTTTTCTTTTAAGATTTTACTACCCCTCTTCTTAAAAAAAACAAGATTTTACTACTACTACTCTCTCTTTTCTTCTCTCTTGTAAAAAAAATAAAAATAAATAAAAGAGTATATGTATATTGTGAAAGATAGTGTGTTATAAACATTTTTTTTCAATGAGTCCTTAAAATTCATAAAATCTTTTGAAATTTTATAAATTCAAAAAATCATTTCAAATCCTTTAAAATCTTATGTAAATGCATTGAAATCAAATTGTAAATTTTGGGGTGGTATTGACTTATGACTTAGGAGTGTACTCATCCTCAAAATTTTAGGTTCGATTTTCTTTGATGTCAATTTAAATGAACTAATTTAGCTTTTTAAAAAAACAAAAATATAAACTACACTCAAGTATTTAAATAGATTAGAATATCATACTAACCAGTAACCAAGTGATTGAACTCAACTAATTATTGAACAGCACCAAGGTTGAATGGTTTGGAAGAGTCAAAATTTGACTTGGATTAACAAGGGAATGTGAGATTAATAAGATTGAACTTTATTAACCAATATTATAGGTTTGATCCAAGTGGTAAGTGACTTAGACCCTTTAAACATGTGGTTAGGGGTACAATTTCTGACTTATGCATATAAACCGACTTATACAAAATTCTCACAAATTTTCAATTTCAAGAAAATTGATTCGAATCAAGCGAAAGTTGATTTAAATCACATGTGTTCTAACGAAAAAATAAACAACCATGCTCGCGATGGGATTTCGCACGAAATTTTCACGAAAATTGTTTTGATATATATTTCTTTCTTCTATATAACTTCTTTTGATCAATTTTTTCTCTACAAAGCTACTACTAATAAATAGAGACAAAAAAGAAAAAGAACAGGTGCACAGTTGAAATATTTATTATGGTATGTGGTTTCATAAGCTTTGATATATTATGTAGTCTTTGCAGGTGATGGCAACTTCCATGAATCATTTAGACTTTGAAGAAAGTAACTTGAAGTTCAGGGGATGACACATAAGAGAATTCAAATTAACAAAATGGAAGTTCAGGTGATCAAATTTTACAATGCTCATCCTCTCAAAAAAGTTTACAACGCTCTATTAGCTAGCGAAAATTTTGTTTTACAACGCTCGTGAAATATTCTTGATAAATTTTGTCGCTATATTAAGCATTTCTCAAAAGGCTTCTATGCATCTTGGTTGCTCATCTGATGTGAAAAGGCTTCTATGCATCTTGGTTGTTCATCTGCATTCAACACTTAATCCTTTTCTTTTTTGTGCATACGAACCACTATCGCAAAAACCTTTCATATTTTCAAAACTACCTCAGACATCATAACCCTTCACAACCACCCTCTTAACCATCTTCATCTTCTTCAAATTCCCTCTTTCTTCATAACTCATTCAAGAAACTGAACCTCAATACTTCTTTTCCCCTCATTTTCGTTTTTCACCAATGGCACCCAAGTTTGTTGACAAAAAGGGTAAAGTCTCAAGACATTACCAGTCCCTCACATTTGCTCACCAATCCCTCTGAAGCAAGCGGATTTAATTCAAGGATTGTTGCTAAAATGAACTACTATAAAGACAATAAGAAAAATTGATACAATCATGAATTAGCTAGCACTCTAAATTTCAAATGAATTTTTGATGAGAAATTAAGTCATGCAACAACAAGATAAACATCACCACCAAAAGAACTATAAACATGTCTATTTAAACCAAGAATAATATAGGTAAGAACCTGCATTCTCACATGAATCAAGCTTACAAGAATCAATAGTTGAAAAATCCTAAAACTCGACCACCTTGTATTTTTAGATTTAACTTCTTTTTTTTTTTTTGCAAAATAAGTTATTTGATACATTTGGTAAAAAAGAAACTATTTTATACATTATTACAAGGTTCAAACCTCTACTAAATGATGAAAGAAACACTGACATTTAAAAATACAAATGTTAAAGAACTAAAGAAGGAGTTAAAAAAAAAAAAAGGTATAGAATAAGAGCATCTGAAAGTTTAATTAGTAAAATAGCTTGCATGCCTGCAGAACAAAACAGCAAGATTGGATCCTATCTATAGATCTCCGATTGATTTTACATGTTTGAGGGAAAAATTTAATTACTTGCAGATGTTGAATACTGCCGCAGCTTTATGGAACTCGTAGGCCGTTTTCCTTTAATATCTCTCTGACTCGATATTTGAAGGCTCTATGGAAAACCTCTAAACAGAGAAATCTAAAATTAACTTGATGCTAATGTGACACTTATAGCCACAGAGAACTCGAACTCTAGATGCTACATAAAAAAAATAAAAAAAAATCCATCTCTACTACAGAGAATTACATTTCTGCTATAATCCGTTTCGGCAACATTACCTCTAAAATCCTAACAATCCCTGGACCATTTCTGCTATGGTATCTAGAGATGGAATTTTTTTGAAGTAGCTTTTAACTAAGATAAAATAAAGTGATGAAAACATTAACATAAGAAAGCAACAACAGTAATAAAATAACAATGAACAAAAAGCAAAAATGATATGTAGTTAGTAACATAATAAGAACAATTTAGTAAGCTAATACACAGGAATCCCTTCATTCAAATGATGATACAGTGAAGAATAAATAAAGGAAACTCAGTTATGTTTTTCATTACCAAGTACAGAGGGAAATATTAGAAGATTTGTTGTGGAAAATCACAGCTATAAAGAGTGACAGTCAATTATCTGTTAGAAATTACTGATTGGAACCCTTTATAATGTATCAAACATGAGAAGTATCAGGAATTGAAACAAAATACCAAGTCTACTAACATTTGAAAAAAAAATACCAAGTGTTCTAGGAAATATAACATTTTTGGCAATTACTGTCATGTTCTCATGACATAACAATAGTAAAATATTAAATTTGCTATTTCCATGTTTTGCACATGAACCCAATGTTGTGTCTGTCTCACCACCACCTCTTTCTTTCTCTTACCCTGTTTAAAGTGACAAGGTTTTATGTTAGAAACTAAATGAGACAATCCAAAACCTAATAAATAATGTCATGGAAAATTCATAAGTAATAAGTCAATTGATTTTCTATCTATAATACTAAGAATTGAACATGATTTATGCACACACAAGGAAAACACAGCCAAAAAGTTTATCTAATCAATGAAAGGAAACTATGCACAGTAATGCAATATCACAATCACATTAGGAACCTTGCAATGCAAGATAACTTACATTTTTATGAATGCTGCAGCATTTTTACAATCCACTCCGGAGGTGGCCAGAACAAGTTTAAATGGTGAGGATGATCAGACAAAGGAGAAAGAGAACCTCCATCCAAATGTAAAAGACACATGCCGCGACCAGAGGGGAGGAAGGTTTCATCAACAATGATGACACAATTCCCTTCAGCAATAGACAAATCCGAAGCAGAGGCAGAAAACGAACATCCATTCCCTAAGAACAAAACTCTATCCTCTAAACTCGTCAACTTGACCCATTTCTTCTCCTTCTCATCAAGCCTAAACACATCAAGCCTAAAACCAAAAATGTCATAGATGTTGACTAGCAATAACTCCCCCTCACTCTCTACCAGGAATTTCATGTTCCCTCCATCCACCAAACGTTCAGCCACTAATTCGACACTAGAGTCCTCCAGTCCAATTGCAACTGTCCGACCAAATTTGTTGACAGCACAAAACCGATCTTTAAACATGCAAATGTCTTTAAAGTTCATTGACATGTCGTCAGAGATCAGCGTCCAATGCTCATCACCGCAACGGAGCAATACCGGATGTCCTAAATAGTTCAATGTGCCAAGAAGAGGTTTTCCCCCGATATCAGACTAAGAAGATCTTTAGGGAGTTTAGACCAGTCTGCCTCGGACAGGGATGCTTCTCTTCTTTTCTTTTCTATTGTTAAACAGCAAAACATAACCCTAAAAAAAGTGCTCCACCGTTGAAATTTGTTTACGTAGTCTTTGGCAATAACATTTGAGGTCATGTTTGGATTGATAAGATGAAATGGTGTAGGATGGAATCTATGCTCTATTTATATACAAGGAAATATATAATTTTGGATTGACTTTTTTAGCCCAATGAGTTTTGGAAGTTTTTTTCCCTTATAAAATAAGAAAATTGTTCTTCACACTTTACACAATGCTAAGAAACACCATAAAATGATAAATTTAACCTCAATTTCCCTTTAGCAGTTAACTGCAGTCAGTTAAAATCTATCTGAAGTTAACTGCCAATGATGTTATATTGGTATTTTTGTGGTGTTTCCTATCAATCTTTGATGTGGGAACAACAATTTTCATAAAATAAAAGTGTTTTATATGACGAAAATTGCTCTATGTAAGCCCTTTCTTTTGCTCATGTGCCCCTCAAACTCTCCAAAATACCCTTCTTGGTTTTTAACTCCTAAACAGTTTCAGGGTTAACTCTCGATCGATCGATCAAGTTTGAGAGTTACGATTTGTTAAGCTTGGATATACAATGACTCTTGATCCAGTTTACTTATTTGTTGTTCCCTGTAATAATGTTATATTGTTGTTGTTATTAAAATGATAAGAATTTATATCATATTTGTTATATTGTTAGTGTCATTGAAAAAATAAACATAGTTTGTTGGGTTTGTTATAATTTGAAAGTCACAAACATCTTTACATATACTTTTAATCAAATCAAAATTTCATAAAAAACAACGTTCATAATCTACAAACGTCAGTGCAATGAAAAGAGCAAAGAGACAGACATGTGAGTGCCCTATTTCCATTAGTAGAATTAATTAATATTTCATTGTGTTGGATAATTTTTTTTTAATTCCTCATTTTTTGGATTCATCGAAGAAAAATGTTTCATGGCCACGAAAACACTCGATTAACACCTTAAAAGAGAAATAAATAAAGTGGTGAATATATGTGATATGTTGGTGATGTCACAGATTGAAAAAGATAAATGAGGTGTTGAATGAGCGTTTGGAATTTATGAGAGTCCAAATATAATAGTTGTTAAAAAGTTGGAATGGGATAGAACCCAATGATATACACGACGGGAAAAAGGAAAAGAAAACAAAAAGAGGGAAATTAAGTCCTTGGAAATGACACACTTACAACATCACTCAATAGAGTATATTATAAACACGGCGACAGTTCCTAGAATGTGGCAAGATGATTTAAACTATTAATTCCCAGTTTAGCAAAGATGTCTGCACACAAATTACCCTCTCGAAGGATATGATGAATAAAAATAGTTCAATCTTTAGCAATATAGTATCGAATGAGTTCTAAGAGATTTGCATAATGATGGAATTGTGGAGTGTCATTCGTCACTAACTGTACCATATGAAGAAAGACATAGTAACACATAAGTTTTCTATAATCCGCCTCCCAACACAACTTGATGCCAACCTAGAGGGATTGGATCTCAGTATGTAAGATATTAGAAACCTCAATATTTCCAAAGAAACCAAATTGAAAACTGCCATCATGCTTACGAGTCAGACCACCATAACTCGTCTTTCCTTGAGGATCACAGGGTCCTCATCTCCACAATGCCACCTCGCCATCATTGGTGTATGAATATGAGTGGTTGAAGGGTTAGTCCCAAAAGTTTGATGTACAAGTTAAAGTTGAGAGTAGCCAACGGTAACCACTACGCTAAGCTTAGAAAATGATATTTTGACATAGGAAATACTAGACTTAGATCTTTATTGTAAGAGACATACATGGATAAGAGCATTTGTGGATGCTACCGCTAGTTGCGAGACATCAGGATTAGATTTACAATAGAACACATTGTTGGATCTTAAAGCCATTTTATCTTAACTTTTTAAACTTTTACAAAAAAGTGTTTTTAGTCCTGCATTTAATATCTTTAATATTTGTAATAGTAAATTTAGGACTAGAATAAAACAAAATTTTAGAGCCTAAACATAAAAATCGTGAATGCTATGGAGACCAAAAACAAATTCAATCCTCAACTTAACCAATACGCGGAAAGAAAAATCACAATAGTTTTACTTGCATGAAGTGTAAATTAAAGCAACAACAAAGGAAATAAAAATTAGCAATAGTTATTTGAAAAAGTTGGGCTCGACGCGTTTCAAGAAGTCAATTTTATCTACAATTGTTTGTTTACTAAATAGACTAATAATAACTTTTTCATTGTAAATAGATAAGTATTTGCAGTAATGCTAAATCTCTTGAGGGAGAAATTTTTTATCCACTGTGATCCTACCTGACTCAAAGAATGAGTCTCTGTAAGCACACGGATGATACCCGGTTCATACCAAAAAAACAACAAGTTATTTGAAAGATTCTCATTATCCATTTATTTTATTTTTGAGTGTAGTCCTTACAATTTATATTATTGAAAAGGATTTCTCTATAGTTGTTGGAGAGACTAAAATGTCAAACCAAGACAAATAAACCAAGGCTTAACCTTTGATTTACCAACAAACCAAAACCATGAGAGATATGTGACATTATGCAACTTGATCAACATCAGCAAAAAAGTTTAAGTGCATTTCAAAACATTTCCTCATCCCAACACACCGAAGATAACATGTAACTGGTGGATGGCTTCTTAAAATTTGGTGTGCTAAACATTAACTTGTTTCTCTTCATTCATGTGCATTTAGAATGCGAAGACACGGAAAGAAGTTGCCATTAAGAAGGTTGGCAATCCATTTGACAACATAATAGATGCAAAAGGACCTTACGAGAACTTCAACGGCAAATGGATCATGAAAATGTAATTTGATAAACCTTTTAGTTTTAAGACATTCTTACGTAAATCTGGTTTGAATAATTCTTTGAAGAATGGCCCTGTGCCAATTTCCTAAATTGCAAAAAGTGCATTTCTCTAAAATTTTATAAGAAGATTCCTCTTCTCTAAAATAAAGGGTACTAACCATAGTCTATGGGGACCATGGACTACAATTTCCACCAAAAAACATGCGTTTTAGATGGAACTTATGTGTCCCATAAAGCTGTCAGCTTTCTTTAGAGATGCCTCTAAACCAACCTGTTGAGAACCCTATCATGCATCCAAAACCACTTATCACCCCTTTCCAAATCTGGAACAACTCCTTCAAGTAAAAGAGATAATTCTGCCAAGTGATTTCTCCCTTCGAAACAAAAATCATTAGGCAAACAACAGTGTCATGACTACTTTGAATTAATCCGACAACCCATATCCGCCACACACCCATCTGATTTGGTCAATAGATTGAAAAGGAAAGGAAGAACATCCTTTAAAGGTTCCAAACCATTGGTCCTTCCAAAGTGAAATTTCAAACCCATTGCCAAGATTACAACATAAATTTGTTGGAAAGCAAGCAGATTCAACAGCAAAATTAGATAAGTCTCTCCACCATATCCTTTGAATTACTATGAATTTCTCTATTTATATGATCTTATAAATCAATACTAATCAATACCATCTCAATTAGACGAAACCCAAACCAGACAATTCTTTACACACACAAGCAAAGTACACACAGTTTTACTCGAAAAAATTAATCAAAGCCATCCTCTTACAACAGGAACTGCGGGCCAATCCTGCAACAATTAAATTTACAAAAATCTTTCATAAACTAAGATTAAGCAATTTTGAACTGAATTTTTAAACTCGGGACATGGTTTTATATGCTCAACTAGTCATTAGTTACATCACTCATCATTGATCCCAATAGCAAATTGTTGCTGCAAGAAGTCACATAATGACAGTGTTGTCAAATAACGACTATAGTGGTGCTATAGTGTAGCGGAATTTGAACAAACTGCTATTGTTCCACAAAACAATATTTAGAACAAAGTGTTTCCAAATAGCGTAGGAGCATAGCAGAATTTTAATAAACCGCTATTTTCCACAAATCCGTGATTGACACATTGCATAATGCTTATGTGATTATTTAAGATTCATAATAATTACCTTGACGATGCATTTTGGCCAGATTCATGTTTCTGCAGAGGTAGCAACAAATTAATATTTTCAAATGTTGGGCCAAATTAAACTGTTGAGGAAACATCCTTTTAGTACCATGATAGATCATGCTTATCTAATTAATCTGAGCCCTCTTGTGGTGTGTGTAAACTGTTAAGATTTTTTTGGGGTATAAAATGGTTTTCTGCATCATTGGCTCTTCCTTCTTTTAGTCAAATTTTTTCATGGCAGAGTAAAAGGACAGCCAAATCCTTAATTTCGGTACCTCTATTTGAATTCAAGAGATGTTAGTAATCTCAACTGGTTTGGCAACTTTTGCAACAAAGCCAGCAACTTTTGTCAATATCCATGTGGGGTGTGACAAGAATAGTGCTGCCTACCCTTTACCTAAAAGTATTACATTGAGAATACCAAAATTATGAAAAAAGAAAATTGGAAACAACAATTTTGGGACCATTTTTGCTAATGTACCTAGAGATGATATTTTTTGAAGTAGCTTCTAACTACGATGAAAGAAAGTGATGATAATATTAAGATAAGAAAGCAACAACAGTAATGAAATAACAATGAACAAAAGCCATATAGACCATATATAAATGCTAACAGAGTAAGAACAATTTAATAAACTAGTGCACAGGGTCCTTCATTCAAATGATGATACAATGAAGGAAAAAAAAAAGAAACTCAATTATGTTTTTCATTACCGAAGATTCACCGAGATTCGAGATTCAGACATAAATAAAGCATGAGAATCAATAATCAGTTAGAAATAACTAATTAGAACCGAATCAGTGAAACAATACTGGGAATTGAAACAAAATACTAAGCCTTCTAGGAAATTGAAAACATTTGAAAATCTGTCATATTGTCATAACATAAATAGTAGAAAAATATTAAAATTGCATATTGCATGTTTTGTGCATGAACCATTGTCGTGTCCGTCTCACGTGCTCTTTCTTCCTCTTGCCCCTGTTTAAAGTATCGAGGTTTTCTGTTAGAAACTAAGTGAGAAAATCCAAATCCTAATGAATAATGTACAGAAAATTTGTAATAAGTAAATTCATTTTCTATCTCAAATATTGAGATTGCACATTAAGTGATAAGTACATGAAACTAAGCAAAGGAAACTAATGCAACATCACAACTACATTAGAAACCTTTCAATGCAAGATAACATACTCTTTTACAACTGACTGCAGTGTTTGACAATCCACTCCGGAGGTGGCCAGAACAAGTTGAAGTAGTCAGGATAATCAGACAAACGGGAAAGCCGGCCTTGATCCAAGTGAAAAACACACATGCCACAACCAAAAGGGAGGAATGAATCATCAACAAAGACGACACAATTCCCTTTGGCAACCGACAAATCCGAAGTAGAAGCCAAAAACGAACATCCATTCCCTAGGAAAAAAACTCTATCCCCCAAACCCGTCAATTTGATCCAGTCCTTCTTTTTCTCATCAAGTCTGAACACATCAAGCTTTAAACCATCTTCACCGGGGAACCCGAAACAATGAGAGTCATAGATGTCAACAAGCAACAACTCGCCCTCACTCTACCAAGAATTTTATGTCCCCTCCTCCATACACCACATGGTCAGCCACTAACTGGACACTGTAATCCGGTCCAATTGCATATGTCCGACCAATTTTATTGACAACACAAAACCTCTCTTTAAACACGCAGATGTTTTCTAAATAAGTTGGAATGTGAGGCATTGGGGTCCAACGCTCTTCGCCACAACGGAACAGTTGCAGCCGGTCTTTATAGGCCAATCTGCTGAGAGCGAGAGGGTTTTTTCCATGGCACATGATAGCAGCAACCTGTGTTTCAATTTTCTTTATTCCCATTGCACGTGCAAAAATGTCAGTTTTTTCTTTAATGAAGAAGTCGGTTCCCAAATGGACGACGGAGAATTTGTCGAAGTCAAGCACGTAAGGGAAATCGTAAGGGGAACGCGAGCCAATTGGGCGGAGTGGGTGGAAGAGTTGTGTTTCGCCACGTGAGTTTTTGGTAATTCTAATCAACCAGGGGCGGAGGAGGATTTGTTGGTCTAGTAATGGTAGTTTTTGTGGTGGTGGTTTGATGAGGAACAGTATGTGTTTGGAGATTGAAATGTCAAAACCATCCTCAAAGAAAAGAGTGTCAAAAAGAGGCTTAGGAGAATTTGTTGGTCTAAATAATTTGAAGGGTAAAATGCCATGGTGGTGATTTGAGATGGAAGATCGCCTCCACCTCGAACAAACTGATCGAAAGCGAATGAGATCAAGATCATTGTCGAATCGTTGTGATATCAGATTGAGGAGATCCTTAGGAAGGTCAGACCAATCTGCCTCCGCCATGGATGCTGCTCTTCTCTTATTTTCTAACGTAAAATAGCAACCAAAATAAAAAACCCTAAAAAGCAAATGCTCCACGTTTGGAAATTAGAGTAGTGTTACATAAGAGAAATTTGTTAAATTCTTTTCTTTCTTTTTTTTCAAGAAAATTTGTTAAATTCTTCCCCAGATGCACCCCCCTCAAATTTCCGAAAATACAACTACTCAGATATTATATTTGGGCCTCTCAAAGAAAAAAAAATATTATATTTGGGAAGCGTTTTGTTTGGATTCCATAATTCTGAAGACAAAATAAAATAATCAATTTTAGGCACATTTGGATTTTGCAATTCAGGCACATTGCAATTGGAAACCAGAAAACAAGACATAAAATAGGGATGCCAACATAACATAACGATGAAATCGAAAAAAACTATCGGTCTATTTAATCAAATACATCAACATAATACATGAAAGAAATTAAAAGACTAGAACGAAGGACATAAAGTAAACACAAAGAAGATCATGGATGAGTCAACCTACTTTGTTGAATAGAACAAAGTGTCTAACTCGATTGGCCTTTTGGAACTAGACAAACCAAATATAGAGAATATAGAACATGGCTTTCACATCGTGTCATTTTGGAACGAAGTTAATTGACAGATATTGATGATCAACCATGATCACAATTATTATATCATCTAGTTGAGAAGACCATTAAGTTGGTCTTTCAAATCACAAAGTGTAAAATCATCGTTAATCCTAAAAAAATTAGGTTAGCTGCTTGTTGGCGGGATAAATTTATTTATATTTTTATAAATTAATAAAAATATAAATAAGCAATCAAGTGCATATGAGGCGCAGGATAAGGCTTGTGAACTTCGTGTACAAATAAAAAGCTACGAGCTTTATACAACAAGCAAGGTTTTCGACAACATGAGCAATTACCACTCAAACTCGCACGCTTCAAAACAACAAGCCAACCCTAAGGTTTTGACGATAATTGTTTATTATATCTTTAAAATATTCTATTCATTTATAGTGATTTTTAATATTATCATAATTTTTATAAAATGTTTTATCAAACAAATTTTAAATTAGAAATTTATTAAAGTTTTTACAAAAATGAAATCATTGAACCACTTCCTAATAATGACAAGTTTATATACATATTTTTTCAAACAATTTTTAACTTCAAAAAAAGCTTTAAAATAAAATAAAAATTACCGAACAACTTTAACTTTATTTGTAAAGCTCTTAGTTTTAACTTTGTTTTTAAAGTAACTTTTAGACTATAAAAAAGTTGGGTCAAACAGTACATTAGACTAATGACATTGGTGCAAAGAATAACTTGTATCCTTTTGTTTTTCTTTAACGTGGATGGTAACATCTTCATCTTTGCTAACAACAAAGCCATTTTGCTTGATTACACAAAAAACAAAGTTGTTAAATATTATCCTACAATACTTGGAGGAGAACCTATAAATTATCCTAGTACTGGTTCTGCGGTTTTGCTTCCATTAACAAACTTACAAAAGCCTGAAGCTGAAGTGGTCCAATGTATTTTAAGACATAAAATGAAATTTAAATAGAGGTTTTTAAGTGCGTTTGGAGATAGTAAGACAAGATTAAGGAAAAAAAAAATTCATATGCTTCCTTAATTGTAAGTAATATGATGTGTGTCAGACACTAAATATGAGTATTTTTACCGTTGGAAATCAAATTTTGATTTGTCACATTATGAAAGTACATCCTCTTTTGATATAGTCAACTACGTTAGTTTGTGACCTTTTTAATACGTGTGTGCGCGCGCACGCGCGTGTGTGAATGGGTCTATGAGCGTGTGCGCGCGTGCGTGCTTGTGTGTGTTGAAAATAATATTTAATATAAAAATTATTTATCAATTGTTTGAGATTTTTAAATAACAAAATAATATTGAAATAATAAAAATATAAATTAATTTTTTACGTTTACAAACTTACCCGTTTGTTTCCGAAGGAATTTCATTTAGAAGCATTTTCACCACCTTATTTAGAGATAAGATTTAATAATTTACGTCCTATGATTGCACCACAGTCACAACAAAAATTGAAATATAGTCAAAAGTTGAAGGTTAGGTTTATGGTGAAGGCAACATTGGCGAGAAACAAGGTGTCGGTGACACTTTTTACGCCTCCTTTTAATACCCATTCTTTTTCAATGAATCAGAGGCTTTTGGTGCTTGATGAAGTGAACCCAAGTAAAATGTTGTTGTTTCAACGTACAAAGTTGAAGTGGCAATACCAAATTCACCAATTCTTCAACCTCCATGTTATTATTTACTATTTGTGGTCTATCAAGAAGTTCCGAGTCAAGGTGTTTGGATCCAATTACTTTCATATCTTTGTTTTTTCTTCTCTAAACTAGTATGTTAACCCGTATGCACGAAGAGAAATTGATCAAAATTAATTAATATACTATAGTTATGTTTTAATAATTATTGTGTTCAATTATTAAGCAGAAAGAACAATTGATTTTTAACATAATAATAGTTATACTCTATCTACAAAGTGAAAATATGAAAAATAGAAACACACGACAAAGAAACCATGCTAACTTGTTGTCCCCTGACTGCCATATTGTTCTTTTTCGCTTATAAAATTGTCTCTTCATTTTTTATCAAAACAATAATTTCTTTCCATTTCTTTTTATGTGCTTATATAAGAAACTTAAACACTTGTCCCTTATCATCAATTGAACCGATATTAAATTCTAATCAAATTATTAGGCCAAGTTTATCAAATACATACCATTTTAACCAAAAGAAGGCTAGCAATACACGTTCTAACATACACTTTTAAATACACTCTTTTTGATTGGTTAAAATTCACATGAGTCCTACCAAATTATATGAGTCCCATATAAATTTAGTAGGTCCCACGTGATTTTAAATCAATCAAAAATAGTGTGTTCAAAAGTGCGTGTTAAAATGTGTGTTGCTAGCATTTCTAAAAAAATAATAACATGTCTAATTTCTTACCTAGATAATACACAAAACTAATCAATCATATAGTAAAGTTGTGAGCTTGCGTTGCAGAATACTCATGAGCCATATAATAAATGCGGTGCCCTTTGTGTTAGAATGAAGTTAAAAGAGTTTATTTATTTAGTTGATTTTATTTTTGCAATTTCTTCTACTTTGAAATATTAAGAAATCCAAAATTGGCAGCCCATTAGCACTACCAGCATTGTTGAACTAAAACATAAGTAGAACCTTACAATAAACTTCTAAACAACCACAATTGTTCCAGAACACAAACACAAACTGATTGTTAGAATACAATTTAAAATATGAACAAAAAAAAACCAACAATGGCCACATGACTTGCGGGCAAAAGTGACACATCCTTAATTGGCAGAGACTATTTCAAAAATAAGGTCATCATGGGTCATTAGCAAACACATACAAACAATGTAACCTCTCCCTTGACCATGTCTAGTTCCTTTACCTCGTATTGCCATGTTAAAATATTTAGAAGCAACTGGATCTTATTTTTGTCAATAAGTTAATAAATCAATATTGTAACCTGAATCTTAATATAATAAACATCTGAATGAATTTGATGAAAATCAATAAACAACGAAACAATAAAAAATCAATAAACAACAAAACGATGAAAAATCAACATACAACGAAACGATACAGAATACTATTTGAATCTATATAATTGTAAAAGGCGGGATGATTCTCTCAATTCAAATACAAAACGATTGCTATGAGGTGCTTCTCTCTCTGCATGTAACTAAGATAGAAGATAACATGGACAGATGTTTGGATCCTCAGCGGCCCTACTAAGGCTCCAACGAAATCTCAGTCGAAGGATTGATCTGACGGTTTCGCGATCAAAACTCGATTGGTTAGATTAATCCAATAAGCTAATTAGGCAGAAAAAGATGGAGCGCTAAAGAGGATCCAAGCCATGTAGGTGGTGCAATTGATTTATAATTGATAGCCTTGGTCCTAAAATTAACCTGTAAGAACTTGATGATGCTAGAACCAAAGACTCTCGGAAACGGTAAACTTGGCAGGTTCAGTGGGAGAGAAATAAGGTGCCAAAACACATCTATCAGGAATCTTCTCAAAATATTGCAAGTAGCACAATGACTCTCTGAGCTGAGTTTTTCAACTCCGACATGGTCTCGTATGCTCAACACTGATCTCAAAAGCAAATTGTTGCTCCAAGGACTCACATATTGGTTAATATGACTATTTAAGATTCCTAATAATTATCTTTAACAATATATTTTGGCCGGATTGATGTTTCTGAAATTAATATTTTTCAAATGTTGGGACAAATTACACTGTTGGGGAAATATCTTTTTAGTACCACGATAAGTTATGCTTATCTAATTAAATTGAGCCCTTGTGAGGTATGTGTTAGCATACTTGTATAATCAAATTTTTTGTTTGCTACAAAATGACTTTCTGTATCATTGGCTCCTCCTTCTTTCAGTAAAATTTTGCCATTACTATGTAAAAGTACAACCAAATCCTTACTTTCATCAGCTCTTTTTAATTTTAAGAGGTTGGTTTAATAAACCAATGCACTGGATCCTTTCATTCAAATGATGATACAATAGGAGAAAAATAGGAAACTCGGCTTTGTTTTACATTACCATGAAGAGAAGAAAATATTAGAAGATTCATTGAAAATAAATACAGAAATAAAGAGTGAGAATCAACAATAAGTTAGAATTAACTTATTAATTAGAACTCTTTATCATGTTTCAAACATAAACAGTAGGAATTGAAACAAAATACCAAGTCTTCTGGAAAATAGAACAGTGTTGGATATCACTGTCATATTGCCAGGACATAAATAATAGTAAAAGATTAAACCATGTCTAGGATTGAAACAAAATAATAATGTATCAAACATGAACATTACTAGGAAATGACACAAAACAATAAGTTTTCAAGCTAATAGAATACTAATGGAAATCATTGTCAGGACATAAGTAATGAAAGATTAAATTTGCATAGTGTCAAGTTTTGCCAATAAACCCGATGTTCTGTACTCTGTCTCATGTCCTCTTTCTTTCTCTTCTTCCTGTTTAAAGTAACAAGGTATTCGGTTAAAAACCAAATGAGAAGATCCAAATTTTAAAAAAAAAAAAAAAAATTGTCATGGAAAATTCATAATAAGCAAATTATTTTCTATCTATAGTACTGAGGCATATGATTAATTCACACACAAGAAGTCAAAACGTTTATCTAATCTAACAGAAACCAAGCACGATAATGCATATCATATCTTAATCACACTAGAATGCAAGAAAACATACAATTTTTATCTTTTCACGAATGCAGCTTTTGATGATCCATTCCGGAGGTGGCCAAAACGTGTTGGAGTACACAGGATAATAAGACAAAGGGGAAAGCCGACATTGATCCAAGTGAAAAACACACATCCCACAAAGCATCTGGTCAAAATCGTTGAATGCATCATCACTAAAGATGACACAATTGCCTTTGACAACAGACAAATCCGAAGCAGAAGCAGAAAACGAACATCCATTTCCCAAGAACAAAACTCTATCCCCTTAACTCGCCAACTTGACCCATTTCTTCTCCTTCTCATCAAGTCTGAACACATCAAGCTTTAAACCATCTTCACCAGGGAAACCAAAACAATGAGAGTCATAGATGTCTACTAGCAACAACTCACCCTCACTCTCTACCAGGAATTTCATGTCCCCTCCATCCACATATTCAGCCAATAACTCGACACTATAGTCCGGTTCAAAAGCAACTGTCCTGCCAATTTTATTGACTGCACAAAACCGGTCTTTAAACACGTAGATGTCTAGAATGTACCTTGACACGCAAGGGATCGGCGTCCAACACTCTTTGCGGCAATGGAACAGTAGTGGATGGCCGTCACAGTTCAATGTGACAAGAGCGAGAGGATTTTTCCCATGGCACGTGACAGCAACGACCTTTATTCCCATTGCCTTATTTTCCTTTTCCTCTTTTTCTATAGCATGTTTAAAAGCTTCATCTTGTAAGTTCAAGTAATGGAATTCAAATCTCTCCTGGAGCAGCTCCGTGCACAGTTGTGACTCGGTCGGTTCTGGTTCTTCTTCCATGATGAAGGAGGTTCTCAAATGGACGATATGGGAGAATTTGTTGAAGTCAAGCACGTAAGGAAAATCATAAGGGCAAGGAGACTCACATGGGCGGAGTGGGTGGAAGAGTTGTGTTTCGCCACGTGAATTTTGGGTAATTCTAATCAACCAGGGACGGAGGTTTTGTTGTTGTGGTGGTGGTTTGATTATTAAAAGACTGTGTTTTGTGAGGAATTAGGATGATGATGATGGACCGTGAAACTCAAAATGTTTTATCTTGAAGGGCACTAAATTAAGACGGTGGTGATTTGAGATGGAAGAGCACCGCCACCTCGAACAAACCGATCGACAATATTAATGAACTTTAGGTTCGATTGTGCATGGCATGGCACTTCTAGTTCCTGTTGGTTATTTGTTTTGGAAACAATATTAATGACATTGATGCTATGGTTAAAAAGGTACCTACTAATACTATAATAACACATTTTTATATCAAGTTTTATTAGATGTTACACTAGTTCCAAACGTTGCAGTACCAGCACCAGCATAGAAATATTACTTTAGTAGAGTACAAAAAATACACTAGAGTTGTTATATACATGTTCTGAGTAACACTTCAAACTACTTGCTGACATAGTAAAACTGTTTTAACTAACTTTGTATAAATTCAGTTAACAAGAGCTAAGAAGTAAGAATACTCGCGTAATAAAGAGAGAAACTTCATAACAAAGCAAGTATTCCCTCAAAAAAAAAAACAAAGCAACTATTGTAGCATTAGATCCCAATATAAAGATACAATGCAACCAGACCACTAACAAAGTATTCCAAATCATTACTTCAAAGACATAATTCAGCAGAGACAACATAAAATGGAACTTGGAGCTTTTCTTCTCTATATCAAATATAATTTATTATACGGTGTATAAATAAAATACATGATTTTGGGTTTGTTAGTGTCGTTCAAAAAGACATAAATTTATATTATACTTGTTATATTGTTGATATTATTGAAAAAAATAAGTGTAGTTTGTTACGATATATGAAAATGGAAAATATTTATTATCTATAACTATAATTTTGATCAATATTTTATAAAAACTATTATTCGTAATTTATACGAACTAACGCAATATAAAAAGGCAGACATACGAGCACGGAGTGTCTGTCTTAACACTAGTAACCATAAAAAAAGTAAATAAGGTTTTAATCCCTATAATATCAAAATATGATTTTTAGGTCCAAATTTTCATTAATTTTATCTTCAACTTTTTGAAAGTTTAAAATTCATATTTAATTCACTTAAGATAAAAAAAATTCTAAATTTTTGCAAAATGATATTTTATAGGCTCTAAACATGCCTACAAAAAGTCATTAAAAGATTTGAAAGTTTAATCATGATTATACAAATGTAAATTTAAACCGATTAAAACTTTACAATGGAAAATTTTATAGAGGCGAAAACATATCATTTTTTTATGAGGACTAAAAGCAAAACTTAATATATTTATAAGGACCAGAAATTTATTTAACCTTATATTTTATATTAATATTTTAATAAACAATCTTAATTAAATTTTAAATCGATTAACGAGCAAATAGATCAATAATATTCGGCTGATCGCAGGTTTAACGTCTCAAATTCATTATTGCGCTAAAAAACTAGAGATTATTAAAGAATTCATAGTGATAATGATACTTTGGTCCTAAATATTGATCGCAGTGCTATAGCAAACCCAAGATGGGGATGTTATGGTGGTCTTGTGTGCAATTATTATGACAATTTTTTGATTGGGTTTTATGGTAATGTGGGCTTGTCAAATATTATACATGTAGAGATTCAAGCTCTATTAACATGAATTCCTCTCTGTTGGGAGGTAGGCTTAAAAAAATTATATCTTTTTTCTAATTCTTTCCATGTAATTTATTTAGTAGTAAAGGAAACATCATATTCCACCATCATTATGTTAACCTCTTTAAGATAATTTAAAATTATCTTGTCGAGACATCTCTGTTCACCATATTCTTAGAAAAAGCAACTCTTATGTGAATATTCTAACCATGTTTTGAGCTATCGTTCAGAAACCGTTACCTTATCTCTTGGCGTTGTTGGCTAAGATTGTAAGAGTGTATTTTATTAGAACTTAGTCTTTTTTTTCTTATTTTTTCTTTTCTTTTCGTTTTTTCTTTCATTTTATCTCATGTAAAAAAAATAATCTTCTAAAGATTAAAATTTATTTTAATTAAATTCGAGTATATCCGATATATTTTTTGTGTGAATAGGAAAAATCAAAAATTAAATGCGAGTACTTTTCAAAAAAAAATGTGAGTATTGAGCCAATGAAATTGTTGGCCACGTGTCAGCCTATTATGAATGGAAATGGAGATTGTCAATAGTAGAACTTGTGAGAAGGAGGAAGCAGTTGTTGGTTGCATCAACCGAAAGACAGATAGATAGAGTGTTAGATTAGAAACAGGACCACAAAAACAGAATCCAAGGAAACTGTTACTACCTTTTTTTCTCTTTCTTGAAACAAAACCAGCTACTGTTTTTGTTGCATGAATGAACTGAATTCTATAATCTAATCCCCAAAATGGAAACCTTACCTTTGGAAATCTGTATGAAGATATTCTGTTTCTTAGACCACACCCATCTTGCTGTTTCTCAACAAGGTCAGTCATGATGATCATGATCATGATGATGCCATCTTCATTTTTACTTTTGTTTCAAAAATTATCATTTTGTATTAAATTTCAGTTAGAATTCGGTTGACTTATGAATTTCAAATCAGTTGCATGTTCCATCGGTTGAATTATTGTTATTAGATCTGAATCTGTATGGAAATTGATCATGTGGTTTGTTCTGTCTAAAATATGTTCATTGATTTGTTCTGTCTTTAATTTTGATGTCTAAATTGGTTCACTTTTTTTTTTTTTTATCAGAAAACAGTGTTGATGGAATTGAAAACAGAAACACAATTGTTTGTTATTATATATAGTTTCTGTTTTATGTGAAGAAATGGTTAAAAACTGTTACCTCTGTCAATCCTACATGGTATCCAACAAATTTTGTTATACAATTCCAACAACTGTGTTCTGTGAATCTAGTTAAATTTGAAGCAATAAAACACACTGCTATGTTTCTTGGGCCAGACTCTAACTTTCACCATGCTTTTCAAAGAAACACAGAACCTCACCTTCCATTATGATCTGGAATTTGACCAAAAATTGCCATGTGGACTTGATTCATATTTCTTTTTCTTTTTTTTTAAATTCAAACTTTATTGTATTGATCAGTGATTAACAGATCACTGTGATTTTATGTTACATTGGATATATGAATTATGATGTTCACCTTTTTATATCATTAAAGTCAATTGAATCAATCATGATATTGGATTAGGTCGATAACGAAAACATGTTGATGAAGCTCGTAGTTTTATAATCTTGTCCGCATATATCTTGCCAAAACAATTTGTTAATTTTTCTATATCTTCCTTTTAATGTTACACATAGGTTAAAACCAACGATTTGGTATTTGGCAACTGAGTGTTAACGGTGAATAAATATCGCGCTCTAAAAAGGATATTTTGACAAGTTTTGATTTAATCTTCTGTCTAGATTATTCCGAGTTTATTACCTTATTTTGGATAAGCCTTGAATTTGACAAATTGTTTTACAGTCTGTAGGAAGTGGAAGCTCATGGCCTCAGACAATGCTCTATGGTCAAACCTTTTTAAGGAGAGATGGGGCGGAGATCATGCTGCTTTTTATGCTCCTCTTGGTTCAAAATCATGGAAAGAAGTATATGAGGCGCAAGATCGATGCGATCGAGTTGGATTGTAAGTTCTTTAATTTACTCTGCTGAGAGTAGTACGGACAATCACACATATATATTCACATTTCATCTTAAATGCCATGATGATTGAAGGATATTTTCTTTATCTTTCCTAATCACACGCTTGCAATTATTCTTGTCCCTTTAATTAATATAATAATTTCGGCTTCCCCAATTTTTTCTAAAATGAACATAATTGCTAATTCCTGCACACTTATAACATTGGTGTTTGCTTCCTCTTTACCTGGATTTGCTTTAGATCTAGAATGAACCATAGTGTGTGGAAACAAGACACAAATGGAATGACTTTTTTAATTCTTAACAAAATAGGGGTTTGAAGATTGTTAGAGAAGGAAGTGACTACTATCTTGTTCACCAAGGCGAGGTACAACGATATCTAGGTTCAAGAAAAAATCGGCGACAAGTATCTGGTCATACTTCTAGTTCAGAAACGGACTTCACTGGAGAAAGTTCTGTAGCTGAAGAGAGATCATGTCGTGGAATTTTGGACAAAATTCTTTTTTTCATTGGGGATTTGGAAGCTGCTTCTGTTGATGCCAAACGCAGCCGTGTGATATAACCATCTCTACCATTCAACCCAATAGTGAAAGTTCACCGTGGAACTTCTTTGTATGTAAGCATTATTTATGTATATGCTTGTTTAATAAATATGTAAAGATAATTTGATAGGGTAAAAATGTTTTACACAAACATTCAGTGTTCAGTTATATCTTACTACAATGTTGGTGGTATGTATGTATAAAAAATTGTGGTATTAGTGCTTCATAATTAAATTGTATATTCAGTTATTTTGCAGAATTTAAGTTGTATTACAGACAAGGATCACACAAGTGACAAGTAGTGTTTATGCTGTCATAAAGTTATACTTGTAGACCATTATGCCGTTAATCTAATTACTAGGGTGGACACTTCATTATCAATATACAAGAGAGTCGTGTACTTATGTTAGATTGTTAGTGTCATCATTTCCTTTCACTAGCTGTAATCTAAAATCTTATATAAATCTTACAGGTTTTTTATTAAAAAAAAAAAAGTTTGGGAAATAAAGATATTATTGATTGATATTAACGATCATTTCACAATTGTCTTCGAGAGGATTTGAAGCATGTCATTTGAGCTAAATTTTTAAGGGATAGTATAAAGGGTCAATGTAACAAGCAAAGTAAAGATCATCTCACGTCATGATATGTGAAAATATACTTCTTTCAATTAGGACCCTAGGGGGCCCTTTATTTGACGAGTCATCAAAAATTGATAGCTTAACATTGAATGAAGTGAATAAACAAATTAATCCTTAAAATCATTATAATAGGTCAAAATATTCTCTTATTTTTTGTGAATCGACAAATACTTCTTGAAATTTAATCACATTGATCTATATGACATTTTTTATGAATAGACAAATACATTCTTAAAATTGTATCGCATTGATCCATATAACATATTTGTTGTATTCTACTCAAGAGACTATAATGTGGCGCACTAATTGAACATACGATCTTCTAAGCATATCTTACATCAATGTCACATCATCACATGCTAAAATAAAATATTCCTAAGTAGTAAAAATGTGGCAGCTATAGAGTTGGTATGAAATGGCATCAGTTCATGTGAAATTAATGTAGGGTCTATGTGGAAATAGACACGTTCATTTTTTGCCAGCTTAATCCAATAAACAATAGACACTAATAACAAAAGTTAGCATGGAACCTCTCCAAAAAAAAAATTAACAGGGATATAATTTTGGTCAATGATCACAATTTTGAACATTAGCTTACCTATTCACTTAATATCAAATATACAAGATACTTTCAGAAGAAAAAAAAATCAAATGTATAATATTGATTAGTTTTTTTTATGAGGAAGATTGAATGGTTTTTGTAATATTAGACTTATTTACATTTTTAAAAATTTAAAAGGGAAAATTTTCAAGTTTATTTAATCGAATGACATTTTTTATGAGATTGAATGACACTTAGACCATCTACAATGGAGAGTCCTTCCCCTATTTAGCACCATGTTAAATAGACATCTCCATTGTGACATTAATTAATACGGTACTTATAAAGGTGTGTGCTTTTATAGGCATCATCTCTCTCCTATTACTCATGGGTCTCACATGTGCAATTAGTTCTATTTTTTTCTCTATTCAATTGTTGTATTATTTTAATATTAAAAAGTAAATTATATATTAGTTGCAAAAGTAATATTTAATCAATCAACATTAAATTTTCAATCAAAACTTTTTTTAAAACAACAAATAATTTACCCATCTGAATGGGAAAAAAACAAAACAAACATACAGTGATTGAATTTAAGCAAAACAACAAATAATTTACCATCATTTATTTTACATTGTTTTTCAAGTTTTAACCTTTTTTTATAATTTATAATTAAATTATTTCAATATTTTAAAATTATATAATTATGAATGAATATATAAATTATTGTTAAAATTTAATGATATAGAGTTATTGCAGGGACCCAATTAATAATTATTTTGAGGTGCTGCGTTAGAGAGATTGGGTGGTATTAATTATAAAACGAGTGACGTATATAGTCAGGACCCGTTTAAGCACCCAAATAGAGTGCTGCATTGTGGATGGTCTTATAAACTTGACAGGTAAACTTTTAGTAGAAGAATTTACAAAATAATTTAACCATTGCATTTGTAAGTTTTTTTTTTTAATACATTTGGAAATTTATTTAAATTAAATTGAAAAGTAATGAAGATGCTTAACTACATCAATTGAAAAGTTACAAGACTAAATTCTCTCAAAAGCTTATTATAAGTAGAATAAAATGCAATCGAGTATTATTGAAATAAATTGTACTAGAATGAGTAGTATATAAAATTCGAAGTCATAATATAGATTCTTGGTCAAAAGAAGAAGAAGAAGAAAGTATTGACATAGATTCAACCGTTGTTTGTCTGTTTTGAGGGGGGAATAGCAACCACTGTAAACGGATCGAGAGCATCTTTACACTTGTGAGCACAATGCTCGAAGTTGTAAACCATCATAAGCACTATTCCTATCAAGTTTGATGAGGGTAAATAAATGAAGATTTAGTGCTGCATTAATTAAATGTAGAGTAGTTTCATTACAGATTACAAAATTAAGACAATTAAAGGGTACATATACTATTCCCCACGAGACAAACTTAGATCCCGCCCCCAAAAGAATTGACATAAGTAAGAACTACCAAAATGGAGATTTCTCCTCAAGTAAAAATAATAGGCAATAGAAAACTAACGTACTACAGTATTGATAATCAGAAACACTAAAAAGAAATTGACCCACAGATCCTTTTAGCTTGAACCCCTTCACTTGGTTGGTGGGCACCAGATTTACCTTCACACTCAAATTGCGTAGTACACAGTTTAGACAGAAAAAACTGCATTATGTAAGGCTGAAGCAGCAGCGTTCAGTGCCTTCCCAAAACTTACTAATCAATTACAGGTTCAATGGCTCTGACTCGGTGTCCCTTTCCTTGAGTTGCCAATCTTCTGATTCTGTTTTCAAACAAAAGAACAAAAATGTCAGCACCAAGAACTTTCTTTTTTGTTTTATATGAAAATGGGAAATATTGTTTGTAAAGAAAATTTATTTGGTTCGTGTAGCTGGTGATCATGTCACTCATATTGCCATGTGTTGATATGCCAGATAAGATAGGCAGGGCAAGCCTTAATAGCAAAGAAAAAACCCATGGACTTTACTTAAAGGAAAACCAAACATGCCCAATTAACCAAAGTGGGCAATCAAGACATTTAGCTTGAAACATGTTTGGCCTTGCTGCAGTATCAGAGATCTACCACAAATAACTTGAGGCAGGATCACAAGGGCATGTACACTACACAAAGCCAAAGGTGTAGGAGCAATTTCTCAGATAAGATGCGGTTATAACTTAAAACTGTTTCTTTGTCACACAATGACAGGAGCATAAATAAGTTTTGATCCCATTGTGGTACAAATTCAACTTAAGCAACAGATCATAGTGTGAGGGTCTTACTTGGCTTATCTGCAATCACCAGCAGTCGCCTTTGTAAGATACTAGCCATGAAGAGGAAAATTGAGCACATGCCAAACATAACAGTGATAGGGAATGCATCAACCTGTACATAAAAATAAACAATTGATCTAAACAGTTAAGAGAAAAATATAAACAATTGATCTGAACAGTTAGAGATAGAGAAGAGAGGCAAATAAAGAGAGCCTATATCTTTTGCTTTTTGCAAGAAAGGGGGTGTAAGTGTAGAATTCAACAAGATAACTGGTCCACCCAAACATCGTATTTAGGTAAGGGTTTATAATTCCAGGTTCAAATTAGTGCAATATAAAAGTTGGTTAGATTGTTTAAGATCAAGCTGGAATCTAAATAAACAGAAATGTAATGTTTTTTATGATCAAGCATTATATCTAAATCGTAGATTGTGCAACATACATTGTACAGCACAACACACACAAAAATGTTGAGAGGAATGCGGAAAAAGTTCATGATGGTGCTCCTGGCTTCCTCAGGAATGTATTGAGATCTCATCTTCATGATGGAGGGCCAGAATATGCCAACACAACTTTCAAAAGTACAGAAACCCAAAAGCTGAATGCACCCGGCGAATGAGAGACTACCACCTGTTGCTTTAGTAGGAACTGCAAAAAACTGTTCCACAGTAACGAAGTCAAACTATTGCAGAATAATGTGAGATGTAAATCACAGTACTAATGGGTGGAGGGAGAGTATATTGGAAGAATAACATACAGTGGTAAGAATGGGAAGCATTAGAGAAGCAGAAGAAACTGCAAAAACAATCTGCATGTAGCTCTCCACACGGAATGATGAACGAGCCATCAACTTAGATGCAAGCGAGCTTCCCAACATTGAAGATAACATGAATGTTGCAAAAATAAAACCATGGGGAATCTCTTCATCATTTGGGCTCAATGCAGGAGTCCATAGGAACACAAAGGTATACATTGAACCTTCAAAGAGAGATTGTATGGCACCAAGCAAGGCTATTTTTTCATCTGAAACGCAATGAATGGAATCATAAATTCATAAACGTCTGAACTAGGAAATGAACAAAATACAAGACAAGGTGAATAAAATAATGATAACAAAATAAGGAAAGACAAAATGAATATGTTCATTTCAACATACATCACTCCCGGAAAAAATAAAATAATTACCAGCCCACTCCATAGGCAGATTAATGCCACACATTAAGAGTTTCAAAGTTCAAATTCATAGCACTGAACCACTGTATAAACAATGACAAAATACTATCTAAGGTAAGAACTATACCAGAAGCAATGGCCACAGCAGCACCCCTGAATTGGGCGAGCAAGCTCTTGTTTTCAGAAGCATCTCCATAGTTTTCTGTCCATGTAGATAATATGACGATCATACCAATTGTAAGAAAACCTGCAGCAGCGTCAAAGGGGGCCACTGGTCCAAGAGCCAATGTATCAACAAGGACATTTCCAAACAGCCCAGAAAAAATGGCGACAAGACCATTTCCAAGAAATATAGCCTTCGAGAATGTTAATGATAGCCATTGCTGATCAAAGCCCCTCTGATAGATTCATGCAAAAAAATTGAGATTCGTAAGTACAAAATGCAAAATGAAGGAATCAAGACAAAGCTAAATAACAAAACGCTTTGTCACAGGTTAAGGGTAAAATGTGTAATCTGATGAGCAAAAGTCACTTTGTTGGCCACTTGGAGGATATTGTAAAATGCATGTTTATCTTGTTTAGAGGGATATGATAAATTTATGAACCCCAGAAATCAACATCTTTTGGAATCAACCTAGATTGCATGAACACGTTGATTCAGAAAACATGAGTTTCTAGAAGTAGACAAGAAGATAGAGCAGAACAAACAACTACAGGACCCTATATTGGATATGAAAACCTAAAACAAGCAATAAAGATATCAAACTTCAGATGCCATCAAACTGTATTGCCTCTACCTTAATTGTTTCGTTCAGTGAACTGCAGCATTTAAATAAAACCATGCAGAATTTGTCCGATAGCAACTAGTGTGTTTGTTTATATTGAGTCACAAAAACAACTAAGTATCTACCGAAAACCATGTCTCAACGACTCGACTACACCACATAGTTAATGTTAACATAAAGAATATAAAGATACAATTTTCCTAGTTAATAGTTACTAAATTTATGCAACACGCAAACACAATGATCCGCGTCTAAAACCATTTTCAAATTTTGCAATTGTAAGATCTATCAACTAGCTAGTTCTGTTTAGAATGACATATTAAGTTTATGTAATATAATTACGTATTAAGTATTACATACAATCAAGCTAATATTATTATTTAGAGCATATACAACCTACTTTTCTCCACGTCGTACTTATAATAACTATTATTCAAGACATTTACAGCCTTCATATACATATATTATTAACATATTTGCATGTCACCGACCACCTTCAATTATAAGGCACTTCCTGTGCGTATAAAGTAATCATATCCAGATAAAACTTGATAATAGAGAGCAGACAACTTTAAAAACATAAATTATTCCTCACCTTGAAATGCTCAGCAACTAGCCACGACTCAAATGCTGAAAATAGAAGTGAAGTGGCAATGCCACCCAAGATACGACCCAACATCAAGACTCTGTATTGTGGAGAATGCTTGGTGATGCAGCTTGCAATGTAGGTTATGCAGTAAGTCACACAAGCCCTCTTCCGGCCCCTGATTTCATATTAAAAAGTCTAAGATACTGAAAAATGCTACGACATATGTATGGCAAGAAAACAATTAGAAATCAAAAATGGATCTTACTGTTTGTCAGCAAGAGATCCCACAATTGTTCCGAATAACATAGAAGACCCAAATCCAGCAATGAAGAGTTGTCCAATCTCCCCTTTTCCATATCCATACGTACTATATAGGTAGTAAACATATGGACCTTGTAGCCAATCACCAGCTATAGCCATACAAAAAAGAAACCTATTAGATCACTAAAAACTAACATCTCTACTAACAATTACTATCTTTCGATTAATCGATATGTAAACCAACAACAATGCCATCTAAGGTATAACTCAGTGATCCAAAAAAGTAATTAAAATCGGATCAAAACATCGAATAACGTAAAATATAATCAAATCAACTCCATTTAAAGAATAATAACTTTGCCAAATAAAAAACTTTTAATTTAAGTATGATCTCAACCAACATTATTTTATTATTACAATTTGAATAGAGAAAACGACACTTCAATCAAAAAATTACAAAGTAAGCATGTTAAAAGATAAAGTAAATCATAAATAAGCAAAGTATAGTGTACACAACAATTTAGAAACCAAAAAGCAAAGAAAAAGAGTAAAGATCACAATTTCAAGATCCAAAAAAAAAAAAACATCACTACTATGACAAGCAACCAAAGCTAAGAAAATCATAAAAGAAAGAATCATTGTCCATTCAGATTTGAAAATCACGCTAAGATCCATTTCAATTACATCGTTTTCACACCAAATTGAATTACTTTTAGCAATAATAAACCACGATTCATGAAATAAACAATAAAGAGAAGAACGCGATCACGATTAACAGGAACATTGAAGCGAAAAAAGCAGATCGAGAAAGAAAAAGAAGAGATCTAAAAGAGAAAAGAGAGAGAGATAGATCTACCGACCCATCATGAGAGAATAAATGAGAAGATAATTGTTCTTGAAGGAATTGAAAACAGAAGAAGTGTTGATACGATCTTTGTTGTTTTTGCTAAGCTCGAGAACAGCAACAACAGCGGCTAATCCACCGAAGACAAGGTAGAAGAACAACTCCATTATCGCGAGTCTCTCTTGCAGAGTGTGTGTTTGTGTTAGATGGTACCACGAGTGAGTGGTATGAAAGATAGATGAAGAGAGAGAGAGAAGGGTGAACAAGGTTATATAGTGGTTTTCTGATGGGTGTTGTGATCAGCTACGATGGTCGATGAGTGTGTTGGATAAAATTGGCCATAAACGGTTCTCACTTTTTGTAAATATTCACTTTTTTGTGGGTAAAGAGTTAATTAATACAATGCGAGAACGTGAGTTTAACTCTTGCTATTAAGGTAATAACTTTTTTGTGGGTGGGTCTATAAGTGAGTTTGTATGTGACAACAACTCAACTAAATTTGTTTATGTTGGAACAAGCGTGAAAATGAAGATTGAAACACTAAACATGAAGTCCCACATTACATATAATCAAAATGTGTTTTCTTAATTTTCAAGTTTTGTTAAAAAAATTTGGAACGCAGTCGAAAATATTTTGATGTTTGAACTGAAATAGTTTGATACGCACTCTAATATATGTTGATACATTATCTGATATATTTTGGTACGCAATCTAATATATTTTATTTGAAATATTTTGATACTTAATTTAAAATATTTTAATATTCGATCTAAAATATTTTGATACCGAATACATATTTATCAGATTTTAATTACTTCTCTTTTCAAATTTTAGATTGTATGGACTTTTTTCCTAAAAAACAAGAGAATTAAAAAAAAATGCATAAGCACAAAAAATAACTTTTTTGTCTCAGATTTATTTTGCATCACAATCATGTTAAATAGTACTATAGCTGTCAAGATAATGATTAAAGAATTTAAAAGTAAAATTTTTATTGTATTTAATTTTTAACTAAAAAACTCAAATATTGTTAATAAATGTATACATTAATTAAGGATTCAAAATATAGAATTTTTTTTAATGTTATCCTACCCAAAAAATAATAATTTACTGTAATATGTGGTATTCATTGTACATTTCTTTTTTTGACAATAAATATGCTTCGTGCATTTAATATTAAATGTTTAAGTTTTTATTTAAATAAATTAACCATTTTTTCATAAATACTATACTTGATTGATTCTGGGAGGGGTGACGTCGCATAGGATAGGATAATTAGGGGTACGACGACGCGGTTTACTGTTGACATACTAATCATCGTCCCTTAACTGAGATTGGATACCACGTGGCGTTGTATGAAACGTGTGATTAATATTCAATTGAAGAAATTGATGCTGTCGGTGGTAATTGGCTGTGGCGCGGCAGAGAAACGCTCCATGCGGCATTGTCTCGGATCTAGTACTCTGCCAAAGTATAAATGGATAATGTGCTAATGTGCGGTGGTGGACCCCTTCCTAGTTCCTACCTTCCCTCTTTCCAAAATTGTGAGATCCATTTTTGTATTTTATTTTGACTTTGGTTACACTTTAATGTGCACTCAGAGTTTCAGTGATACCTTACCTTCTTCCTCCATCTCTATTTTTTTATCCAACTTTTTATTTTTCTTTCAAAACTTTGTTTGTTTTAACAAAAAAAAAAATTCTGAGTTTTAAATAATAAACATGTTTTCCTTAAAAAAAAAATAATAAACATGTTTTTACATTTTTGAAATCTTATAAAAATAAAATAAAAAAATATGCATGAAATAAATTTAAATTATACTAAATGAATGAATGAATTGAAAGGTAAACGAGTTCACATTTATAATAAAAGAACACTTTGTTTGCCAAACAAAATGTTAAATTAACATCTAAATATCGGCTATATTGCTCACCCTTGGAGCGAGTGTTGTAGAGAATGGTTATAATGGTATGTTGTATTTTTTTTTCTCTGATTCATCGTCAGATGAGGAGTAAAACAATTCTTTGAATCCTCGTTCGTACGTATGAACCAAAAGATGTTGAACTAAATCGAGATCCTTCTGCAACACTAAAACTCATCAAAATAAGAGGTAATTGTTGTTGTGTACAAGTGTGAGTTATATGTCCCACATCGGATAAAAGAGTAAATTAAGGTTGAACACCTTATAAGTAAGAGGACCCATAAACTCATTGCCTTAAGGTTTTGGGTAAGAGTGTGGTGTCTCTCGCTTGAAAGGGGAGCATGATGAATTAATGGACTCGAAGACCTATAAACCCATTGCCTTAAGGTTTTGGGTAAGAGTGTGGTGTCTCCCACTCTTTAGTGCTTTGAATATCACCTAAGAAATCTTAGGATGAGTTGAGAGAATCAATAAGGGCTTAAATTTGTCGGACTGGTATGTAGGAACATAATACCACATTTCTCACCATGTATTTCGGAGTAGATGATACCAAGAAGATGGAGAAACATCATGAATGTGTGCAACTAACTAACAAAAAGTTAGTTAATAAGGTATTGAGTTAGTTAAGTTGTAATAGTTAGTTATGTCCGGTCCTATAAAAGATAACAATCAATATTACTCGATGGAACAGTAATAACTATTTTTATTTTATGCCTCTTCAATTAACTCTCTCTAAGAAGCTTCATTAGTGTCACTGTAAGTGTGTGTGAACTGATTCTTGAGGAAACAATTACCCTACCTAAATATGTTGACGGTCACATGTTATAACGTGATAAATGTGAAAGTGACATGACTCACATGAGTGAGCAAAGCCAACATATTAGTATTAATTTTTTTGACGAAAGTGAGCAAACATATTGTTGCTTTCTCAAAAGTCTTGATGTACACAAAAAGCTGACCAAGAATGAAAGGAACAATGTCATCGTTGCAAATGCACTTCTTCCCTGCAATGAATACCAAAAGTAAACTGTCAGCTTACTTTTCTCCTCTATGCCATATTTTTCTTTGGCTCTGCCTGCCCAATCCCATTATCTCAGCTTTATTGTACCAAGAAAATGCATGAGCATCCCCAAATGCTTAGGATCGTGTTTTGTACCTATCATCGACTACGTGAAGTGCTTGTTTGTGCGTAGTGTTTTTCAACCAACACAAGAAATTCCACTTTACGTTGTGAGTCTTGATGGAATCTTTTTAATTGGTTCTATTAGGTCAAAGTGAAAACTAAGTAGATAGCTATGGTCAAAGTGAAAATCAAGTTGTAATATATTGTTTCTTTTTTTACAGCAAGTTGCAATGTAGTATTAAGGTTTTTTTTCCGAAGGAATGTATTAAGTTAAATTCCAACACACTGAAATAGAATAAAATATAAAAATATAACTCAAATCTAAAGTACGAATAAAGAATTGTTCGGTAATTGTCAACTTTATTTTATTTTATTTTTCTAAAGATTATGAATGATAAATTAGGAGAAAATTCCCTCAAAAAAAAATCAGAAAAAAATTAATCAATGAAACTATACCAACATCATTTGCGAATGGCGATAAAATGAAGTTTATGCAAACATCTTTTCTAAGTCAGCATCAGTTTTTCTATGTCCATTATCATCATTATGTGTGAAAAGGTTGAAATGAAGCTCGTGTATTAAAAAAGTTTGAAGTTTGTATTATTAAAAAAAAATTGTGTTATTTGAACAACGATTTCAATGATAATTTATGGGACAAACATTGATTTACAAAGAAAATGAGATATTATCGCAAAAACCAAAATAATAAAGAGAAAGTAAAAACATAATATAAAAATAAGAGAGAAAGTTATCTAAAAAATTATGAGTAAATTACACTCCCCTCCCCTCAAAGATGCTTGAAATACACTCCCCTCCCCTCTTATGTTAAAATATACAATTTCCTCCCTTGAAAAATAAAACTTACACTCCCCTCCCTTATAAGATGCTTGAATTACAACCTCCTCCCTTGATAATTAAATATGCACTACACTTTAATCTATTTTAACATAAATAAATATTTTTATGATATATATTAATTTTAAACCACCCTTTAAGAAAAATTAATTCATTTCTTTATAATTTAAATGTTAATGATAATTAAATTTAAATATTTTGCTATTGATTTTATAATTTAGAGTTTAAAATTAACTTTTAAATAACCATGGTTTATTGTCGTTAGTAATTTTTCACATATTTTAATTTTATTTTGGCTTGTTTCATATTTTATAATCGGGTTTAAAACTACATGTTAATGAAATTGTAAATAAAAAATAGCAAAAAAATATGTATTCAATTTTTTATTATGTTAAAATAGATCTGCAATACTGTTTTTTTCGAAGTGCATTAAATTTTTTTTTTCTAGATTATTAAAAATAAAAAAATATATATTGAGGGAGTAAAGTGTAGATTTTAACATAAGAGGGGAGGGGAATGTAATTCAAGCTTTTCTTAGGGGAGGGGAATGAATTTTTTTCTAATATGTTTTGAATAAGAGGGGAGGGGAATGTATATTTTAACATAAGAGGGGAGGGGAGTGTAATTCAAGCATCTTTGAGGGGAGGGGAGTGTAATTTACTCAAAAATTATTAAAAATGATTTCACAAATATATTTCTCTTCCTAAAATTGTTAGGTAAATTTATAGTACCATAGTTTAATAAGAGTTTAAAATTAAATGTTTCATTCAGTTATTTATGAGTTAAGATATTCTCCATTTAATTTTTTTTCATTTCTACCATTTGAAGAGATATAAACACATAAAATAAGTGATGAATCATATCATTAAATAGGTCTTACTAGCATTAATTATTTTTAAAAAAATTGTGTATATATCTCTTTAAATGATAGAAATAGAAATGGTCTTAATATAACGAATATATAGAGGGATAATAACAAGATCTCTTGATTCTCCTTTGTCTTAACCAAAAGCTCGGTAGGTAGCTGGTAGTATAAAGAAATAAATGAATGGAATTATGAATAAATTGTCGGCAATCCTCCAATTAGTGCATTATGGAACTAGAATGGTAGTACTACATTACTGCTTAGCCAGTCATTGTCACGATTTATGGCAGACATTGACATTTTCACCAAAACCATATACTCCTAACTTTTTTGTTTTGTTCCTAAACTGCATAGAGTACGTAGTACTACTACTACAGCTAGTAGTATTTTGACACTCACGTTTATGCACGACTAATCATTGACCGACAGACACTACACTAGCCACTTTTCTTAATAACAATCGTGCCAACCTCTTCCTTCCCAATTTCCTCCTCTGATTAAGGAAATACTCAATTTTATAGTACTGGATTTTTAATCATGTCATTGTTTTCAAGCATAAAACAGGTATCAGTCAACATATGTATGTTTTTTTAGCAATCTAATGGATTCTTACTTGCTGTAAATTAACAGATGCTATCTTCGAGTTGGGACTTGGGCGTATTATTTTTTTGGTCAATAAGAAATGCACTTGAGACAGATGGAGTAGATGCTCAGAATATCACAATGGGCTAAAAGGAGGGATTACAGAACAGAAACTTGCTCACCTGGAATATGAAATTATGCAAGTAAAGAAAATCAATCAAATTCAAGGTGTATTTTCTGATTTTTCTTTAATCATTACAATCCCCTTCTTCAAAATTTCCAAGCATGGATAATTCTGTTAGATGGTTCCATATCTTCCAAGTAGACATGGCAATGGATGACTTATATTTCATTCCTCCAAAGTGAAGAGTCATTGAAAAATATTAAAATATAATCATTGATCAAAGAGTTTTTCTGAACGATTGATTAAAGGGATTTTAAACAAGGTTATACAACTTGCTTATATATGCATAAGCATTGATCATAACTTCTCATTTCTGCCTCTAAATGACTGTTCTTTTAGATATGAAAAAAAAATAGGTGAGTTGAGTTTTGATATGAAAAAAAAAATATGTAAGTAATTTTGTTAATATTTAGGGAGTCTTAAAGACATGTCATAACCCTGATGAGTCCTCGAAACATATTTCACCTTTTTTTTTTTTAGATATGAATTTTTTTTAGGTGAAATATGTTTCGAGGACTCATCAGAGTTATGACATGTCTTAAGACTCCTTGAATGTTAACAAAAGTACTTACATATTATTCACTTATTATGAGGGATACTTTCATTCTAGTTCAATGTACGATTTTACATTTGAGGTGCTAGCAAGAGTTTTGTCAAGTAACATCAATGTATTGAGTTCAAATCCTCTCAAAAACGGTAGTAAAATGACTATTAGTGCCACTTGAAATAACAAAAAGAAAATCGCTCTTCCCCAATTTCTTTTTTAAAAGTAAATAATTCACTTGCCTATATAAAAACTAATATATGAAAAGTAAATAATTCTTTCTAAAATGACACTTGCCTATGAATTCACTTGACTCAACCTGGGTTTATTATGAGTGCAGACGAAAAAAAAATACATCCTAATGTTATGTAAAAAAAAAAAAAAAAACACACACACACACATATATAATACACACACAAAGGGGGTTATTTTGACTCCAAGAGTAAGTGTAATAACTTACTCCAAATCTTAACCTTTAATTCCAATTTTGATTAATGGTTTAGATTAATTGATATGGTAGGCAGTGGCGGATCTTAGTGGGGACTTGCAGGTGCCACTGCATCCCCCAACTTTACTATAACTATCATATTATGCATAATATTTCATTTGTTTTGTTGGTGTGGTAGTGTATTGGCGAGAACTGAAACCCCCAAGGGCGTGGGTTCGATCCTCGGTGGCTCATTTTTTGTGTTTTCCATTATATTAATAATACTTTATTCGAAAAAGAGGTCCCAATGGGACTTGAACCACAATTTTCTATTGTAATTTCAAGAAAATAAACCACTAAACTAATAAATAATCTTATTAATTTCTTAAAACTGTTTAATATATATTCTGAAAATATTTGGCACCCCTATTAAAAAAATTCAAGATCCACCACTGATGGTAGGCTTTAATTTCATTTTATATTGTATTCAACACTTATCACCATTCTTTCAAAAAAAAATATTTATCACCATAAATTATCAAAGCGTTACCGACAAAACTTAAAATTCTTTCCTTGAAATAAATTGCATAAGAAAATTTTTGTTATTCCTTAAAAAAATTGCATAAGAAAAAATTTGCATATATTTTTTTACGTTGAAATAATTGTTTTTCTTCTCCCATTGATTTCTTTTTCTTCTCCCTTTACTTTTTTGTACGCTAAAAAAAATTGCATATATATTTTTTTAAAGAAAACAATTGTAAAATTTAAAGAATTGCATATTTGTTCTACTCCCGTTATTATTTTTTATACGACATATTTTATTTGGTTTCTTAATTATAATCCTGATCTTTTCTTATATTTTTTGTAAACACACATTTTTGTACTAATTTGTCACGAAAAAAATAGATGAAGTAACCTTGATCTTTTCTTATATCCAATTCATTTACAATACTTGCATAAAAAATAAATAAATTTGTGTATTTTCTTATATAAATAACGAAAAATTAAAATAATCATCTCCATTTTAATTAATTTTTGTTGTCATGGACATACATAGATGATGATGTTATTTGAGAAAGAGCTCATCAAACAATTAGAAGACATTTATTGTTTTGATATTTTGTGGTGATAAGTGTTGACTACAATATAAAATGGAATTAAAGCCTACCATATCAATTAATCTAAACCATTAATCAAAATTGGAATTAAAGGTTAAGATTTGGAGTAAGTTATTACATTTACTCTTGGAGTCAAAATAACTCCCCTCATATATATATATATATATATATATCAGTAAAAAACGAGATAATTTTTTTCTCAAAAACAACGAGATAAAAATATATATTTTTGAAACAAACATACGAAAAATAGAAAGTATTAGTGTCTTTGTACTAAAGAAAAAAAAAAAAAAAAAGTATTAGTGTCAAGGTAGCAGAGACAATACATCAAAACGCTTATGCCAGAGACATAATAATGGTTTAAAAATATCGTGTTAAGGTAAGCAAAGGAAAGAGAAAAAAAGACAAAAATGATGATAATGAGGATATCCAAATAGAATGGGATTCCTAAAACATCGACCACAAATTCAGATTTTGTGACAAAAATATCCACAATACGGAGATGCACATTTCTCACAAACTAACCAAACACTTCACTTGACAACAGCCGCAAGTAGTCTGATCCCAAGTACTTCCATTGAACTAACTACTTACACTAAAATATCTGTTTTTTCTGTTGAAACTGAGAGCTTCAAAGCATGGCTTTTACATCAACTGCTCTACAATATCCATCCACATCATATTTACAGTCCTTGGTACCTTCCTTAGAAGGTACACGTGATCAAAATTCATGGTGTGTCAGAGTGAGATTGTACAAACCCACTTCTCAAAAATCACAACAGAACTTTGCAAGACGGTTAACAATCCAGAGCACGGCAACAAAACCAGCCAAGTCACCAGGTACCTGTTATGATTTACTCTTGTTAAAATAAATTATTACAGCAATTTAAAGATGTGATAGAAACTTAACTTCACTTTGTTTGGAGTTAATAGCTGAAGAAGAATGGAAAGTTAAGCGAGAATTACTGCTGCAAAAAAGGGTAAATCTTCAACTCTGTCATCTGTGTCACATACTCTCCTGAATGCACAAATTAGAACCCTTGAATTAAAAGCTTGAAAAGTTTGGCAAAGCATATGAAATTCCATTTACTAATAAACATCAAGGATCAGACAAATGATTGGGCGAGAGAGGTCGTGGAATAAAGGAAACAAGAACCTTGAAACAGAATATGTAGCCAAACAAGTGCTACAATACAACTAAAAATAACATGTATATCAAGTATTTGTGTACAATCTAAGAAAATGTGATTTCTTGTTTATATCACATGCAAGTTTATCTTTGATATAATATTGCAGGTAAAAAGTGTGGAGCCAAAGGAAGCTTTGCGCCTTCAGAAAGAAAATAATTTTGTGATTCTTGATGTAAGGCCGGAAGCAGAGTTCAAGGAGGTTAGTGAACAAGTTTTAGAAGCCTTGTTTTCCAGCTCCAGTCTCTCTTGTGCTTCTACTTTGGATTGATCAATTGTAATATAGGGTACTAAGAAAAAAACTGATGGATTTGGCTGTGATGAATGCAGGGTCATCCTCCGGATGCAATTAATGTGCAAGTATACAGGCTTATAAAAGAATGGACAGCCTGGGACATTGCCAGACGTGCTGCATTTGCATTTTTTGGTATTTTCTCTGGCACAGAAGAGAATCCCGAGTTTATCAAGTGTAAGATGAATTTGCCTCAACAAGCTTGTCTTGAATGCGTGCATTTCTTGTTTTTTGAAACTAATTATTTGATTCATGCGAGCAGCTGTTGGTGAAAAATTAGATAAAAATGCAAAGATAATAGTAGCTTGCTCAGCAGGGGGGACAATGAAACCAACACAAAATCTGCCACAAGGTCAACAATCTAGGTATTAAATTATCTCTCTCCCTTTTTGTGCATGCTCTCTTCTCTCTGGTTTTTCAATATTGTTCATATAATTTCATATATGCTGTAAGAATATATATAGTCCAAAACTGGCTGACAATCGTTTATGAAATCACTCCATTATTTATGCAAGCCGATCCCAACTCAAACCTTTTGAGTGTGTTTGTACTTTATAACCAACGTCAGATTTAGAGACATTTAAATTTTAGAGGACAGGATAAATGACATTCATATTATTGTAAACCGTCCTACCAAGTTGTTACAGTAATCATGTAATATAAGGCCAGAGAAAGTAATAATAAGACAAATTAGTTCTTCATCGGCTAAAATACGCAATGGAAGGTGACATTAATAACATGGATGTAAGAAAGAACAGAGAGTGATATAGCTGAAAGCTGCATGGTGCATACCACTTTTCATGCAATTATGAAATATAATATTCAAATCATTGATTGGCTTCTCTAATGATTACATTTTTGTACTTTCACAGGTCTCTAATAGCAGCTTACTTGCTGGTCCTTAATGGTTACAACAACATCTTCCATCTAGAAGGTGGGCTTTACAAATGGTTTAAAGAGGATCTACCAGCTGTAGCAGAGGAGTGAATCTATTACCAACATTGTGCATGCCGAGAAGCCTGGACCTAGTTTTGACCATAACGAGGATGATGCTGATACACACAGGACAGAACGGATGAATTGAAATGTAAACATTGAACTGGTGTAGAAATTTAGTATGAGAGAAAATGTTATGTTACGTTCTCTAAAGATTGCCTCCATAGCTTTAACATGAAAGGCTTTATTTATTAGCATCATGTTATCACTTAGCAGCATTTTGCAATTCACTGATGCACGTGAACCATGTTTTGGAACCACAAAAGTAATGATTCAATTAAAATACAAGAAAAAGGTATTTGTTTAAACTACCATTGCCTAAGCATTTAAAGATGCTCTTGCCATTGCTAGTGCTCCATCATAACTTCGATTTCCTCCAATAAAACCAGTCATGTGCACAAAAGTACAATCTGGGATTCCGGCAACCTCAGATAGCCTGTCATTTTCCAAACCCCTCCAAAGATACGGAAGTGGTTTTCTGTTCTCATATCTAGCAGGTGAAATTGCCACGGCCTGTATTCTCCAATTTTCACTCCTATCATCCTACAAGTAGAAATTGTATTCTTATATAAATCACTGATCAAATAGTAATATATAATTGAATAGGAAAATAAAGAAAATTTTGGAAGTTTACAAGTTTCCTTAATTAAGATTTGCCAGAAAATAAACCAGTGTATAACGTATAGGATTTTTTGGTAGGGGATGCTGAAAAATGATGGATGCTTATATTCAATTTCAGATTGATTGATTAACTTAGCCAGACAAACCTACCTGGTAAAGAACATATTTGATGGAAGGGTTGATTTTCATTTCCTCCTCGAGCTCATGTATGTGAAGCTTCCACTGTGGAATAAGTGACAAAAAAGATTAGTTAAAAGGATATTCAAAAGTCAAAACCAAATATTACTTTCCCTAGCAGATATTGTTCTATACCCATTGATTGGTATGTAGAGAGTAAACTATCATCGTTAGGAAGTTATTAAAAAATTGTGTCCCATAAGTTAAATGGCTTGTGTGCTTACAGGACAAGATCGATATAGTTTTATGATCTCTCCACTAGAATCAATAGTTTCTCTTGCTGCAAGGCACTCCATAACAATAGACCGTGCCGGTAACCATGATTTTGCATAATAATTCACATTCTGTAACACAAGAGGAAAAAAAGATTATCTTTTTGCCAAAAACTAAAATGGTTGTTTAGCACGAAGTAAGAAACAATATAAACAATTAAACACAGGGAGGATCAGAAATCAAATATGGACATTCCAAAACAGTCTCACCTCCATAAACTCACCACCAGCCAGAGCCATTGCCCGGTGAAAGGCCTCATTCTCTGCATCAGCTGACTGATCAGAATCCATCCAGTCCAAATTCAATCGTTCTATTCTGGATGCCAAGCCTGTGTTGATTACGTATTTCGGAGATTCTTTCAAGTCATATTGACTCACTCCATTATCCACAGCATCAACTGCCTTAAAAATAAAACAGTATTTTTAACAGACAGAAACATCTCAAGACTAATTAATTTTAACCACCAAGATTTCAAGAATGAACACGAAAATGTGAATGCATAGCAAAACAGAAATAATACTTTGACATAATTTGACATCAAATTCAACTAGTTAGTTAAAGTGATTCAGTTGAAGGTTAATGAATATAACACGTGATCGTAACTCACTAAACCACAATTTTGAACGAAAATAACCACGATTCTCAGCTGTATATTTAAACACAAAATGTAGTTAACGAATTTTCAGCATATTTTAATACTTAAATCACGTATATTTGATTGTAATTTATATGAATAATAGATATACTTAAACAATTGAAAAATCTGATTAGTGATGGTTAATCAGTTGTGACACCTTGTTATATTTATTAGCAATCTACTGAATTTAATCAACAACATAACACAACTCATACTAAAATTAGTTACCTCTACGAAGTTTCTATATATAGCTGGGTATAACTGGTGTACATGAGGATGATCTTCATCAAGACGAAGCACATTTGCGATTATCTCCAATCCAAAATGCTGCATGATTAACAAATATTGAACAATGAATTCAGTTTTAATTAATAATGAAGAAACGAAAAGAGCGAGTGAGTGAATAAGAATGGAAGAAGGACCTTGTAGACAAGTCCAGCGCTACTAAGCTTAGTACCGAAACCGTTCCCAAAGACTTGATCGAAATCTCTTTGATGATGATCGTAACGGTGTCGTATCGGGTCATACACGCGTCCAACGTCGACGACGGCATCCAATGCTTCGATAAGATTTAAGTCTCTCGTTCTAACGATATCGGCCCCCGAGAAGTGTTTGGAAAGACGAAGCATGAAGCAAGCGAGTGCTTCGTCGCAGTGGAAGGTTCCATCGTGAGTTCCCACGCGCTTTGCGCGTGACGTGGAGAAAGATGATGATAGAATGCTGCGAAATGACGGAGATGTCCTGTGCCACATTTTCGCAACTTTCTCTACTGTGTTTCAGTGCAACGGAGAAGAAGATACTGTCTAACGACGTCGTTTCTCAGTTTTTCGTTTTGAGTTGAATACTAATGGTTTTACTTCTACTATTTTCACCCTCACTCGTTACCAAGTTACCAACGACACCCCTTTTTTTTGTTGCCATATTATTGATACATCCGTCATGATTTTTTTTTTTTTTGTCTAATAGTTTGGTGGCTAGGGTGTCCGGAGTTCGAACCCCAACCCCTGCATATATTATGCAATGTCCCTACCAATTGAGCTACGCTCACGGGGATCATCCGTCATGAAATTTATTGAGAACACGAGGTGAATTTTCTCCTTTCAATTAAATTTTCTCCATACATTAAATCTAAATATTGAACTCTAACCACTTGTTTAAGAACTCTAATTCGTTACCATTTGAACTAACTCATTGTTGGTACCTCAATATTTAAAAAATTATTCAAAATATATTTATCTCTTAGAAACAGCACTCATAAACCCATTTTCGAACTTTTAAAAAATCAAATTTTGAAACATTTTTTAAATAAACAAATTTTTAAAGTTCATATATTTTTATACCTTCTATAAATTCATAAATCATGATGGTGTCCGATAAGTAAAACTTGAAGAACAGTTTGTTCTAAGCAAAAGAAAAACGTTCTTATGTGTCATAAGGGCGCATGTTATAAAGTTAACAGGTGGAGTAACACAACTGTCTTAGTTAGATAGAGCTAGGTCAACATCCAATAGAGCTTCGACATTATCTTCTTGTATGGTTTGCAAGTTCTGGAAGCTAGGAGACAACAAGCTTGTAATATCCCTCTAATCAAGCTTCAAGCACACGGCACTTTCAACACCTATTTATTTTATTTGAAAAATTTACATCAACCATAGGCGTAGAAAACAAGTTAGATTGGGCAAGACTTAACTTAAGTAGTTATGACTTATGACGTATCAAAAAATCTAAGGGCCAAATCATGTTTATCTATTACGGGATTTTTTTTAGTTGTCCAGCATGTTAACCTACTTTAATAGACCAGTTTGTTGGTATAAAAAAGATAAAAAAAAAATAAAAACTTTTTAAATGCCCAAAAATTCTAATTTTAGAATTGGTTTTTTAGTCGGGGTGAAATAATTCTAGTTCTAGTGTAACTTAAACTTGATATAGGCTAATTTATTGACAATTGTCTGTGGATTGACATATTTCCATCGTAGAACATCTAAACCGTGTATACATTTGAGCACCTTCTTTCATGGTAAAAAAATCCACAAATTAACGTAAGTTGCAGGGCACATCCCAGATCAACGGCCTCCAATTGGAACACTCTTATTGGTTAGTCAATAGTCACTGGCTCTAAAGACCTAATTACAAGTCCTACTGTCTCCTTATCTCAAAAGGAATGTTGACCCAAATGAACTTATTAGTAAATAGTTTCTTCATTCATTACCCTAAAATGGAATACAAGAATAACACCTCGTGTTGAATATGGATTCTTATATCAAAACTCGAAGTATGAAACAAACAATTTGAATATTCTAGTTCAATCTGTCTAACCATAATTATTTTTCTGTGTACATACAACAAACGAATTGTAAATTATAAAACAAAAAAAAATCTAAAATAAAAATCTGCAATAATTGTTAGTAGCAGCTAGCAAATAACTGGCAAACAACTTTACAATTTTCTTAAGAAAAACTAAAATATTCCTATCCGACCCGCCCCTCAATCCTTGATGGAGTTTCTTTCTCAATGGGACCCGAATTAGGAACCGATTCATCCTTTTCCTTCCTCCTACTCCCCAACCGCAAAAGACCATACAACTTCCGAAACTCCCTCACCGTATGAACACTCTCTCTACATATCACAGCATTCGTATCATTAACCTCTTCGGAGCTTCGACCCGATCCACTATGACTCAACCTCTGCCCCGAACCATTGGATTGAACCTGCATAGCAGTTATAACGGTTTTCAAAGCCCGGCTCGGCGAATTCCGGTTCGATATCATAATCTCACCAACTTCAGCCGGACTAAGCCGCGCACCGGTCTGAGAAAAAACCTCTTCAACCTGAGGGAAAAGCTTATGCTCCTTCAACCCTAAATAACTACTCGCGAGAATCTTGAAGGTGGAGAAATCACATAAGGGGAAGTGTATGTGAACGTCGATTCTTCCAGGTCTTAACACCGCTTGATCAATCTCATCTTTTGTTCCGTTCATCGTGAAAACCATCACACGCTCTTCTCCACAACACGACATGATTCCATCCATGAAATTCAACACGCTTGATATGTTTACACCCGTTGATTTTCCAGCTAATAAACGATCGAGATCTTCGATTAAGATCATTGATTTTGCCGTCGTTTGCATCAGGAGTGTTTTCCAATCTGAACCGTCGATTATCTTCGAAACGTCGATGTCGTACACGTCGTAGCAGAGAAACTTCGCCATCGCTGCGACGAAGCTTGATTTTCCGGTACCCGAAGCGCCGTAGAGAAGGTAGCTTCTCTTCCAAACACGGCCTAAACGGTTGTAGTATTGCTTTGACTTAATAAACTGATCCAGATCTGTTTTCACTTTGTTTTTCAGTTCAACATCCATCGCCACCGTTTCGAACGTTGCTGGATGCGTAAACGGAACCGATCGCCACCGGTAGGACTCGCCGGCGCCGGAATTCATAAACAATTTTATATCCTTCTTCCTCCTTTGTTCAATTTCGTCTGCTACTGAGAGAATGTGTTGAAAATACTGTTGAAAAACCCTGCGCTTATCCTTTTTCTTCATTCTAAGCACGAGCGCGGAAGTGAAGTCGCTGGCGACTGTGTTGTTCGTCCATGAAAGCTTAGCTCCTAAGAAAGTATCATGAACAATTTGATTCGCATCGAGATGAAGAAAAATATCCGACGGATTGGGACCGGAGAACAGGTTTGTGAAATCAGCATCTTGAACGGAAGGTAATGAATCAAGGTAGGTGAGAATTTTTCGGTAAAGTTGATTTTCCCGGAAATTATGATCATAGAGAGGAATTTTAAACGATTGATGAAGATGAAGGCGATTTTCTAACGAAAGGCACCAATGTTTGAGAAAGTGTAAAGCAGAGGTTTTACGAAAGAAACGAAGGATTAAGTAAGAAAAAACGAAGATGAAGAAAATGGAAGAGATTGTCATGGAAGTGACCCAAAGCCAAATCATAATTTAGTTGAGAATTTAATAAGTATATTGATCTAAGATAGGGTTAGATTGAAGAATCAATGAATGGTGCGTGCGTTTGGATTTGGGAATATTGGAATGTAAATGTGTAATGTTGTGGATGCACTTTGTATATATCATCAGTGTAAACTTTGAACAGGTCATTGTTTCCGTAAGGTCAGTTGCCGGCAAATTTAATATTGTTAATCATAATAAATTTAATTTAATTTAATAGGTGTGTTCTTCTTTTGTGTGTTTGATTTTCAATTTTTTTGACTCTTGGGAACCTTACGGCCTCCTACGCTAACACATTTTTCTCTATTATTGTTCATTTTTTAGAATTAGAGTAGAATCAATTTTTCTATTTTAATATTTTTGTTGATTTTTTTTATTATCGAATAATGATGACTTCATATGATAGATTGCTCATATTAAATCATTTCATGTAGTGGGAACCTTAATTCATTAAAAAAAGTACACTCCTGTTGGTAAGTTGTCTTAAATCAAACCTGCTTATGTATTTTTTGTGATATGTGTTACTATAATGCCAACAATCTATATCATCACGGGTTTTCTTAATGTGCTAAGAATATAACTCAATGGAACGATGGGTTGTTTTAAATACTACATCTATGTTATGTTAATAAGTTAGTAATGTGCTAAAAATTAACTTGTTGTGGGTATATCGAAGGATCAAAAGGACATTTTTTTCAACAATAATTGATTTATAGTTTAATTAGATTTTTGGTTGTAATTAATATATGTTTAATTAGATTTTTGGTTGGTTTCTTATACTCCCTCCGTCCCAAATTGTACGACGTTTTGGGCATTTAAGAAATGCAATTAATATTGTGTGGAAAAAAGATATTATAAGTTGTTTTACAAAATTGTCTTTAATAAATAATATGGAAAAGATAAATGAAAGAATTGAAAGAAGAGAGAGTAATAAATAGTTAAGGTTATAATAAGAAAAGTAACATTAATGTTACATTGTTATTGTAAAACGACATACAATTTGGAACAAATTTTTTTTTTAAAACGACATACAATTTGGGACGAGTGTATTTTATAGAAGGTTTCTTGCACTTGTTATTATATAATTAAATTAAGGCTCTAATGCATTAACGACCTTTTTGGTGGATATGATAACAGAAAAGCTAAAATAATTGTATCATATTTGGTCTTGATTCGATGTTTGACATATTTTGCTTCTTATTATTGTAGTTTTTTGTGCGATTGTCTTCCATTTATGTATAGATTATTATAATTGAATTGAATTTTTCTCATGAAAAATTAATCCTAAAATTTATCATATCCTCTCATGAATATGAGCTAACTTAGAAATCAAAAAGATTAAATAAGAAAATAAATTAATGGCGTATCCCTATAAATATAATATAATATAAAATATGAAAAAATTGAAATATGATAATATATATATATATATATATATATATATATATATATATATGTATGTATGTATGTATATGAAAAAAATTTGATATTTTTTTAAACATGCCAAAAAGATAGTATATTAACTCAAACTAATCAAAACACAATAAGTGTTAAAGATCGAAAAGCAACTCTTAAATATATGTTTGCTTGAGAACTCAAATGATGGAAATGGTAAGAAAAACACTTAACTTTTAAGTTGAGTATTTCATTATTTGAAACTAGTAATGCTTGTTATGATTGATTTTGTGAAACAAGTTGAATATTTGTTTCGAAGTTGTAAGAAAATGCAGCGTTGAATGGAGTCTGGAGCTGTATCATGTAAGGATCAAAGTGATATAAAAAAGTGAGAATTTAACGTAAAGGAACAAATGTCTAAATTTGAGATATGAGGATCCAAAATTAAGTTTTTAGTTAATACACAAGGGTTTAAGTGAAGCCTAAAATAAGCATGAGGGCCAATACAAAATTTAATTATTTTGATTTTTGATTTAAATCCAATTTTTCATAATAAAATTTAAGGTGTGAGGATGATAAATCCAAAATTTAACCTTGACACATGTTAATTATTTTACTTTTTAATATTATTTATTTCTTAAATAGTCTAGAAGCTAAAAACTCACATCTTAAAGGGAATAAGTAAAAAATCCAGAATTCAAACTTGTATATTATAGGTATTGTCCCTAATTGATTTATGCTCCCATCAAATTTACTTTTTAATATTAAATAAACAGTTTAGTTTCACGTGTCAATTGAAATTTTTAAAAGAAGTGCACGTAATAAACTTTTGGCATGTATGTTATAAATTCGCTAATATATACACAATGGCTTAATTTTTCATTTTTGAGTCTCACCTGGCCAACTAAAAAAGGAAAATAGTCTAAGCTCAAACATAAAAAAAGAAAGTATACCCAAATTGACTTTATTTAAAATGGAATTGGAATAATTTAATTCACTAAATATCCACATGGAAATTAACTCCTTTAAAATACAAAATATTATTATCGTTTTGTTTATGACAAGGTCAAGGAGATACAACATGGATTGCAATGGCAAAAATAGAGGAAAGTCTTCTTTCCTTTCGCGATGGTGAAGTGATAAGCATATAAGTTCACTATCCATATATCGGGGCAACTTAAAATGTATGGTAAGCTATTATGATAGTAACATTCTTCGATACATGTTGATATTTTTATCATTAAATAGTCTCCATTAATAAATATATTACTAGAAAAATATTAAATCTAATAAATATATTACTATAAAAATTTAAAAAATATTTGCACGTTATTATTTGATTGGAGAAGTTAATTATTAAAATGATAACTCAATCCGAATATCGTTCATTCTTTTTGTAGAAAAGTTGCTGGTCAGTGATGATTTGCCATCAATTATCGAGAAAAAAATTAATGATTTTATTATATCGTAAGTATTCATCAACTCGTGAATCATAAAAACCATATTCTGATTTTCTTATTCAACAAAAACATCAAGAATTAAATATAGTGCTACTTTTCATACCCGACGACAAATGGAAAATTCTTGTTAAAAAAAGAAGAAAAATATGACGGAGTCAAAGAGAATAATAAGTAAAGAACAACGAAGATATTATCCATCATTCTCCTTTGATTTTGAACTCTTCAATTCAAACATTTTCTCAACTTTCAACCACTAGCGCTCTAATTTGGAAGAGAAAAATAGGATGATAGTCAATGTTAAATTATTTATATTTAATTCCTATTGACACAAGTAAACGACGTTAATGCCTCTGGCGGTAGTTAACTATCGCTGAATGATTCGTCGGTAGTTTACTGCTGCTGGGACTCAGCGGTTGTTAACTACCGCTCACACCAGTTAACAGAACCAGTGTAGTCTGTACTGATTTTTTTTCTTCAGGAAATTTGTCCTGTTTTACCTATAATTTCAAACGGCAATTCCGGAGGAAATCAAACTGAAACAACAACATCCAGCAATTACAAACATCAACATTTCATAGTTTATCAATTATTCGGTAACATTACACAAAACCGATAATGCGTTAATGTTTCACAATTGTTTGAAATTCGTCAAATTTTCCACATTATGCAACACATTACACGTAATGTATAAATTAATTTATAATAAATGCGAAACTCAAATATATATATATATATATATATATATATATATATATATATATATAGTTAAAGGAGTTATTCTATGTCAGAAAAGCAATTTTCTATGTTTAAAACCACCAAATATTTACACTTTTTTACTTATATTTGAGACAAACTAGAGGAGTAATAATATAATTCATTTAGCTATATTAAACAAATTGTATTTTTCTCTTACTAGCAAAACCATTTACTTATATAATAAAAATACACGTCCCCGTGAGCATAGCTCAGTTGACAGAGACATGCATTGTTATATGCAGGGGTCGGGGTTTGAACCCCAAACATCTCATTTATTCACCTTGAAAAAGGTGAATTCTAACCACTAGGCTACTTAACAAAAAAAAATACACAAAAGGATTTGCACCAAAAAGAAATGCGTAAAAGGATCAACTCATTAAAATTAAGCTGTAATGTGAACTTCAATTTGTTTTCATGAAGTTATAAATGTATATCTTATTACCACTAATTTACACTAAAATACATAATATAAAGGATCAAAATCTTCAAGATATATTTATTTAAATAAAAAACTCCAGAATGTATTAATGTATATTCTAGTGGAACACAATCATTTCCTTTCGCCGTGTGATAATAGGGACAATTCCATGTTAAGATAGGGTTTAGGATAGAGTCAGCATCATATAAGCTTTATAACCTTAAAAATTAACACCTACGATAAAATAATTGTGGCCACAAGAAGATCAAAAAATTCCCATGCACAAGATTTCAATTTTATTTTTTTTTCCTTGACAACTATATCAATGTTTGTTAATGAATAGCATAGATGTCACGCCACTTTCGGTACCGAATTATTTTTCATTCATTTGTGTTCAACCACCTGCAGAGGCATATTATCCCCACAAGAATTCGAGATTTTCGATAACAATAGCGACAGAATAGCCAATACCATTCTTAACCTCAAAGTTTGTCCCGATAAACATTAATTTTACATCTTGGTTGTGCCCAACCATACATGTAAATGTGTCATTCTTTGTTTAATTTATACAGCATTTTTAGTCCGATGTTAAAAGTTGTTAAGTAATGATGTACAAACTCGATGATATATATGCATCCTAAGTGGTGGTCCTGCTGCATTCACCGTAGAAATATGCTTTGATGGTGGAAAGTTTCAAATTTGTGGTCCTAAAGACCTTAACCATAATGAATGAAAGTGGATGGGAAGAGCTTGTGACTTTCAAATGTTGAAGTTAATCATCACCACCATATGCTGGTGGACCAGAAAGACAACAAATACACATGTATGAATTACTAACCCACGTTGCATAAAGTATAACCATACTGAACCCACTCTAAAGCCAGTTATTTCCCTAAGTTCTCAATCATTGATGGACGTTGACAACTTTATAACTGCACCATCTTAGTAAATCATAGGTTGGTTGGCAATTCTTTGTTAGATCCAATTATACCACTCATGATTTAAATCATGTGTAATACAGCAATGCATATGAACTTTTGGCCATGATAGTATCAATATTATCTAAGTTAAGTTTTCTTCGGAATTGATTTCAGATTTTTAGTATATGATTTTTTCACAACTAGTATATATACACTTAACTTTGAGTCCGCTTAACCGTTAAGGCCTACGCAAGAACCGATGTAGCCTTCCAGACAGGCGAAAAACACGATTCTGTACAGATTCATCCATCTGTACAGATTAATTGGTGGCTCAATTAATGGGTATGTTTTTTAAACAATGGTAAAAAATTGTGTTATTTTACTGTCTGGAAAGGTAACCAGGTAGATTTTAATAATAGGTGGAGGAGATAAAAGCAGCTCTCATATATTACCCCATCATTTACACATATTAGGATGTATTACAAAATGACATAGAAAATTGATGCATTTGATGCCTGAAACGGACAATACTACATTTATATGTAATTCAACTGCATCATATCATGGTACAATATCAAAAGTAGGGCGGTACAACAACATATTTCAATTACCGAACAATAATCATAAATAAAGTCTAGTATACATGGTATGTTATGTTATACAACACTGGCACTTATATAAATAATGTATAATAATACAAGTTTGGGAACTAGAATAACCAAGGAAGTGATTACGGTTGCAATCCGGGCTATGCTAATCGACACATTCTAAAGAAACTCGATTTTAATCCTGAGCATCTACTTGGATGTGAGAAACCCCCATAATCCTAGACAATTCCTTGATTGCAGCTTCAACCTGAGAATCACCTGATTCACCATGAAAAGACGTTCTTGATGTCATTCTACTGTATTCATTTGCAGCAACCGATGTCTTCCGTGAAGTAGAAAGGGCCTTCTCCAAATCTGCCTGCGACAAAGGTCTAGGTTCCTGAAACGTGAAAAATAAACAAAATAGCTCAGTAATTTTCATCTCCGCCGCTCATGATATGAAAAAAGCAACTAAATGACTATCCACGTCATCACAAATTGATCTTTCACATTAATTGCTTTCATTAAGATGAGACACTTTAATCCGACAAATATAAAGGGTGCATACTAATGTACCAAATAAAACAGACATACTCAATTAATGTGTTCTGTTCTAGTTAACAGAAATTGAATCTAGTAAACAACATAATTTCACTTCTGGGAAAATTCAAAAAATATGGCAGAGAAGAAAATAGAAGAAAATGAAAAATATACTAACACAGGATTGTTCCCCTTTCTTCTCATTATGCAGTATTTCTCTAATAGGAAAATATGCGGCCTTCTTGCAAAGATCAAATAGATCTGAACCAGTGTAACCCTTGCATAAACCAGCTATATAACTGAAATCTATGTTATCTTCAACATTCTCGCCCTTTAAGATAACCTTCAATATATCAGCCCTCTCTTTCCGGTCTGGATATCCAATTTCAAAGGCTTGAGGAAGTCGCCGAAGTATTGCTTCATCAAGTTCTGAAGGGCGATTAGTTGCTGCAAGTACCATAACCCGAGCACTCTCTATACAACAACAAAAAATAACATAAAGAAGCAGTCTAATAACTAAATCTGTCAAAACTGTCACTTGTTTTGAAAATCTACATGAAAATTACACGACAACTACTTAAAAACTTACGATCGGTGGCGAATCCATCCCATAGAGCCATGAACTCAGTTTTCATGTTTAACACAGCCTCGTGATCCGATGAACGACGCTGACCCAAAAAACTGTCTACTTCATCGATGAATATGATGGATGGCTGAAGTTTATGAGCCAAGCTAAATACGGCAGCCACTGCAGAACAGAAAAATATTAGTGATAGACCTTAACAGAGAACCACACTGAAAAAAGCAACAAAAAATAAATTGATCACATACAAAATCAAAAATTATATACAAATTTATATTGTTTAATCAGTCGGGGTTTGATAAATGAAACATAGTTAGGTATGCCAGGATACCCTTATTCTGCTATAATGAAGCACTTGGCCTATATGCAGCTGAACAGCTTCAAGCCTTAAAAGAAATAACCACACATTTGCTACTGTTATTATAGAACCTATACAGGAGCGACCATCACTAAAGCATATATACACTCCTCAAGAAGGATGTGCAAGGATGAAAAACTCAACCATCAAAAACAATAAGGGAGACCTTTTACTCATTCCAATAATAGCTTCTTTCAGAAAATAGTGCATTCATAATGAATTTACTTTTAACGCAAGAAATTTTGTCAAATGGCCTTAAATAGATGGGATGTAAGGAGCGGAATTCCCTTCTATTTCAAATGATGCTGTTTTGCTATAAGCTCATTTTCCCAATGTAAGGCTGTTATCCATCTGAGAACAACAGATCACCATTAGATCAATAGATGGCCTTATCCATCAAGCAGACTGAGATTTTGATTTAAAGAATGACTTCGCTTCAAAGTTCAGTTTAAAAGAACACTGGCACTCGATAAGGGTGTTCAAATAGTTTAAAAAACTGAAACAAATCTTGAACTGAACCATTTCATACAGTTCTGAACTGAACCACTCTTTTAAAACTGAACTAAGGCACTAGAACCAACCCTAATATGACGTCCATTTTATTAGCCAATAAAAAATAGGAACCCTAGATCCCTAGCCACAAAAGCCAATTACAGACAGGGGGGGGGGAGAGAGAGACACACACACAACAACATAAATTACATGCACAAAAAACAAAACCATTGGAAATACAATTAGGAATTGGAAGCTAAACAAACAAGTTCAATGATCAGTCACGTATACCTACATATTATTTCACAAGACAAATCATGGCAACCTGGTGGTATGAAAACCCCACCAGGTGACCAGGGTAGGAAGCCTTTTAGTACTCCTATGGAGTATGGGCTACCCTTTTCTGCATAGTCGATTTGAGATCTTGGTACTTTACTCCTAGTGCTAGACCATTTGTTAAGTTGTTAAGAATACAGGCTAATTTTTTATACGTGGTTGTGCCTGAGTGTCACATGTAACATTGTGCATTGACCCTACTCCTTTTAAGGAGAGAAGAAGCAAAAATTGAGTCAGGCCAACACACCCATAGTGTGGTCAAGCATAGATGAAGTAGCCTGTGATGGCGTAGATTTTTTGGGTCACGGGTACTGCTGTCAGTAGAACTGTTATGCATGCCAGTCACGGAAATCCAAGTTATGAAATGTCCAGTCATGCTTCCACCCCTCACTTGAGCCAACAGACACGGGCAATTAGTGGACGGGTGCCTACAACCAAGGTACATAAAGATCAATCTTACAATTTTGATTCCAAACAGAATCAAAACTTGGTGGGATCATGTGAGGTCGGCATGCTTAATCATGAAATTGCTTGCATCGCCAATCTTTCACGATTTCACTGGTGCACATAGCAACTGAGTTTCAAAGGTTGGAATGGCAGCCTAAACAGGATTTCAAGCATAAATCTAGCTGTGAACTATCTAGCCTCCATCAATTGAGTTTCTTAGCTGACTTTCTCTCTCGTAAGTCGTATCTTTGGGTTTTTGCCTGTGCGAGCTGTTCGCACATCTCACTCTGATATTTGTTCATGCATCTCTCTCCCCAGGCTACAAAAGAAAAAATCATATCTCACAGGAAATATTGGGTTTCAATGAAGAACAACAAATGGAGCCTAGAAGTGGGTTTTTATTTGTTGGGTATGTCTCTCTCGGCCTAATGGCTAATGATCCAAACCCAAATTGGCCACAGTTACAATATTAAAGAAAAAGATCAGACGGAAAATTCTACTATAACCTTTGCTTAGGACATACACAGCAGGTCGAGCCCAAGCAAATGGAATTTGAAGAATATTTGCAGCCATATTCTCTTAATATTCCTAGAGTAACGTAGATCATAAGTTCAAGACAAAAGTTTTTATATGTTCCAGCTTTTAGAGCTTTGAGGGCTAGGTTGATTGTGGGTGGTATGGTTTATAAAAAAAAGGTGTTTTTATGCTGGCATTCTCTTAAGGTTAGGCTCGCTAGTTAATTGAAGAGGTTTACAAGCATAAATAGGACACAAGGGGAGAGGGATATCATTGAGCGAATAGAGCAATGAGTTTGTTGCAGAACATAAATCCTGAGGAGAGTCTTTGCCCTTTTAAGGTAGTCAATAAACCAATCTCAAGGCAGATATGTTTGTCGTACATTGCAAAATAATGATTAAACTTGTACTATAATTTCTACAACAACAATCAAGCCTTATCACAGTTCGTGGGGTCGGTTACATGAATTAAACGACGCCATAATGTTCTATCATATACCCCATATTTCTATCTAATTCATTAATCTCTAGAACAATCTTAATAGTTTCTCTTATAGTTTTTATTGGTCTTCCTCTGCCTCTAGGGATGTGATTATCCTCCATCTGATCTACTCTCCTTACTACATAATCTACAAGTCTTCTCTCTAAAAGCTCAAATCACCTAAGCCTAGTTTCCACCATCTTTTCTGCTATGAGTGCTACCCCAACTCTCCTACAATGAGTAACACCCAAGCACAATGTAGACATGACTAACCTTACAACTGCAAGTGATACCACTAGTAACAGTGAGTGAAACAAGATTGCAACACACATTCAACTCATATAGCCACAGAGAAGTTATATAGTGTGATTACAATAGTTGGCATGCCAGGCTTTTATACACTCGCATAGAAAGCATCAACAATTTTATGGATCTTTGTATGTAAACATGCCTTTTATGAAAAATATAAGCGTTCTAATTACTAAACTAAGAAAATCACAACATCCATATGTATAAACAAAAATTTAATTCATGATTAAAATACGCTACAGTATGAATGCTACACACTTACCAAGCTTTTGGGCATCCCCGAACCATTTGCTCATCAGGTTGGATATCCTCACATTAATGAAAACTGCACCGGACTCCTTGGCAATAGCTTTTGCAAGCATGGTTTTCCCAGTGCCGGGAGGTCCATACAACAGGACCCCCTTTTGTGGTCCAAGGAGTTTTCCATGCGAAAACAAGTCTGGTCGTTGCAGGGGTAGAATAACAAGCTCAAACAAAGTTTGTTTAATCGTTTCAAGACCCCCAATAGAGTCAAATTCTACATCGATGTGGTCAGGATTTATTACATCACACGCTATTACATCCTGTACACAATATAGGGTCCAACTTAAATTAAACGTTATAATGAAAGATAATAACACTTAACTAGGTCCAATATTTTCACAGAAATCTACAAAAAATCGCTTAAATAAAAAGAAACGTAATATTGGAGATAAGTTAGCATAGAATGGATTTATGCAAAAGCTCCAGGTCTTGCATAGGATGGTTTCATGCTTGGTATAGCCTTTAAATACTATACGGAACATGGCCCTATATATAAGCTAGAAAGATTGAGCCAAAATGTTATTTCACTGCAAATCAAATGATTTACCCCTTCTTAACCACCCAGTGTACTTTTTTTGTTTGTTTTGAAAACTCAGTATCTGGCTTAAGGAACGACTAATCCCAGTGTCCACTAGCGGGGGGCATTTAAAGCAAAGCTTTGTATGGACTAGCCCCATAGAAATTGGAACCGTGAGGATTCGAACATGAGACCTTGAGAGGAGCACACTCCAAGGTCGCAAACCTACACAACTAGGTCAGCCCATGTGGGCTTTTATTGCTTACAAGTTGGTCGTCGGAATTAGGCCTAGATTTAGTGGCTGCAGTTGTACAAGTTGGTCTCAAACCCATGTGGGCTTTTATTGCTTACTAGGTCTCAAACCCAGTATACTTACAAGTGCTTGTCGTTAAATGACTGCTTTAGTGCTTAGTCAAACCCTATTTTATCTCAACAAAAACGGTCATATTATTCCCTATAAATTATAGGGCTGAACATGGACCCGCAGCTCTTCCCAAAACTGACATAACTGCCAACACATGCATGCATTGCGGAAGGCGGTCATCGGGTCAATAATTAGGAGAGATCGGTTATCAACAGTTGTATACGGACTTTCTGGAGAGGAACGGAGGAAACATGAGGCTTTATTACTTGGTTTACATGATGTATTTCTTCAAACTTTTGCAGGAATTTTTGAAGAATAAGAATAGAAAAGGTTAAATTTAAGAATGAGATTCTATATGTAGCAACACATTTCAAGTTCTAACCCGAAACAACCCACCCACTCTATCCACCTGTGTGGAACAAACAGAAGATGCGGCAGATGGTCGTTGGAATTAGGCCTAGATTTAGTTCCCATGCTCAGCCCTCAAAAAAGAAGAAAAAAAAATGTCTCCTCCCACAATTCTCTGGGTTATCATGTTTTTGTTAGAGTTAAGAACGGCACGTTCTCGTGTGTCACAAACAACAATTTCTCCAAAAATTGAAATGAACAAATATGGGTACCTCATATGAATTGGTTTGAATAAGAGGACGACCAAGACGTTTAGCAATCTCTTTCTTCTGTTCAAGAGCCTTCTTCGATGATTCACGGTTCGGGTCGAGATACCGGAGACCCGTGACCAAAACCCAGTAACTCAGCGCCGCCCTAGCCGCGTATAATAACAGGTCTTGTAAAACCTTCGTGTCAGAAAAACCTCCCATATCCTTTGAATGAACGACCAAGAGAAATTACAAGTTAAAGTTGGTTTTTCTTTTTAAGTATCCAACCACCGAATTTGTGGTCTGCGAAAATCGAGGGAGGTTTCTTGAAAAGTTAAGAATCTAATATTGCGGATGACGATAGAGTTTCTTCGTCCTTTCGCGTAAGTTTCTCAAGTGGGCTGCTCCATCCAAATATATTGGGCAGGGCTTTTATTTTCGTATAAAACCTAAAGGGGTCGGGTGAGGATAGTAAAAAACCATCTAAACCTTCTCAAAAATGAAACAATTTTTTGTCTTATTTTATTTACCTTTCCACGAACTCTAAATGGACCGTACATTAAACTGATGTAGACACGAGTCTAAGATTTAGTCTGAGGTTGGACTAAGAGCACCCACATCCATGCCACCCAAATGGGTGGTATAAATGGGACCCACATAATATATTATACTCCCTCCGTCCCAAATTAGTTGACCTATTTAAGAAAAAAATTTCTCCCACAATACTTGACCTACTCAAATTTTTAAGCAGAATTTGACAAGTTTGCCCTTGTAAATCCTTTTTGTAGTCTCCATGTAAAAAGGTGTGTCAGTTGAAAAAAAGTGTTGTCAGTTGCTAGAAAAATTGAAAAAAGAGAACAAGTCTGGCTAACTTCCTACAGCATGACAGCAACACCCAATAGAAATTTATCTCATTATTAAGCATGCAAATATCAACCAATCACAATGAGGTGTATAACGGCTGAGAGGAATACGATCAGAGATAGATACTCAATAGTGTTGGAAATAAATAGTGATGGAAATACTCATCCCATTCATAATATCTTTGCAAAAAATACTCATCACACAAAGTGCTGGAAATGAAGATCATGAAAAATTTGGAGAAGGAAATAGTGGAAGACTCTTTCGATTTGGATATGGATATTGAAGAAGATAATGAAGATTTGGAAGAAGAGTTTGTGCAAGACTCTTTAGATTTGGAGAGTGATATTGAAGAAGACAATGAAAACTTGGAAGAAGAGAGAGTTGAAGATTCTTTAGATTTGGAGAGTGATATGGAAGAAGACAATGAAAACTTGAAAGAAGAGAGAGTTGAAGATTCTTTAGATTTGGATAATGATATTGAAGAAGATAATGAAGGCTTTGAACAAGAGATAGTGGAAGATTCTTTAGAGAGAAAGATTGAAGAAGATAATGAAGACTTTGAAGACAATAATATAGTTCTGTTGGATATTGATTTAAATTTGCCTGCACATCATGATTTTGATTTGAATGAGTTGCCTATTGAAGAAGATGAAGGTTTAGAAGGAGAGTTGCATGAGGAACAAGTTGTTCATATTGAAGAAAATGAAGGTTTAGAAGAAGGAGAGTTGCATGAGGAAGAAGTTGACCATATTGAAGAAAATGAAGATCCTGAGATCAAAGAAGAAGTGAAGAATATGTTACAAATTCTGGTTCCAACTTATAATGAGTAATTTACTGCCATGACTTAACCATCGTTCTTAACTTTGCAAATTTTATGATTTGAATTATTTTAGTGCAACATGCTTTTTTCTCATTAAATATTTATATTCTAGATCCTTTTTTTCTTAAAATGCAAAGGAAAATTTATTGGAATAAAAAGCAACTAACAGCCTAAGCTATGCTGAGAAGTTGTAACACTCTAAATTCTATTTTATGATTTGTGGTGATTTTTAATTGATTTTGGTGTGCTTGGTGTGTTTTACTTGAATTTATAAATGATATATGAGATATTTGGTGTGTTATTATTTATTATAATTATTTGTAATATTTTATGGAAATAGGAGAAATAATATTTATTTTAGAAAAGAGGGATTTAATAGAAATAATTAGAATTAAGGAGAGTTTAATATAATTTAGTGGGAGAGTAAAGAGTAAAAGGAGGTTATGCTTTGGGTGGAAAGAGTAGGAAAGGAATAGTCAGTAAAGGAAATAGGAGAAACAGAATACGTATCAGTAAGAAAGAAAAACAGACTTTTTGGGAGAAAGTGAGAAGAGCCAAGAGCCAAGGGGAATTGCTAGGAATTGCTATAGATTTTGCTGAATTAAGGTAAGGGTGGGCTAGCAAATCATTAGTTAATATATACATATATGTTTTCATGATTTTGCATTGAAATTGTTGTTTCTGGTTTAGGTTTTATGAATATGATAAAATGCTAAATGTTGATGATTGGTGTTGTTGATTTTGTCTATCTGAGTTATTTTGGTGCCTGGAATAAGTATTGAACCCATAACGTTAATCTAAAATCATTTTGGGTGATTGGGGAATCAAAAATGGGGTTTTTGGATGAAAAAGGGTTAGGAATCGTAGGTTACAATTATGCCCAGATGAATTCTCGCTCAAGCGAGATAGCCGTCGCTTAAGCGAGCGGCACTTTCCCTTGCCCAGAATCGTTTCGCGTCAGTTCGCTCAAGCGAGCGCTAAGCGAACAGTAAGCGAACCAAAACCAAACTTTCGTCATTTGCGTCGCTTAAGCGAGATTCCCGTCGCTTAAGCGAGAGACACCAATTTTTGCCCAGGATTTTGGATTTAGCCTGTTCGCTTAAGCGAACCAGGAGCGAGTTGTAAGCGAGGCAAAACCCAACTTACGTGATTTGACTCGCTCAAGCGAGAAGCTGCTCGCTTAAGCGAGCTGGGTCCTGTGCGACCCAAATGTGATTTTTTTTTCTGAGGTGTTCTAAACCCAAACCTAAGCTTTCTAAGTGGTTTATTGGATTTTTAGAGAATTTTTGGAGTGATAAAATTGTAGATTGGAGACGTTTATGATGCATATATGGATGAATCTTATATGAAATGAAATGAATGATACTATGCTAAGTTTGCAATTGTCCATGGTGTTGTGGTGTGGTTGAGTCTAGTTGGGGAGGTGTCCTAGTTGGTGTTGTCGTTGGTTGCATGGTGAAAATGCACCACTATTTTGTCGTATGGTTGTATGTAGATATACTCCTTGAGTCTCATAACTCATTTGCATTGGCGGGGGCTCATGCCCCGGAATGTTTATACATTCAACTGGTGAGGGCTCATGCCCTGGAATGCTAGTCATTCACTTTGGTGAGGGCTTATGCCCTGGGATGCTTTAACCATCCATTTTGGTGGGGGCTTATGCCCCGGAATGCTTAGCATTCAACGCGCGTAGTTGGTACCACATTTTGCATAATGCATTAGTCGTTAATGGAGTCTTGCATTAGAAGTTTAAGGTGTGAGTTGTTGTTGGTGAGGTGTCACCACAAGTGGTGTTGTTGTCGGTGTTGTTGTTTAAGGTGAATCTAAATTATATTGTTGAAATGTTAACGAAGATTGCTGATGATATATATATATATATATATATATATATATATATATATATATATATATATATATATATATATTGCTTTTGTTTTGTGAACTCACCCCTTCTGCTGGAATTGCCGCCTCGTGGGCAAGTGCAGGTAGCGATGGATAGATAGGAATGGCTCTCGTGTCGTAGGCTCTGATACGTAACGGGATGGGATTTAACGTTTTACCATTTCATTCCTTTATGTATCATTTTATGTTGGAGATTTGTTGAATAAATATTTGATATATGTTGGAGAACATTTTTATTATGGTGAGGCCTTTGTGCCAGAAATGTTGGAAATATTACTTTTATTGGAGATAATTTATAAATGGATATTCCGCTGCATAATATTTTAATATGATGAGATATGTTGATGTTTATTTAAATAGTTTATATTTTCTATTTTAAATAAATTTTTGAAAAGAGGCATGTAATGCTCCGTTGTTGTTGAATGACTCTGATTGTTGATATTATTATGTTATTTGGGAAACGGGGTGTTACAATTGGTATCAGAGCAAGTCGGTCCGTCCGGCCATTAGGAGAGTCGTGTCGAGCCAATAGTGTAGTGTGATAGGTTTTAAACTGTCTTTGTTGTTCTAATTCTTGTTGTTATGTAGAACTACCAAGTTGGCTGGAAGGAATGATGTTGCTCTTGCTGCTGCTTTGCAAGCAATGGCTCAGGTTGTTGGACAACAGCAAGGTGCTGGTGGGGCTGGTGAGGGTGTAAGGATGCTGGAGACATTCCTGAGGAATCATCCACCAACCTTCAAGGGAAGGTATAACCCCGATGGAGCACAGACCTGGTTGAAAGAGGTTGAGAGAATTTTCCGAGTGATGCAGTGTACGGACACTCAGATGGTGCGGTTTGGCACCCATATGTTGGCCGAGGAAGCTGATGACTGGTGGGTGAGTGTCCAACCGGTGTTAGAGAATGAAGGTGCTGTGATTACATGGGCTGTGTTTAGGCGGGAGTTCTTGAGGAGGTATTTCCCGGAGGATGTCCGTGGTAGAAAAGAAATAGAATTCCTTGAGCTGAAGCAAGGAGACATGTCCGTTACGGAGTATGCTGCTAAGTTCGTGGAGCTTGCAAAGTTTTATCCCCACTATGCTGCGGAGACTGCTGAGTTCTCCAAGTGTATCAAATTTGAGAATGGTCTGCGAGCTGATATCAAGCGGGCCATTGGCTATCAGAAGATCAGAGACTTCTCTGAGTTGGTGAGCAGTTGTCGTATTTACGAAGAAGATACTAAAGCTCACTATAAAGTGATGAATGACCGCAAGGGGAAGGGCAGCAGAGTCGCCCAAAGCCTTATAGTGCCCCAGCAGATAAAGGTAAGCAAAGAATGCATGATGAGAGGAGGCCAGCACGCAGAGATGCTCCTGCTGAGGTGGTTTGTTATAAGTGTGGTGTTAAAGGCCACAAGAGTAATGCCTGCAACCGTGATGAGAAGAAGTGTTTCCGATGTGGTAAGAAAGGTCACACTGTTACTGAATGCAAGCGTGGAGATATTGTTTGTTACAATTGTGATGAAGAAGGTCATCTTAGCACCCAGTGTAGTAAGCCTAAGAAGACGCAGGCCAGTGGGAGAGTGTTTGCCTTGACTGGTACCCAGACTGATCAGGAGGATCGACTTATCAGAGGTACTTGTTTCTTTAATAGTACTCCCTTAATTGCTATTATAGATACTGGTGCAACGCATTGTTTCATTGCTATTGATTGTGCTAAAAGATTGGGTCTGTATATGTCTGATATGAATGGGAAGATAGTTGTTGAAACTCCAGCTAAGGGTTCAGTGACTACTTCCCTTGTCTGTTTAAGTTGTCCGTTGTCTGTATTTGGTAGAGATTTTGAGGTGGATCTTGTTTGTTTGCCGTTGGTGGGAATGGTTGTGATATTGGGGATGAATTGTTTAGAGCACAATCATGTCCTGATCAATTGTTTTACAAAGACGGTGCGGTTTTCTTCTGCTGAAGAAGAGAGTGGAACAGAATTCTTATCCACTAAAGAGATGAAGCGATTAGAACAAGATGGTGTGTTGATGTTTTCTTTGTTGGCATTCTTGTCGGTGGAGAACCAAGCTGTGATTGATGGGTTGCCTGTTGTGAAGGAATTTCCTGAAGTTTTCCCTGATGAGATTCCAGATGTGCCACCAGAGAGGGAGGTGGAATTTTCGATAGACCTGGTGCCGGGTACGAAGCCTGTGTCGATGGCTCCTTACCGTATGTCAGCTTCGGAGTTAGCTGAGTTAAAGAAACAGTTAGAAGACTTGCTTGACAAGAAGTTTGTGAGACCGAGTGTTTCACCATGGGGAGCGCCGGTGTTGTTGGTAAAGAAGAAGGATGGTAGCATGCGGTTGTGTATCGATTACCGTCAGCTGAATAAAGTGACGATCAAGAATAGGTATCCACTTCCGAGAATAGATGACTTGATGGATCAACTAGTGGGTGCCCGTGTGTTCAGCAAAATTGATTTGAGGTCAGGTTACCATCAGATAAAGGTGAAGGATGAGGATATGCAAAAGACGGCGTTTAGGACGCGGTATGGCCATTACGAATATAAGGTGATGCCTTTCGGTGTGACGAATGCACCTGGTGTGTTTATGGAATACATGAACAGAATTTTTCATGAGTATCTGGATCAATTTGTTGTGGTTTTTATTGATGATATCTTGATTTATTCTAAGACTGAAGCTGAGCATGCAGAGCATTTGAAGATTGTATTGCAAGTGCTGAAAGAGAAGAAATTGTATGCCAAGTTATCCAAGTGCGAGTTCTGGCTGAATGAAGTAAGTTTTCTTGGCCACATTATTTCTGGAAAAGGTATTGCTGTAGATCCTTCGAAGGTTGATGCTGTGTCGCAGTGGGAGACACCAAAGTCAGTTACTGAGGTAAGAAGTTTTCTTGGGTTGGCTGGTTATTACCGCAGGTTTATTGAAGGATTCTCGAAGTTAGCACTTCCTTTGACGCAGTTGACTTGTAAAGGAAAAGCATTTGTGTGGGATGCTCAATGTGAGAGTAGTTTCAACGAGTTGAAGCAAAGATTGACGACTGCGCCTATTTTAATTTTGCTGAAGCCGGAAGAACCTTTTGTTGTTTATTGTGACGCATCTAAGCTGGGATTAGGTGGTGTGTTGATGCAAGATGGCAAGGTGGTAGCGTATGCTTCTAGGCAGCTGAGAGTGCATGAGAAGAATTATCCTACACATGATCTAGAATTGGCAGCCGTGGTATTTGTTTTGAAAATTTGGAGGCATTATTTGTACGGTTCCAGGTTCGAGGTGTTTAGTGATCATAAGAGTTTAAAGTACCTGTTTGATCAGAAGGAGTTGAACATGAGGCAGAGGAGGTGGCTTGAGTTACTTAAGGATTACGATTTTGGCTTGAATTACCATCCTGGTAAAGCTAATGTTGTTGCCGATGCGTTGAGCAGAAAGACGTTGCATATGTCTGCTTTGATGGTGAAAGAGTTCGAGTTACTTGAACAGTTCAGAGATTTGAGTCTTGTTTGTGAAAGATCGCCTCAAAGTGTACGGTTGGGAATGTTAAAGATTAATAGTGATTTCTTGAGTAGTATCAAGGAGGCCCAGAAGATTGATGTTAAGTTTGTTGATTTGATGACTGCTAGTGATCAGAATGCAGATGGTGACTTCAAGGTCGATGAACAAGGTGTGTTGAGGTTTAGAGGAAGGATTTGTATTCCCGATGATGAAGGTTTGAAAAAGTTGATCTTAGAAGAAAGTCATAAGAGTAGTTTGAGTATTCATCCTGGAGCTACTAAAATGTATCATGACTTGAAGAAATTATTTTGGTGGTCCGGTTTGAAGAGAGATGTTGCGCAATTTGTGTATGCGTGTTTGACTTGCCAGAAGTCTAAGGTTGAGCATCAGAAGCCTGCAGGGCTGTTGACTCCGTTAGATGTACCTGAATGGAAGTGGGATACCATTTCGATGGATTTTGTGACGAGTTTGCCGAATACTCCAAGAGGGCATGATGCCATTTGGGTTGTTGTTGATAGATTGACTAAGTCGGCGCACTTTATTCCGATTAATATGACTTATCCGGTAGCTCAGTTGGCGGAGATTTATATCCGTGACATTGTGAAGTTGCATGGTGTCCAATCTAGTATTGTGTCGGATAGAGATCCGAGGTTTACTTCAAGGTTTTGGAAGAGCTTGCAAGATGCATTGGGTTCGAGATTGAGATTGAGTTCGGCTTATCATCCGCAGACAGACGGTCAGTCGGAGAGAACTATCCAATCCTTGGAGGATTTGTTGAGGGTGTGTGTACTCGAGCAAGGTGGAGCTTGGGACAGCCACTTACCGTTGATAGAGTTTACTTATAATAATAGTTACCATTCGAGTATTTGTATGGCACCGTTCGAAGCTTTGTATGGTCGAAGGTGTAGAACTCCTCTATGCTGGTTTGAGTCGGGTGAAAGCATTGTGTTAGGACCTGAGTTGGTGCAGCAGACTACGGAAAAGATCAAGATGATAAGAGAAAAGATGAAAGCATCTCAAGATCGTCAGAAGAGTTATCATGACAAAAGGAGAAAAGCCCTTGAGTTTCAGGAGGGTGAGCATGTGTTTTTGAGGGTTACTCCGATGACGGGTGTAGGACGTGCATTGAAGTCGAAGAAGTTGACTCCAAAGTTCATTGGTCCTTATCAGATTTCCGAGAGAGTTGGAACCGTGGCATATCGGATTGGGTTGCCACCACATCTATCAAACTTGCATGATGTGTTTCATGTATCGCAGTTGAGAAAGTATGTAGCTGATCCTTCGCATGTTATTCCTAGGGATGATGTGCAAGTTAGAGATAATCTTACTGTTGAGACTTCGCCTTTGAGGATTGATGATCGCAAGGTGAAGCAGTTGAGAGGCAAGGAGATACCTCTGGTTAGAGTTGTTTGGGGCGGTGTAACCGGTGAGAGTCTGACTTGGGAATTGGAGAGCAAGATGCAAGAGTCCTATCCTGAGTTGTTTGTTGCTTAACGTAATATTTCGAGGACGAAATTTTCTAAGTTGGGGAGAGTTGTAACACTCTAAATTCTATTTTATGATTTGTGGTGATTTTTAATTGATTTTGGTGTGCTTGGTGTGTTTTACTTGAATTTATAAATGATATATGAGATATTTGGTGTGTTATTATTTATTATAATTATTTGTAATATTTTATGGAAATAGGAGAAATAATATTTATTTTAGAAAAGAGGGATTTAATAGAAATAATTAGAATTAAGGAGAGTTTAATATAATTTAGTGGGAGAGTAAAGAGTAAAAGGAGGTTATGCTTTGGGTGGAAAGAGTAGGAAAGGAATAGTCAGTAAAGGAAATAGGAGAAACAGAATACGTATCAGTAAGAAAGAAAAACAGACTTTTTGGGAGAAAGTGAGAAGAGCCAAGAGCCAAGGGGAATTGCTAGGAATTGCTGTAGATTTTGCTGAATTAAGGTAAGGGTGGGCTAGCAAATCATTAGTTAATATATACATATATGTTTTCATGATTTTGCATTGAAATTGTTGTTTTTGGTTTAGGTTTTATGAATATGATAAAATGCTAAATGTTGATGATTGGTGTTGTTGATTCTGTCTATCTGAGTTATTTTGGTGCCTGGAATAAGTATTGAACCCATAACATTAATCTAAAATCATTTTGGGTGATTGGGGAATCAAAAATGGGGTTTTTGGATGAAAAAGGGTTAGGAATCGTAGGTTACAATTCTGCCCAGATGAATTCTCGCTCAAGCGAGATAGCCGTTGCTTAAGCGAGCGGCACTTTCCCTTGCCCAGAATCGTTTCGCGTCAGTTCGCTCAAGCGAGCGCTAAGCGAACAGTAAGCGAACCAAAACCAAACTTTCGTCATTTGCGTCGCTTAAGCGAGATTCCCGTCGCTTAAGCGAGAGACGCCAATTTTTGCCCAGGATTTTGGATTTAGCCTGTTCGCTTAAGCGAACCAGGAGCGAGTTGTAAGCGAGGAAAAACCCAACTTACGTGATTTGACTCGCTCAAGCGAGAAGCTGCTCGCTTAAGCGAGCTGGGTCCTGTGCGACCCAAATGTGATTTTTTTTCTGAGGTGTTCTAAACCCAAACCTAAGCTTTCTAAGTGGTTTATTGGATTTTTAGAGAATTTTTGGAGTGATAAAATTGTAGATTGGAGACGTTTATGATGCATATATGGACGAATCTTATATGAAATGAAATGAATGATACTATGCTAAGTTTGCAACTGTCTATGGTGTTGTGGTGTGGTTGAGTCTAGTTGGGGAGGTGTCCTAGTTGGTGTTGTCGTTGGTTGCATGGTGAAAATGCACCACTATTTTGTCGTATGGTTGTATGTAGATATACTCCTTGAGTCTCATAACTCATTTGCATTGGCGGGGGCTCATGCCCCGGAATGTTTATACATTCAACTGGTGAGGGCTCATGCCCTGGAATGCTAGTCATTCACTTTGGTGAGGGCTTATGCCCTGGGATGCTTTAACCATCCATTTTGGTGGGGGCTTATGCCCCGGAATGCTTAGCATTCAACGCGCGTAGTTGGTACCACATTTTGCATAATGCATTAGTCGTTAATGGAGTCTTGCATTAGAAGTTTAAGGTGTGAGTTGTTGTTGGTGAGGTGTCACCACAAGTGGTGTTGTTGTCGGTGTTGTTGTTTAAGGTGAATCTAAATTATATTGTTGAAATGTTAACGAAGATTGCTGATGATTATGGTGATGATGAATGTTCTTGTTGTTGTTGTTTTTCAATACAACTTTATGAATTATATATATATATATATATATATATATATATATATATATATATATATATATATATATATATATATATATATATATTGCTTTTGTTTTGTGAACTCACCCCTTCTGCTGGAATTGCCGCCTCGTGGGCAAGTGCAGGTAGCGATGGATAGATAGGAATGGCTCTCGTGTCGTAGGCTCTGATACGTAACGGGATGGGATTTAACGTTTTACCATTTCATTCCTTTATGTATCATTTTATGTTGGAGATTTGTTGAATAAATATTTGATATATGTTGGAGAACATTTTTATTATGGTGAGGCCTTTGTGCCAGAAATGTTGGAAATATTACTTTTATTGGAGATAATTTATAAATGGATATTCCGCTGCATAAAATTTTAATATGATGAGATATGTTGATGTTTATTTAAATAGTTTATATTTTCTATTTTAAATAAATTTTTGAAAAGATGCATGTAATGCTCCGTTGTTGTTGAATGACTCTGATTGTTGATATTATTATGTTATTTGGGAAACGGGGTGTTACAGAAGCAAACTGCAAAAGATGCATCTTCCAATATCAATACTCCAAAGAAACTGGCAGGCCTCCAAAGAAACACAATAAACTAAAGGGCTGATGAAATAAATTGAACAAGCAGTAGGCAAGATAGATAAACACGTAAACATTGTCCTACACAGTGATATGAAATTTTGGTGATACAAAATGAACAAGTAAACATCTTAAATGAGTCAAGAAATCATTCCAAATATTTCACAATATCTTGTACCAACGTAGCATCACATTTCAATTGCATGGGCAGCTGTCCTTGACGTTCCAATCTTTCTTTCTTCATGTGTGGAATTTTATACTTGTGGCAACCTCTTTTCTTCATGATTTCTATCATACACTTCTGCAAAGTTAAAAAAATACGATTTGACTTCACTGCTGAAAATGCTTCAAAAGATTTCTCCACCGCTTTCACAAGTTCATCAACTGAATTAGGAGACTCTTTATATTGTAAGGATTGAATAGCATTAAAATATCCAAGATCTAAAATATTTAGATCTGGAGAATTTGACGGTTGACACATTAAACGAATGTCGAATCCACTTTGCGATGCTGCTAGGCGAAAGTCCTCATCATCACAATCAATATGTGTTCTTGCATTGTCTTGTTGAATGAATATTGGAGACCCTATATCCTCACTTGGCCATTTTTCCATGATGGCATGTAAAACTTGTTTAATCAAGCATGGCTTTATCACTTGTTTTGTAACCGAAGTTATTGGTTTGGTTTCTACTGTCCCGGCTGCTCTATTAATGCTATTCCTTTTCGCCGGCACTTGTGTGACAAGCGGAAATACACCAATTTTCCCAGAAAATGTTTCATTCCCATTTGCATCAAACCTTGGACGAGCTATAGCAGCTAAGAACATGACCTTTTCAATAAAACTTTTGCTTTTACATGTGCGCATGGGCTTTTCTTCATCGCATACTAAATAATAATTCTCACACTTCTTCGTCATATAAAACCACTTCTCATCGATATAAATGATGTTATGCATCCTTGAAAAAATTGGATCATGTGGTAAGCTAGCACCATCAAGCATGGATAAACAAAATTGCAATCTAGCTCTTTTGTTTTCTTCCTTTAACAAAGGCTTTATAGCATTTGAATGCCTTCGAATGAGTCCCAACCTTCGATACCTATGCAAAGTGCTCTTACTAATATTCAATGCATAAGCAATAGATCTAATAGTTGTTCTTTGACGTAAAGGAAGCTCACGAATTTTATTCAAATCAAGTTCAATTTTCTTACGACCATATTTTTTGGTCCTTTTATGTGACACATTAACATGCACACCACTATTTTTTCCTTGCCTCCAAATACGTTGAACAGTACTTCTTGAAACTGAAAATTGAGATCCCACCAATTCAAATGCCCCTCTCATGAGTTTTCCTTCATTACTCTTACCCAAAAGAGCATTATATACCGCCATTCTATCTATATTACACAAATATTTTGGCCGCGTTGATGCTTGTGTAGATTGCAAATTTGTCACTTCATTGACAATATTTTCGCCTGTGAATAATAAATATTCATAATTCAAAAACTATAGCAATAGATCCAATAAATTATTCAAATACATTATTTTTAGTTTAAGACAACTATAGTTATGCTTCGCCTCTTTTTTTAGACAAAAGTTACGCTAATTACCTATTTCACTTGACATTGACAATTGGGATTCTGAAAGAGATTGATTTCGGTTAATGCCGCCTTCCAACTCTGTGTAGATTATAAAAAATGGTTACAACTAAGTAAATAGTGCATGCCAAAATGAAATTCTGGTTAAAGCAATATGTATACATACCTTCATGAAATTCTGATTCATGCACTATGTCTTCAATTTGTGTAACAACATCCACTGATGGCTCGTTGTTTAAGTTATAAGGAAAAATGTTTGATGATGAATTTTGAGGTAGTGGTTCATCTGTGAATATATATATATATATATATATATATATATATATATATATATTAGTGGTAAAATAAATAAATGTTTAGTGTCCCTCAAAAAATAAATACTCCTATGAGAATACAAAAAGCTAGATTGCAGTTATTTAGTGTAAAAAATAAATACTCGTATGAGAATATATCCTTACGTAAGAGAGTACATCCTAAGATAAAAAAAATTGCAAGTGATATACCATTATTTGAATTTGATTGCAGCAACACTTCTCTTATTTGCGTACCATCTTCCATAAATAGCTCATCATTCAAGTCAAAAAAATGACTTGGTGAAGAAAATTTAGTTGTTGAAGTAGAAGGAGATTGATTGAAACTAATGTCTAATTCTTCTACACTAACATTCAAATCGGGTATGTGGTATTCAATTTCATCTTGGTTGTCTTCATAAGAATTGGTAATATTTTCATTTAAATCTATTTCTCTCAAAGACATTTTTTAAAATGTTTTGCACATATGATATGTTTATGACCACTATTGCAAGTTTTTATAGAGTAAAGTTGGTGGGAAATTTAAAATAAGATTGAAATTTTGGTTAGTGTTTTGGTGGGAAATTTAAAGTAAGAATGAAATTTTGGTTAAACATTTGGAGAGGTAAATTAAAAGTGGTTAACATAATCAATCAAAATTTGGCTAAGTTTTGTTAACGTTACAGTTTTCATGGCACATGCTATTGGTAACTAACAAAAATATAAGGCATTTATTGGCTCTTTACAATTTGGCTCTTTACTTTCCTTTCAGTTACATAGCTTTGGCTTGGCATGTGGACCTAGAGTCTTTAGAGCAAAATTCATCTATTAGTAGGAGTAAAAGTTTGTAGTGGAACAAAGAAAGTAATCATTACTTAAAAGTGAATGTTTAAAATAATAATAAGGGCAATTCAGTAAAAATACCATTCTCTTTCTTTCATTTTTACACTTTTCTTAATCTGTGTGAAATGACCAAGTAGGTCAACTAATTTGAGACGGAGGGAGTATTACTTTACACTTCTCAATTATTTAAACCACTCAACTACATTTTCTAAATATTCATACCACTCCTCTAAAACGGGTCCCACTTATCTTACAACTACAATATACTTTAAATTATATTTTACATTAATATATAAAATGTGTAATGAAAATATATAAAATGTATCTCACAATATATTCAAAATGAATCAAAATATCTAAATAATAAATAAAATTAAATGAAAATCATACGAAAATATATTAAATAATGCACTACTTGACACAAATAAGTTATAAGAAAATACATTAATAAAATTATTAAACGTTGAAATAAACTACTACCTCAAAATACATTAATTGGACCAAAATCCTTGATTGTTGGGGTTCATTTTCAAAAGAAATGTGTAGTTTTTTTTTTTTTTTTTTTACCATGGAATAGGATAAATAGTCAAATATATATGTTAAAAAAAATTAGCCGTTGCATGAGTAAAAAAAAAATATATTACCGTTGCATGAGTTAAATATGTATGAAGAGAAATGTATAGTTTGTTGGCTTGAATAAATGTATATTACCGTTGGGCTTCTCTTCAATAATATAAATATTAATTAAAAGAAAAAAAACTCAAAAGTAATATAAAATGTGCACAAAATCAGAAAATTGCAGGAAAAGGAAGGTAGTAATGCATTACTACCATGGATAGTTTAACTACTCAATTTTAAGGTCAATTATCCATGATATTATGACACAAAAGCATTGGGCAGTGTGATACCACCCATATGTGCAGGCGATGTGCATGCTCTAATCTCAAACCGAGTACCTCAACACGCAATAACAAGTATGCAACCAAACGGACATTTTTTTTTTGTGTAATGGTCTATATCAAATTTTGGGAGCACATGTTTACTGATACATTTATTTCCGAAAGAATGTTATGAAACATTCCAAATTTTCCGTTTGTTAACTTCTTGGAACCCTTAATTTAAGGAACTTCTTGCAACCCTTAGTTGACCCTACACCAACAATATAGGTCTTCTATGCAAATTTTACATATATTAAAATAAAGCTGATAGCACAATTAATATATCTATTTTATTTACTGATCATGATTCAAAGTAGTTTCAATATTAGAGAAAACTCTTCCAACTTTGTGAACTAGTTTTGAATTATCCACTATCTTGGACCAAATCACAACTTCATTACGCCTCCACCAATTATTATGTAAAGCCACACAAAATAACTCAAACAACACTGAACATCACAACAACCTTTGTGTAGGATTATACCCATCAACCAATCTTGCCAATCCAAGATATCAAAGGAATGAGTCGTGATATGAGGGTTCAACAACTTTCAAAATTCTTTCACCATTCTACAATAAAATTCATGCATACGGCCCTTAACATTGTTTTGGCATAAAGGGAACCTATCAATACTAGTCTTTTTCCTCCGACAACGCTTCTCATTAGTGATGGATGTTGGCAACCACTCCAATACCAGTTATTTCCCCCAGGTCTCAACCATTGATGGATGTTGGCAACTTGATAACTGCATTGCCTTGGTGAATATTAGCTTAATCTGTTAAAGTTGTTAGGCATTTCAGTGTTAGATCCAATTAAACCACTTATTATGCACTAAATTATATAATACAGCAATGTAGATGAACTTTTGACTGTGTTAGCATCACCAGGACAAAAAGTAAGTGTTCTTTAGAGTTGATTCCAGATTGTAATATGTTCTTCTCTTTCACAAATCTTTAACAAAACAGAGCAGAATGCGTAATTCAGCTCTATAAATGACCGGTGTCCACTTAACAGCCGAGGCCCGGTGGAAATTTATATTATTCCAGTTTTATGTCATTTGACTGCATCATATATATATGCATTACCCCAGCAGTAATCAGAAGAAATAAAGTATGGCATGTATATGGAACTAGAAGAGCTACAAGAAGAATTGATGCATTGAATACTGAACAAAATGCAACAGCCAACCTTGGCACTTCTGTAAACAGCGTATATAAATAAATATAATAAATAATAAATGTTCTAGAACTAATATAACTAACAAAGTAATCGCTGTTGCAATCCGGACTAGGCTAAATGAAAGTATAAAAATGCTCTAGAAAATTCAAAAGCTTAAGAATCCTGGGAATCTGATTGGAGTTTAAGCATATAAGAAACCATAAGCTTAGAGAATTCATTGATTGCAGCTTGACCCTGATAATCAACTGACTCACCAGGAAACGTCCGTCTTGATGATGACACACCGTACTCGCTTGCAACAGCCGTCGTCCGTGAAGTGGAAAGGGCATTCTCTAAATCAAACTGCGACAAAGGTCTAGGTTCCTGAAACATAAAAATAAAATAACAAGGCTCAGTAATTTCGATCTCCAAAGGCACACCAGTTAACAAGAGTACAAGACTATATGAAACTGTATCCCGTCTAGTCTCGCCACACATCCAACGCAACATTCTGCTCACATGCCTTTCCCTTCATGATTCTGTAGCCCTTCACATGCTTTTCCCTAATTTTGAAGTGAAGGGAAAGGCTATTTGAAGTGCAAGATTTCACTTTTAAACAATTCGGGAAACAAGCAAATGCAGAACTGAAGGGAAAGGCACGTGAGCTCTCCAATTTTACCAGTTTTTTTTTTAAAGACACTCTGGCAAACATACCAAGCTTCCATGTGAGTAGAATTTGCCATATCAACTCAAAATTAGGGAAAAAACATGTGAGGGGCTAAAAAATCATAAAGGGGCTAAACTTGGGGGGCCAAAATCGCACAAATCTAAAACTTAGGAGGCCAAAAGTGCAATTAAGCCTTTATTTTTCTCTTCTAGACAACAGAAACTGAAACAGATATAGAAATGCAGTCCAGTCAAGTCAGCCGACAGCTGTGCACATCATATTATTCACTATTGTGAAAATTTTAAATTATAGCAGAGAAGAAAGTCAAAGAGAATGACACATATACTAACTTGAGATTGTTTCCCTTTCTTCTCGTCATCCAGCAGTTCTCTAATAGGAAAATATGCAGCCTTCTTGCAAAGATCAAATAGATCTGAACCAGTGTAACCCTTGCATAAACTAGCTATATAACTGAAGTCTATGTTATCTTCAACCCTCTCACCCTTTAAGATAACCTTCAATATCTCAGCCCTCTCTTTCTGGTCTGGAATCCCAACTTCAAAGGCTTGAGGAAAACGCCGAAGTATTGCTTCATCAAGTTCTGAAGGGCGATTAGTCGCTGCAAGCACCATAACTCGAGCATTCTCTACACGCAAACCAAGAGAAAAAATATTTAAAGTAGTAGACGTTGCTAGTAAAATCCTCATCCAAATAGTCACTTATTACTTCAAATTTATGCCACGAACAAAAAATTACGTGTCAACTACTTTAGAACTTACGGTCGGTGCTGAACCCATCCCATAGAGCCATGAACTCAGTTTTCATGTTTAGCGAAGCCTCGTGATCTGATGAACGACGTTGACCCAAAAAACTGTCTACTTCATCAATGAATATGATAGCAGGCTGAAGCTTATAAGCCAAGGTAAATATGGCAGACACTGCATAAGAACAGCATAATATTAACGATAGGCCAAAACAAAGAACCACATTCAAAATGAAAAACATAAAGCAAATTGATCACATGAAAGGTTAGATACAATTATATTAGGGTTTGATAAATGAAGCATAGTTATGTGTGCCAGGATGCCCTCGTTAGATATTCTAATGAAGAATTTGACCTATGTGCGCACGAACAGCTTCAAGCCTTCAACCAAATAACCACACATTTTGCTAATCAACAATAATTAGAGAACCAACAAGGGTAGCCATCACTATACTGACACACTCCTGAACGAGGAACATACAGCGACAAAAAACTCAAACAGCATAAACAAACGGAAACCCTTTTACTCATTCCAAAACCGGAGTTGTTTGTAATATTTTAGCCTCATCTTAGAAACTAGTTCCAATATCAGTCTACAAAGTTTTTCAAATGCCCATAAATCAATCAAGGGAGGGAGTCTTCCCGGCTATTTTCAAGTGATATTCATATGCTATAAACTTGTTTTGCCAACATAAAGATCACTATTAATATCAGAACAACACATTGCCATCAGATGAACAGATGGCCTTATCCATCAAACAGAATGAATCTATTGTAAGCAGTATAAATTGCATGCGCATCAAACAAACCTACAGGGAGTTCAGAAACCTCAATGATAATAAAAGGCAACCTACGAAATTCTCAATGTGGAAGGATCTAGGAAAGGGTCTGAACCATTATGGATCTATTGTAGGCAGACTTATATAAGTTATATTACATTTACAGGAGGCTGATTCCACGACTTTGGGGATAACTTCTAAATATTAATGATGCACATTCACTGGAATTCAAACACTCAAGATTACACATAAGAATCATCATTTAAGATATTGATCAAACCACATTCATAAAAACAAAAAATCAATAAGATTCATCATCAAGATAATATCCGTCAAATAACACTATCTATTATAGGATTTGCTAACTGATAAAAAGTAGCTTGATTCTTTTACATTGAAACAAAAGAATCAGTACAGTCAGTACACAATGGCAAAGGTTATTTTCAACAACCATAGCAGAGAAAGATTGGTTTTTCTAAAATATAAGGTATTGGGACAGCATGAGGGTTCTTTGACTTCTGTTTTATTCAACTTAATGTCAAATTTTAATTCTTTATGAAAGAGGATACACTTTCTTTCACTCCAAGATCATATCTTCAAATTATTGGATACTAATATAAAGGTTTTAAACTAATATTACTTCTTCAATGTTCTCTAACTTCAGTTGTACTATGTTTGATTGTAAAATTGTTTCAGGGACTCGACAAACTAGGGGATAAGGGACTGGACAAAAACTGAAATTTGTCTTTCACTAAACCAGAACACAACTTATTGTCCCAACTCCCAAGTACAGGTTGTCTAAACTACCAAAATAGCGAGTTCTCCACAAAACATCCTATAAGACAAAAATGTGTTGTTGTACTTACTTTTTAGCAAATCCTAATTTCCCTAATGCCCTACAATCTACATATTATCATATATATATCCGCAATAAGAACAGTCTTACACATATGATATCGGTATACCCATTGCCCTACGTATTAACAGAAATAGCGAAATAGCACAGACTTACCGAGTTTAGTGGCATCGCCGAACCACATGCTCATCAAGTTGGACATCCTAACGTTAATGAAAGCTGCTCCACACTCCTTAGCAATAGCTTTAGCAAGCATGGTTTTCCCAGTGCCAGGTGGTCCATACAACAAGACACCCTTTTGAGGACCCAAGAGTTTTCCATGGGTAAACAATTCTGATCGTTTTAAAGGAAGAATAACAAGCTCAAACAATGCTTCTTTAATAGCTTCCAATCCTCCGATACTGTCAAACTCAACATCGATGTGATCAGGATTTATAACATCACCGGCTATTACATCTTCGTACTGATTTGTTTTAATGAGGGGACGACCAAGACGATTCGCAATGGCTTTCTTATGTTCAAGAGCTTTTTTCGATGATTTGCTATTCGGGTCAAGATATGATAAACCGGTGTACAATATTAAGCAACTGAATGCCGCGCTCGCCGCTAATAAAATCAAATCAGTTACAAGCTTCGATTGTGATGATGCTGGTGAATCCGACATTCTTTTTTTGTTTTGTAATTTTCCACTCTCTGCAGCGGAACCGTTCTACCGAGAAGAAAAGTATCACCATGCTTGGAGGAGGAGTTGGTTGGTTTGATGGTGACGATAGAGTTTCATTGGGCTTTACTACTCAATCAAAATACTTGGGCCTCAATAAAGCTTCTACCTATATCCCATTGTTTTCTACCCACACCCCACCCAATTACTTCAAAGACAAGAGGACGAATATTCAGCAAGTTAGAGGGGTAACAAGGGTTTGTTTCACTGATTTCTCTTTGTAATTGATTCAAAATCTCGTTAAAATAGACCGATGTTAGTTTAGAGGGGTAAGAAGTGTTTGTTTTCTAAAACATAAGGGTGGTTATTGGCTGATTTAAAACTAGAGTAGAGGGTGTGTGTTATTTAGTCAAAACGTGGATGAAGTGAGTGCAATTTACTCCTAAAAAATATATTTGTAGGAGGTCAAGTGTAATTTTTATTTTGTCAAAAAAAATGTAATTTTTATATATGTTCACATAATATAATTTAAATTATTCAAAATTTATAGCTTGTATTATGTTTATTATGTGTTTAATATTTCGAGATATAAAATTAACATCATTCATTTACAAATATATTTTAAATTATGAAAGAGTCATCAAAGTATTTTAAATAATATAACTAAATGATTAAGCCTTGTTTGAAAACTCACAAAACCATGATGAGAAGGCACAGTAGGCAAAAAGAACTACATAAGCTAGCTTCTCAAAACCACGGCGAGGTTGGCTTTGAACGTGCGTTAGCGGTCACTCGCCGCACAAACAAACAAGCACTAAGCTCGCTTAAGTCATTTAAAAAATATAAATATTTAAGCTCACGTGATTAATAAACTTTATCAAAGAACAACTTGTTCAGAATGACCAAGTTCAAATTTTAGATGAAACAACTTGTAATCGAACTGCATATACTAACTGGAAAGTAACACAAAAAAGAATATATAATTTAAATATAATATTTTGATTTATTCACAAATATATTGGGTTAGCCTAACATTGGAGTAACGAATACTTGAAGCGAAACGAGACAAGAAAGCAGCGAAGAAATATCGGCCAAAGCTGAAAGCAACGGCCACAACAGAACATATTAGCGAACTGGGAAAGGAAATTAGATTAAAGTTCATAATATATATTTTTGTTACAAAAAAGTTACAGCTATTGTCTTTTTCTTTCCTCAGAAAGCTATTATTATTGTTTTTTTCTCCAATTAATAAGAACAAGTTGTAGATTGAAAATCCATAAACATTTTTGGCTGAAATAAAAATTATGTGCAATTTTGTGTGAATGGTGTCTCTTGTTGTTGCTTGACTATTACGCACGTCAATCTTGTCTTGTCTTGGATATAAAATAAGTGATCGAAAAGCGAACGGTGGTTAGTTGTCGAGAATCCAATACAAAAATGGTGTAGGGCCCACCACACAACTTGGTCCCGCCGCATCTATTATAATTCTTCGGTTACTGGTGGAGTTGTTGACCTTTCATCTTCCCATGTTTATGCCACACGCTACTCCCCAACATAGTAATAACTTGCACAAAATAACAAGCCAACAATTCAAAATTTAAACCATCTATGTTTTTTTAAGTAAAATGTTATTACTGTTAGTTGTTTTTTTTTTGTCGGCTAGAGATTAATCGCTAGCTCGACTCTTTATCACTTCATTCTTTAACTCTTATGATTTGAGCCACCTAATAACCCATCTATGTAGTTGTATAAGTAGACCTCGTGTTTTTTTATTCCAACCACCATAAAAATCCCTGTATATGAGTCAATGGCAGACTGTTTTGATTTCACAGTTATTTTCAGCCCAACAAATATGCCCATGATATTAAGCTTATCTGGAAAGTAGGTTTTTTACCACTAAAACAAAGTTGTAGTACAATAAACATGAAAATTTAAGGAAACTTCTTTTTGTTGTAGTACTACGTTGTACTACATGCAAGCTATGGTGAGAGGGAGTGGACTTTATTTTGTCTTCCTCTTGCCATGCCAAATATAAATTCATGTGTTCAGGGTCTACAACTTTTAAATTAGACCATGTTATTGTTACCTTAATCTCTTTTCAACCGGTTGAGAATTCTACATTGCAGTTCATTATTTCAACCCTTTATAACAAACATTCAATGTTCTACTGTCAAAACAATAATTGAAGGTAAGATATTTCATTTGTTGAGCTGATATTCTGTTTTTACATTACGTGTCACAAATTTTCTAAAACTTTCAAGAATCAGATCCTACGCTTATTTCAGAATAATACTAATTCTGACACAACCGCACACCTCTCTTTCAGATTTGTTTTAATGATTATTTATTACTTCTCTTCAATCCCATTGATTTTTAAGAACGTGGTCAAAGAGTTTTAGTTTAAACCATCATCATTGAATATTAATTCTTTTTCCTTTTTCTCTTAAACTTTTTTTGTTTAACATCGATGGTTGGTTCAATCACAGTGGAGGAATCTGTGAATCCAATGGATACTAGAAGCAATGAAGAAGAAAGAGAGATTGAGAATCATCACATTGAAGAGGGTCAAGTGCCTATGGATGAAGAGTTGAATAGAATAGCACCATGGAGGAAACAGATAACAGTTAGAGGACTAATAGCTAGTCTTATAATTGGAGTAATTTATAGTGTGATTGTGATGAAACTCAATCTCACTACTGGATTAGTCCCTAATCTCAATGTTTCTGCTGCTCTACTTGGTTTCGTGTTTATTCGAAGTTGGACTAAGATTCTTTCAAAAGCTAATATTGTTTCAGCTCCATTCACTAGACAAGAGAATACCATCATTCAAACTTGTGCAGTTGCTTGCTATAGCATCGCTGTTGGAGGTTAGTGTCTGCATTTCTCTTGCTGTATGATTCTATTCTAATCATTTTACCTTCTATTGGGCCTTGTTTGGATAAACAATTAATTTAGTAGTGCTTATATATAAGTTATTTCTATAACAAAAGATCTAATAAAGTCAAACTGTTTTCATATAAGCTATAAGCTATTTTCATAAGTTATCTTGTGGAGAATTCATGGAAGTAAGCTGAAAGCAGCTTACGGACATTGAATTGGACCCTGTTTGGATAAGTAGATTAACCAAGTGCTTATGTATAAGCTATTTCTGTAACAAAAAATAAAATAAAGTCAAATTGGTATCGTATGAGTTATAAGTTATTTTCATTATCTATCCTGGAGAGTGAGCTTATGGAAATAAGCAGAAAACAACTTACAAACATGCCATAAGCTGTTTATGTGAGCTCTCCCAAACAGCCTCACAATTGCTTATGCCAATAAATAAGCTCAATTAATCCAATCCAAACAGATATTTGGTGTAAAATAAAAGTTTATGTGTGTGTGTTTGTGATTTGTTGAAGTGAACTTGTGTGAACTGTAGGTGGTTTTGGATCTTACCTATTGGGGTTGAATAGGAGGACTTATGAGCAAGCAGGGATTGATACACCAGGGAATACTCCTGGTAGTACCAAGGAGCCTGCAATTGGTTGGATGACAGCATTTCTATTTGTGACCAGTTTTGTTGGACTTTTAGCTTTGGTCCCCATTAGAAAGGTAGTATTGTATTGAATGAATTTCATGATTTCGCTCTAGATTCATCGAATGCAATTGCTTATTCAAATGTTGCTAAAGAATTGGTGTATAAGGTGTCAGTTTAGTGTTAAGAGTTTAATCCTGTATCTCAATGAAAGAAGTTTATATCCTCTTAACATGGTTGTATAATGATTCTTAGTATCACTTTAAATAATAAAAAATCCCCTTCCACAATTTCCTCTTAGAAAAACATTGCTAAAGAATTTGGTTCTATTTGACTTGAATGGTGTTGATGATGATATTTGTGTTCTTTAACAGATCATGATTATAGACTACAAATTAACTTATCCAAGTGGAACTGCTACTGCTGTTCTCATTAATGGATTCCATACTCCTAAAGGAGATGTGATGGCCAAGTATGTACTTCTTTTGTCTTTTCTTTTTAACTTTTTTGGAGTGTTTAATTTAATGAATTTTTTAGGAGCTCAAACTAGTTCAACTTCTTTCCCAGGAAGCAGGTTCATGGATTCGTGAAATTCTTCTCGGCAAGTTTTGTTTGGGCATTCTTTCAGTGGTTCTTTACCGGTGGGGATAATTGTGGATTTGTTCAATTTCCTACTTTTGGATTGCAAGCATGGAAAAACTCGTGTGTATTCCGTTGTTTCTTGTTCCACTACTAGTTGTAAACTTTCTCGACTACGGAATAATTATCCAATTGTTACTAATTAAAGCGCTTTAATTTCGCAGATTTTACTTCGATTTCAGTATGACTTATGTTGGAGCAGGAATGATTTGTTCTCATCTTGTTAATTTATCATTACTTCTTGGTGCTGTGGTTTCTTGGGGCATCATGTGGCCTTTAATCAAGGGACTAAAAGGAGAATGGTTCCCTGCTAGTATACCAGAAAGTAGCATGAGGAGTCTCAATGGTTATAAGGTCCTTCAATTCTAGCTAAACTTAGACCTCATCAAATCTATATTATTTGCTTTTAGATCTTATCAGATTGTATCCCTTGCTACAGGTTTTTATTTCCATTGCCTTGATTCTTGGTGATGGGCTCTACAATTTTATCAAAGTTCTCTATTTCACTGCCACAAATGTCCATGCCAACATGAAAAAGAAGGATCTTAATACATGTAAGTAAATGATCACTTATCGTTTTTCCTGTCCTTGAGGATTTCATTCAGATTCTAAACATACTGTTCACAATGAGTCTCATATTTGCCTGTAAAATCTAATATTTTTTTGCCACTGCAGTCTCCAGTAACCAGAAACCGTTGCCTCTTGATGATCTCAGACGAAACGAAATGTTTGCAAGAGAAAATATTCCTGTATGGTTGGCATGTACAGGGTACATATTGTTTTCCATCATCTCAATCGTTGTAATCCCGTTGATGTTCCCTCAGGTGAAGTGGTATTTCGTCCTGTTTGCGTATGTTTTTGCACCCTCGCTCAGCTTCTGCAATGCTTATGGTGCTGGATTAACCGATATGAACATGGCCTATAACTATGGAAAAGTGGCTCTCTTTGTGCTTGCAGCCTTAGCCGGAAAAAGCGATGGTGTAGTTGCTGGACTTGTAGGGTGTGGTTTGATTAAATCTATTGTTTCAATCTCATCTGATTTGATGCATGATTTGAAGACTGGCCATCTCACTCTGACTTCGCCGCGTTCGATGCTTGTAAGCCAAGCAATTGGTACAGCAATAGGTTGTGTTGTTGCTCCTATCACATTCTTCCTTTTTTATAAGGCTTTTGATGTTGGAAATCCAGATGGTATTTACAAGGCTCCATATGCTATTATATATAGAAACATGGCAATTTTGGGTGTGGAAGGCTTTTCTGCTCTTCCAGATCATTGCTTGCAATTGTGTTGTGGATTTTTTGCATTTGCTATAGTGGCTAATTTGGTAAGAGATCTTGGCCCAAAAAAAGTTGGGAGATGGGTTCCACTTCCAATGGCTATGGCTGTGCCTTTTTTAGTTGGTGGCTACTTTGCCATTGATATGTGTGTCGGCAGTTTGGTTGTGTTTGCATGGCATATACTGAACAAAAAAGAAGCTGGTTTGATGGTTCCTGCAGTTGCTTCTGGTTTGATTTGTGGTGATGGATTGTGGATTCTTCCTTCATCCATTCTCGCTTTGTTAAAGGTTCGTCCCCCAATATGCATGAGCTTCTTCCCATCTAGGTAGAATGTTCGGATTTGGATTTGGTGCAGTAACTGCGTCCCAAGGTTATCTATTTCAACCGTTCAATCTCAAATTAATTGCCGAGATAATTTTAAACTGCTTTTGTTATTGCGCAATCAGGAGCATCCAATCTGAGATCATTCGGTAGAGATAGATATCTATGTGTAACTGCATCTTTTGTTTACTGCAGCAAGTCCAAAGTTCACATTCAGTAATAATACTTATAGAGATTAGAGGAATTAGATGTAGTTAGATCACTCTACCTAAGGTATTTATGGTTATAATGCCATAGGATAGGAAGCTTACTTATTAGCTATTATATATATACACATAAAATGTGCAAGCTTTGGAGTCCAGATTAATATGTAAATCCAGCTTATATTCCACAAGAAGATTTTGTACAAAATTTTAAGCAAAAATACTGTGACAAATTTTGACATATTTGAATAGGATGACCAATTTGAGCACAAGACATATCCCTTTAAAGTGAATTTGATTAGATTGAATCTGCCCTTTCGGTTTAACAACAATTCACTTATTACTATCGTAACATAAACTAACTCGCATATATTAATTTAACTAACTATCATGAGCAAAACTCCTTGATGCGTCTGCAAAATCACTCAGATATGGGTAATTCAATGTGATATTTACCATCATTTATCAACGTAGTTGCTAAATAAAATCTTGCAAGTAGCGTCCCAGTTACCTGCCTATAATGTAACTGACATCTAAGGTATTCCTATGTGCTTGGAGGCAGCGGCGAAGCTAGCAAAAAATTTAAGCAGGGGCCAAAGATAAGGGAAGAATAAAATAATTTTAAAACGAATATTTTCGACAACTAAATTTGTTTGGGGTAGCTCAATGTTTATTATTTGGGATAGCCGAATATAAATTTATACCAATCAATTGAAGATTAATATATTTTGTGAGGTAAACAAGGCTACCCCTTATCAATGAAGGGCTACGCCCCTGCTTGGAGGAATGTCTTAGCTTAACTAATCTACCCGCAATAAAATACTTCACACTGCATAGTCCTACAATGCATAACCAGTAACTTTTATTAATCATAGCATTTTATGCCTATATGTTTAATTACAATCTAGTAGTTTCATTACTCTCCAAAAATCTCTACCTAAATGCATAATCCACAGTAGTGTCTCATCAACCTATTCTAACATTCTACATAGATGATTAACTTTTAACCTAGTAATTCTACATTGATAAGTGCCAAATTTACCTATTTTTACACATATTTTATTGGTACTTATTGACTTGTTTTACAAGTAATGTAAGAAAAATTCATAAAATTATTGTAAATATCAGTGAAGTAGCTTTTGAAAGCCAATATAGATACTTTGGCCTAATTCTATACATTTTGTAGGGTTATTTTCATAAAGATACATGGATTGCATAAAATCAAAGATTATGAATTCAAGCAGGGCCGGACCTTGGGGTGTGCAAGGAGCTCAATAGAACTGGGTCTCCCCAAGGTATGGGCCTAAAAAAAAAAATTATAGTACAATAGTACTACTAAGTACTCCCCAGGTTTCCACTTTCCTTTTATACTGTCTTGTTTTAGGCCTATTAGAAATGAGTTATCTTGCTTTTGGTGTTAGGTGGGTGTTTTTTTGGGAGGTGGTTTGAGGTTCCTCATGTATACGGTAGTGATTTTCACCTTTTGATGTACCGCATATATACGACACCTTGTATTTATCTTTTAAAAAATTAAAATAGAACATTGTTCTTTAAAAAAAAGTACATTTTTATTTTATTACGGGTCTATTTTCACTTACAGATCCGAGCCTTCAAATTCGTAGGAACGGCCCTGGTTCAAGGCAGTTCACTAAGCTAGTTGGAAGCGAGTTAAGTCAAAAAGGTTGAGGTTTAAGGATAAAACAAATCACTAAGCGAGGAGTAGCGAGCTCAAAGCGAGTGAAAATCATGTAGGCCCTTCCACCTTCCCACCATACCTTTGCCTCCTTTGAGCATGCGGGTAGAAAAAATCACTTTCTCTTCTTTGGTGCAAGGGTATACATAAAAGACTTTCTTCATTTTCTTTAAGGGTTAATATGTCTTTACCCCCCTGTAATATAGGCGAGTTCCGGTTTTCCCCCCTGTAAAAAAAAAGTTAAGATTTCAACCCTATAATTTAAAAATTATTTCGAAATAGACCCTGTAATTTGAAGATTCTTTCGTTTTAGACCCCGAGGCCATCTGACTGTACAAACCTGATGACGTGGCACGCTGAGTCAGCGTTTTTGGATGATGTGGCGCGCTGACTGTATAATTAATTTTGTTTTTAATTTTTTATTTTCATTTATATTAATTTAAAAATAAAAAATAGAAAAAAATTATGATTATTTTTTTCAAAATTGAAAAAATCAGAAAAAAAAAAATCATATTTTTTTTTTGAAATTTACAAAATTCAAAAAATCGTAAACAAATTCAAATTTATTTTCAAAAAATAAAAAAAATCTGAAATTAAGATTTTGAAAACTAAAATAAAATAAATTTTTCGAATTTCTTATCTCGATCTGCGAAAAAGGTATACTTTGTAATTTTTTCAATCTGAAAGAAAGAAAAATACAACTAAAGAGGACAATAAAAGAAATTAAAGTAAAATAGAAAATGAAAAAATTTATTTCTGGAATAGTTCTTTAAAATTTCAATTTTTTTTTTCAGATTATATAATTTTCAAAATTTTATTTTCATATTTTAACCTGAATTATAAAAAAATTATATTTAGATTTAAAAAAAAATCCAGATTTTATTTTTGTAGAAAAAATTTTAAAAAACTTTTTTTTCGAAAAAAATCTGTACTTTTTTTTTAATTTCAAATTTGTTTTTTTTATTTTAAAAATTTAATTCCAGAATTTTCAGTTTTGGTAGAAAAAAAAAATTCGAAAAAAATACTAACTTTTTTTAATTTTAAAAATTAAATTCCAGAATTTTTATTTTTGGTAGAAAAAATTTTAAAAACTTTTTTTCGAAAAAAATCTGTACTTTTTTTTTAATTTCAAATTTGTTTTTTTTATTTTAAAAATTTAATTCCAGAATTTTTAGTTTTGGTAGAAAAAAAAAATACTAACTTTTTTTAATTTTAAAAATTAAATTCCAGAATTTTTATTTTTGGTAGAAAAAATTTTAAAAACTTTTTTTTTCGAAAAAATCTGAACCTTTTTTTTTTAATTTCAGATTTTTTTTCCCTAAATTTTGTTGTTTTTTTATTTTAAAAATTAAATTTCAGAATTTTTATTTTTTTTAGAAAATTCGGTTTTTTTTTTCAAAAAATATTGTTTTTTAAGATTTTTTATTTTCAAAAATAAATTTTCAGATTTTTTAAATTAATATAATTTCATTTATATTATTTTTTATTTTAAAAAAATAGGCAAAATGCCACATGTGCCATTAAAAAATAAAAAACAAAATTAATTATACAGTCAGCATGCCACATAATCAAATATGCACAGTCAGCGCGCCACTCAGCATGCCACGTCATCATTTTGTCCAGTCAGATGGTCTCAGGGTCTAAAACGAAAGAATCTTAAATTACAGGGTTGGAATCTAAACTTTTTTTTTACAGGGGAGAAAACCGAAACTCGCCTATATTACAGGGGGTAAAGACGTATTAACCCTTTCTTTAATCATTCCTAAGCCACTAATGGATTAATACATCCTTCAAAATTTGGCGGCTTCAACTTATAAAACTCATGAAAGGCCCTGTTCCCTACTTTTCAATGGGGTGGTGGATGATGAAAGGTTTTCACTTGTTGCATGAATTGTTATTACTGCACCATGAGCTATACTGCTTTTGCTGCGCAGTTCGGTAATCACGAATTAGAGATATATTCTTTAAGAATATTGAGTTAAGTGATGAATATTATAAAAAAAATGACTTATAGGTACGCAAAATGACAACTATTATAAACTCTCACGTGAATATGTTGAGATTAAAACATTGATCGCATCTGTAAAATTTCAATATTTTTAACAATTGAACTACGACTTGTGGACAACGAAGAATTTTTCAAATAAAGTGTTGCAAGAGTATGAAATATTGAATAACACTAGGATTTTTTTTTCTTCCTGAAAGGGAATAACAATGGTATTTGTTTAGTCTGTAATAAAATTTCATATAAGAAAATATTCAACATAAAGTGCCATCCCAGCACACAATGCATACGTCTCGTGCGACTCGTGTGTGCATGGGAGGAGGGGGGCTTACGAGTTATGTACGACCAACAGTGGTTTGCCTTTGTTTACTTTGAATTGACTAGCCCCTTGTTTTTGTGGTAGTTGTGGACTTTTCTTTTTCTGAAGATGGTAGTTGAGAACTAGTTTAACTAGTATTAGTTTGATTTTGTGTATTGTTATTACTACTTACTACTATAGTACTAGTAGCCAAGAACATAAAAAATCAATTACCTACTATTTGGCATTGAATTCAATTCAACTTGAGTTTGTTCAACATGATGATAATTCTCCGGTCGAATTCAAAGTGCGTAATAACAAAGACACGTAAATTCCTCAACAAAAACAAAAAAAACAAAGAAACGTAAACGTATAAACACATAAATGACATATGATTGGTATAACCAAAAATCATCAAGATGTCAAAATATTTGGCTTTGTTATTGCTAATTTTAACCACAATTTTTTTTACTTCCTTTATATTGTGAGCAGTGCACAGTGCACACTCTACACTAACACGCTTATCTCACTTTCAAGAAAAAAAACAATAAACTTGTTACTTTTCTCAAATTATAAAAGATCTTGAAGGAATCTTGGTCTTCTTCTCTATTAGGATTCAAAAGAATGATAATAATATTATATTATGTATATTTCATTATGTTTTTTTAAGAGAATAAAAAAACATGATAGCCACCGTCATTTTGATCTATAATGGGATGAAGGACAACTTAAAAAAAAAAGAAAAAAAACATATGATATTGGAACAAAGAAATGTTTTACGTTTGTTTTGTAAATATTTGAGTTTTACCGTCAAAACTTAGCTAATATGCTTGCCCCACAATTCACTGATAATGCAGTCATTTTAAGGATAAGAAAAAAAAAATTAAGTTTAAGGGATATTTGCACATAAGGGCAAAACTTCAGGGAGTATTTGCAACGTCGTGTTGACTAACAGAAGAATTTGACGAAGCGGTAAATTGATTAACGTTGTGCAATTTTAAGGGTTAATTGAAGTTTTATTAATTTAAGAGAGTAATTGACAAAACTTGCAACTTCAAAGGGGTAAATGTCTATTTACTCAATAAAATAATTTAAAAAAAAATTAGAGAAAAATAATCAGTACAATACTGGTACTTTTTTCTTTTAAATCCAATTATTGAAACTGATTAATTATTTTTTTGTCTCCTCTCCAGCCAAATTTTAATTTAAAAAAAAAAAACTAATAATAAATAGATGGCTGATAGTGAAACACAACTTTGTGGACAAGGTGTAGACATCGTATAGCTTCTCCCTCTCAAATGCTCAGCATGGATATTCACCAAAAATATAAAAAATGCTCAGCATGGAAAACGAGTTCGACTATTCTTCAATTGCTTTAGTCCAACTATTCTTCAATTGCTTGATCTTAGACGAAGGTTACACAAATATTTTGAGTTAAGGTTGAAGTGTTTGAATTTTGGGTTGAGAATCATTGCGTAGAAATGATAAAGAAGATGAAAATTAATGAAGTGTTTGAATTAATGAAAATAGTTTAAATATTTTTTATTCATATATTTTAAAAGGTATGCACAAATTTAATTGATGCACACAATAAATTATAATATTTTTTAAATGTGTGTATCAATTAAATTTATGCTTGTCTTTTGAAGTGAATGAATAAAAAAAATTCAATTCAATTCAAAGTTTCTATGTATTGTAATGTCTCTATCAACTAACATATATCTACAATGTTAAAATAATATGATTTTAATATGAATGTGTATGCATAATTCGGCCCATCAACACCACATTAGCCACTTATCATTCTTACATACAATCATGTCATCAAATAATTGTCGCATCAACATTTTAAAATTGTAAAAAAATTTACTCATTATATATTTTTTTTAAATTGCAACTGTATTTAAAAATAAATTTTAAGGTGGTTAAAATGTGATGCTCCATATTTACGAACACCATTTACATAATTATGCAACGTTTCTCAAATCATTTTTAAATTTAAGACATTAAAAACCTCATCTCTCAAAGCAACGACTCTATCACTAATACTCTAAGAGAAGGATACAAAAGTGTAGATTTTGAAAATTGTTGTATACACAAACACATCAATAAATAACTTAAATGCTCCGACGGCAATTAAATGTCAATGACGTAAAGAACCGGCAGCAGTTAATCGTCGAGGAAAACTTCAACAGTTAACTGTCGAAGTCCAATTTAATTCATCGACACTTAATTGTCGTGAAAATCATTTGATCAATTACGTGAATTTCATTATTTGTACACTGAGATACTACATGACTTTTTTGTATCATGATAAGAATGAATTGTTAATGAACAATGAATGTAAATAAATGCATTCTTAAATTTAATTTGACGTTGATTTCCTTTATTCAATTTTGTCGGTGCTTTGCATTCATTCATTTTTTTTTCTGAAGTTAATGATCATTTAAATTTGCGTTGGGATTATGTAGTTGACCATTGTGTCTAAATTTAAATGTTAGTTGTCATATTAATTCATTGTTTTGGCATATGTTGATTCATTTCAAGGTCCTTCAAAATTCAAAAAGTGTTGGTGGAACTTTTAAACGAAAAAAAAAAAACATCATTTAATTCACTTAATTAATCATTCATTTTTATCATGATTCAAAAAAGTCATATAACATAAATCACTTAATTAACTTTTTGTTAAAAAAATCATTAAATTCATGTAATTGATCAAATGATTTCCACGGCAAATTAAGTGCCGATGGATTAAATTGGACTTCAGCAGTTAACTGCCGAAGTTTTGTTCAACAGTAAACTGCCGTTGATTCTTTACGTCATCGACATTGACAAGTTAACTGCCGCTAAGACATTTAAGTCATTTACTGAAGTTTTTCAGCCTTAACATGTGTGTATACAACAATTTTCGTAGATTTTCTAGTTAAACTTAAAAATTCCTCATATTCTAATTTGCTAATTCATAAATCATCTCTAGACGACATTGTAAATCAGCTAAGGAATGATACATCGGGATCTTATTTCCTTACGGAATAGTTTTGTCTCTTTCATTTTGTTTTTTTTCTTCATGTTTTGTATTGTTTAACTAGCCTTGTAACCAATTTTTTTGTTTTTTACATAATTAAGCAAAACAAACAAAATTTTGATTATCCACGATGCATAATATATTTAAGGTCTGGGGTTCAAACCTCGGCACCAAAAATATATATATATATATATATATGATTGTCCCAAAAAAAAAAAACAAAAATTTGTATTGGTAATATTGTAATATGAATAAAGTATGAGGCTAATTTTAAAAGTCCAACAGATTTTGGTGGTGATTTATAAGTAAGCACATGGGTAATTCAGTGTCACCAACCACAAAGTGAAGAAGAGATTTGACACAACACAAACTCATCATCACTGTTCCTTTGTCACTCAGAATCTCCTAAGAAGCGGAAGTGGTAAATTCCCTCTTGTTTTTTCCTTTCAAAATCTTCTCTTTTCCCTTTGCATCGATTCATTTCTAACAAATTTTCATCGATAATAAAAAAATTCACACCTTTTCACTTTTTTGTTTATTCTCTTTTTGAAGATGATTTGATGTGATGCATGCTTGTTCCCCTTTTTCTTGATTCTTTAGATCTTTTTTTTCATATTCAGAAAAAAATAATTTGTGGGTTTGACTTGAATTTCTCTGGGTCTTTGATTTTGTGGCAGTGAAAGAAAATGGCTTCAGATCCAAAGGTTCACACTTTCGATGACGTGTCAAAGCACAACAAGACCAAAGATTGCTGGCTTATTCTTTCTGGAAAGGTCTATTTTTTTGCAAAAAGTTCTATTTTTTATTTGCATGAGTGATTGATTATTCTTGGGAATTATCGACACTGATAAAACACCAACAAAATTGTGATTATGCTAATTAAATGCTTCTTTTGATTGATTTAATTTTTTTATTGAAGTTAAAGTTTTTGGGATCATGCATGTGATATAATTTTCCTGGATCTTGTGCATTGGTGTGTTGCAGAGTGTTCCTTATTGTAATTCCTTTGTAGAGAACTTGTTTTTATCTTGCTTTTGAACAATTTTATCTGCTATTTAGTTTCCTATCTTTAAGATAGAATGTTGTCGAGGTTTTGTTTATGCTATGTCTGGATCAGTGTGGTTAACGAATTATGGCCCCTGTTCTTATGTACTTGTAAACATATTACATTTTCCAGCTTTTTTCTTTGCATCTTGTTTGATGTTACATGTTTTTGTTTCATTTTCATATATATATATAAGCATTTCAACTTTATATGATATATTCTAGAGTCTAACTTGCCTACATGACATGCTTTGTTTGTCTACCACCTTAAGTTTGGATCTTATTGTCGCATATTGAATTATTCAAATTTGAACGGTTCTATAAACGCTGCAACTTAAACTGTCTCTTACTCATAGATGACCAAATAATAAAATGAGTCGTCGTGTTACTGTTACATAGTATCCTGACACTAAAAGTTTTGCATGCTAGAGTGGTTGAGTAGAAGAATATAACATCTGGTCGACACAAATTATCATCAGAAATCGATCATCCTTTATGTGCATTACTAGTCGTGTATCGGCTTTAGTCATATGTACTAATATTTTAACTGTCACATAAAATATGGTTAATTTGATTCCATACCTTTGATAACCGAGCAGTGTCGCAAACAAATGAAAAAACGAGTACACCTTAGCGTGTAAGAAGAATGAATATTAGGAATAGATATTAATATAATGAGAGTCTCTTTTATTGCATTTGTATTTTGTGGGGTTTATCCAAATTGAAAGTCAGTTGATACATGAAATATTTGAATCATTGAACTTACCTGCAGATCTTGAGATCTATCTAATATTTGATGCCATGTAGGACTTGGGAAGGGGAGTTTTAAGTTAATCTCCCTCTTATTGGTATCCTTTTAAAATGGAGGAAGGAAAATAAGGATTAACTTGTAATCTTCATAAAACCCGTCTTCCTACAATGGGTTATTAATTTATGTGCCATACTCTTCCTTTCCACAGTTTGATTCTTTATCCTTCTGTTCCCCTGTGACTTCGAAACATAATGGGGAGAGTGTTGGTCAATTAGCAAGATGTTAGTTAAATATGTTATGATAGGTGGTCTTCCTCAATCTTCCTTTTATATAGCTTAGATGCTTTCATTGGCTGTCGTATTCATATTGTGATGCGTTTTAATGTTGCCTTCCCCTAACCCATCTTCCTACAAGACATTAGCTAGTTGAAAATCTAGCAGAAGGAAAACCACTTTCATTATTTTAAACATTGCATGATATTGCGATGGCCAATTGTGAGGCTATTCTAATTCCCTGAAAAATGAAGAGCACCGTGTATATTGGCCTGAATGGTCACTATTGGGCCAAAGACAAATTTTACTGCATAGTTTTAGTATGTGATAATGTTAATGTTAATCTCTGCCTCTTAACGAAAATTTGTTCTTCAATCATGTTAGGTGTATGATGTCACCCCTTTTATGGAGGATCATCCTGGAGGGGACGAGGTTTTGCTGTCTGCAACAGGTATGCTTATATCATTTGAAAAGGGTATATTACTAAGGCACTGAGGATAACCATATATTGATTATATTGTACTGTATCGATTACAGGGAAAGATGCAACCAATGATTTTGAAGATGTGGGACACAGTGATTCTGCTAGAGAAATGATGGACCAATACTACATTGGTGAGATTGATCCATCCACTGTTCCACTAAAGCGCACCTATGTTCCACCTCAGCAATCTCAGTACAATCCGGACAAGACTTCAGAATTTGTGATCAAGATTTTGCAGTTCGTGGTGCCTCTCCTGATATTGGGCTTAGCCTTTGTTGTGAGAAACTACACCAAGAAAGAGTAGTTCCTTCTTTATCTTGCTCCCTTGTGAGGGGTCTGTTAGCTATTTATAGTGGGTCATTCAAAGGACAAAGGACAGTGTTTAGTTTCTTCTTGGTGTCTTGAGCATTGAAACTGGATTATAATGTTTTACAACTTTCTTTGGTAATGAATGGTACTGGTGTCATTGTGATTGAAAAACCTAATAATGTTGGATTGTGAATTTCATATCTCTTCATTTAGCATCTTTGTCTCATTAATATTTTCTAGAGCCTTTTTTTTTTTTAAGGATCACTTTAATTCTGATTTAATGAGTTTTTTTGTAAGGCCCTTATTTTCCTTGTTTATGGGGATGCAAAGTGCAAGTTACTCTGCAACTAGATTATTGTCACAGGTTGACTGTAATGGTACTACTGCGTTACACCTGGTGACCAGTGTGCTTCAATTAAAGTCCTTTAGTTCTGGGACTACTCGCATACTTGAGTGATAAATAATTCACCCCTTATTCCCTATAGGTGATACCATAAGAGGTTACAGCTACTATGGACCTTTATAGCCTAACTTATGGTTGTAAGAACAGAAAACAGTTTAAATGCAAACCAGATTTGTTCGGTGATACTTTTGGTCCGTATGGTGCGACCAGAACCCACCAAACAATTTAAACAAAGGCTGAAAAATTAGGTGGGTTTGTTGCTATCTTATGTGGCATTTTGCAAAAGTCTAGGCAGCATTGCTCTTGGAGGATTTGTTTCTACCAGCCAGTGAGCCAGATCAATTCTGGACATAATCTATCCCATCATGCGTTGGTTATAATAAGAGGGAGAAATTTCTTAGGTTGATTCTCATTGTCATTCATTCAACCGCTAACAACAAATTAACAATCTCTAATCTCTAAGCAAATGGATAGAATTCTCGACAAAACCGTTGCATTTCCTGCAGATGTCGTTTGTTGTTGGAGCATTGCATACATGATGCATCCTTCCACAAACAAATTCTGATGTGTTCAGGTCCCTGCCAATGTCACACAGCTTGAAGCACAAGTCTTCGGAGCTTGGTGCATCTGTTCTAAATAATAAAGTCGAAGCAACAGAAAAGGTACCACAAACTATACTATCTGGACCAAAATATGAAGATAATACAAGCGTAACAATATAGTCATAGATAGCTTTAGGAATATAATGGTGATACTCCCTCTGTTCCAAAATACATCATGCATTTTTGCAATGTGCAGTTACATGACTTACTTTGACCATACTTTATAACTAATATATAAATAAAAACGTTAGTATGTAAGATGTTCGATTTGTCTCGATAAATATTTTTAAAATTTAATTTTTTTTTTTTATTTTTAACTTTAGATAATTAAAGATATTAACGATCAAAGTTGTGCATTGACATATGCGATGTGGTCGATTGCAATATGTATTTTAAAATGGATAGAGTAATTTAATAACGTCCCAATGACCACTGGAGCAGATTTAGCTGCGCATTGCCATGCAGTTTTCAGCGAGAGACAAGGAATCATTCACGCGGGTAAGTAAAACATCTTGTTTGGGATTGGGAACCAATTATCACTCCAAAAGTCAATCATCTTACCATCAGCAATACGTCAAACCAAATTTTTTTCAACCTCTTCCTAACAAGACGAAACATCTTTCCAAAAAATTGATCCTTGTCTAGCACGGTTGATGTGAGGATTTAGATCATTTCCACATTTGGATGAAAGAGTTAAAGTTTAGGATTCATTCAAATCAAATATTAGATTGAATCGTTCAAGCCCCCATGTCTGATTTGTTTAGACAGAGCATCCACCCAAACCTCCACACTTTTAAGGTTTACACACCTCTTTCCAATTAACCATATGTAATTTCCTACTATGCTCCGTATCACCTACATAAAATTACGACGCTTCTCATCCAATTCATCGCAAAATGACTTGGAAATAGTTAGTAGTCTGCATTACATAAGGGAGAGACTGGAGGACATATTTTACCCAAGTCAGACGACTCCCTTAGATAGTTACTCAATCTCATATGCCAAAACTTGTGTAATATTAAGTATGTGCATGCTTTTAAAATAAATAATAAATTTATCTAATAATTTAAAATAAGAGAAATAATTTCTCAAAAGAAATGTTCGTGGTATTTCATCAGGAAACAACTGCAAAAAAAAAGACAAAATGTCAAAAATGTACCCCAAAGATAGTTGAGAAATGATATTTGTACAACCATTTTATAACAACTTTTTTTCTCATACTCACGTTATACTTTTAGTATCCCTCTTTATTGCTTTGATTTTCGTGTCAATACACACTTTTCTTTGTAAAAATTTGGTTGTCCATTAGGTTGTCAAAAAAATAGATGTTCAAATAACATCACTCTAGATAGTTCGACGACAATCCGATCAATAAAAGGTGTATGCAGTGTATGCGTGTATGCATGTGCGCACCATTTCAACACTGTATAACTAAAGATAGTTTGACGAAACCCTGAAAATGAAGTTATTGATAAATAGACTAAAATTCATTTTTGACATTTTTTGTTGGTTCAGTTTATTCATGTAACTTTTCTTTATTTATCTCTATTTTATGTTTATATGTAGATCTTTTCATTAAAATTCTGTTAGAAAAATTCAGGCAGGTATTACTTATGCAAACTATGAAACCATTTCTTAATTAAAAAATGAAAAATCAAGTTGAAATTAGAAAATTAAGATAAGAGACAACTTGTCCTAGAGACAAGAATATTTTAGCTTAACAGATAATATATATAAACAGATAGAGATGAATGCTAATGGAATGCTTTAGAATGTGAAAAAGCAGCAGTCCAAAATCAAGCATAGACCGGTTAAATGGACTATAGAACAAATAATTTAGGGGGTCACTTTTAGCATCGCCCTTTTTACTAAACAAACTACATTTATTTAAGTTCACAAATTATATCTTTGTTAGTGGAGTTAAAGTGACCATCAATAGTTAATGGATATACCCCCTAAACAAAGCATATGATCGGTTTGAGTAAGCTACGCATCCAAATTATGCGGCCGTTAGCTTCCACCCTAAAGCAATAAAATTAAATATAACTAAGATATACTTCTAAACTAGCATATGTCCAGTCAAAGATTAAATAAACTCCACTTGATATGCTTGCTCAGTCAGTATCATGAAGAGTCAAAGGATTGGTGAGTTCAGATTCAGTCAAAAAGGGCAACAATTGTAATTATCGAGGAAATCTCAGTCTCTTCTAATAACTGTTACATGCACCTACCCACCTGCTTTAGGCAAAGGTACTAACTCTGAAATGAGTCTCAAATCAGAGTTGAAATTAAAAGGAAGAAAGGGACGGACCCAAAAGAAAAAAAGAAAGAAATAAACATGGTATGTAAAACCTAACTAACTTCAATCCCCTTTTAAGCCACAACATTATCGAAACTAAAGATCATAAATAAGCAGTGGAAAGTTTAGCAAGCACCAAGATTCGTTTTAATAAACCCGGCCTTTGCAGTGCTTATTTTCAGACGCGGAGGAGAAATCCAGCAGCCTGTAAGTAAAGATCTTTCAACAGCAATATAATATAGTAGTTTACGTATCAACTGCAGTCATTGGAATCATGCCTCTATCTTCATTTTATCATGAAGGGTGACCACCAAGTTATGGGCATCATCCAGAAGCTTCCAAACATCAAGGTGTCCTGCCATGCCATTGCATTCCTTAAGGATATCGTCCATGCTGCTATACTTCTCAAGGATCAATTTCCTTCTTTGTAACACTGAGGCTGCTATTGCAAAAAGCAATAAATCGTCTGTTGGTGGAGCACGCTGCCTAATTCTGCTCCAGGCAGATTTCCCTATACCAGCTCGTATTGCTGCTTGATCTGCCCATATTACTTCCCAAAGGCAGAGAGTCTGTTCAAATGTCAACTCCCTTCTGAACAATACCACCACCATCCTGTAAACAAAAAAGCAATCCTCGGCCTGGAGCTTCTCCAAATGCCTAAACAGGTGGGAATCCTTAAACTTGATTATTTTTGCAACTATATCAAGTTGTCTTCTAATACCCACCTCATCAAGCCTGAAATTCTGCCTGGCCTTCTTCATAAATCCAACAAAACACCAGAATGCCTCGTGATCTTCTGATACAACACTAATTATAGGAGATAACAGATCACTCATACCCTGGCAGTAGCCAATTTCAGGGTCGTACAGTGCATATGCTTCAAGAATAGCAACCAATCTAGCAGCATGAAAAATTCTGCCAGCATCTAGGTGACCATAATCCTTCAAGCCAACGGCCTCAGCAGATCGATGTGCCCTACTTTCTGGAACAACAGCTTGAGAGGGAGAGTATGGCATCCATTCTGCATTGGCACGTACTGCATCAAGTCGGATGATCCGTTGCCATGTGGCAAAGTCTTCCCTACTTCGTAGTGTTGACGTGCCTTTCATTTGTGAGGGAGAAGAACTATCCTTAGAAGTTGTCTTGGCATTGTTCTCTTCCAGACCATCATCAGAAGGAAATGTCTGAAATACCTCGGGACTTTCTGAGGAATCCGAGTCGGTGGAATCTGTATCGAGGGCAGAGGCATCAGCGTTGCTGCTGCTGGGAGCATCATCTCCTTCCAACAGGGAAACGGATGGATCATCTGAATATTCAAAATCTGGGCTCTGTTCCCCACTGGAAAGGGATTCTCTGGCACTTGCTGCATCTTCAGAACTAGGAGAGCCAGAATCTTGAATAAAACTCACACCATCTCCTTCATAGTTGATTTCACCTATTTCAATCAACTTAAAGCTCCCACTGTTGGATTTTAGCAGTTGTCGGCATTGTCTGCGGAGTTTCTCATACTTCTTTCTGTGTTCAAAGAATTAGAATAAAAAAGTAACAGTATGTTAAACTGAACAAAAGGAAAAAGGGAAGTACAAACAAATAAAGTTTTAAAAACCAAAGAAAGATGATGGATCAAGCATGGATTGCATATAAACTTGTATGCATACCTATTTTGAGTTCGTATAGCATCTCTTTCTTCTTTGGTAGTATCCAAATCATATCTGTTTAAACGAAAGAGTAATCAGTAACCATGTAAATGTCTAAATAAATGAAAATAGAAAGAAAAAAAATTGGAGGATAATTTCAAATAACAGAAAATATAATAAATGACAAGGTAATCAATATTCATCCTAATGCATAACATGAAGCAGAAAAAAAGATATTAAAAAAAATTGACAGATAATCTTGTTCATTCCATCACATTGAATTTTGAAAAAGAATCAAAACAAAATGAGTATGAAAAGTCAAATACTAATGGGAAGCTTTAAATTTTGCTCCATGTATATGCCATGCCGTCTTTAGAAGACGTGTTTGTCTAAAAATTCATGCATCCTAGATGTACCAAATAAATAAACATCATTTAGAAGTGAAATGCGAAAGAATGCTTACACTCCAAGTAGGAAAGGCCAAACTTCAGCTCTTATACTAGGATCAACACCCTGCATCAGACATTCATAGCATAATCAATATCAAAATGAAACACCAAAAGCCACTAAATTGAAATCTAAACAGATAAATAAAAGTAAACTCACTCCACTGCGAACTCTTTTCAGGAATTTCATTCCACGATCGCGGATTCTCCCGTCAGGAGCAAACAAACTTTTCCATTGTTGAGGAGAAAGGACACGTTTTCTTTTTCGGCGTGACCATGGTGATTTAAGACGACCTCTGAAATTGTCACAAAGAATTACTCATTAATACTACTGCTTGAATGTAAATAAGTTTTGGAACAGAGAATAGGCAGAAAACATCATTTATGACATTTAGGTGAGTGAAGTACACAGAAAAATATATTATTTCATTTTAAAAGCATGTCACAATACTCCAGTGGAATAGATATACTTGGTCAAGCTTTGTACCCAAAAAACAAAAGATATACTTGCTCAAGCCAATTGTAGCTTTCTTCATTCCCAATGGAAAAAAGCGGATACATATTTTAGCATTGAATTACAAATCTATGTGAATTACCATTCTCACAGATTTCATTCAAGTATCATTTCATTACTGTTAATGGATTCCAGACTAAAATGTTTTAATGTAGAACTATCTTGTTTTTCATAATGCTAAAATGATTACATGCATTCAGTTCTAGAATTCCTCAACTTACATAGACAATATTGTAATATGCCTCTATAAATGTACATATGAAAACAAAATAATTGTGGCTTATGAAGAGCTTATGTGAACTTATCTACCGACATAAACAAGCACTTGACAAAGAGTTTGAGAGAGAATATGGAAAAAAAATTAACTTGTTATGAGGGAGGGATGAACCAAAACTATTACAAGCAAAAATTAATGGGATCTGATTAAAAAAGAGTGAATGAAGAAGACATAAATAAAAATAATTCCTTGAAGACTTGTGACACATTACACATCAACATCCAGAAAATATCTAGAATACTAAAGCCTAAATAATTGTAATGCTTGATACAACATGATATATTTCCTTAAATCAAGTTAAACACCAAAGATTTGATTTTGTCCCGAAAAAACGTTTCTTAAGTCTCCAAATGAACATACTCACTTAAATATGCTTTATGCATAGATCTTCCTTCTAGCTTAGGAAGATCTAACCAAATTACAAAGCTAGTAAAAGGGTTTTGGTACCCAATCAAAATCACAATCATCACAATCAAATTACATTTTCCCTAAACATGGTAATTTATTCATAGACAACTTGATTTGACAGGACTCAAGTTAGATAAAAATCAAAAGGATAAAAAATCCAAAACAAGATAAAAGGAACTTCAGATTGAAGAAATCTAATTACACACAAAAAGACAGAAAAAAAAAATCTCTCAAATAAACCAAAATAGAGATCTATTTCCCTCTAATTGTCTCGTCCTTTTCAACCCTTCTTCCCCTTTCACATAAAAATCAAAACTTGTTTTGTTTTTCATTCTTGAAAGCATTTCAATTCCACAAATTAACCATTTCTACACACTCAGAACAACACACAAGCGAACAAAAAGCCCCAAAATTAGAAACACACATGCTGATTAACCTAAACTGACACTGATAACAGGATCGGTGATATCGAAAATTCGAGATCTGGCACGAATTAAACAGAACAAAGTAATGGGAAAAAAATGAAGTGAGAGAAGAAAAACTCACCGATCAGAGGACGAACAGGAAGCTGGTGAGGAAGAAGAAGAAGTAACAACGAATAAAACCGAACGCAAATGGATCCACGATGAAGATGACGATGATGAAGGAGAGGAATTATTTGAAGATGACGAAGATGAATTGCTACTTCTTCTGAGAGGATTCATCTATAAATAATTCACTTTGTTTACAAATTCGGAATCGAAAACAGTTTCATCTATGCTTGATTCAGAGTGAAGAATTGAGCTAGGGTTTTTGCGATTGCGATTCGTTCATTTGAGGAATTTTTGGTGTTTACCTACTTGCACCATAGAAGAAGACGGCAACGAGAGCGATGCCGGCCACCGTCGTGAAGAGCACCGCCGAAGTCGGAGAGGTGGCCACCGTGCTCATGAAAGAGAACTTGTCAGCGGCGGCGCCGTCGGAGAAGAACGGAGTTTCGTTGTTGGCGTTCAAGTTAGTGGAAAGGAACATGGAGGAGATGAGTTGAAATTACTTGAATACCCCTCCCAGGATTGTTCTTCGTTTTCTTCTTCTTATGAATGATTCCGCAAAACGTGTTTTGTTTTTGAGAAGTGAAGATGAAAACAAACAAGACTTTGTTGTTTTGTTTTGGTTTGGTTTTTGATTTTGAAGATTGATTGAGAAGCCACTTATTTTGTACTATTGCTTTGTCTCTCTCCCACTATGAAGAGAGAGATAATAGAGAGGGAAAAAGAGAGAGAGGAGTGAGATGCAAATGAAAGAATCTCCTTTCCCTATATGTTTGTTGAGGAAAGGTTCTTTAGGCTTCTTTTTTTTTGTTTGGTACAAGTTGTTTAGGCTTTTTTACCTTCCTAGTATGGGGTGAAGGACTACTATATTCACTACTCTTCTCATTAGATTGTAAGTGATTCTTAATAAAAATGAGGATGAGTAAAAAAAAAATATATATATATATATATATATATGTATAATATATGTAAATATCTAGATCAATTGAATAAAAATTATGTTTTTAACTTCAAACTTCTTAATGTAGATAGGATTTTATTTGTTTGATAAATTATACTTATTTAGTAAAATAATAATAATTGTTTTAAGATGACTATGACTAATCTCCTTCTCACTATTTTTTATTTTGAATAATACTCATTGCTTGCCTTCTTTGGCCATTATTACAATATATAAGTTGCCTTGTAATTATGGGTCAAAATCTTTATATGTTTAGGAGTAAAGCGATTTAAGCGTTGAATACGTATGTCACATGCCAACTCTCCTCACTCCTTTTGTTGCTTTACATGCGTACTCATCCACCAAATACGTAGTATTCCGACAAGCCAAATACGTAACTTTAGACTTTTGGACATAATGTTTGCAAATATTTTTTATCGGAATGTTTACAAATATTATTCTCTAGTTTTATGATTTTATCTTGATACTAGCGGCAAACAATGTCGTGTATTATATTTATATTTATTTTTATCTCAATTTCACAATGTTTATATTATTTAAATTTATGTTTTAACGTATATTTGTAAGTTCAAAATTAAGAGTTTGTTTACTATACTTTTTTTGGTATAAAATAATTATCCACTGACAAAATATATTAATTAAATTTTTATAATTAATTGTTTTAACTTGAAATTTTTTTAATTTATACGAAAGAAAAAAAAAAGTGTTTCTAAAGTCAAATTAATACATAAAAAATGTCTAATTGATGAACTTTTGATTACTTTTTGAGTCCTTATTATTTTATCAAATGTTCTCTTAAAATTTTTTGTGGTGAATTAAAATAAATCAAAAGAAAAATATTAGAAAAGACGCACTAAGTGTCTAAGGTATCCTTAAACAGCTTATCTAAGAGCTCAGAAGATGGAGAGAACCATGTAGTGACACCCATAATGGAAGAATTTATGTATTTTGCCAACCAATCAACACTGAGATTAGCTTCTCGAAATATATGATGCAATACCAAATTTGGAGCATGGTTGATCAAACTGCTAATCCTGAGCGGTAACGAACTGTATTCATGAAACTCTAACTCGTTTATTCGAGACAACAATTGAGTAGTAACCAAATTTGGCTCGTGAATGTCCAAGCTGAAGCACAAGAGTGATACCATGATAAATTGCAAAAAGCTCAGCAAATAACACATCACCTTGACCATCATTGAAGGATAACCCAACAAGTCAATTACTTTTATCGTCACGAATAAGACCACCAACACCAATCTCTCCACGAGAGTTGCAACTTCCATCAACATTCAGTTTCACAAGACCTGGTTGTGGAGGTTCCCATCACACCTTCTTTATAATAGGAACAATGTTGTCACAAGTAAGTAAGTTGTAAAAAAAATAAAAATAAGAGTAATTGAATGAGATGGTATCAAATTTCTTTCAACTTAATATAAGGTTATGAGTTCAAATTCAATCTAAAATATGCAGTAATGTTAAATCTCATGAGGAAGAGTTTTATTATCCACTTGGGTGCTACCTAACTCGAAGGATTAGTGTATGTCGTTGCACACAAATTATATCTAATTCATCAAATAAAAAAGATTTAGTACACCAAAAAAAATTATACAAAAATATGTTTAAAATGGGTATTACGGTAGTTATGTTATAATTGATTTTAGGCTTAATTACATTTTTGTCCCCTAAGTTTATCAAAGTTGTGATTTTGACCCCTAAAAAAATAACTCTTTTCAGGCCCCTAAGTTTATTTTCTGTTGCAATTTTGGCCCCCTAGTCCAATTTTGACCCGTCAACGCTGACGTGGACGCATTTTTGTATTTTTTAATATTTTTTTATTTTGTAATTAAAAAATAAATAATTTTTTTATTTTAAATTTTTGTAATAAAAAAACAAAAAAATTGTAATTAATTTTTTTATTTGTAATAAAAAACAAAAATTTATTTTTTGTAATTTAAAAAATAAAAATTATTTTTTTATTTTTGTAATTAAAAAAAAATAGAATTTTTTTAAAAAAAAATTACACACGTGTCCGTTGACTAGGTCAAAATTGGCGCGGGAGCCAAAATTGCAACATAAAGTAAACTTAGGAGGCCTGAAAAAAAAATTTTTTTAGGGGGCCAAAATCACAACTTTAAAAACTTAAAAGACCAAAAATGTAATTAAGCCTTGATTTTATATTAGGTTGCCATCGCCTATCGGCTAGGATTAATATGTGATTATTTTGGCAACTTCGTCAAATATTTCATTGTAATATTGAAACTTTTGTTACTATTTTTGTTGAGCTTTGACGTTTTTACTTGCGTCTTAAGCTCTTTGGTGATAAGAATATTACTTCCCTTCTTGTGGAATGTTATGTGATTATAAGGTTGTTACTCAGATTGTAGATTGTTCGGCAAACTTCAACTCACACGACAATCCTTCCATCTCATTTACTCAATATTATTTGTCCTATCCATCTTCTAAATGGAAATATCTTGTTGATGTATATTTATAAGGTGTGCCAACATGTGTGTTAATTTGTTTGTTTTTTTTTTGCCGACTTTTTTCTGAAAATGACAAAATGAAATATAACAACCAAAACGTTGAGTCCTTCCCAACACAAGACAATATGTACTAGAAAAAATATTCGGAAAATGTTGAAACTGTTACAACGCAATATCTAGAATATAAAACATGAAACTGCAACACCAAGGAGAACAAACTAAAGGACCACTCCCAAACACACAAGGGAATTAGTCCAACAAAAATAAAAGTCAAATGCAAAATTAGCCTCTTTTGCCAACTTATATAAATCAACATGGTTCATGCTTTTGGAATCGATCTCCTTTTTCTTCTTTAACTCTTAAATTTCGGTTTGATGTAATGGGATATATATTATCCCTAGATTGACGTGTTTTGGTTTTTTTAATTGGTTAGCACTATTATATAATTAATTTGCCTTACCGCAATTGTAAACTTCAATGTCATCTTTTTGTCTAATCAAAATAATGAAGAAGCTAATCAAAAAAATGTCATCTTTTTGTAAACAAAAAATATTCCTTAAAAAATATATTCAATGTCGTTTTCGGCCTCAAGCATGTTCTTGGATTTTAAATTACACTCAATAATATACAATTCTGCTTAAAATATTACCATGGTAAGTGATACTAAATATTTTATAAGATGACGAGGTTTTAATAAAATTTTATACCGGTGCTATTATATGTTTATACTATTCATATTCAAACTGCTCGAAGTATATATTTTTCTTGACAGAGCTTAAAATATAGTTTTGCCATGCATTTTGTTTGGATTTTATCGTCTAGGCATTACTGGACCAAAAAACTTTCAATGTTTGATTATATAACTTCAAGAAAAGTTTAAATCTCATCCAAAAAAGTTATAAAATGGACACTTGCCACCGCAATTGATAATAATTTTTCTTTCCTTAATATTTTTATTTATTTTTAAAAAAATCTTTAATATAATTTTGCATGTCATTCAATTCTACAAGAAATTGCGAGATTTACAGCTAGATGTATAATAAAACATTTCTTTAAATACGTTAGTTAGAACAATTAGATCCACTATTGCTTCAAAATACACAATTAGATCTACTAGTTAAAAAAAAAAACAGAAAATACCAATTCAAATTTGATTCTTCGGGTACACAAAACTAGTATTGTAATTCTTCTTAAAAAAAACTAGTTATAGGAAGAAAAAAAAATTGACTTTTTTTTAGGATTATTTTTACTTGATTTTTATACTTAAAGAAATGTATATTTTTACTCTCCATACCACTCAGAGAATATATATAATTTTCTTAAGGGGGCAATAAATGTCTCCATTATTCAACCTATATTCTCTACATTATATATTTTAACGTTTTCTTTTATTTATAGTGGATAATTAGAGATCATTGAATTAATAAATGTTACAAGGGAAATAATATATTACAAATAATTGCAAAAGAAATCCTAGAGAGTGTCTTTAATACTATTTTTTTTATAAAAAAATAAATAAATTGAATTCAAAATTTCTTATGAGTGGCTCAATTCAACCAATGACATGAGTTACTTAGTTAGGCGATACTGAGTTATTAACCACTTTCATAAATTGTTATGCCCAAACAAACACAAAAGTAAGTTAGTTTTTGAAAGAAGACACAAAAGTAGGTTAGTACTATCAAAATGTGTTCGATTATGGGCAATAGAATAATAATTACCTTACCCTAACATTGCATTTTCAGTCAAAAGGAGTTTGAATTTGGTCAGAGAATACCACCGACTTGTCTAGTAATCTAACCGAATCTCATATCACTTTTGGTAAACATGTTAAATATGGTAATAGTTTTGTAGAAAGGTTAAATAATGCTTGAAGTTTTTAGCATAGCACGGTTCTATCAGCATTGCAATTGGCCTCGATAATTTTAGCTATCCACAATATATTTGATGATTGGGTTCTTTCAACTGCAAAAGTTACTATCACTTGTGTTTATTTATTTTTTTACAAAATCACTTTGTACTACTTAGCCCCGTTTGGTTCTGCGTTTAAATGCCTTCAACGTGCATTTTTTATTGCAAACGAGATTTCATGACATTTTAAGGATGTTTGTCAATCGGTTAAAAACGTGATTCTTCTTTTGAAAATCGATTCCAGCTGAAGCTGCTATGTGTAGCTTTTGCGTCTGGTTAAAATCAATTCAATAAATGTCACATGATATTTTACAGCTTTACCCTTTTCTTCTTACGCAGCTTTGTTTCTGTTCTGTGTGCAACGGTTCCATTGTCCTGAGGTTAGGGATAAGAAAAGAAATGGGATTCTTAATAAAAAATAGATTGCTCTAAGGCCCATTATTATATTGAGTCGGTTGCCCTTGGTTTTTTTTTTCTTTAATCAATTAACATTATTAACGTTAAAATAAAAAAATAAAAAAAACTGATGAAGCAAAAGAAATGTCGCAAATGTATCAATGCATCATTTTTTTTATGGAATGCATCAACCCATCATATTAACAATTACATTAACCAAAATAAATGAATGAGAAAAACCTAAAGAAATGAGAAAATTGATCTATATACATACAAATATGTTAAAATCCATTTTGGTCGTTTACACACCCAAAAGCAATTTTGACATAAAATATCCAAACACAATCTCACATTCAAGTCATTTCTGATTTGAAGGTATCCAAACATAAATTAATTTATGTTTAACTCATTTTTAACCAAAATCAATTATACAAACTCAATTCATTCAGAATCAATTCTCACCACCGCCCAACCAAACACACTTATTCTTAACGGAAAATTGTAGCTTGTTTTCGTAACGAAAATGCATAATTTATCTTGATAATAGAAATTCACTAGCAACAATGTATTAATGGCATAACTTGTTGTGATTCAATTTTAAGGTTTTTTTTTTTACAATGTGGCGTTATCTTCACATACAATCTCCAGATTTTTTATGGGACAATCCTAAACATTGGATATTCTAGAGGATATGATATTAGATACACCCTTGTGGGCTCCATGGTTTTCAAAGTTTATTGCTTTCCCATTTATTGCCACTTTGAGATCCGACAAATGAACTATAAAAAATTCTAGCCGGAAGATATATATATTGCTCTCCATAATCTATCTATCACACACTGTCTACAATCCCACATGTACAATGAAGGCCTTTTGTTTGTTTGGCAATAACGCTCCAACATTGTCATGATGAAGATTGAAGAGACACCTTTAAAAATGACATGTGCTGCCTCTACACAATTCTTTAGGGTATAACCAATAACCCGATGATTTATTTCTTTATTAACAACAACCACACCATCATTATGGTGGATGATAATATTTTAAACATTACATTGATCTGATTAAAATTTGGATTTCTTAAGGTTTTGTGTTTGAACTTTATAAATGAGAAAATGTGATTGAGAAAAGATACCTGACTATAAAGGTGTTTTGTTAGGTTTTTTAACTGAAAATCGACATCAAAAAAAGTTAATAAATACATCACATCAATAATATGGTTTAAAAAAATACGATCGCATCAATGGTACATTGTAATTATTGATATTAGGGTGAATTTTAGTTTAATATTGCTAATACAATCTCATATGTGATTATATTGTAGTTGTACATCATAAACTTGATACTATATATGACTTCAATCACAAACCTAAACATGATTAAATGTCAACCATAGAGCAAATAAGCATATTAATCGGGTCATTGACATGCCCGCTAGATATCTTTATTGAAAAATGAGAAGGGGAAAAAGGGATCAATCTTATGAGGCCCATATGTTTCAGCTTTTGAAATTTTTCATGTTTTATAGGTCCTTTTCATCATCTAACACAATGATGAAAGAGGTTCCAAAGAATAAACAACGAGTCTAAAGTGAGTCTGCTTGATTTCTGTAGGATAATGACAACACCACCATGCCAAGGTTGTGTCGTAATTACCACATTGCACTTGTTGTTATCCCTAAAGTTATTGCCTTAATTATGTGAAGTGATTGCGGTCAAAACTTGTTAATGATGAAGTGGTTGTTTGGTGTTTTAAGCAACCCAGAGAACATAGATTAATTTTGGCTTTTTCAATGAAGCAAGGGTACTTCTATCTTAAACCAGCTACGATAAATACGTACGTCATCATCTTAGCCTAATTATTGGACTTCAAAGAAATAATAAACATGGGATTTAACTTCACAAGCTTCTCAATAGATTGTTTATTTGGTCTTTTTTTTTTTTTTTATTCCCCTTTTACTTTTGGACCTTGTCATATAGATATGCTTAAATATAACTTAGATTTATATGAACTGCAATGGTCTTTATACATGTGGAAATGTGAATGTAAATGGTATATACTCTGGTCGGAAAAGGAAAAATCACTACGAAGAATGAGATCATTGTTTTAATTTTGTTTTTTTTTTCTCTCAAATATAACTTAAAGTAAATACTTTTGAGGGAATGATAAGACTCATCATACATTTATATTAAACATGGAATAAAGATGTTAAAAGTAAAATAAAAAATAAAAATATTTTAAAATTTGTGACTATATAATTGAGAAAAAAGCTCCAAAAAATTTATTATATAGGGAATGGAGAGAGTATAATAAAGTACTCAGTCAAATACTCCTTTACTGTTTTTTTTAAGCATCAAATACTGTTTTACTAGCATGCACTAAAAGTGACATTTGATACCACCGAAATTGGGTTTTGGAGGGAAGGAGGAGAGAGAGGTGAAAAAGAAGATAAACTACCACATTAAGCAAAACATTATCATCGTGGACTAACCATCAAATTTGCTTATACATTGCAATAGGAAAAAAAAAATATTCTTTTGAGAAATTGAGTGTATAGCTAGGTTTGTGTTTAAAAGTGTTCAAAAACCAATGTCATGTAAAACCACAAAAGAAACATAAATCGTTGTGTAAAAATTTAACAAGAACATGAAACGTGAGGTGAAGAGAACATTGTTTGCATTGCAGTCCACACAAAAAAGAACATTGTTTGCAAACTTTGCATCCCCTAAATTTACGGTGCCCATGTGCTCAGAGTACGTTTCTTGCATGTATGTTCATGCATTTTTTAAGTTAATTGCAACTTGTTTTATGTGGATGCATATTCTTTCTTGGAGTGGCTGTTAAGTTTGAGATCAAGTCTAAAGAAGTAGTATGTGTGTATTCAAGTAACATGGCCCCAAAATAATGATGGAAGTTAAAAACAAGTATCATGGCTAAAAATGGATTGAAAAAAGGAAAAGAGAAAGATGAAAGATTGTAATGTTTGATGGTATAGGAAAAACAAGAAAGAAATGTGTAATTTTTTTCCTTTTATTTGGTTGAATGGAAAATAAAATAAAAAAGATAGTTAAATCCTGCTAGATTGCAATCACGCTCTTGGAATGTTTTTAAAATAAGAGGATACAAACTGATATGACTTGAAATAAAACCTGATATTAAATTGAAGTTGGCTCCTCTGCCATTTAAACCAACATGTTGTGAATTTACAATGTACTAATAAGGACTTGATTTCAAGTCACATTATTCTATTTTCTAACAATATGTTTGTGCGGTCACAACTACAAATTTAAATAATTTAGAAACATTCACAAATATAAAAAAGATTGAAATAGAAAAATCAATTTATTCTTATTATTGAAAACCAGATAATGTGTAACTTTGTGTGTTGTACCTAAAGGAGTTGAATTTGTAGTTGTAACTGTATAAGAATTATCCTTTATTTTCTCGCAACATGATGGTTTTAAGCAGCCGAATCTAACAAGGAGGTGTTTCAAGTGGTGGTATATTGGTAGTAGCTTCTTTTCTCACCCTAAATCTAACACATGTAAATTAGCTTCAGATTTTTTTAGCCGAATCTAACACATGTAAATTAGCTTCAGATTTTTTTTTAAAATCTTTTAAAAAAAACCTCCAAATCTATTTAACACAATTATTTTTTTAATCCAAAACAAACGCACCCGAAATCTTTCTGGTCATTTGTTCAGACAACGGTGGAGCAAAAGGCATTCATTCTATCAAGCTGAACACAATTGAAGTCCACTACTTATTTAGTTATTATGTCCTTCATCATACCAATCTGATCAGCTAAGTAATGAACGCAATTCAGCCTTCCGCTGGAAGCATCTCAATTGAAATGAAAACGAAAGATGAGAGGGGTGTGTGTGTGTGTTACTTCACATTAATGGGAAATTTATGAAAGGAAATTTAGAACTTTTGAACCAAAAGAAGAACTTCACATTGCACTATTTTTTCACTTTATCCTCTTATTGCTACAAAGACCCCACTTCCAGTGTTAACTATCACTGAGATATGGAGAATCAGTACTAGTAATGTGTGATCCATTACACAAACTCATTATTGCCAAAATAAACACTAGCACAACACATAGATTAACTGGCTTAGCTTTAGGATCTACAGCTTTGACGCTGCACCTTTGTCCAAGAACCATTTCAACTCCCCTTCAGGTGAAACCAATGCAGCAGGAAGCTTTTCAGAAGTTTCAGATCCACGTAGTGCAGAGTGAACTGCATCTGCTTTACCGGTACCAGTCACCACAAGAGCGATGTAAGCAGATGAATTGATCACGGGAAAGGTAAATGTTATTCTCTCTGGTGGTGGTTTTGGCGAGTCGTTGATGGAGGTGACCCATTTTTTATTCTCATGCACAAGAGGGTGCCCTGGGAACAAAGAAGCTACATGCCCGTCAGGGCCCATGCCGAGCAACATGAGATCAAATTTTGGAAATCCACTGGCTGATGATGAAGTTATCACATTGCTATTGACCAAGTGTTTGACACATGTCTCGTAATCGTCGGCAGCTCCTTCAGCTGAAAGGGCGTCATTGATCGCATAAACATTGCCGGGTGGAATGGGCACCTGCCAAGAGAATCGTGATGTAAGCATTAACAGGTTAGACTTGACAGAAAGATATACTAGTAGAAGACTGTAGGGAGACATCATACTCTGGTCATGCAGTCCTTTTAAAGAAGACTGTACATACATAAAATATGAGAAAACGAGACACACACTGTCAGTGTAAACTAATTTTACACTTCTTCAATCCAACATTTTGTAGTTATTTTTACATCGCGGTTATAAAGTGGACATGCATAGCAACATCATGAGTTCCTTAAAATTCATTTCCCCTCTGGCCTCATTTTATAGGAATGATCCATATAATCAACACTCGTCGAAACAATACCATCCTATTGGACACAGGGATTCGTTGGTCGGATCGTCTACACATAACAGTCTCTACCTGAAATGCTTGTACTTGTCAATTCACATCACCACTTAAGAGATGTTCTTTTTTAGGTTTGCAATAACATTCTGACCCCTTCTAGTTTCATATCAATCTCTCTTAAATATGAGTGATGGTTATGCCACAGCCCACAAGTGAAGTCTTCCATGGCTCAAACCAGTGTTGTCAAATAGCGGCTATTGCACTATAACATAGTGGAATTTGCATGAATCGCTGTTATTTAGCGATCCACTATTTAGTACAAGGTGTTGTCAAATGGCTGCCATCGCGGCGCTATTGCACAGTAGCATAGTGTTTTTTTAACAAAACGCTATTTTTCGGGATCCGTGATTGACAACATTGGCTCAAACCTTTGTTCTCTGAAGGGCATACCACAGCACCCAACATCTAGCAGGTCGCTTGAATAAGAACATGCCTATATAATGCATTCTGTCCAATTTCAAAACGGTTTTCTAATTGTGATTTTAAAGTAAAATATCAACTCTTCCAAACAAATACTTTAGTGTTGGCTTTATGTATTCTTGATGGAATTTAATGTTGGCAGTACAGATATTCACTAAATTTTTGTTTAATAGGTGATATAATTGACGAAAGAAGCAAAGAAAGGTGGCAATACGAATTCCATTGTATTGTACAAGAAATTTTCTCCAGAAAGCTAGTGCTTCAGCATTCAGAGAACAAACTTTAGATTCCTTTGTGTATATCCAGTGCTTAAGCATCAGGAAGCCAAATCTTGACCACCGGCTGCACAAACAAAATGACATTTGTTTCACAGTACCCAGCACTTGAGCACCATCAGGAAAATCTCACTAATTGTACTACAGAACTAGTGGCTATAAGTAGAAGAATGAAAGGATCTGAAAGTACAGTTTGCATATGCGGGGCACCTGAAATACACTTTCTAGGCTGGACTGGGGAAGCTTGAAGGATCAAACTATGACTCTTAATATTTTTCTCATTTCATCACTATGTCATGATTTCCACATAAATCCCTTGTTGAGAGATAAAAAAATCCCTTCAATCCACACTTAGTACCACCCACCATGTCTTAATTTAGTGAATTAGTGATCGATAACTTTCATTCTAGCAAAAACATTATGCATACTTCCTAAAACTTCAATAACTCGATATACTTGCCAAAGTCTGTCATGGATCCTTACATACTAACTGTTTTACCTAAGTAGCATCGAAACTTCAGATTGAATGTGTTTGATGTCTGCATTTGTTGGTGTCAGACACAAACAACACACCTATCCACGTGTTTACATTCAATCACTTCTATTTTCTTAATTTATTACTGATGTCTACATGATTGTGCATCATAGATTTTTACTACTACTAATCCTCTCTCTTTTCTAAAAAAATTCTGATCGCAACAAATATGAACCAAAATGAAATCATTTAATAGTTGAAAAACAAGTTCAATAGAACATACCTTGGATAGAAAACCATCAAAAGCAAGCTTATAGTTACTATCATCATGAGTTTTTGGTACAACTCTCTCATCAACCCAAAACACATGCCATTTAGCCCATTCAATAGAATCAACATACGGATCCTCCAACAGTTTCCTAATATCACAACACAAATCACATAATATTCATCTAATTCAATTCAATTCAATTAATCATCGTCGAGAGAGAAAGAAGAAACTTACTGAAGATAGTTGATCAAAGAACCACCAGACAAACAAACAGTGAAAGCGCCTCTTTGATTCGTGAACTTATTAGAGAGATCAGCGACGTATTTGGCGAGAGAAACAGCAAGTTGTTCTTTTTCAAAGACTTCTACTTGTACAGCCATTGAAGATTTCACTACGTTGCAAACGAACCGTTTGTTGTTGGGTTTGGCGGTGATACCTTTGAATTTGAGGGGTCGGAATGAGAATTGAGTTGAAAGTGGATGCAAGTTTGCGTTTGAAAGGGAAAGCGATGGGATTCGATGAGTGTTGAGATGTAACGAAGAGTAGGTGAAAGTGGAAGACATGCGTCTTGTTCTTATAAGTCAAATCAAAGGGAACACGCTCTCACTCATTCGCCTGACCAGAAAGTGAAGTGTAACACTGCCACCGTTTTATTACATCACCTGGCGATACAACCAACCAAGGAAGGAAGTATTTTAAAACTCGGATCCGTCCGATGGACCGAGAAACCGAACCTATGACCGGTTTGGTTCGGTCGTGTTATTGGACCAGATATGCTATTAAGAGCATCTACAATGGAGACCCTCACATTTGAGGTCTTAAACGGGTCTCACATGGACAAATCACTTTTTTTTTTTAATAATAATACATAATAGGTACTCAACCACTCCAGTGGATATACTCTATCAAAAGGTCTAAATGAGTCTCACCAATAACTATTTATTAATGAAAAACAACACAAGCAATTCAAATAATGATTATTTTATTGAAAAGTGATTTGGGGTCCGCTTAAGATTGGGGGTCTTAAGTGAGACCCTGAGTCTTAAGAGACTCCCAATTTATTTTTCTATATTACGGGTACTTATTAGGTATCAGGTCTTAAATGTTAAAGACCCTACCAATGTGGATGCTCTAACAAACCGAATGAATGAGTTGAAACTATGACTGAACTAGCTGAAAATTGTCGATAATAGTAGAGGATTTTGCGAAACTCAAAACCTGAACAATTATAGTATTTCGGTTTGGATAAGGTAAGATAACCACATGTTGCTTCATTTGACCGATTTGGACAACTCGCTAATTTTTGGGTTTGGTAATGGGTTATCCAAATTATTTTTTGTTTTTTTGTTAATATTAAATGATGAAATGATGAGTCATCATATTTTTTGTAATAATTACCCAACTTTTTATTTTCTTAAAAAAAAAATGTGTGACCTAATTTCATCAAACTAGAGTTGCATGTTTTGGTAAAATAACTAAAAAGGACAACATCTTAATTTGTAACTCTGACATGTTTTGGTTTTTAATATAGAGGGTGCACTATGTCAGTTTTAAAAATTGAACTTGGTTTATAACCAAAGCCTTTCATGTTCTCCTTCTTCACAATAAAAAATATTTGCATTACTAGGTCATTGGGTTTCCTGGGTTTGAATATGGTTTTTCCTAGAACTTGTTTTTGTATGGGTTTTTCTTTTTTTAAACCTATTTGAACCCATTGTGTGGGTTCGATCATATTGACCCACCACGTGTATGCCCTTAAATAAGAGAAAGACCGATAACGGCTACCCCTCTTTGTTATAAGCAACATGGGTGAATTTTGCTCTTTTTGGCCCAAGACTATTGGTTCATAACTCCCGAACAATAGTTTTTGTGTTTATAGGCTCTTCGGGTAGATATCTATTGAACATTGTTTTATAAACTTTTTTTTAGCAAATATGTGGCCAAAAGAGCAATCATTGACGTGATTTAGGGTTATCATGAGCCCATGTATCGGTCTTTCATAGTCTGACTACTAACATTATTTACTCATGACCCCTGTCATTTATTCTTTCTTCAAATGCAAATTGGTTGGAACCACGAGAACTAAAGTTATCTGTAGACAGATGATAGTGATTGCATTGTAGTCAATCACCTCTAGATCGTCTGATCAAGATCAAAAAGTTCATATTTTAAATTAAAGAAAATAAAAATATGAGTTTATAATATGCAATGTTCGATTTTGATTGAATGGTCTAGATGAATTGACTAAATGCAGTTAAATTGTGCCTAATCCAAATCAAACCGAGGGGCCACTCCTTTTCACTAGTTTCATGGTTGTGACGATTTTTGTTCGGTAATCGTTGCATTCTTTTTTAAAACTAGTGTGTACACTCGTGGACCATATGAAGAAAATATTTACACTTTATATATTAAATTGTGTTAAATTTTATGTATAGTTCTAAAAGTATGCTATAAATGCTAAAAAAGAATACATAATAAGATTCATTTTGTATCTATTTTTTTTTCTTCAATAATCATAGCATAAGATGTGCTGATAAAAAAAGTAGTAAATTTCACATAATTGAGCTAATGAAAGCTTGTCCACTCTATTTTATTTTTTTGGAGCTGACTCACTTGCAAGATTCGTGAGATAAATTTTTAAATTTTGTATGAGAACCTCTCAACATGATGACTTATTTAATGAATGATATTATGTAAGTACTTCTATTAAAGTTCGTTGAGTCTTGATGTCTTTCCCGACTTTAAAGAGCGCTCGGAACTTAACTGACCTAAACTTTTATTTCAATAAAAAAATATAAAAACTCATCTAATTTGCAAAAATTAAATAAATAATAAAAAAAAGGTTAGATATTTTTTTTGGATCATACAAATATCTCAAATTTTGTTTTTAATCTCTCTGAATTTTTTTATAGCAAGTTTTATTGTTCCAAATGTTTTTCATGACTGCTTCTAAATAAACCCACCTTTACTCTTCAAAATTTTGATTTTTTTTTTGTAGTTATAGGTTAAAATATGAATTTTAAATTTTGAACACTTAAAATTACATTTATATTTTGTTAAAAATTTATAAATTCTTATACAAGAGATTGTTGTAATATTACATATATTTACGCAAAAATCCAGTCAAAAACAAGAATAATAAAAGTTAACTTAAAAATAGAGACACAAAATTGTGATGAAAAAAATTTCGATATCAAAATTGTTGAAAATGTTTAGTGGATTAAAATCAAATATTTTATTTAAGAAAAAAAAAAAAAGAGTAAAATGGGCTAGGAAATACTACGTGCTGAAAAACCCTAATCTATCATCACGTCGTATATATACGCCTATTAAAAAAAAGTCATAAACATCGACAGCAGATTGGAGAAGAGAGAAACTGAGCGGCGGAAGAGAGAAGATGCAGATCTTCGTGAAAACCCTAACCGGCAAGACTATCACCCTTGAGGTGGAGTCAAGCGACACTATCGACAACGTCAAAGCTAAGATTCAGGACAAAGAAGGTTCGTTCTTACTCAATAACCAGATCCATTCGTTTTCATTTTACTTTGATTCGTTTTTGTTTGATTATTTTTTTTCTTCTTCTTCTTTCAATTGTTTAGGAATTCCCCCGGACCAGCAGAGGTTGATCTTCGCCGGAAAGCAGTTGGAAGATGGACGCACCCTTGCTGACTACAACATCCAGAAAGGTTAATTTCTGAATTTCATATTTTGGAGAAATTTTATCAGATATGTTTGTTCTAAATTGAGTTTTGATTACTGAACCCTAAATTTCATGAGTTACGATGCATGACTATTGTTTGAATTGTGAGGTTTATGAGAACCGGTTTTTTGATTGTAGAGTCAACATTGCATCTTGTTCTGAGGCTTCGTGGTGGAATCATTGAGCCTTCTTTGATGGCATTGGCTAGGAAATACAATCAGGATAAGACAATCTGCCGCAAGTGAGTTTACGCAATTTGGCTCTTGTGTTATTGGTATTGGATTGGATTTTGATGTGCAAGTAGTTGTATTTTGTTAATTGGCAAAGAAGTAAGAGCAAATGTAGTTCTAATGTTCTGAATAGCCAATTTGTTGATTGATGTGTAGTAAAATTTGCTAAAATAAACACTTTTTAGTTGCGGTTTGGGTTGTACATTTTATTGAGGCACACACCATTGTTGGCACCTTTGACATGATTTTAGTGCACCCTGTTGACAACTGTAGGAAAATCATATGAATGTTTTAATAAGGTTACCTGTCTTCGGCACTATGTTTTGCAATATATATAACAGTCTAGTGCTATAAAAAGGTTACCTGTCTTTGGCACATTCATAGGTTTTATGTTAAAATAATTGATTTATGGGATAGGAAGAACACAAAACCTCATCGAAAATGATGTTTTTCTTCAGTTTGGCATGGCATACACTTTTAGGCTCTCCTCTCTTCGCTATGTGATAACAATACCTTTTATATTTAACTACCCTGGTTGTGTTGATATTTTGCTTGGCATACATTTAGACTGCGAGTACGAATCTTTCCGAAACAACAGATGTGTGAATTTTTTTGCACATACACTTATGATTGAAGCCCTAGTGTCCGACTCGTGTCGGACATGACACGGCACTGACACTTGTGATTACATTGAATTGTCTGTGTCAATGTTGTTTTCGGGTGTCTGTGTTCATACTTCATAGTGTATGAACCACATCTTCCTTCAAACAATTTGCCATCTGTCTCAGAACTGTTCTATAAAAAGAGACTATTGCACGGACAAATCTATTACTGTATAAAACCTGACTGGATTGAGATTTTGCCACTTAAGAATTCAATTCAGTAAATTGTATTGCCTTAGATATCTGCTTACGTGTGAACTTCAAAAAACACATGATTTTGAAGCCAGATGCACTCTTCTGCAAAAAAAAAGATAGTAATTTTCTCAGGGGTGCATGTTGGAGGATAAATATCAGATACCCAACATCTTATGTGATGCTATTGGTTTACATAGTTATATTGCCTTAAATATCAGCCTGTGAACTAAAAAAACCATTTGATTTTGAAACCAAATGTTTTCTTTTGCAAAAAAAATAGTAATTGCCTAGGGGATGCATGTTAGAGGATAAATAAAGATTAGATACCATACTATAGGATTACCTAGTTACATTGTATTATTCTGTTCAATGTCAGACTACTTGAATTATAATTGCCATCTATTATTGGAAGCGGGACTAATCTACATTGATGTGGACAACCAGTGTGCTTACTTATAAATGTGCTGTGCAGGTGCTATGCACGTTTACACCCTCGTGCTGTCAACTGCAGGAAAAAGAAGTGCGGACACAGCAACCAGGTACAGTGTTCTATCACTTGCGTCTGTCTTATTGAATGGAATGTGCATGTTGTTGTTATTAGATAGTCTTGATGGATTATATTTTTTGTATTGCAGTTGAGGCCAAAGAAGAAGATCAAGTAGACTATTTTGATTGCCGGAAGGAATTTTTTGTTGTCTTTACTGGAAAATGGCTTTTGATAAGCTTCTTAGTATTGTCTGAATTCTGTTGGAAGTTGAACTGGCAGTTTTGCCGAATGATTTTGTTTTGGATTGAGACATGTTAAATCAATTATGCTGCTCTTATGTGCGATGACATAATTTTGTTGCTTGTTATTTTTTTGGCACAATAATTTTGTTGCTTTTTTGGTGGTAATGTGTGGAACAAAACTTAAATGCTTTAGTAACGAGCGATTTTCCCTAAAATTCGAGTTTAATTTTCATGCATTGTCAGAGTAAAAAGTCCCAGCTGTCTAATGATTTGATGGCTATAATTTGATTGATGGTGTGTAAACTCTTTACTCTGACTATATATGAATTTGATTTCAAGTGGCATATTTTTTGTCAAAGATAACCAGTTTAAAGAACATTTCAAAGTTGTCTTGATTGTTTGGTTTGTGAATGGTTATGAGGGCTAAAGCTAAATATTATCTCTGTCCTTTTAGTTGGGACGCAATGATGGGATCGGTATTTTTCAGATGATTTCAATTAGGTGTTACTTGTTGGAAGGTTAGGTTTTACTTGTTGGAAGGCAAACTAATTTGGTTGTCCATTCTTCATTTTGGATGTTTACTTATTTTTTCAATTGGTTGAATCTAAATTTTTTGATGCACCTACTATGGAAGATTAAAGGAAAATAAAAGGAAATTTTTTTGGTACCTTGAGTTTTGTTGAAGAATCCTTTATTTTCCTATGAAGAGTCAATGGCAGGAATGCATTAATAGTGTGGCTAAACAACTCTCGGCGTATTTGTTTCTCTCCATAGAATCTTTTTTAGCAGTATCAAAGTAAAACATTCTTGAATTGAACTTTCTTGATCTTGTGAGTAAAATTTGCTGTATAAATTTTATCAAAATTATGTATTAACTATATGATTGTCCAAATAGTTTGTTTCAATGGCGATTGTCCAAATAATTAATTGGATGATCATGCTTTGTTTACTTGACATACAGAACTCGTCACAATACGCATTTAAATGCAATACCTTAAGAACGACAAATGCTTTTGGAGCAATTTGTTCGTCGTATAGTATCTCTTCTCGACGAGTTCAAATGAAGTCCGTCAATATTCTGCTGTGGTTTTCCTGTAATAAGATGATAAAACCATGTGGCTTTTGCTTATTATTCTAATCTCAAAGTGTGTAACTTGTGCTGCCGAAGCTTTTGTTTATCTGGTATAAGAAAGAGAAGTCGCGTGAAACACTACTATCTACAAATTTCATTAACCTTTATACATCTGAACTATATTTTTTGAAAAGAATAACATGTTCACATGGTCTGGAAAATGTTTTGGCTCGAAGCAGCTCCAACTGAAGGTTTGGAAAATCCTTTAATCCTGCGAGGTGACTTTTGTGCTGCATACTTCAACTGAAGCAGCTCGTCTGATGAAAGACGCCAACCAAGAGCACCCAAATTTTCCTCTGCTTGTGCTATCGACTTAACTCCAGGAATTGGAGTTGTACCTTTGCATATGCACCAATTTATTGCAACCTGACATGACAATGTGATTCATTTGACAGTGATTTTATTTGATCCGGCAAGGTTGGTCATAGTAAGCGATCAACATTGTCATTTGTAGCGCACATAGGACAAGGACAATTATGCAGATTGGATGGTAGTTCTTTAAAGGGAAGTTTAAAACCTTTAATAAAGTAAGTTGTGTTGGCAAACACGGCATTAAAAAGCGAACTAATTGACATTTAAGGTTTGTCTTCTTTGGTGGGTGATCTTGATGATGAAGTCGGAATAGTTCTGATGTTTTTTTTTTTTTTGACGACAGTTGAATAGTTCTGAAGAAAGATGCTTTATAGCCTGAGTATGACAGCAGAATAGGACAAAGTTATGTTCTCCAGAAGATGGGCCAAGCCTGCATGGCATACCTTTGCAAAAGTAGATGGAACTGTAACCATGCGCATGCTTAATGTGAAAACTATAGATTTTGGTAGTTGGAATGCTCCTTTCAGATAATTGTGAGGAAAATAAATTCTACAAAATGGAGAGAACAGTTATAACACTGTCTATTCATTGACCTCATTAAGTAATGGTATCATTGGAATTCAAAAGTGAGTGGTTAGTTTTACATCGGATAGAAATGGACAAAATGAAGCAACCAGTATATTCAACGCCTTAAACTACCAAGAAGGTCTAGTGCAAGTGATTAGCGCACAATACGTATTCAAGGTACTAAATTCGATTTCCACTGATAAAAATGCTTTGAACCACTTGTGCAAGATATACACGTAGTACACCTACCGGCTTCGAACATATTTAGTTGCCTCAAACTAATCGACAGTCAGAAGACATCCATGAGTGTTTTAGTACTACCGCAGTTTAGTGACATTCATACGCAAAAGAATTCTAGCGCAAGTGATTGTGATCCATTCTGCATAAAGTTGGCACTCCAGTTGTTCTATCTGATGCATTGTCTGCCAATCTTAGTCAGCCTCTAGGTGTGTGGCAATTTTTGCTTTCAGCCCCACTTCTACCAAGTGTTAAAATGTCTTGAGAAATTCTAATTCATTTTGTAAACATCAATATTATTTTATATTTTGTTTTCAGTACTCTGAATAGTGTATACTACATGGAATTGTAGGATATCCTCATTTAAGGTGATGAAACACGTAATCTGCAAATACCTTGTATAATTGATATTACTTGTACATGTCTTCAATCAGTTTAGGTCGGACTTTTTTAGTTTTAGTTTTCTTAAGAATGCAGTGTTGCCTTGTGCAGATGAAAGAAAAACTATTGAGCATTGTTAGGACTTGTTTGTTTGAATGGTGAATCATATTTTTGTATTCCAACCATTTTGTTAATGTCGTCAACCTAGTTATATATATATATATATATATATATATATATATATGGAAATGCAGTTTCTTTATTTTTCAAATATGATTCAGGAGTTAGAATATGATTTTCAAGGCTCTACATTGGAAAAGATCCATAGGTTTTTTAAGTTGCCGCTGGTCGGTGTTGTCATGAAGTCTCTGCATCTTTCAGGATATTTCTACATGTATTCATTCTCTTATTATTGATTATACAAAATAAGGTTATTTTATTTCTGTTAAAAAAGTTTCTCCCAAGTATAACTGAAAATAGTTTCTTGTTAATAGAAGTTATGTTAATAGTTTACAGTGGCATCAAAGGAAGGATAATTTTTTTTTCTCTCACTTGTTTAGATGTTAATTTTAGATGCACCAATTATGGAATCTTTCACTTTCCTACATCAGCGGGTGTGGCTGTTTCTCAATAGAACCTTTTTTTAGCAGTATAAAAGTAAAATATTCTTAAATTAAACTTTCTTTTTGTTGTCAATAAATTTATCTTTATAATATTTGATCAAAAATTATATGAATTACACTATATGATTGTCCAAGTATATGATCACGATTGGTGCTCTTGAAGTTACACAACTCTTCACAATATGCATGTAACTGCAATACTTTAAAAACGACGATCTCTTCTGGACGAGTACAGATGAAATTGTTCAACAATCTTCCCTGGTTTTCTTGTTACAAGATGATAAAAACCATGCGGCCTTGCCCTGTTATTCTCAGTCTGCAACTTGTGCTGCTAATATCAACTGGCATATGAAAGAGAAGTCGCATGAAACACTAATAATTACAAATTTTATTAACCTTGAAACATCTGGCCTATAATCGATAAGCTGAATAACATGTATACCTGGTTTGAAAAATGTTTTGGATCATCCTGCGAGGCGATTGCTGTGCTGCATCCTCCAACTGAAGTAGCTCGTTTGAGGAGAGACGCCAACCCAGAGCACCCAAATTTTCCTCTGCTTGTGTTATTGACTTGACTCCAGGAATTGGAATTGTACCTTTGCATATGCACCAATTTATTGCAACCTGACATGACAATGATGCATTAGACAATGAATTTATTTGATCGGGCAAGGTTGGTCAGAGTAAGTGATCAACATTGTCATTTGTAACACACCTACGACAAGGACAGTTATGTGGGTTGGTTGGTCGTTCTTTAAAGGGAAGTTTAAAACCTTTAAAAAAGTAAGTTGTGTTGGCAAACACGACATTAAAAAGTGATTGAATTGACATTTAAGGTTTGTCTTCTTTGGTGGATGATCCTGATAATGAAGTCGGAATAGTTCTGATGTTGTTATGGACAAGATAAAACAGTTACTTTGTGACATCAGATATCAATGACATATGATATCATATAATCCTTTAATTGAATAATCGATTATTCACAAGCTTTCTATGACCATCAGAACTTGGTTTTAGTTTTCTGTTATGCTGAGTTTTTAATATTGGCATTTGGAGCTCAGAACAAGGACACGGAGTAGTAGTGTAGAAAAGATTGGATCAGAAGACCGAAGGAAGATGCATAGAGCCTGAGTATGACAGCAGAATAGGATAAAGTTATGTTGTCCAGAAGATGGGCCAAGCCTGAAGGGCCTACCTTTGCCAAAGTAGATGGAACTGTAAGCATGCGGTTGATTAATGTGAAAACTACAGGTTTTGGTAGTTGAAATGCTCTTGTCAAATAAGTGCGAGGAAAATCAAATATACAAAATGGAGAGAACATTTATAGTACTATCTATTCATTGACCCCATTCACTAGCACTATTGTTGGAATTCAAAAGTGAGATACATATAGTCGATGCGTTAAACCACTACCGAAGTCTAGCGCAAGTGGTTGATGCGCACTGTGTGTCAGTGTTGTAAACTTCCGAATACCAAGTTCGATTCCTACAGATAAAAAAACGCCTTAAACCACTCATACAAGATATGCTACTACAAACTACACCTTCAGGCCCTTCAGGCTTGGAACATATTTATTTGCCTCAAAACGAATTGACAGTCAAAAGACATTGATGAGAATTTTAGTACTACCTCTGAGCAACTGAGTGATATTTATACACAAAACGCTAACGGGGCTTATAAAAAAGAACAAAAGTAGTAGGTAAAAATAGGAAAAAGCTTACCTGTGACATGGTTTTGCGTCTTTTATTTGCAATATCTCTCAGGGAACTCAATAAAGGATCCAGTCCTGGAAGTATTTGCTTAAATAGCAATCCCCTGTGATTTGCAATTAATAACAAAGGTACACCGAAAAAAGTTATTGATGCGCTAAGCTATAATGTTAAGCACTTAATAGCGTTCTAAAATATTTGCGTATATGTCAACACACCTTGGTCCAGTTGGAAGTTTGGCTGCTGAGTATTTCCCAGTAAGCATTCCAAGTCCTAGAGGACTATAAGCAATTACGCGAATACCCAGAGAATCACATATACTCTTGATCTCTAGTTGATCTTCCCCCATGCTTAGCAAAGAAAATTGCACCTGAAATGTCAAAATTATTAAAAGGATGAATGAAAGTATACCAGAAGACCATGGCAATAAATGAATGGTTGTGGCATAATGACTGCATAATCTAAAGGAATCACTTTACTTATAGTCACTAGTTTTGTTATCAGAAACTCAACGAGGCATGATTCTGTATTATAGTCACTAGTTTTTCATAAGTTCATTTCTTCTGCCTTATCATTTTCCTTTTCTGTTGTAGTTTCTCAAGGATATTTGTGTCCAATTTGACAATAAACCATGGTTATTATTCACTACTGAGATTAAAAGTCATTTCTCCAAAAGCAAAATTTGAATGCATAAACATTACAGTTATGCATAACACTATACCTGGGCTGAGCATAACGGAACTCCGCGGTCTTTCAAGTAATCATGTATCTTCAAAAGCTGCTTTGGTCCATAATTACTTACTCCAACAGCTTGAACTAAACCCTGGATGACAATATAAAATAAAGACATAAACTTTGATCATTGAAGAAATCAAAAGTAATGTTTTTTCCTAGCAAGAACCATTGAACTCATTATTTGCACTCATCTGATATGTAAAAATCTGAAAATTGCAAGTAAAAAATTATCTTTAGCACCCTGAATGTCTTTAAAGAATGGTTCACTTAAGGCCTAATGTGATTCTACTATTAAACATGATTATTGTAACCTTATCATACATTGCCACTAAACCATCCCAAAGAGCTAATTCTTGAAAAGGAGCGTAATTTGCAGTTGACCAATGCAGTTGTCCTATCCCAATTTGCTCAATCTGCATCCTATCCAGTGATGCCCTGAAAACTCATTTCATTCAAGTTCAACGGCATAAGCAAACAAGTAAAGCAAATATTTGTAATGGAATTCTGCGTAGGTAGAACCTGATAATAGGAATGAGTATATTAGTGCAGTAATATCATATCATTCAGGCAGAATAGGAACATATCAACAACAAAAGTCTACCTGCAAGCATCGACAAACTGCCCTGGTGTAAGGCGCCATGGATAAGCAGCAAATTTTGTTGCAATCACAATTTCATTCTGGCTCCCCTTTTTCTCTGAGGAAGTGCATTCAAAATTTAGTGAAAACAAGAGGAAATCAAATAATTTAGTTCTATGTCTATAATGTTTTCTCATTAGCCTGATTGAATTGACTTATTAGAACTTATATACTTACTTAAGAACTTGCGAAACTGTTTGGTAGAGCTTACAAAAATAACATGACAGATTGACATGTCCTTGAGTTGTTTTAAGCTTATGAAAACAACTAATAGCTTATATCAAAACAACTTGACTTTATTTTATTTATAAATGCTTAAAACAACACTCATATTTACATTGATAAAAAGGCACATGCATCTAGCAGAATTCAGTTAAATTATACCAAATTAAAGGAAAAGTATGATGAACGAACCTCGAAAATCTCGAATGAATTTCCCAAGAAGTTTCTCACTCTGACCATTAAACCTTCCAGTACCATAAGAATCAGCAGTATCAAAAAGATTAACACCATTCTCAACAGCCATGTTAAACACTTGCTGTAGGTCATCATCCATGGATTCCTGGTACCCCCAAAGAAGCTGATTACCCCATGCCCAAGTTCCAAAACCCATTGGAGACACACTCAGAGGCCCCATCTTCAGCTTTTGGTTTTGTGTGGATGGCCATAGGGAAGGGAATTTGAAAGGAAAAGATGGTAAGGGATTGTTAATATTTGATGAACCAACAACAAAACTGCAGCAAGATGAGAGTGCCATTGTTATTGTTATGTAACATAACACAAAATCAGTTTTGGTAGTTAATTCGTTGTGTGGTGGTAACCAACTGTTGAAACATCATGGTATCGTGTTATGGACAGTTTGGTCGATTAAGAAAAAATAATTTAATATTATAAATAAGAAAATAAAAAAATTTGTTGACAGCTGTGGGATTTGAACCCACGCCCTTTCGGACCAGAGCCTAAATCTGGCGCCTTAGACCACTCGGCCAAACTGTCTTTGCTGATGATATTGTCTGATGTTCAATAGATATATACTAAATTAGGTAACACGCTTTCTCAATTTTCCTAAACTGATGTGTGCAGTGTAAGACTTACGTTCTTTAATCTGAAAAAAAAGGTACACACCATACTAGAAATAACTGTAAAAATAATTAGTGTACTATTTTCTTGTATATGTATTGGAAAATGCTAAATATTAGCATGAAGCCATCACGACTAAGTGTCATTGATTAATGTACTATTTTCAAGCAATATGTTACAATGTCAAGTACATAGTAACTAGTCCAAAATCGATTGTCTTAGCTAAAGTATGAATCGATCTACAATGATTAGTGCACTATTTTCTCGCATTTTTTACCTGATGTGACAATTTTTTTTCTTCTATGAAAACAAGATCACTCTATTTCATCAGAAGATTAAATGAGCACTATGTTAGAGCAACAATTTTTTTTTGACTTGAACGGCTTGCTTTAACAGGCTCACACAGTTTGACTCAATAGGCGATCTTGACCGTTGATAGAGGATCATGACCTAAACGAAATTGTTAATTTTTTCTAGTGAAATAAATTACAAACATTATTTTTGATACATAATGGTAGACTGGTAGTAAGGTAAGGTTATAACTACAGGGTCGTGTCGTTCCTTTCAAACTGTTGAGGATCCAAATCAGATTGATGGAATATGTTTGCTGGTAGAAAAGAACGTATCATATCATGTATTAATTTTAAATCAAGTTGGATCAATTAGAAATAACTAACTTTGTTCACTTCTTAATGTGTATTTATGATGTTGAGTTAAAAGCAAACAAAAGGATATTCCATTGGATCATTAGTTTCACAAGTTTTATTTAACTCAAGGTTTCACTAAGTTAAGTATGCACTGATTAATTATCACTCGGTCATATACAGTTGATTAATTATTTTATATTTTCTGATTATTTCACTGTTGAAAACTGTAATAATGCATATACAAAACTCTACTTCTTTTAGAGAAGTTACCATACAAAACTCTACTCCTAGTTTTTATCAAATTATAGGGCTTGAGAATGTTGCATGATTTAGTTTTAGCAGCTTATTATAGGACAACATTGAAATAATACTGTCATAGAATGTTGATCATTACTACAAGATAAGAAATTAAAATATTCATCATAAAGTTCTTCATAAAGTCAAGCAATATCTCATTCACAATATTTATTTTGCACCTATGTTATGTGTGAGTCCAAGTCATATGTTACAATGGTCATACAAATTAACAAGGTGGTAGCTAAAGTTATAAAACTAGAAATGGTAAAATACACACTCACACTAAAACAAGCAAATGGATGTAAAAGGCATGCAAGCGTGTGCATTGCACAAAACACAGAAATTTTCACATTATTCTTTCTTCTTCCAAATCTCTAACAAATGAATTGAGTGAGGCTATCATAATTCTCTACCTATCAAATCAAGCCTACAAAACTTCATTTTTTTGAGCTTGGACATTCTCCTTGAACTTGCATGTTTTGAACCATTCTTTGTTCCTTTTTCAAGGAAACACCAAACATTGCAACATAGAAGAACATGGTGCAATTTTCAAGTCCAAAAATCCAACCATTGAGAACTATTGCATGATTGGTCTAAGATACCACACGGATCAACATTGTACCATTTTTCAAGTGTTGTTGTTAAGGGAATTTCTGCATGATCATCATTTCTTAAAACTTGATTTCCTCTGTCCTCAACTTTTTCTGTCCATGTTGTGCTTCTTTCATTTTGATCATCTGAATAAATGACCATTTTATCCTCCAAACCCTCATTTGGAAACCTTTGCTTTGTTTCTTCAAACCTGCAATTGTTGTATCCATTTCCTGAACCACCATCTTCTGTGCTATTTTCCTTAGCTTCCCTTCCACCATCATGCGATGTTTCCACCATATAGCTTAGCTTCTGAACCTGTTAGGAAAAAAAATTCACACGGTTAAGTTAATGTCGAGTCTATAAGGCTTAAGTTCAACTCATTTAATTAATCGAGCCTAATACTAAGCTTGAGTATGTTTATTTAATTAAACAAACGAACATAACGGAGTATTTAACGAGCTGAGTCTGAAACTCTGAATAGTTCACGAGTAGCTCAACTCGTTTAAATTAAGCTGTTTATCGAGAAACAACTACAGTTATGTTACAATTACAAGAACCAAAGTACTAACTTACCTCTGATTGCAAAGACTCTTTCTCTTCCTTAAGGCACTGAAACTTAGAAGCTAAATTATCATATTCATCTCTGAGTTTTCTGTATTCTTGTTCTATCCTCTTTGATTTCCATCTTGCTCTTCTGTTCTGAAACCATATAGCAACTTGTCTAGGTTGCAAACCAAGATCTCTTGCAAGCTGCATCTTCTTCCTTGGTTCCAACTTTGATTCTGACTCAAATATGCATTCTAGTGATCTTATCTGTTCATCACTAAACCTTCTCTTGTTTTCTATCTTCTTGTTTTTCTTCTTTGAATTCTGAGGTGTCTCTAAGCAACTCATGCTTTCAACATTTTTTCCTTTATATCCTTCATGAATATTCTCTTCTTCCTCCATCATATTATATATGGCCAAAGCCTAAGTTTTGAATTTTGGAATTTGAAGGAAGATTTGTTTAATAATAAAAAAGATTAAAATTTGGTGAGGGGGAATAGAGTGTAGAATATATATAGCTAAAAAAGAATGTATGTCAAGGTTATTTGTATCACGTTATTGTAACTTCTAAAGGAAGGATCATAGTGACTTATGGTACTAGAAAACGTGTGGTGCTTACTATCTTTTTATTTGCTATGTATGAAGAAATTAAACCATTACTTTTTCTATACTATGAGTTTCTCGCATGTTCTATTTAGATTTTAAAATCCGAAATGTTTCAACGTGTTTTTGAAGGTTTTTATGAGGTATTTATTTTATATTATTCGGATTTTATAATCCAAACTACATAAGACATGCGAGAAACTCATAGGGTAGGAAAAAAAGCGATCAAACAAATTATCTTTGTTAGTTTACTTGTTGTAGGACATCTAATGGCCCTATCTATTTCATTTGTAGAAGGAACTCTTTACTTGTCACGAGTTGTCACGTTCATGCCACACGTCTCTGTTGCTTTCATTTATTTATTAGTACTAATTAGTAAATTTCATTTTTAAACAATTAATTGACATTATGAATTAATTGTTGGAAAATCTTTCTAATTTCTCTCAATTTTGGTATATCATTAGTACCTAATTGTCGTACTGTAATGTTTAGAATTCTTGACTAGACTAGATGCATCTTTATGCTGTAAACAGCCGTATCATTATTTTGCTTGTGTGAAGTAATCATCTAAAATATCTATAAACGGGTATATTTACGTATATATGTTTTATATTGTTTTAGACGTTCAAGAAATATAAAATAACAACCCACATGATAATAAATAGGATTAAATATGTTTTTGTCCTTATAAAATTGCGACTTTTTAAGTTTAGTTCTTACTTAATTTTAATAGTTTTTTAATCCCTACAAAAAATTTCTGCACTCAATATTAGTTCTTACTCAATCCAAATTTATTTAATTTATGCTTAAACTCTTAAGTTTTCAACAATTTTTTACAGGCGTGTTAAGAACGTTATTAAAAGTTCCTCCGAAAAAAATATCGCAAAAATTTGATTTCTACGTCCATATTTTTGTTACTTATATCTTAAACTTTTGTCATTTAAAAAAATTCATATTTAATTTATTTTATGTTAAAAAAATCTAGATTTTAGTAAATGAACCTTTCATAGTGTTCTAAACTTGTATAAAAAGAATCGTTAAAAAATTTAAGAGTTTAAAGATAATTAAACAAAATTTGTTTTAGTAAGGACTAAAATTATAAATACATTTTTTTGTAGGGATTATAAAAGCTATTAAAATTAAGTAAGGACTAAACTTAGAAGGTCGCAATTTTATAGGGACCAAAAACATATTTAACCCTAATAAATAACTAATGGTCAATAATATTAATATCTAAGAAACCAACACAAACAAAAACCCATATAAATACTACTACTAACACAGACATCGAGAGACTAACATTACCACATCGACACCGCACCTGTACTATTTGAGAAAATAAAATAATTGAATGTAACATATGTCATCGTTTGGGTAACACGACCATGCGCTTTCAATATGAGGTGTTAGTATTAGATAGCTTATGAATATGCAACACATTTAAGGCACATGAAGATTATCATTTAAACTCTCACTATGTGATGTTTGATAGTAAGTTCCAGCTGAATTGGAGGTTACTTTGTTACGCAAGGACTAACGTTTCTGTCAATAGTTGGACATATCTATCTTTTGTTGTTTCGATCTGAGACTAGAAAACCTTATCTCATGTCATTATTCATAAGTTGTTTTCTTAAGTTAATTAGGTGTCGAAATGTAGATTGCTGAGACTAGATTTTTTGTTTTTATTGAAACATCTAATAGCAAAAGGCTAATGTAATTAGGACAAGAGACACTTTCTACTCATGGTTGATGGCTGACTCAAATGTCGGTCTATACATGTGTTTAATGAAGGAATGGCATTTATATAAAAATTGTTTGATATCTTTTCTACCTCATGTAAATAGAATAAATTGAATGTGGCAACGAAAGTTTAAAGGTAAAAAAAGATGAAGTATGCTTTTAATTCCGTCGTTAAGCAATAAAGTCACTAAAATAGAGATCAAATTATTTTTTGTGCCTTTAATTTCAGTAGCTAGTTCAACTTTGTTTGTACTTGTAGGGTCCTTAAAGTTGAGCTTAGACCAACTCTTTTGTTTGTTGGTCTGCTTGAAAAGCCAAGATATTTTAGAAAATGCTAGTAATTCAGAATGGACGGTTTGTTGCAGCATTAGCAATATTTTTCGCAACATAGATCTATAAAACACCGACATAAACATAAATACGACTTTGAAATACTCTGACACGTCTACATCAATAATAATTTTAAAAGTTAAAATATTTAAATGCAATTATATATTTTTAGTGAGGTGTACGTGTCCGACACCATACTCCCTTCAACAAAAGAGTTACTACAATTTATTGTTTTTTTTGACACAAAGTTACAAGTAGTGAAAGAAGCTATAGAGTGATGGTTAGATAAGAAGATAAGATGAGATAAAAATAATTTAATAGCGCACACTTTCAAGCACAGAGGACACAAGATAAGGGTCAAATAATGTCGCCTAATACAAACAAAATATTGTCACATTGTGGAGTTAAATCAAAGAAAGCGAGTTTTAACATTTATTACCAATCATACTAATTAGTCTTAAAGAACACCACTTGATTACTGATTTTGTTTTATAGCAAAAAAATATGGCTGCATTACTGCATGTCCTTGTCATATTGAGCTTTGCAATGTTTTAGTTTCGCTTTATATATCAAGCTCTTCGTCCACGGTTAATCACATTCGCAAATTGGTTTGTCTATGTTGGTGTTTGGTGAAGTGTCACTTGCGCATGTTCAAGCAAAACAAAGGTTCAGAAGCTAAGGTGCCCCTACACTAAGGATCATTATTGTACCCCTATTCAGTGTGTGAGTGAGTTGAATTTGTAACAGTTTGAGAAATGTAAATGCAATGTAACCAAAAGTTCTAGAATGCCAAACCCCAATGTCTTGGTGATTTGAATTTCAAAGGACATGTGAAGCATCCGAGGAGCCTGCCATTTATGGTCGCGATCGTAACACTTGAAAATGATCTCTTGACCTTAGCCTTTTTAATAGGAGATCAACAACATATATGACAACTATAAAAATACACCATTTATTATAGCTAATAATACAACTAAAAAAGAGAAGAAAAAAAAAAGGTAATAAAAAAACAAATAATACCCATCCATATATAAATGTGCGGCTGGACAATTTTTTAATTGTCAACTTATGTTTACTCAATTTCAAAGGTCGGACAAGTTAAGGAGTGTTGTCCAAGTCCAGGAAGCTGGGGCAGGATCATGCCCTTAAATATACTATTTTCTTTCTTTTCATCTATTTTGTGCTAGAAACTGCGTGGGGAGAGATGCATTCACCATCCATGCCAACCTTTTTTTCTTCATGAAAAGGACATCAATTTTGTCTTCAAACGGCCATGATTAGCCTTGCTTTCCGTTTGGGCAAGTATGATGAATTTCCTCACAAGCTAGTCTTTTTGTAAACGTCAAACTATGAGTGTAAAGAATATCATTTTCATTAGCTATTAAATTTTTACGGCCATGAGGGGTCCTCTTGCTTTTGAAGAGAGGATAGGTGTCACATAGCCAATTGTACCAAATGGGTGGCCCTCAAACCAATTGGGGAGCAAAGTTAGGTATTAGGTGCCTCAAAGTCCAAGATGAAGTGATTGGTTTTCCAATCATTTTTTGCGTGAGTTACTGTTAGATTCGTCTAATGATTGTGAAAAGAATCAAAGCTAATGGAGAAAACATTGGCAATGCATAGCATAGGAATCATATGTGATATCAGCAACAAAACTTTAAATACAGACAGTCACAATCTATTGTTGCTTCACTCCTATATTGATTGAGTGGTTTTTAAAGTTATACACTTTAGTTTTTTAAAAAATTGGGTGTGTAATGTGTCCTATTGGGCTATCGTTAACAAGTGTCCATCGGTGAGACATACATTACCCTTTGATGAATTTGAAGGTAATTTACCTCTATTGACAAGTAGTACTCGATTTTGGAGCTAAAGATACTGAAATCACATGTTAAATGAAAGAGTTTAAAGTTCTTGAAATGAAAATTGTAATTGATTGTAAGAAAAAAAACAATGGTGAAACATACACTACCCCTAAGAATTAGGGGTAATTTACCCTTAATCACAAGTAAGATACTTGATTATGGAACAAACGAGATGAATATCACATGTCGAATGTAAGAGATGAAAAAGTTTGATGTACGTTCTTGAGGTGAAAACGACAAATAATTTTAAGAATAAAGATGAAAAAAATATTTTTTTTTTTGAAAGTGGTAAATTACTCCAATTCATCGGGGTTAATGTAGAAAAAACCGTGTCCTATGACTATAGGTTTGTGGATCATAAAATAGAAGTATTGTTTTTATTTTATTTTATTCAATTTGGGTCTTTTTAGCAAATGGCACAAAATACATTTTAAAGAATCATGTACTATTGAGTGTGTTGTAGACCACATAGTCTATGCTCGATCATGTGAGATTAAAAATAAATCATTGTGTGTTGAAGATAATTTATTCAAATGAGGATGTTTTATGTATGAAACACATGATAAGAGGATCAATGGCAAACCTAGAAAATAACATGGAATATGGTTCAAAAAGAAGAAGCGGGTACCATGAGATGTTTTCGTTGAACATCCATGAACGAGAGAAGAGAAATAAAAAAAAAGATTATCATAAAAGAAGTCATGAACATTTTCTCAATCTTCATTGTACATCCTCTTAAGATGAGAGTCATTAAATCATGTTGTAGATCGATAAAAAAAATTGTAGTACATTTGGACTCAGAGGCGATTGCTTGTGTAGTAGAGGGATAGCTATGGCTACCCCAACAAAAAAAAGATTGAATGAGTAGTAGGTATGTTTTTATATGTAGTTACCCCTAATAATATATATTTGGCTACCCCAAGTTTGATTTGAGTTGAAATAATTTTTTATTTGGTTGCTTTTCGGTTGAACTTTGGATTACTTGATCCCGTCTAATAGAAATTGAAGAATTTTAAAATAAAAATTATATGTGGCCACCTCATAAAAATACGGTTAACTTCGCCGCTACTTAGACTGATATAGAAATGTATTATAATATTCTCTAAATGAGACAATTGAGGTTTAGTCTAAGTTAGGATCTTTGCAGAAAACTTAACGTGCTTGACAAAGCCAATTGATGATTAGTAAAAGACTTAGTTGGGAATTGGATACTTTGTGGAAAATCCAGGGCATGGTCAGGTTGGTAAGTTAATTGTAGTGGATTAAGTCTTCGACTTTACCAGTGTAAACTCTCTTTGTGGGGGAGAAATAGATGTAGCATTCACCTTGATGTGAAATAGTACAAACATATTGTATATTTATCTCTTTATTTTTGGAAAAAGATAGATAAACACCCTTTTTCATACACCTCTCATGTACACCTCCATGTGTCACAAATATTTTAGTCATTTCACATCACATCATCACCCGCTCCCATCTATTCTTTCAATGTTTTTACCACATGTTACAATTATGTGTGGGTGTTAGAAGGTGTATGCCACCTATGGTGGTTCATGTATAAGAGCGTTTTTTTTTTTTTTTAGCACAAATTCTTTATGTTTTAACTTCAAGCTCTCAATTGTATTCAAATGAAGTTAAATGAGTTGATAAAGAGATATTTGAGTTGTTGGAACGTTTTAAGAAAAGCTAGTTCAAAAAGACTTTCATATGTTTATGTTAATACAAGAAAGATTTTTAAATAGTCAGCATAATTCAAACCTCCCATTTTTACGGTTTCCATCGACTTCAACTAGTATTAGAGCTCTTTGGTTTTTTACTTATTCACTTAAACGTGTAGGAGTTAAGATCTTTGGTTGTGGAAACCTAAGTTACTAGTCTTACTTGTGTTGTGTTTTTAGGTCCAATCCATTTTGCTTTGAATTTTTTCAAGTTTCTTTTAAATCTTGGATTGACAACTAATTAGATAATATTATATTTACATTTTCTTTTAAGAAAATGCTTTTGTATTTCAATTTATTTTGTTTTACCAATCATTCTTCAACGATATCTTGAGTTGTGAAGATAATTAAGGAGGGGAACGAAAACTGTAAGAGAACCAAATGCTATATTCTACAAACACAAATGTAAAGTTCGAAGTCAAGATCTGGATGTTGTCATATCTACAAATGCACTATATGAAAATATTTCAACATGTGATATGCTTCAAATATGGCTTAGAAATTAGTACAATTTTAATGATCTATATTATTGTGTCTTTTATTTGCCGTAAAATATTTTATAAAACTTCCGAGTGTATATATCCTCAAAACTCTCTAATGAAAATTGGCAAACTTCTAATTATATAATCAAACAATATTAACAATGACGTATCCATAAATTTCAACCAGCGGGGGCAAACTTTTATACCGTAATTTTTTTAATAAAAAAACACATCAAATGTATGATCATGAGTGGTCAAAATAATAACATAATTATTTTACATGGTTGTAGAGGGAGGATTGGTGATGGTAGAAACGTGAGAGTCGTGAATCCATGGCTTCGTGGGGTTAAGGAAGTTGGGTGTACTCTCCTCAAACCCAAGGTGTGTACAATATGTGTGTTAATCAATTAGTGATGGATGGAGAGAAAAGATGGAATGTTGATAAAATTTATAATTTATTTACAGCAGATGTAGCGGTCTAGCGGAAACTATTTTGGGAGTTCCTTTATTTGAATTGGTAATATGATAATATTACGTGGGTAGATGATCGAAATGGGTGCTACTCCGTCAAGTCCGGGTATAAATTAATTTTGAAGGAGCTGCTGCCAAGTTAGAACCATGTATAGAGAGTTATTGCGTGGCCAAAAACTCGTCATCTATTGTGGCGGGCGTGTAGGGGTTGTTTGGTGACGCGTCAAAGGTTGTTACAACGACAAGTACAATGTCCTCAAACCTGCCTTCTGTGTGACGCGAGTGTTGAAGATGAATGTCATATTTTTTTTCCGAATGCGGAGCTGTAATGCTTCAGGATTGATGAATGTGATTAATCCTCGGCTAGATAAATTTGAATTGGCAGCAACACTATTGTTGGATGTTTGCAACAATGAAAGTCGTAAGGTAGCATGAGTGTAGAACTTTAGTTTGAGTAAACCACTAAATTGATCTTTATCATGGTAAACCATTTCTATTAATATTTCAAACTAATCATTACTTTTATCAAAAGTTTCTCAATTAATTTTATCAAGTTCATAAAACTAATTTTGACCTACATCAGAAAAATTGAAAGTAGTTTTTATATTATAACATGAGAAACTAACTATTCCAATTTGTTTCCTTCAAAAAAAAAACTATTCCAATTTGTTAAGAAGCTAGAAATATTTCAAACTTCAATGATCTTCTATCATTTATCAAAAAAATTGTTACAAACTAATGGTTGTTTTTTTTATCATTCCTCAAGGCAAGCTGCGTAAATCTAAATATTGTGTTATGTAGGATATTTGGATCAGTGGGAGGAATCGAAATGTGAAGACTTGAATTCAAATGTTTTTCAGTTTGAACTTTGAAGTCGATAACATTAAGAAGAGTTGATTTTTTTTTTGTCGAGACCAGGGTATCCATCGCTGAACGTAATGACTATTCTCTTCGCTGGATTGGAGGCACCTTAAAGAGTGGGACAACTGGCCCAGAGATTTAAAGTTTCTCTGTACCCAAGGCGAGGATCGAACCCTCAACCCTTGGTTAAGGGAGGATGAGCCCCAACCGCTCAACCACACCCTCTGGGTTATTAAGAAGAGTTGTTGCCAAATCATAGAAACATATATGACAATGCTCATCAAACGTTTTCAAACTAATATACTCCTAGAAAAACACGCGGCAGTTCATTTTCGATTCCTTTAAATTAAAATTATTCATGAAATTATTATATTTATTACTATACATTTTTTTGACATACATAAATCTAAGATTATTTGTCCCGTGATAGCAGATAAAGACATTTTATAATATATGTAAGAGTTCGAATCTCGAATTCTTCACTTATTCGTCTTAAAAGTGTGGAATTCCAACAAATAGGCTACTACACATAAATTCTAAAATTATTAAAACTAGTCAATTTACTCCTAGAAATTTTTTGGCAGCACGACATCACTTTCCTTAAAATAATAACTATTGATAAGGGCGTTTGTTATAGATTTAAAAAAGTTGTTTTTTTTTCTTTGTATTTTTTAAAATGATTATTTGAGAACATAAAAGTTATTTCAAACCCTTAAAGTTATATATTCAAAAAAAAAAAAACCTTAAAGTTATAAGTTAAAACTTAAAAGAGAAATTTTTGTCATTCACTAGCTTAAATATTCATTGTTTGAAATCACCAATAATAAAAATCACATGTTATTTTAAAAGATATCTCTAAAAAATGATTTTTTTGAAAAGTTATCTAAAAAAAAGTTATAGCAAAATGATGTAATATTTAAAATTGACATTTTAAGATAAGTTATTCAAACCAACTTTTCATTTTATTTTATTTTTTCATATTTCTTTGTTAAAAAAGTACAACAAAAAGATATCACTATAAAAATCATTTTTAAAAAATTGTAACAAATGGATCCAAAGATCTCGCTCAGTTCATTCCTCTTTTTTGGTTACATTAATTCATTTCTCTTCAAATAGTTTTTAAAGGAAATAGATTGGATAATTAATAGTTAAAATAAACAATAGCGCAAATTTCAGTGTGATGATAATTAATTTTTTTTTTTTATACAAAAACTAGAGAAGTGTGATGATAGTTAGTTATATTCAACAAAATTCAACCACTAAAATAAAATGTTTTAGAATGCATCACCACAAACTACGAGCAAGACCAAATAGGCAAATACAACGACAAGAAAGACAAAAGCAACAACATATGAATGCCCGAAAACTAACATTCTAAAAAGCAAGGCTTCCTAATACCAATGCCACCACAACATTAACACCAACAGAACCACTCAACCTTGTAGAGCCAGAGTGACCAGGAGACGGCGCAACGTCAGAGCATGAATCCCGGTGGCACTTGGGGCCAAAACATAGACGCCAGTGCCGACGTCTATGACACTTTTTGTTGGTGGCACTTGGTGTTGGTGCCAAAGCATGATTGCCCGTAGGATTTGGTGTTGGAGCATGATTGTCAGTAGGACTTGGTACCGGAGCATGGTTGGTTGTTGGACTTGGTGCTGGAGCATGAGTGTCGGTAGGACTTGGTGTCGGAGCATTCCAGCCAATGGCACTTGGCGAAGGAGCATCCGCTGACATTAATCTGCGATGTGGAGACCAAACGACAACGTTTAACTTTCTTCCCTTTTGGCAATTCTCAATGTTTCCACTGATGAAGTAAAAGGGACCTGACTTGTCCAATAGAAAGGCTGAATCTCCACCTTCCATCTTGTAAATCGGGTTTTTGGTATTGCATGCATCATGATCTTGTTTGTTTACAACCAACACTGAATCAGTTTCTTTGTTATACTTGAAATCTGCATGCCGAAATGATATAAAGTAACAGTAAAACAAAAATCAATAGAAATATTATGTATATACAGTTTTGATACTATTTAGAAATGAAAAAAATAAGATGAAAAATTGGATTGGACTTACAAATTGTGTCGTATATTACAAGTTTGATTCCGCTAGTCAATAAATTGTAGCCTGATGAGGGTTTGACTGGAACCCTAGACGTGTATGACAATGAAGTGTTGAGAATAACAATCGATACAAGCAAAAGAAAACAATATCTCATCATTGCTAAGTTATTCAGATAAAGAATTCTATATGATGATTGAATTGAGATGTGTATAGTGAGGATATAGTAATGTGTATTTATAGTGAGTTGTCCATATAAATCATTACCCGAAACTACGTACGTAGAGGCAGTCTCCTATGATCATGCTATTGATTTCAGCCGTGTTTTAATGTTATTATCATTATCATTATCATACATATGAAAAGGAAATTTTTGAAGAGGGAAAGATAATAAAGTGGCCGATGCAACATGAAGGCAAATATTATATATGCAGACGAATAATCATTGCCAAATTGTAGCAAAAACAGTAAAACAATTCAATGGTTCACGTGGGGCTATTAAATTCCATTATTAAGGCAAATCTCAAAAGAAGAAACGAACATTGGAGCTAAGTTGGATCCCAAAAGAATGAAACACTCGTAAGTTCAAGTAGATCAAGTATTGAATTGTTCGTTTCTTAATAATATTTTCATATTATAATTATGAATGATAAAATATATTTTCTTTTTAATTCAAAAAAATAACTTATTTAACTATTAATTTAAGATCGAGTGTACCGATACATTTGAATTTTTGAATGTATCGTAGAAATTGTTAAAAGAATGGAGGAATATCTTGAAAAGGCTATTAAACAATGTGGTGTGGCAAACTCAGTTATACAATGCAGAAGTATGAGTTGTTTTTTCATTAGTCATACAATGCGTCATATTTTACATAAGTGAAGAGTTGTTTTTAGAGGTGATTTCTAAATAAAAGAAAATATGCAGAAGGAAACTCAGTTATAATACCCTCTTAAGAAAATTATATATGACATAATTCTAGACATAAGCCTATATATAAGGATGTCAATTTGTCCCGTTACTTGGACATATATGAGATTTTTATTCCATTTCGAATCATACATATGAGAATTTTTTCCTATACAAGTATGAGGACGGTTGGATGGGAAAAAAAATACTTCGTAGAATTTTAGGAATCGGGATAGAGATCATGCCCCCTCGCCATTGGGCTACCTTTCCGAATATTTTACTTTAAAAACATAATATAATTTAAAATAAAATAAGCCAACAAGTTACTTATATTACTATATTTGTGTAACATATCAAATTACTCTCCTGCATTTATAATATTTTCTGGTTGATAAAAAAACGGTAACATATCAAATTAGTTATCTTGTCAAAAAAAAGAAGTCAAATTAGTTATACCAAGGGGAATGGAAATCATTTTAACTTTATATATATTGTTCGGTTATCATTTACAAAATATAATTTGATAACGTTATATGATAATTTGAAAATAATTTTTGTCAAAGAAAAATCCAAATAATTTGTTCGGTTATAATTTTTTATAAATACATAAATACTATATATTTCATATATAAATATTTGGAGGATATAATTTTTTTTTGTGGTGGTTGGAATTTGAACCTCAAACCTTGCGTATATCATGCATTGTTCCCACCAACCGAATTAGGTTACGAGAACGATATAAATCATTTTAACATCATGGTATAATTATGAACAAGCTATAACATATAATACTTTGAATAAACAAATACATAATGTTCAAAATACAAAAAATTATCTCGCGCATGACACGGGACACACTAGTAATAATCAATACATTTTTTTTGGTTACACTTATTTTATGTAAAAATAACATTGAGAACTAGTATTATATATGACAGCTTTGCATGATTATGGGTAATAATAATTGTTTAAATTTCATTTTTCATTTAAGGTAATGTTATTGAGTGTCTCTAATATCAACTTCGTAAAAATGATTTAAAGCGGTCTACAAGTCCTAGCTCAACTGGTAAAATGCCGAAATTGTTAGGCCGAACGGACCGGGGTTCGAACTCCGATACCTCCACTTATGTGTGTGAGTTTATAATGGCGTTGTCATTTCGTTTATTTAAAAAAAAAATGATTTAAAGTGGACCTTTCAAATTTCTTGTAAATAATAAATTTTTTATCACTAAAATTTGTAGGCTCCACTATTGGAGCAACTCCATATTAAATGGGTGATGGGTCTAATGTTTTTAGATTTTAATTGTGATGAGTTGACAGTCCAAAACTGTTTTGCACAAACAACCAATCAAAATATTCTAAATTGTCATGTTTGCTCCATGTTAATTAAAAACATTAATTGATGTGGCGATTTAGAATGTTTTGATTGGTTGTGTGTGCAAAGCAGTTTTGGACTGTCGACCCACCACAGTTAAACTCATGTTTTTATATGTATGTGCATAGCGTTTAAATTAATTCTTTATTATTTATTAGTAATTCCTTATTTATTATGAAAGGTTGTGTGTAATAAAACTTGACTTCAGATAACAAATTCCTAAAAAGAAAAACTTCGAATGATATTTTTTTTCTTTTGAATCAGGTATCCTCTACGGATAACTGTATAAGTTAATCCATCAAGTTCGATTGGACCGTAATAAGTAACAAAGTTCTCTCCCTTAATTGACAATTTGTTGTTGTTTGGTTTTTCACTTTTTTAATTAATAATTAATATTAATATCAAGGGAGAAATTACATTGTTGACCGTTTTTATTTTTATTTTTTTATTCTGGATCCATGTATAAAAATAACCTTTTTTGGCTAATATAATAAACTTTTTTAAGGGATAATAATTTTTCTTTTTATTGCGCTAATGAATATAAATTACGAATAATAGTTTTTATGATAAACTTTTGGTTTCGATTAAAATTATTTTGATTTGAATAAAAATTAGAGGTATAAATATATTGCACTTTCATAGTATTATAAAATATACTTTTCATTTTCAATGACACTAATAATATAGCAAATATAATAAAAATTCTTTTATGTTTGAACAACGCCAACAATATAACACTCTTATAAGCAAATTTGTTTAAATGTATAATTTGAAATAATAAAGTTACCCCAAAACATGTATTATCTTTATATATAGTGTAGAATAGATAAAAATATAGGCAAATTTGTTTAAAGGTGTAATTGAAAACGAAAAAGTCACTCAAAACTATGTATTTCCTTCATAATATAGATGTATTTTGCTTTGATATGTATTTAATTTTCATTGGCGATAATTTATGTTATGTATCAATTTGCTTGTCATTTAAAGTTCATTTCAGTTTTAAATGTGACAAGGTAGCTAACGGTGTAACTTAGGCATCAAGTTAGTTTGCAATGTGTCAGTAACGCTGCAGCATGAATGACAACTTGATATCATTTGGCCTAAAGTGTTTCCAACACAACTATCACAGTTATCATCGAACTCTTACCTTTTTCAGGCCCGTGTTTCTAATCAGGGCCGACCATGGGCATAGGCCCAAAGTGTGACGACCAGGAGCTCAACTTTGTAGATGGCCCAAATTTTTTATACGGGGTATGTATAGAAAAATTTGATTGACTAGGGGTGTTATATAGTAAATCACACTAGTAGGCCCAAACATGAAAAATGATTTTAGCCCCAATGATAATTTTGTTGAGAATTTCTTTTTCCACTCTCATCACTTCTTGCGCACCCTTCAGGATTTCTAAGATATCTTGTTTGGACTATATAATCTGAACACCTTTTTGAATTATACAATTCAAATTTTGTCAAAACTCATAATTCATATTATAATTGATACAAAGTCTCTACTGACTAACGTATCATCCCCACAAAAATGCACAACAATTTTGGGGGTGGTATGAATGGTCAACGGTGACCATGGTATTATACTATTATAGCTCACTTCCCAATGAAAATTTAGAAAGAAGTGAAGAATGTAATGTTATTTATAGCCACAAAATGTTTATAGACCTTAACTACAATTAAAGCAAACGTTTAAAATGTCAAAACCGACAAAAAATGTATTAAACACACCACACACATGGCTTGTAATGCCACGATCTATATTCTAAACTAATTTAGATTATATAATATGACTTCATTCCTATAATATTTTGGATTATACATTCCAAAACGTTCACATGTTGTGTTTAAATTGAGGTTTAAAGGGTTTATATTATTTAATCTGAACCAATGCTGAACACAAAAATTGAAAGAAAAAAAAACTCGCATTAAATCAAGTTATACAACAACATGCATTAAACATAACAATTTCAACAATTTAAAGCAACATAATAAAAACACACAATATTATGGATCATGCAATTTTAAATTTTCATTTGGTCTATCAATGCAAGTCCTGATTTCGTTGTAGGCAGTGGCGGTGCTCTTAAGGAGCCCATGGGAGCAGTGGCTCCCCCCACTAAAAAAATTTAAAACAAAATTACATATGTAGATACTATAATACATCTCATATTTAAAGAAAATTACTAGACCCTCTCTAATTTGGCTCCCCCTAATTAAGTAAAATTGTATATAACTTTTATGTTTGTAGGTCTTGGGCTGAATCCAATTTTCACAAATATCTTGGAAAGATATGACCATGGAAACTTCTAACTTGATTGGTCCCTTCGAACTATGTTGAACAAATATAGAGAACATGGTTTCCATGTCCTTGCCGTTTCAGAACTTCAGTTTGGTGAACTAAACACGTCTTTCTGAGTCCATTGACAGACGTAAATACTCAACATTTTCCACCCTTCTTGTTTCTATGTGGTTGATAAGACCGTGAATTTTGTCCAGTTGACATTTCAAGTCAGACAATGTGACATCAACATGCACCCTAAACAAATTAGGTTTTCCTTATTTTAGTATACTTTAGCTAGCGTTATATTTACATATACTTGATAAGTGTTCATGGTTTTGTTATGTGGTTTGCAAAAGAATCAAACACAACAATTTATAAAAGTTTTTATGCAGTGTGGACCACATAAATTATTAGTGGAGCGTTTACCATAGAATAATCATGTACATGACTAGTTCAAATTATAAAATCTAAATGTTCGAAACCTTCCAAAGCATAAATTCTTATATAGTTTCAAATCATATAATCTGAAATGTTCTCGGAATGAAATCATATAATATGATCGGAATCAATTTAGAATGTGGATGGTGGTTTTGTCAATAAGTTTCCCTCATTCCATGCATGTTGCATATGTTTTTTGATTGGTCAACAACATTAACCACATGTTTAACACTTCCCTTGATTATGGTTATCGTCTATGTATGAATTGTGCTTCTAATAAATGCTCGATCATTCTTCACAAATTCTTGTTCCAACTCACATTTTCTCATTTTCTTTTATATTTTTTTGAGTCATTTATGCTGTCAATTTACTATTAGTCTTTCATACAAATGTTTGACTTAAAAATAAGGACAAAAAATAATGATTGAAAATTTTATAGGAATTAAAAGTTGAACGAAAATTTTAGGGGAAATTAAACGAAAAATTGATATATTTATAGGGGCTATTTAAATAAAAGATATTATAAATGAAAGATAGAAGTAGCAAGAGGAGGCAGCTTAAGTCTCAACCAACAAGTACAGCTGTGTTCCAGAAATGCCCACGACCGCCAGACCCCATTCCTTATTAATTCTCTCTCTCTGATGCTGATGATAGTGTGGACTGTAGAGTAGCTTTTACTTTTACTTTTCTATTAAAACCAAATTAATGATTTTCTTCATCATTGCAATATTTCCTTATAATATACCGCAAAACCCAATCTCCAAAGAAAGAATTTGATCATTGCTAACTTCCACAATATATCAATGATCAAACCTAGAGTATTCATAAGATATTCAGAATCAGATCATCTTAGATAGCTAGCAATATAAGAGAGATCAATCGGCATGGAAGCTCTGATATTTTGTGGGGAATGCTACCTGGTCCAAGGAGATCCATGGAAACACAATATATATTACGTACTACTATATATACCTTAAATTTTACTTCAACCAATCCATGGAAACTAATCCATTTTCACACAAAAAGTTCAATTATTAATATCATTTAGTTATTGTTTCCTCTTCGGACCAGGCTTCATTCCCCTCAATTACAGCTTCCTTCTAAACAAATTCTTGATCAGCTTTCCCTATGCTCCAGGTCAGTTTATATATCAATCCTTAATTTTCTCAAAGATCTTTGTTATTTGTGGAGTTTTATTGGTATGTGTGTGTGTGATTCACTGGTGGATCCCTTTAATGATGAAGAGATTTGACTTCACATCACATATGTCCTTTGTCTTCTTCTCTTCAACAGATCTAGCTATATTAATAGGGAAAAGGTAACCATCATTAGTTTTTGATCAAGTTCTACATCTATTTTTGGGTCTTGTCCATCATAATTTGGTCCAAAATTCATATGATTAATTAATTATGCATGAGTAAGTGGTACTCATGATTCTGTTTACTTCTATTTATAGGTCTGTTTGCTTGTATGATCATATGATATCCTTTTCCTGGCTAGTTTTCCTAGGTTTTCATAAATATTATAATAAACTTCTTACACTTTCATTTCGGGGTATGTAAATATGCACCTATATATATTTGATATTTCATTAAATCTCGAAAACATACAGATCAATTATATATATAGATTTTCAAGTTTGTTTCTTCTTGCAAGAGAATTAATTTGTTTAAGGGTGTGAATAGAATATTTAAGTTCTGATGGCATGCCTGCCATCTGCCCTATTGATCTCAGCTTTATTGATTATAAAATTATTCTTGCTTCACTTTCTTTCTATTTTCTTTTCAATTTTTTGGATCAGTAATACATAAGTTTTATTTGAATGGTAGGAAGACATTGATATTGAAGGAGGATAGTAGTTGAAGCATATAATTCTGTAGAATAGATTCTATTTTATTGCTATCTTATCTTTCTTTCTTCCTTTATAAAAGAAGATATCTTTCTGCCTTCTTTTTCAAATATCTTTCTTTTCAATCTCTCTTTTAAGTTCTTCTTTATGAATCTGCTAAATATATTATTCCCTTGCTTCATGACAAATTAATTCTAATTACGTTTCAATAATGTTTTATTATTCATATTAAGTTACAGTACACTTAATTACCAGATTAATTCTTACTTAAGATACATCGAGGCAAAAGTCTTGGAGTTGGTTCCTGGGTTGGTAAAGTCGGGTCTGCTTTCATGTTATGGTGTTTTTAATAATAATTGTTGATGACTGTGCTGCTCAATCAATGTAATATATAGTTTAACATTTTGTTAGATTCATGTGCCTTGTTCTGCTATTTGATATATTTTAGGATCATGTTTCATGCGTTGTCCATATATCAAATTCAAAGATCTTTTATGTCAAGAATGTAATTGAGATTTAACATCGCAAATTTGATCACTATTTGAAACAATTCTTAGACTTATTTATGTCATGACGCAAGAGATAAGAGGAGAAACTATTGGTACGTACGTAGACCAATAATTCAAATGGATATTGAAAACTATATATGGATTAAGATAAATGTTATGTTATTCATGGATCTAAACGTGAACTAGCCTAGCAGAAGAAACTGTTGGAACACTAGTGTATATTGGGGAGAAACTTGGAGTATGCTAGTGAGGAATGAGGAGCCATTGAAATATAAACACAAGGAAGAAGAAACTAGTGTTAGTGTGAATTGAAAATTTTCTATGTCCCACATTGGGTAAATCACACACTCTAGTAGTGTTTATATATGTGGGAATTCAATCCCAAGGGTGTGCCCTTGGGGTACCCACTTTTGTGAACGGAGTGAGTAATGCCAAAAATAAAATAACGCGCCGCCGTCCGACCCGGCCGGGATTGGGTTGAAAAATGAATTTTTTTTTTTGGCTCAGAAAATAAAAAAAAAAACCCACATTTTCCTTGCTCGCGCGTCCGGGTCGTGGGCTAAACCGCGGGTTGCGAACCGGAAATTCTCCCTATAAATAGAGAGCTCGGGACTCTCATTTTCTTCATCCTAAAACCGTGAATCGAACGCTCTTCTCTGGCTTTCTCCCCTTTCTCATCTCCCGCGGTTTGTGTTGACGAACCGTTCTTTTCTTCCTCCTCTGTGGGCTTTCGGTTTTCTGTGGCTTTCGGTTGATTGAGTGGTTTGCGAACCATATCAGAGTGGTTTTTATAAACCATATTGAGGTGTTATTCTCGAGCGATTTTTGGCAGTGCAGCCTTTAATCGTACAGAAAGAATCTAGGCTGTTTTATCCTGGGGACGCCACGGTTGATAGTCTACCTTGCACAATTTAGGTAGTGCCGTGAAACGTCTTAAAGAAAGCGACCTGGTCGTGACTCACCCCGGTAATAGTTTCAAAGCTCTCTCGTAATTTTAAAATAAAAAACAACAGAAACTAATCATATACAATGAGATTAACCATCATTGGAGAAAATATGTGAAAAAATAAAATAAAAATACATGCCATGAATTAATAGATTTAAATAACATTAATATGTTCTTTTTTGAGGGAACATTAATTTGTTCTATCAACAACCAATTAATTGAGACATGAGCGATGTTAGTAAAATTAATTTATGTTTGTCTATAATCTATATATCAAACAATTAATTTATGTTTGTAAAATTATTAATTGATACATGGTGAATTTTTTTTTTTTGGGCTCAGAAAATAAAATAAAAAACCCACATTTTCCTTGCTCGCGCGTCCGGGTCGTGGGCTAAACCGCGGGTTGCGAACCGGAAATTCTCCCTATAAATAGAGAGCTCGGGACTCTCATTTTCTTCATCCTAAAACCGTGAATCGAACGCTCTTCTCTGGCTTTCTCCCCTTTCTCATCTCCCGCGGTTTGTGTTGACGAACCGTTCTTTTCTTCCTCCTCTGTGGGCTTTCGGTTTTCTGTGGCTTTCGGTTGATTGAGTGGTTTGCGAACCATATCAGAGTGGTTTTTATAAACCATATTGAGGTGTTATTCTCGAGCGATTTTTGGCAGTGCAGCCTTTAATCGTACAGAAAGAATCTAGGCTGTTTTATCCTGGGGACGCCACGGTTGATAGTCTACCTTGCACAATTTAGGTAGTGCCGTGAAACGTCTTAAAGAAAGCGACCTGGTCGTGACTCACCCCGGTAATAGTTTCAAAGCTCTCTCGTAATTTTAAAATAAAAAACAACAGAAACTAATCATATACAATGAGATTAACCATCATTGGAGAAAATATGTGAAAAAATAAAATAAAAATACATGCCATGAATTAATAGATTTAAATAACATTAATATGTTCTTTTTTGAGGGAACATTAATTTGTTCTATCAACAACCAATTAATTGAGACATGAGCGATGTTAGTAAAATTAATTTATGTTTGTCTATAATCTATATATCAAACAATTAATTTATGTTTGTAAAATTATTAATTGATACATGGTGAATTTTTTTTTTTTGGGCTCAGAAAATAAAATAAAAAACCCACATTTTCCTTGCTCGCGCGTCCGGGTCGTGGGCTAAACCGCGGGTTGCGAACCGGAAATTCTCCCTATAAATAGAGAGCTCGGGACTCTCATTTTCTTCATCCTAAAACCGTGAATCGAACGCTCTTCTCTGGCTTTCTCCCCTTTCTCATCTCCCGCGGTTTGTGTTGACGAACCGTTCTTTTCTTCCTCCTCTGTGGGCTTTCGGTTTTCTGTGGCTTTCGGTTGATTGAGTGGTTTGCGAACCATATCAGAGTGGTTTTTATAAACCATATTGAGGTGTTATTCTCGAGCGATTTTTGGCAGTGCAGCCTTTAATCGTACAGAAAGAATCTAGGCTGTTTTATCCTGGGGACGCCACGGTTGATAGTCTACCTTGCACAATTTAGGTAGTGCCGTGAAACGTCTTAAAGAAAGCGACCTGGTCGTGACTCACCCCGGTAATAGTTTCAAAGCTCTCTCGTAATTTTAAAATAAAAAACAACAGAAACTAATCATATACAATGAGATTAACCATCATTGGAGAAAATATGTGAAAAAATAAAATAAAAATACATGCCATGAATTAATAGATTTAAATAACATTAATATGTTCTTTTTTGAGGGAACATTAATTTGTTCTATCAACAACCAATTAATTGAGACATGAGCGATGTTAGTAAAATTAATTTATGTTTGTCTATAATCTATATATCAAACAATTAATTTATGTTTGTAAAATTATTAATTGATACATGGTGAATTTTTTTTTTTTGGGCTCAGAAAATAAAATAAAAAACCCACATTTTCCTTGCTCGCGCGTCCGGGTCGTGGGCTAAACCGCGGGTTGCGAACCGGAAATTCTCCCTATAAATAGAGAGCTCGGGACTCTCATTTTCTTCATCCTAAAACCGTGAATCGAACGCTCTTCTCTGGCTTTCTCCCCTTTCTCATCTCCCGCGGTTTGTGTTGACGAACCGTTCTTTTCTTCCTCCTCTGTGGGCTTTCGGTTTTCTGTGGCTTTCGGTTGATTGAGTGGTTTGCGAACCATATCAGAGTGGTTTTTATAAACCATATTGAGGTGTTATTCTCGAGCGATTTTTGGCAGTGCAGCCTTTAATCGTACAGAAAGAATCTAGGCTGTTTTATCCTGGGGACGCCACGGTTGATAGTCTACCTTGCACAATTTAGGTAGTGCCGTGAAACGTCTTAAAGAAAGCGACCTGGTCGTGACTCACCCCGGTAATAGTTTCAAAGCTCTCTCGTAATTTTAAAATAAAAAACAACAGAAACTAATCATATACAATGAGATTAACCATCATTGGAGAAAATATGTGAAAAAATAAAATAAAAATACATGCCATGAATTAATAGATTTAAATAACATTAATATGTTCTTTTTTGAGGGAACATTAATTTGTTCTATCAACAACCAATTAATTGAGACATGAGCGATGTTAGTAAAATTAATTTATGTTTGTCTATAATCTATATATCAAACAATTAATTTATGTTTGTAAAATTATTAATTGATACATGGTGAATTTTTTTTTTTTGGGCTCAGAAAATAAAATAAAAAACCCACATTTTCCTTGCTCGCGCGTCCGGGTCGTGGGCTAAACCGCGGGTTGCGAACCGGAAATTCTCCCTATAAATAGAGAGCTCGGGACTCTCATTTTCTTCATCCTAAAACCGTGAATCGAACGCTCTTCTCTGGCTTTCTCCCCTTTCTCATCTCCCGCGGTTTGTGTTGACGAACCGTTCTTTTCTTCCTCCTCTGTGGGCTTTCGGTTTTCTGTGGCTTTCGGTTGATTGAGTGGTTTGCGAACCATATCAGAGTGGTTTTTATAAACCATATTGAGGTGTTATTCTCGAGCGATTTTTGGCAGTGCAGCCTTTAATCGTACAGAAAGAATCTAGGCTGTTTTATCCTGGGGACGCCACGGTTGATAGTCTACCTTGCACAATTTAGGTAGTGCCGTGAAACGTCTTAAAGAAAGCGACCTGGTCGTGACTCACCCCGGTAATAGTTTCAAAGCTCTCTCGTAATTTTAAAATAAAAAACAACAGAAACTAATCATATACAATGAGATTAACCATCATTGGAGAAAATATGTGAAAAAATAAAATAAAAATACATGCCATGAATTAATAGATTTAAATAACATTAATATGTTCTTTTTTGAGGGAACATTAATTTGTTCTATCAACAACCAATTAATTGAGACATGAGCGATGTTAGTAAAATTAATTTATGTTTGTCTATAATCTATATATCAAACAATTAATTTATGTTTGTAAAATTATTAATTGATACATGGTGGAGTGTAAAATTATTTATGTTTAAATATTCATGTAAATGGTGAATACATGGTTGATGCAGTTATTTAGTAAAATTCTTATTATCTTTTATTTTCATTTATAAATTTGTTTCGTGAAATAACTCAATTTATCACTCATAAAGTTAATTTGTCAGTAATATAATTTATTGGTTTTTTGGTAAATTGTAAATAATTTTAGTGTAGGTTTGCTTTTATTTCTAGATGATCCAAAATTTATTTTAGAGATGTAAAATTGATTTAAACATGTTTGGTTGCTCTCGAATATAATTGATTTTTTCTCTAAAATTGATTCTTCTTGAAGTGAAAAATTAGACTTTTGATTTTAGAGTTGATTTTAACATTTAAATTTATTGTTCAACTTAATTTTATATAAATATCCAAACATAAGTAATTTTACATTCAAGTCATTTTTATCCACGGTCAATTTTTCAGTTTTTGTCAACACAACCAATCATACACATAATACCAGGCCGCTTGGGGAGTGCAAAGAGCTCAACCGAGCTTGGCCTCCCAAAGTGATGGGCCTCGAGAAAAAAATTATTGCTCATTATCCCCACCACACTCAAAAAAGAAAAATAAACATGTTTCATGTTTCAATTTCTAAGTAAAAAAATTAAGTTTCATGTTTCTATTTCTAAGTTTAAAAACACGTCTTTAGTAAAAATAATTGCTAATTTTGATTTCAGTGGCTAATAATCATTATACAAGTGTTATTTTCAATTTAAATAGAAAATTAATCTTTTAAAAAAATGGTTTGTTTTTTTCCTAGGGACTTATTTTTACTATGAGAGTCGAGTCTCTAGTTTCATAGAGACGGTCCCGTATAATACCACAATATAATGAAATGAAAAAGATACCATCTTCGGTAACTATTTTAGACCTATTTTTTTAGTTCATTGAATAAATTTAATAATTAGTTTATTTTTATTATAATAGTGACCAATAAAATAGAATAGTTTTTGAGTTCCAGCAATCCATTTGCAACCTTCTTTCTCCCTTTCATTGCTTAATATATGTGTCTTTAATTTCCTCAAAATTAGCTCAAGCTGCTGCTGTGCTCCTGCATATATAATGCTACACTCTATCCAAGCGTCAATAAAGGGACTGTCAGTTTGCTTGGTTATAAAGACAAAGCTTCATGGCAAATATGGATGAAAAAGAAGCCTGGCCCTAAAGAACTGATGAGGTCCCTCTTTTATTTTTCTTGTCTGCGAGATAAAGTACCTTTCTCTGATATTTTATATTTCAGCTGTACAAATAAAAGCATATTAATCCGGGTGCTCTCTGAAATCAAATTGGTCATTTCAATTGTTAGGTTTTTTATTTGAGAAAATAGATGATGTACCGACTGTAAATTAATTTTATATACTAACAATGTAAATTAATTTTATAAGGGCATCTTATGAAGATATTGTATTTAAGATGTTTGTGGTTGTTACGAATAAAAAATTCTATGATTTTAGATCAAATGCAATAGAAAGACAGATTGTACAATTCTCTCTAGGAGTCATCATAAAGATAGAATGGTGAAAGTTATTTAACTAACTTTTATCTGTCTAACCAATCAACTAACCATAATTTACACATTAACTAACTATAGTTTATTCACTATACTCTAATAGTGGTATCTTTTAGACCAATTCTAAGATAAAAAAGTTACCCCAATCAAAATAAAAATCACATTTAAACCGATTTAGATGATTATTTTAATAAAATTTGTTCTTATTTAAATATATACATTTAATTGTGATCAATTTTTGAATATTCAAAATGTAACATATAATTTTTTGTTCATAATAACATTACTCATAAAATAATATGTTTGATGGAATAGAGTTGGTTGGTTGGGAGGAAAATAATGTTATTTATTTAGGAGAAAATAGTTTCCTTTAAAGTTTCTCTTTTTGTCACAAAAAAAAAAAAAGTTTCTTGGCACTCATTACGTAATTGGGTCCCTACAAAGGACAAGCCAACTAGATGAAGAATTATTTCACCTGATGCTACTTCATACATGTGTGAGTGGATGTGGGATGCCGGAAAGTATTGATCATATGTTTTTGGGTTGTGACGTTTTTTAGAGTATTTGGGGCCTAGTTACGCAATCGCTAGCTCGGAGTACACTTAGTGAATACCATATACTTGTTTGATCATTTTGTGCAATTTGGTAATTTAGGATGCTTTTCAAAACTATTTGGTGTTCTTTACAAATGATTTGGTTAGTTTGTGTTTGAGTTATTTAAAAGAAAAAGAACAATCACACTTTTTAGTATAAGGAGGACACGATATCTCACTCATTCGATAAAGTTTATCACTTATCATTGTGATTTTCAATTTTTTTAGATTAATTATCAATTTTGTTTTGGATTGGTTTTAATCAATCAACATATGTAATTGTCAAATTACAAAGATATTTTGAAATTAGTTGTATAACATGATAGATTGATGATTTTTATTGGATGAATGTCTTGTCATACCCATTAAACTCATTTTATTTCAAAATTATTGGACCGCTAAATTTTAATTACGGTTGACTAAAGTGCCAAGAATTTAAAAACTTTTTATGATTTCTAGTGGGATGCAGATGCAGGTGTGCAACAGACGCACAAGAGGAATATAAGGTTTTTAGAACAATACAATGGATGTAACAGAAAGTGATCCCTGAAAATTTATAGTTATGGTATACATTTGATGGCAGAATTCAATCATATACCCCATTTCACTTTTCCTGCCTATTCCCACTAAAATTTACAAATTTTATTAAAAATTTAATTACTATGCTACCAACAAAATATTCCAATTTCTATAGTATTAGTTTTTTTTTTTTTTAAGTAGATAGTATTAGTTAGTTATCACCTAAAAAAATAATAGTATTAATTAGTTAACTTCGTTGGTGCATAGGAGGATCTGGTATGGGGTGATTAAAATAGAGGAGTGATATTTGTACAATTAATATAAGATAATTTTGGTGACAACTACTTTTCTCGTCTTGTGATTGGACAAAAACAACAGAGAAAGAATAAAAACACATGTGAATATAAAAGAGGGGGTTGTTTCAAAAGTTATCAAAAAGTGGTTGTACAAATATCATTTCTCTTAAAATAAGGTTGCCGACCGCAGTTCCTTTTTGTTTTTGTTTTTTAACAACAGTTCGTTTCTGGTAACAAATTAAATTGCAAGAGTGGCATCGGAGACCAAGGGAAAAGATATAGATTTTACTTTACAAGAGTAAATTCTATATTCGTAACACTCACTTGTAAGATTTATGTGATCCCAACAATTTTAGGTTGATTTATTTTTAAAGTATACAACACACATTCATTAAGAATATGATATGAGAATATTAATTATACGAAGACTCAATAATTTAACTCCAAGCCTGCGTCTTAGATGGTTGTTCTTTTGATCACCTATTTACTTTTTATCTTAGAAAACAGTAGTGGGAGCCTTTAAAAGCCCCCACAAAAAAAAAAAAAACACGTTCAAGAGTCATCTCTCAAATGGTTTGTACACTCATTATCTTATCAAACCGTGCAACACAAGATCTAACCTCCTACACCATTGATATGGTCGCAAGTACACAAGTATATCGTCATAATAAAAAAGTATCATTCCTCATGAATTTGTGATTATCAATGTACTTTTTCTCCTGAGCAGTGTATGTTATTACAATTGTAACCTAGCATTACGAACATTCATAACATACTCTGCTTTTATGAGTCTGGGCAGTGGCGGAGCCAGGATTATTGTAAAGCCCGGGCAAAAAAATTTGCAACACATTTTATAGGAGTTTACATAAGAAATTGCAAGCAAATAATCAAAAAATCTAAAGAAATTGCCCAATTTATAGGGGTTTATATAAAAAATTCATAAAAAGTTACACAAGAAATTACAAAAAAATTGGCCCAGAGCCCGGGCAAGTGCCCGGAGTCGCCGGGCCTTGGAACCGCCACTGGTCTGGGGGCCAAGCCGAGCAAGCAACCATCTTTCAACATAGACTTCTCTTCAAGGCTTACCACGATCCTAAGAGCACCTCCTATGTACATCCAATATTGATATTTTAAGTGGAGTTTATAATACCACGTCATCTTAAAGCAACTCACTTATTTTTTACTCTAATGATGCAACTCGTGTTAGATCCCACAACTTTAATTACAATTTTAAATTTTAAATTTTTTACAAATATTGATATATAAACCAATTATTATTTATTGGTTCGAAATTAATTTCTCTCAAAAATAGAAACGACCTATTACACTCCTAAACTAAGGTAATCTGTTTGAGTCATATAGGAGAATAAATATAATGAAACCTCCCACATTAGTGTCATGCTATAAGAGTTTAACCATTTATGCTAGATTGCACATGTGTTTTACAATAGTCAATAATGGAATAGGGCAATGGGCAGAATTCAGACGGGGTTCAACTAAACACCCTAAACACTCTACCAAAAAAAACTAAACTTAAAAAATAAAAATAAAAAATTGGAACCCTAGAGTTTTTTTACACCACTGGTCCAAAAGATCGAAGAACTGAAAAATTCAAAAGTCTAAGCCACAATTTGGTTCCGCCTCCACTAGTCAATAAAAATCGTGACATTAATGAATTGATATAATAGACTTTCCATACATGCCATGTTGATCCCTAAAATAAAAATACATGCCATGTTGATTATTTCATCCCTTCTCCTTTATAAAGTAAAATTTTAATCTCTAAAAAAAAAAAAAATTAAATTCACTGAAAGCGGCTAAGGTTGTAAATGTGTTAGAGGTTAATAATTGGTTAGCTAGCCCTTTAAATTGTTTAGGTATAAGCTAATGTAATTGTTGTTGATTGATTTCCTTTTGTAACTTTAGTCGTTTCTTTTGGCACGTCTTGTGCGAAAGTTGCGATGCTTTGGTTGTTAATATATATATATATTCCATTTTTGCCTGTTCAAAAAAAAAATCACTCGTCAAATTCAAAATTCAAGATTCATAATAACAAATTCTTTGAAACAAATTATAATTCGATAAAATTAATTTTATTCTAAATAAGCCGAAATTTACCAAAGGAGTATTTTATAACTTCTGGGAGAAAGAACTAATCCAAATTCCACGTAACAGAACCTAAACACTGTTCCTTAAAAAAAAAAAAAAAACTAAGCGTTGTAATTAAAAAACACTTATTTAGAAGTGATAATCCATTTATAACTGAATCCGATATTAGCACCTGAATTCCCAAACAGGCGTAAACATACACAACACAGCGAAGCATTGTTTTTGCTTTTGTCTACATTAGTCGTCATTTCACTATTTCAGTACCATTCTTTTCGTCAAATAAATAACAATAATTGAGTAAAAAATCCCAAAATCTTTTCTTAACTCAATTTGAGTCACACCTCACCCTACTTAATCAACCACCAAATCAGCCCATAAAAGCTTAATTCCCTAAATTACACAAAATAACAATAAACTAACAATTTTCTCCTAAAAAAACAATAAACTAGTGATATACATTCCTTGTGCGCATGTTGTGCCTCAAAAATCAAAACAATGGTAACAATTAGGATACATAACATTCCTTCAAAAAAAAAAATTAGGATACATAACATCTTTCAAAAAAAAAATTAGGATACATAACAATTACTAACAACCATTAATAGTATAAACCAATAGGACAAAATAAAATGAATATACCCAAATAAAGCAAACAATATTTTGAGGATCGTCCTACAAGCCAATATAAGGTTGTAAAAATCAAAGAAAATTAGGAAAACAATATTTATACGATTAATACAATATTATAGAACCCACTACCCCCATTAATAATCCTTTATTAAGAAATGGCAATATATAGTTGTCGTTAACCGCAAAAGACCGAAAATAAAGGATCCTTCTCATTACACCACAAAGCCAGCTTTCTTCCTCCGATCCAAAAGGAAAAGAAAAAACCCAAATCCTCTCTCTTTCTGTTGGTATCTATCTGCTAAACTCTCATCATAATCCTCTCCGCCAGGTTTTAACTCTAATTAATCATCATCAAATTAAAAAACCCAACCGAAATCTTTTTCGTAGCTGTTTCTCTCCCACCGGTTGGGAGTAGTGGGGAGACAGAGAAACAAAAACACATTCATTCATCAAAGTGTTTCCTCTTATCCCCGCTGTCCCATCCGGCCCCATAATAATTAAACCCTATCTCTATGCCTTCTTTTCATTCTCATACCAATCTTCTTATTCATCTTCCATGCTTAACCTCACTCTCTCTCCACCACCAGTTCCACCACCACCACCTGAATCAACAACATATCTCCCCAACCATCACCACCTCCAAGTAATTGTTATCACCATCCAACATCATTTTCATTTTGATTTTGTGGGGTAATCTTAATCATCAATCATTTATGTAGATACTACATATCAAAACAACAAAATATATATATTGATATTGATCGATGTTGTTCATGAATACTGTATCACCAATCCTTACTTCAGCTTTCGACCTCACCACCGTAATATTAATCTCATCCTTAATAGTCCTCTCCGTTTTATCTCTTTGTTTTATTTTCCATCTCCGTCTCAAATCTAAATCTTTAACCTATCTTCAAGGCTTTAACTCTCTTTGGACCGTACGTTTCCTCCTCGTACTTTTCATATTTTTCTGGTGCATCATCGAACTTTTCCGGTTACCTTTTTTCCGTCGAAAATATCTATATCCACTTTCACCCTCGTTAGGTATTACTCAACAAGCCAATCTCTGTAAAATCCACGTTATTCTTTCTCTTGGATTCTTCGAACCAGCTTTTCTCTTAACATTGTTGTTTCTCCTCAACGCTTCCATCAGAAAAAAGACACCAAACGACGGGTGGGCTGTAACCTTTGTGTTTAGCACGTGTCTTCCATTAGGTATTATTCAAGGTTTACTTATCTATTTCAATCCATTGGAACATCGTGTTCCATCGTTGTTACGACAAACATTTGTCATTCTAGAAGACGACACCGTTCTCTGTGCTTACCCGTTCTTAAACAGCGTTGTTTTCGCGGCATTCGCTGCTGCATATTGTGCATGGTTATTGTTCTCATGTTGGAAGGTTTTATCATTGGTGATTAACAAAGGATTAAGGATACGAATCTACACATTGGGTTCTGTCGTTTTGGTGGCTCTTCCTCTTCAGGTTGTGTCGTTGGCCTTCACCGTTCTTTGGAGTCCTGAAGCTGATATTTACGGCGTCGTTTCGTTGGTGGTGTTTTTCTGTGCTTTTTTCTGTGCTGTTGCTGGTGAGGGTATTTTGGTAATTAAGCCTGTTTCGGATGCGTTGGCTGCTGGTGGAAACTGTTGTATGTGGCCCACACGTCGTCAAGATTCGTTGCCGGCGGAGGAAGAGAAGATGGAGGAGACAGTTGCTATGGTGGATATAGAGAAAGGTGTGGTTCAAGGGTAGGGTTGTAATTTTATCCTGTTGAGGAAGGACTTTTTTGGCAACATGTGCTACATGTAAATTTATTTATTTATTTTCAAAGAAAAGGAAAAACAAAAATATTTGAAGATTCTCTCATTCTCTCTATATATATAATTCTGTAATCTGAATCTGAACTGCTATTTCTATACTTTTTCGGTGAAAAATATTATTCTTTTTATTGTTTGTAAGTAATTCATTCATTTATTTAGTTAATTTTACTGTGTTATTCTTTTCTCCATTTGACCATTCTTGTATGATACGATCATGTACCACAACTCAGGTTTTATTTTGCATTGTTCAAATTGTAACTAAATGTGTTTTTGGAGTTTCAAATGCAAAACCAAACACATGTTATGACTTATGAGTTTCTCTTGAGAAAGCTAATATCTAATTCAATTAGATTAGGATCTTCTAAAAAAAACATCTGAAATGGAGAGTATCCCCACTCCATAAGAGAATGATGATTGAGAGCATCCGTTCTCATTAATGGATTCTTATATCCAAAGCAAATGTCTACAACTATATATATATATATATATATATATATATATATATATATATATATATATATATATATATAGTGCATTTTAGCTCTGATTAATCTAATGGTTGAGATATTAAATAAAAGAACCAAACAAAAACGTTAAGAAGATAGGGAACTTCTACGGTACACCTGCAAATTAAGGTGTATCGGTACTCCTACTTCAAAAATCTTTAATTTAACTATTATGTTTAAGGAATAAAGAGTTATTTGTTGATATTTATATTTTAGAAAATATAATTTCGTAAGAGAAAACATCATTTCATTGTTTATAAAAATCATACTAAGTTTTTTACATTTTATTGTAAAAAATAATCAAAATTCACTATTATGAGTACTAAAAATTCAGAAAAATTAAATTTTATTTCGTCGACATTTTTGATAAATAAGATTTAATTATTATAATTATAGGTGATCGGACAATTTTTCTCTTAAAAAAATAGTATATTTAACTACTAATTTATTGATTTGGTGTACCAATACACTCAAATTTTTGGATGTACCATAGAATTTGCCTAAGAAGATATGATGTCTCTCAGCATAATCCTTCCTGCACGTTCCTTCACATCCCATTTTTATGTACAATCGTCTTCCATTTCATTTGCAATGGCAATTGAATAAGCTTAACACATATGTTCCTTTTTTTTTTTTTGTCAACTAGCGTAGTATCACACTATTTAATTATGAAGTAGAGTGCAGGGGTTCGAACTCCAGCCCTGCATATAATATGCAATATTCCTTACCATTGTTGATTTTTTAACATATACGATGTACTGTATAATCAGATTTTTTAAAACAATAGATCACCAAACCCCTACCATTACTTTATTTTCTTTTAAGATATCAGAAACATGTTTTATAACTTTTATTCCTTAAACAGGATACATTTTACATTCGTGATTACAAATTAATTTATATGTGATTACAAATTAATTTATATTGTAATAAAAAATAGAGCAATTCTAACTTGGAGAGATACTCACAGATAAAATAAAAATTAAAAGAGAGAAAAATTAAATGATGTGATTAAATCATTTCTCTTTTAATTTTTTTATTTTATAATTGTGTATGTTCCCAAATAAATTTGACGTGAGATTGTGTCTAAGTAAAAATTACTCATAAAAATATAGGGAAGATGCCTCAAAAAAAAGTATTGTAAACCTAGTTGCTAACTAGTTTTGTTTTTTTTTTTTTAGAATAAAAACAAGAGATTGTTGCTTTTCCTACTTAAGAATTTGCCATCACACACCTGGGAATTTACCCCCAATGGCAGCTAATTGACGTTAATTGTCGTTGGAGGATAAATGCGTAATTTTCAGGTATTTCATAGCAATTTCTAAAGTGGGAAAAGTAATTTTCAAAACAAGATCAGCTAAAGAAAGAAAAGGCCCAAATCATTTAAGATCCAATATACAATAAATTTTTCTCTATACACCCCTCAAAATGTTCATAAGCCCCACAAGTTTTATAAAATGCCCTCAAGTTTGTCGTATGGGGGAAGGTAACACCATCTATCTCTAGACGATTGAAGACGTTCATGTAGTAATCTAGTGACTTATGGCCTTTTCCATGAATGAATTGCGCTACACACACCTTAGCCTTAGTATAGTTGGAGTTGATTACAAAGGTGTATAAGTCTCTAAAGTTCTCTATATCCTAAGCCTAAAAAAAGTACAACAACATTAAATTACAAACACTTATATTAACCATTATACATATGGTACATTTTAAATACTACAAACAAATAATTACCTGCATGAGGATCAAGTATCCAGTCTTTTGCATTCTATGGGGCGTAGTCACCTCACCCATGTAGTAGTAGAGGTAGGCTACAACGGCAACGCGTTATGACCACTGATTAATTGTAGTGAGATCTCATAAGTATTTTATGTACGACACATTGACGTACTGCTAACTCTTGTCAGTAGTGATGATGCATCCAACTAGGTAAATCTGATAAGCTCTTATACACTTAGTCATATGCCCATCTTTGAAAGCCTCCATCGCTGGTTCACTCTCAAGCTGTAAGGATTTGGTATGATGATTGAGGAAAATACATATGTGAATACTGGTCTCTAGTGTCATATTAGTCTAAGGTTGATCGGGTTCTAGCCATAAACCAAAGCGATCAAGATTTGTGCCTCGATAGGTTTGTAACTCGCAATAGGGATATTTTCATGTTTTTAAGGGGGCCTATGAGCAATTGAAAGGGCCTATTGAGAAATCTGAATACACAAGGGAGAAGTTAGGCAATGTAATGTTGGGCTCGTAGATAGCAAATAGGTGCAAGTTATGGGTTGTTATACTCTAATTTCGCTCTCTCAACTAATCCTTATTTTCTTCTTTCGTTCATCTTGCCTATCTCAGCCTCTAATCTTCATTCGACCAAAAAAAAAAAAAAAACTCTAATGTTCATAAGTGATCTAACAAAGTTGTAAACTCTTTCAACCAAACAAGATTTGATTAGGTTGATCTCCTCTGCATCATTTATGGTCTTAAATGCTTTAGACCTGGTTTCTTTTTTACTCTATATGCCTCTTTTACGTAATACGAACATACTAAAAAGGTAAATAAGGTGTTTCAATGTGATATTCTTCGTCAAATCATTTGAAGATTGTTGTTGTGATGTTCTTGAATTTTTTCATGTGTTTTTAGTCTTGATAAAGTTTTTCGGTTATTGTTTTTTATTTTTCTTCCATTTCAAAGTTTTTGGTTTTTATTGAATCTGAACCGGTTGAACCCACTCATCTAAGCTGTGACGCGATGTAACTGTAGACGCCATCAAACAACGGTTGATTGAATTTTCCCACATGTGGGTTGTTTCAGATTGATATTTTCGGCCTAAAAAAGATTGTTATCCATCCTCCGATGAATGTTATTACGTAGAAAAGAGTGTAATAAGCTTGTCTTTGTAACCTGAATGGTCAGCTGAGTAGCTTACACAATAAATTTTATAAGGGTTAATTATTGAAATTGACCCTGTAATATATATGAAGTCTGAAAAATGACCCCCTAAAATAAAAATCATATATTCTAACTATGAAATTTGATATTCTTATTATTTTTTACTCTGGAATATAGTTGAAGTCCAAAAAAGCTGCTTAGAAGTTGAATTTTTTCTTGATTTTTTTCAAGTATGTTTAGGACATTAAAATATGATTTTATACAAAAAAAATAGAATTTTTCAACTAAAGGCGAATTAATTATGAATTTTTAAAACGTCATAAACTTAAAAAATAAAACAACGAAAACTCCAACTTAGAAATCAAATTTTGAGCTAATTGTGTGTAGAGACATCTATAGAAATACATAAAAAGAATCTGCAATGTAAACGTAAACTCACGGGTCAAATTATGTTCTCTAATTTTTTAAACATGGTTAGAACATCATAAGAACCTTCACCATAAAATTTTAGAGTTTTTAAACGAGATACAAATTAATTATGAATTGTTTAATAAATTCATACTTAAGGGAAAAAATTCATAATAAATTCGTCCCCATTCGAAAAAATCTAATTTTTTTTTGTGTAAAGCCATGTTTTAACATCCCAAAAATGCCCGGAAAAAATCCTGAAAAAATTCAATCTTTAAATCACTTTTTCGAACCACACGCATATTATATGGTAAAAAATAAGAAAAATCTGAAATTACAGAGTTAAAATTTTTTTATTTTATTTTACAGGATCATTGTTCAGACATTACATATTTTACAGTGTCAGTTCAAACAATTAACGTAATTTTATAACTATGTCTAATTAACTTGACGAAAGAAATTAGTTTTTCACAAAATATTTAAAATTCGAATTTTTATAAAAAATAAAAGAGATGTTTGTATTTAATATCTAATTTTGCCTCAAACACAATTCCTGCGCCGATAAGGAAAAAATAAAATAAGAAGAAACATAAAAACACGGTTACTTAACTCCAACAATATTGTAGATGGAGCCTGCCGTAATCTATTTTTTTTTTTGTTTTGACTTGTATTACATACTATATTTGGAAATAGGCTTTTCCCGTAAAAACAAAAATAAGCTTAGTCAAATGGGATTGGAACAATCCGGGAACTGTCTACCGACAAAAACTGTTAAAGGGGTTATTAAAATGGTTTTAATTTGATATTTTATTACTGCTATTTACATTTCGAGTTTTCGAGTTGATTTTTTACGTGGGGTACTGGTTAGGAAAAGTGAAACACAAAGAGATCAGAACATCAGTTGATTAATAGTTGTTGTAAAATTCTTTTTTTAGAGGAATTTTAAAAATCAAATGTTTCCTCGTCAAATATTTTAATATCAATTTAATTCAATTTGCGACTCTTTCCATGTAACAATTTTCTTTTTTCATGCTATCCTTCTCGTACCAATTTCAAATTTCCAGCTGTGAATAAAAAAATAAAATAAAATTAGTTTTAAATCTTTTTTTTGGTAAACAATAACTTTAACTTTAATTACACTGAATATATTCTTTCACAGTTAACCCTCCAATACAAATAAGATACGATTACTAATAAAGGAGAATAATCTTGGAGTAAATTAAAAATGCATACGACTCTCCTAATCTTTGGGATTATTTCTCTAGCTGTTTCCTTTCGAGAACAAATCTTTGTGTACACAGTAAGCAAACCCTATAATCATCATCATCGTAATATTAATATTTATTTATTAATATGAATGACCCACCACACCACAACACAACACAACACAATACACCCTTTTCACACTAACATCAATATTTGTACGCTAACCTAACCTAGAGACTTTCCCCACCTATATATACAACCATTCTCATATCCTCCTCATCATTCCTTTTTTGTTGTTATGTATTTTGTTTTCCATCTATCATGAGCAATATCCCAAAATCTCTTACCGATTCTTCCTTAACTCTCTTTAACCTCACAATATCATCCTCCGATCCTTGGCCTTTCTCTTTTGTTTTCTTATAACAAAAAACCTCCCCAAAACCAATTAATCATTGTTTAACCACTTCTACTTGAGGTACATTCAATACACTTCTTATTGTTGTTTCCTTCAACTTTGTGGGTTTGTTATTCTTCTTAATTATGGGGATTAGTAGTAATCATCATAACCATCACTTGAGTTTTCATTTGCACATTCCTCACCTCAATTTTCATCACCACCATGAAAAGAATAAGGACATTCCAAAAGGGTGTTTGGCAGTGATGGTGGGACAAGGAGAAGAGCAACAAAAGTTTGTGATCCCGGTGATTTACATAAATCATCCATTGTTTATGCAATTGTTGAAAGAAGCTGAAGAAGAATATGGATTCGATCACAAAGGACCGATCATCATTCCCTGCCAGGTCGAAGAGTTTCGCACCGTCCAAGGAATGATTGATATGGAGAAATCTCACCACCATCATCATGCTTGGTGCTTCAAAGTTTGATTCAATATTATTATTACTAGCTTGAGCAAATTATCATGTATGCATGAAACTTTTATGTGTATTTTTCATGTCATTAAGTAACAAAAATGTTGGATCTTAGTAGAATTATTTTTGTGTATAATTGTTTGATATCAATGGGAAAAATCGAATGAGAATCAATCATATTGTGGTGTGAATATTATTGTGTTTATTTTACCATAAACATGCAATAATTTGTATATATGCGCATGTATTCTCAATCAAATCCAATAATAATGATGTGTGTATCCTTCTCTTTGAAGTTTCATTCAATATTATGATTGTATCAAAAAACTTGAATCTTACATTTGAAAAAATAAATAAATCCAATCTTATATGATGAATGTGAATGCTTTAAAGTAGATAGAGGTTCTTAATTAAAAAAAAAAAAAAAAGGTGATAGCTGTTGGAAGTTCCTAGCGTAAAAGACACGGTTGGAATTTGGAATAAAGATAAAGATAAACTTTCTTTTGTTTTCTTTTTCATTCGTTTTTCCCTTTTAGTTTGCCCTACGCAAAAGAAAGATTAACTTTAAGAAATCTAATATATGCGTATAATATTATTACAATAACCGCGTTAAGGAGGACTTGGACGTACGAAAGGGACTAGACAGCGTTTTTGGCCTTGTTTTTCAGCAATTATATTCCGTTTAATTAATTTTGTATATATGTACTAAGGTATAGTTGCTTTGCCTTTGGTTTCTTAATGGTGGGGTTATTTTTATGATTATTATGATAAGGCATATGGTAGCAACTAGCAAGTTTGGTGGGATAGTTGTGGTTCAACATACTTGGCGTGTATGCGTCGACCCATTGAGTCGTTACATTTGTCCTCTATACTCTTGCTAATTCCTAATTAACTTCCTTATAGTGTTTAGCAATTTATATATATTTTTTCATATAAATATCAAGCATATTTTTGTTGACAAAGTTTAAGCAATTTATTTATCCATCATCATTACGTCAACAACCACATTGGGTATATTGGCAATCACATTTTCCTCCGAATATGGGCGATCTTGACTTTGAAAAAAAATCTAAACCAAACACTATGTTAGGAAATGTTAATCTTACAAAAATACTCGTTTTTTGAGGTTGTTGGCTGTCATCAACTGATTTTAAAAAATAAAAAATCATATGGAGAAGTAGTACCATTTTGTTGGGAGTGAATAGGAAAAAAAAACCGAAATAATAACTTTCGTCAAAAAATCTCTGACTTTTAAGAAAATTAAAATTTCATGAAATTGTCAAATGTTAGTCAATTACCCTCTGTTTACTTTGGTTGTTAAACAATATGCAGTGGCGGAGTTAGAAAAAATATCAAGGGTGGCCCAGCAAAATATACTATAATATATAAACATAAAAAAATTTAGTTGTAATAAACGCTAAGCACCAAGTTTAATCAAAAAAGTAAACTACGTGAAATAGAGGAAAAGGAAAAGGCTGGGTGGACCACTTGAGAAAAAAAATTATACTAAGGGTTTTTACGTAATTTTCCTATAGGAAAAAAATTAATTTTTTTTTGGGGGTGGGTCGTGACCCACCTCAGACCCTATTAAGCTCCGCCACTGACCATATGACGTGGCAAGTAGCCATACACGTGGCACCTCCATATGGACTTAACTTTATGCCACGTTATAGGGGTAAATGACTATTTTTTACTTTTTGCTTTCTTCATCTTCTTCCTTCCACTTCTCCATGATCTTCAACATCACCTTCATCAATATCCATAAGAAGTCCATAATTTTTTTTTAAGAAACAACAACATCGTCATCAACTCATTACTTCACTTCCACAACCTTCAACAACAATAACACCACCTAAGGTAATCAATAAAATTCCACTTTAGCATAAATTTTGTCAACAAAAGCACTAGTACATACATATCTAAAGTCTAAATTATATCTTCAAAAACAAAAACATCATAAAAAGTTGTTTTTTATGAATCATCTAAAGTCTAAACTCTCGTCAACAACCACAAAAATCATTTTTTATGAATATTAATGAAAGTGATGTTGAAGATGATGAAGAAGTGGAAGAAAGAAAAAAAAATTGTTGTGAGATATTTACTCCCTCCTGTAAAGAAGAAAAATTACTCTCTCGACAGGGCTCGTTCACGCTTGTAAATCAAATTCTCAAGCTTACATTCTTAAAAGCTTGTTTAGATTCCTCTAAAAAAACTTATTTTCACACGCGGCACTCTAAAGGATCGGGTTTATATCAGTTATTTTGTAGTATTAATCATATGTTATTTGAGGAAAGATTAGTTTTGAAAATTTGGTATTTATCTAAAGTACATAAAGTTTGGCTAATGATTATTTCGCGGATCAAACCCAAGCTCAATTTTTACGATTATAATTAAAATGCATGAACCTTTATTTTTCATTTTGATATCTAAATTATCCGAATACTCTTATTTGATCCTTAAACTATAAAAATGTAAAAATGATTCATAGTTTTCTTTTTATTATATCTATCAAGTTAGTCTTTGAATCATGATTGTCTCTCCTATTTACTATAAAGTAGTTGTAACCTAACTTGATTAGGAAGCCAAAGTTATAGACCAAATTAAATGTTTAATTAAATAAACTCGATTGTAGTTCTTCATTTGTGAAAAGAATAAATAAGTATCTATGAGAAACTATTATTATAAAGGTAATACTAAATAATAATATTAATGCTTGTTTGAGAAAGTCTTCATATTCATACATACATTGTTGTCCAAATTCCTTCCAATCTGAATCGTGCCTTCACTAAACAGCAGCTTTTTACTTGTTTCGGCAGTCAATCCAGCCTTGAACAACTAATCCGGCATGTTCTGCAAATCATTTTATTTTATATTCTTTTTATTAATCTCAACGTAACGTATTTGTCATCAAAACTCATACCCATTCAAACTTTATAAAATATTGGTTGATGACAAAGTTGAGCTGAATTGGTATTTTAACTTCTCATTATTTGTCATTCTTCACCTTAGGCAAATGGAAAACGTGAAAATGCAATGTCATTCAACGCGCTACTTTTGGGACAAATACAATGTCAATACTTATTCCTCCCTTTATACATAGAAAACAAATCATTATTATTCTTCTGACAGAACATAGAAAAAAAGTGGTATTTGATAGATTCTTCAATATAAATATATGTCAACTAACTTCAATATATTTAACGGTACTCTTCAAAAAAAAAAAAAAACTTTAATCCTTCAATCGATGTTCCGAGGAACCAAATTCCTATATAAAAGTAAATAATGACTAATGATAATTTAGAAAATACTTGCTATTATATTTAGAAAAATAATTTATGTTCACTAAATTTTTTATTTAGTGTAGAATTGATTATTTTGGTTAAAATAGTATGTCTTCTATTCATGATTAGATTACTTTTGTAAAACGTATTATTCATTTTTTTTTATATCTCCGCGATAAAATTTGAAAACTGATTTCTTCAAGTAAATGAGATATATTTAAAGAATTGACATCTTTCAACATACATTTTTTCACATGCTCCGCCTAAGGATCAAATATTGGATCAAATGATTAAGAAACTCAAGTTTATTGATTATTGTAAGACGAATGGAATATTAGTCCAAGGGAAGTAAGTATTAAGCAATCAAGTAAATCATTTGCTCTCTTTTCTTCATCATAGGTTTTCTTTCTAGAGGCGATTCTATTTGAAACTTAACAAACACTTTATTTAAATAACTCTTCTAGTCATAATTCAGATTCAATTTGTCGTGTTGTGAGTATCTATCTCTTTCCGCTAGACCAAATCGTCATTGATAACCAATTACTCTCTTTAATTTCGCTTATCCAAAATGGTAAGCCGTTTATGAACAACATAATACAAATAATACAAGCACATCTAAAAACCAACTTGGGTTGGCCTGGTGGTATTGGCTTAGGACCTGGGAGTATGCTCCTCCTCAAGGTCTTAGGTTCGATTCTCTGTGCCAATTTGAGGGGGTTAGTTTAACTTCTTCAAAAAAAATACAAGCGCGTCTATATTTTATTTTGGTTTTTGACCCGTGCTACAAAGAATAATGTGTATCGTTTCAAACAAGGATCTAGACCAAACACACATTAACATTGCTCATGGCCCATGTTAATTGCCGCATTTCTCTGCCTCAATATTCTTGTGAAACAAAACAAAGTGCGACATTTTCTGGCGTATGAGAAAGTTGACCCAAATAGTAGAAGTATCTTTTAATCTTCACACGAAATCTTACAAGAAAGCAAGTTGCATTTGTGCTCACAAGTAAAATGGGAGAATTTTTACTTTGCACCACAAGTCACATGAGGAACAAAAACAATATGCTAGCTACCTCTACTTTTTCCATGATACAATCTCCAACGTCCCTATAAAAAAATTGCTTATAGACCCTCTGTACCATTTCCCTTTCAATTCAAATTCAAAAAGAAAAATGTTTCAGTTCAAATTTAAAAAGAAAAGGATACAAACTAATTTCAATTTCAATAAGTATATTAATAAAATCTCCTTTTAATCATCATAGCTATCTGTGTCTTGTATTTGAACGAATTGTGACACCATGCAAATACTTTGTATATCCGACCAAGCTGAGTTTTCCATCAGATTTTCTGATCCAATCACCCATTAGAGAGTAAGCAGAAGGACCCAAATTCATCTCCTGAAAAAACACAATATCTCGACGTGTTAAGTAGGTTATTTCATGGCGTTTTAGATAAAACTAGCACAAGTAGGTGTGCTCTTAGAAATCGAATGTGCAAACCTGTGCCAACTCTTCGACTGAAATGACACGGTTTCCTGCCTCGTCAAAATAATCATAAGCTGTGGTGGCAATTCTTTCCCATTCTGGATGAACTTCCAGCTGGTATACACTGATTGCAGCAGCGCAAAACTCTTCAAAGTCCAATCTTTTATAGGAGAGTGGATCCATCTTGTTTCAAGAAACACACATTTCAGATATTTCATATTATATTTGCATTCAAAGAAGAAAAGAAAAATTCTTTCAAGGAAAACAACAAAATTTATAATAGCTCACGTAATGATAAAATCCAAATATATACTGATACCATCTGAACATTTTTAAAGTAGAAACAAATTATAGTTGCTTCCTACCACCTGTTTTCACTAAATACCTCTATCATGAAAATGAGCTGGACTTAAAGGTTACAACATTTAATTCATCACAGTGGCCCCCCTTTCCTTTATGAGCTCACAGTGGCCCCTTTCCTTTACGAGCTCACAGTGGCCCCTTATATCATCCAACTTGTTTTAAGTTTATCATATGGAGCAAATGGATGAAGTTTGAAGAAATATAAATACATATATATCACAAAACAAATACGACTTACCAAATTTAGAATGTCAGGGACCCTTGCCTCCTTCATGGCGTCAGTTGCATTTTTCATGAGAGCCTGAATTTATTATAATTTCAGTTTAGAGATTGTGGTTGTTTGTTTGAGAACACTGAACACGTCTTAATGTCATAGAAGGAATACATTTGCAAAAATCGTGCACTTACAACTCTGAAATTTTCAAGTGAAACGCAACCATCTTTAGGTTCCAAGAGGCTAAATTGTGCCCTAAGGTAGGTAACCTCGTCCTCCGGCAATGCTTTTGAGAGAGCCTGCATAGATACAGAGAAAATTTAAAACAGAAGACATTACTCTTCTTTCATTGTCCACAGACCTCACAAAGGGAAGAGGGGGGAGGATAAAAATGTGTTTGTAATAATGGTAGCATAATAGGTAACTACCTTCAGTGCCGCACGTTTCAATGGTAAGGCGCGCACATATGACTTGACTAACTTGTAAATCAAAATATCTAAAGGAACGGCATTTTTTTCATCTCTCAACCATGGGTGAGCTGCAAATACAGAGGCAATTTAATATTACAAATCACGGAATAAGATTTAGGAGAGTTTGTGTGTGAGAGAATTCAATACGAACAATTAACCATTAAGTTAGGCATGGTCTGAGCAAAATATTCAAATGAAACATACATAAAGCTTGAGCAGCAGTCATCCTTTTCCTGTGGTCCTTGTTCAAAAGTCTCTTCACGAAGTCTTTAGCTTCCGGTGATATTGATGGCCAAGGTGAATCATCAAAGTTAGGATTTGCTCGTAACACGGACCGGAAAATTCCTGATTCCGTCCGTGCCCAAAATGGTCTACTTCCACATAACAATATGTACGATATAACTCCAACACTCCACAAGTCTGCTTCAACGCTGTAAGATCTATGGAGCACTTCAGGTGCAACATAATAGGCACTACCAACAATATCGTTGAGGCGCTGATCTGCATGTTTATAAGTCAGTGCTATCAGTGCAAAAATCAATAGGAGAACAGAAATGTTCATAAGGCAGAATGAATGATATATAGGAGTATTTATTTTGAATAGTGGAGGGAATCCTAAACCTAGAACTAATGCATTCCTGAGATTCATCTAAGCTGGTAAATTAGTGAAAATAATTTGACAAGCAAATCGATGTAGGCCTGTAGGGCTTTGTAGGGTGGGATTGAGAAGAAAATATAGAGAAATCTTACATTTATTTTTATGGTGTGTTTTTGTTAAGATTGATAAATTAACGTTTAGAATTACTAATTTTAAGAGTATTATAGCAACATAGATTGGATTCGAAGAATTTATATAAACCCTCCAAACTCCTCATCCAATACAATTTTTGAGTTACTTTATTTCGGAAGGATTTTGCAGTATAAAGAAAAATAAACCCCTCAAAGTCCTTCTCCAAAAGCCTCAATTTCTTCCACTTCTTTCCTCTTTTTTCAAGGCCCTCCCTTCCAAACTCACCCTTAGATTTAGATGTCCATCACAAAACTAATGACTGATGAATTGTAATATGGTAAAATATGACAGTTCCTAAAATGTACTGTGTAGGTATCCCGCAAAATAAGGAACTGTCGGACCATATTGCACAAAACATGAGATATTTATTCCTCGGTTATTCTACGAAAAAATGAATGTGAGAACTGAGAATTCTACCATGCAAGTGCATAATATACTAAAGCTGAAACTAGGAAGAAACTTAAATACATGAAAGTTAGGTTGGTTTGATCACATTACCTGGACTAACAAAATCAGATAGACCAAAATCAATAACTTTCAGAACAGCATCCTCATCTTTTGAGACAAAAAGAAAATTCTGCAAAATAGACAAAACATTTAGGGTTACAAGTTTATAGATTAGAGAAGAAATTATACAAAAAAATAATTCCTTGTTCACTGAAAGGCGTGGCCAAGTAATGTAAGTAGTTCAAACTTCGCAATGATGTACCTCTGGTTTTAGATCGCGATGAACAACTCCCTGAAGATGACAAAAGGCAACTACATTCAGAATTTGTAGAAGAATAACTTTGGCGTCTTCCTCTGTGTATCTTCCACCTCTTCATTAAATAATTAACATCAAAAGAATCCAATTAACATCATGTTATTTATAAACCGAACTTCTGCAAGAAAAGTATGGAGGGACAACAAAGTAACATATAGTATAAATAAATAAAAACAATCTTTTGGTTTTACCTATCTAGAATTCTGTCCAGTAATTCTCCACCCTCGCACAACCTGACAAGTATAAGCATATCTCATTAATTTGACATAAATTACTCATTTAACAGTTGTATGTACTACCCAGCTGCAAAATCGGTTCATGTTGTGAACAATATTGAAAACATGTACTTATGATGAAGTCCTTTGCACCCAATAACTTCATGAGAACACAAATCAACCAGTTGATAATGAATAAAATAATATCAAGACTGAAAGCAATTTTCAGATATAGTTGTTTCTATACATACTCCATCACAATGTAGACATTATTCACATCCTCAAATGCATCATAAAACTTGACCAAATTCCTATGTCCAGATAAGGCCTTCAACATCTTCACCTCTCTCCTCACATCTTCAATTGCTATTGCTGAAGTCATCTGCCATATGAAAATCAGTTAATCACAATAAACATCACCAATCAAAAATTACAATGCGAGATCGGAAAAAAAAAAAAAAAAAAAAAAAAAACTTAAATCAAATCTCAATTCATGTTGATATATGTCAAAAAAAAAAAAAAAAGCAACAAACAACCACAACATAACACTAAGTAATATTATCCCCCGCCCCAAATTAAAATTTACTCTCAGAAACCAGTTTGATTGTTTAGAGAATAATGAAAAGTTGCAGGAGTATAGAGTAAGCTTTAGTTCAAGCTCGTCCTAGAAACATCACCCATCAGAGCCCAAGTAGCTAAAGTAAAAGTTTTGAATTGTCTGATTCCTATAGAACTTGCAATGAAGTTAAAAATGTACAATTCTTGTAATGTTCATCAATAGTCAATAACAAAGGTGTTGTTTGTTCCCTTTCTCCGTGATCTCAATCTTCCTCTTATTCTTTTCTTATTAAGCATATATTTGACACTCCAATTCAGTTCATAATTGAGTTGAAAAACAATTATAAATACCCGGGCTGGGTATATGCGTTTTTTACTAAACACCAATATGTTTACTAATGATCTAACCAGAAGCCTAAAACAGCTTTTGTCAAACAAACGATTTCACTGCACAAACAAAGCGGTTTCGCCCATTCATGTGTTTTGGTAACAAAGGGATATGACCGCTTCACTACACAAACAAAGGAGCCTGTACCGATAGAACCACAACCAATTGGACACAAATAGAACCAAAAATCCAATGATTTGCCCTTGCTATAGAGGTTGCAACTTCAAATTCTTCTTAATTGTCTCATGCCATATAACAATTTTTGCCACCCAGTGCTACAAAGCTCCCACCGCAGCATGATCTAGGGAAGAGTTGGACCCTTAGGAGGTGTACTGTAAGCCACCTAACCTTGCATTTGTAAAGTATATGCAGAAACCCGACTTTAAGAGCCCTGATTTTCTACTTTTAGTCTCATACCAACAACTTCGACAATTTTGCTACCCTAATCTCAACAATTTATTGAGATGCTCCCGAGAAATCAGCCAGAGATAAAGAACCGATTCAGCCAAATGTAGGTGTTATCTGCCATGACTAATCCTGCAATGTTTGGCTTTCCATACTTTTGAATTTTATTGGAAAACAGGTTTTCAAGCATTTTCCTGTCTCGTACTAGCATCTACGTAGATAATGGCAGATAGTTGAGTGTGGCGGCTAACTCCCAAAACGCTATAGTGATATGGCGGGTGGGTAGCAGTATGGCCGTTACGTCGAAGTTTAATGAAACAATACAAGAAATATATACCATACCATACACATACAAAAACAAAAATATAGAGAGAAAGTTAACGCAAAATTAAAGACATATTCATAGTTAATAATCAAAATTGATTGTTACCAACATTCAAACCAATTTGAATCAATTAAGTTTCAAGGTAAAATTACCAAAGAGTTCAAATGCAAAAAAGCAGAGGCACCGACTACAATTTGGCGGCATGTTAGGATTTTTGCGGGAGCATCATTGTAACGGTAACTACGCAACTGTTCAGCTACTACAGCCGCCACTCAAAATGTAACGCATTGGAGTTTCTCGTTTAGCGCCTATATGGTACGCAACACCACTATAGTAGCAGCCACTATGGAAAACGACATCTTACATCGTCAACAAATCCATTTTGAATTTCAATGCAAAACTACTACCTTACCAAATTCCGTAACGAATTAATGGTATTGGTATGATACCCATTCCGAATATTTCGACTAAACTCGAAACAAATTCAAATTCAGCCTCATAGTTTTCCAAAGAAGAGTGCTTAACCGCTAAATTGAGCTTCCAAATTCAAAAGGTAAAATGGAAAACACTAATCACATATTACATTTCCCACTACAATATGATCACAAAATTCAAATCAATCACAAAAATACTCAGAAAAGTCAACAATTGATCCTGAATTGACCAAGAGTACTAAACACGCATCAAGTTATCTTAACAATTGACTTTCAAATTTTAAAGCAATCATAATCATAATCATAATAAAAAACAAATAAACAATATGATCCAAATTTTCACCTTAGCTTTGGTAATGATTTTGACAGCTACTGAAATTCCCTTAAGTTCGCCTTTCTTCCCTTTGGCCCAACAAGTATGACCAAAATGCCCTCGACCAACTTCCTTCCCGAGCTCAAATTTCGCCCCAAAATTCTTCCCATACCCAAAACTCTTATCCAACGTTCTCTCTCCACCACCACCACCTTCTCCATGCTCCTCTGGTATAGGTCCATCTTTCGGCTTCATCTTCCTGTACAAGTCCATTATCGGCTTCGCTGGTGACGGTGGAGGAAGTGGCCACCTGAATTTCCTCCCCGGAGTCTTCGTCGCCGGCGACGGCATCACACCTGCCGGAAGAGGACTATTGAACGGACTTGTGGAGAAAGAGGTTGCCGGAGTTTGTCTTCCCGGAGTAGCATCACTGACACCGGAAACAGGTTGAGAAACAGAAAGCGGTGATGGTGTGTGGTGCGGTGGTGGTTTGTGGTGGTGATCGGTGGCGACGGTTTCGTTATCGACTGCGATGCTTTTGCTGCAGCAATGACCCATGGTTAGGTAGCGTAGGTCGGCAGTAGTGGATTGTGATTGGTGCTAGTCAACAAAAAATGTCGCCGGAGAATTTGAGAGAGAAGAGAATATAGTGTAGAGAGAGAAAGAGAAAGTAGTAGCAGAAGAAAAAATTATTAAGACAGAACGCAAATAAATGAGTTAAATTTTTACGAAGTTGTAAGAGAGAGAGAAATAAAGATACTTGTTTTTTTGACACAGTCCAACTGTATTCATTTATGTGTGAAACTGAGTTGCTTCCTACGTTAGTTGGTTGGCTTTTTTGTCTGTGCGCTCGCAACTGCATATACTAATTAAGTTAAAATTGTGATAAAGTTTTTTTAATAGATTTATTACTATGCTTTTTAATATTTTAATTTGAACTTTTGATATTTTAAAGATATCATTTATCATTTCATCCAAGTTTATATTCTTTGGATCTTTTTATGCAACTTAGTATATGTGAATTTGAATTTTAAATATTTTTATTTTACATGCTATTTTGTGAATGTACCTTACTTTAATTTATTGTTTTGATTTATTCTTTAATTATTTATAGCATAGCATATTTTTTCTTATTTCTTGACAAAATAATATGTCTTTTTCATCATAGAAAATTTAGATATAGAAGGTACGTCTCATACATACTTCATACATACCACGTAAAATATTTCATCTTATCGCGAGCTTAAACGTAATATTCAATTATCTGCGTTGATTATAATTGTTGAAATCATGTTGTGGAATATTTGTATAATTTATACATGATCTCGAATTTTAGAAATCAAACTATTTTGTTTCATATTTTTTTTTTATGAAACACTTCATTTCATTTTTAAATAAAGGTGCAATACAATGAATGAGGCTAATTAAATAAAGAAGATTTTGTAGAAAAATATATAGAAGATTTTGCAAGAATTTTGTTTGTTTGATAAAGATATTTTGTAAGACTATTAGTTATACAATTTGCTTATCCCTGAATAAACTTCATTAAAATTAATTAAAATTTATAAACAAAGATAAAAGAACATTTAATTATCATAATATATAATTAAAAACTGAAAATGTGTATGGCAGGTAAATTCATAAATAAAAAATTCACTAAATCCATTGAACAGTATTGTATAAGAATAAAAAAATTAATACTAAAAAATTAAATGACCAGAATATGAATTAGTTATTTTTTCTTTAAAAAAATTGAATCAGTAAATTAAAAAAAAATTCGTTACAGTATGAATTAGTTTTGAAATAACCTAAGATTAATCAAATTTGGAAAATTGTACAGGCTTGGAAACAATGATTATTTAATTATGGTTTTGTTGTCAAAAAAGCTAATGAGATAAAAACATAGTATTGCCTTGGAAGATAGAGGAATATTCGAGGATTTTGCCAGGAAAAGAAAAACCCATTTCTCAACATCAACTTTATTGTCTTTTGGCTGAAATGAAACTATTGGGTATTTGATCAAGGAATGGCATCACATTAACATTTGACAGTTTTGTGGTATACTTTTCTGAATAATGTAGTCTTTTTTTCCTTTCCTTTTTCGGTCTAATTACGGTTTTTTCTCTTCCTCTTTGAATAATGCCACGTGCATTGAAATTTGGGTTTGGTGTTGTTGAACTACATTTATTGCAATAGCAGAAGGGGAAAAGCACTTGGATACAACTTTCTTTTGGGTTACGGTTCAAGCAAATTAAAAACTGAAATTTTGATAAAATTTAGACGAAGTAACGTACCAAAATTTCAACATTAGTAGTAGTTTAATGCCATGAAATTCCTGCAAACAAATAAGATTAGATTAGATTAAATACTGCACCGTATTATTATTCAAATTCAAATTATATACAAAAGTATGTGCTACTCTCTTTCCTTTTACTGGAAAAAGTTTGTACTACCATATTATAATTCTATAGTATTGCAAATGGTTTCCGTGTGCTTACTTTTTCTATCTATACTATATGGTCTACGGGTTGACGAGACAAGTAGTAGTATTAAAAAAAGAGAAAAACACGATACTAAGTATGAATTTATGACCATGCATCTACGTTGACTGAAACAAATCGCGGAATTACGCTGTCATCTTATGATCATCGGACTTTATACATTTTATGTGCAAATCTTATTTTTACGACAAAAAATAAAATGTGAGTTGGACCTCGATAAATCACTATAGTCGGATAAACACGTTTATAAAAATACTTATAGATCATTCATCAAATAGATTTTCGCATCGATAATAAGAGTTGAACTCACGACTTTACATATAAGTCATTCCTTATAAACTAAACTAATATAAATTCATTGGCTTCTTTATTAAAGAATGTATTGACAATGTCCTTTACAAAACTCGGGCATTACTCAACAATCATTTGCGTTGGACCTCAGTGTATGCAGGGTCAAACGAAGATATTACGTTACAATGCAAGGGCGTTTGATTAGTAGACAAAGAAAAAAATCATAAATTAATTCGGGTAGAAAAACTGAATATTGTTTGTATTCAAGCTATAGAGTTGGGGAAAATTGAGAAGTTTGTGTGTAAAATGTTGTGGAGGTCGAAAGACTTTCAACTCTCCCTTAAACCTTATGGAGATAGATCACGTGGTATCTTAACTCTATTGGACACAAATGTGTTTGTTGTAGAATATTCCTATAATCTAAATAACACATTAATTATATCAGGTATATTTATGACCCACATCCATCGTTACGATTTGCAAAAAAATATATTTTTATGGCAACGATTATATGAGAAGGTGGTGGGTAATTCTCGTCCAACTTGATGTGTCTGTGGAAATTTTAATGTAGTTAGATTCGATGGGAAGCATGCGGATAGTTGATTATTCTAGAGAGGGTGGCATGAGATTTTTCAACCATTAAAATTTATGGTTTGATAGATTTTCCGTTAAACGGTAGAAAGTTTACACGGCCTCGTTTGGACTGTCATGTAATCGATAGACTTGACAATGTTATTATATATGGCAGTTGGTGCTGTGAACGAGATACTTGTTTCCAATGGGATCTCCATTAAGGGTGAGTCATGTAGAAGAGAGTGTGGGCAGATACTTATTAGTGCGCATCCTATACTTTTTCAAAGCTCTCTCAAGTATCATCTTTAAAATTAAGTCCTTATTCAAATATTTTTTATGGTGTGGGAGTGAAGAAGCTCGTAAAATTCATTGAGTTCACTCGGACAAAATATGTTTGACTAAAGAGAAATGTTGTTGAGAGTGAAAAATTCAAGAGTTGTTAATTTGGCTTTCTTATAAAAAATGGTGTTGGAGGTTAAGAAGATAAGATGGGCATCTTTTAGCATAAAACCTTGGTAAATAAATGGGATGGTAAGTATGGAAGGAGGTAAAGGTTCGTTGTGGGGGAGAGATATTTGTAGTGTCGAGAAAGATGGTTGGGGGAGGAGGATGGTCGGATAAGAATATAATATTTCATTTGTGTGGCGAATTATGTATTATGAATGAAGCATTTAAACATATAAGCATTAAGTTATGATTAGATGTTTTATCTTGGCTAGGCATTAATTTTGCTTTGTCGAACAACAATACTAGTCATGTTACACAATTTATAGATTTGGTTCCACATGGGAAAAAACAAAGGAGTGTCTTCATGTGATGAAGATGGCTTGCTTGTGGATTATTTGAAGGCATCACAATCAAATTGTTTTAAAGTGTGCATAACTACGTACTTAGGTTATTAAGTCTATTTTAGTTTTACATCTCAGTTTTGAGGTAAAATTTGTTAGGCGACAAGCGAACATGAATGTTCACACTCTTGCAAGGGCAGCCTGTTCTTGGGCTAGTCACCGTGTCTTTGAGATTTGTCCTCCTTGTATTGACTCTAGTTTAAGTAATGATATGAATTAAGTTTGCTTTGGTAAAAAAAAAAAAAAAAAAAACTATGTACTCAAGTTGAACTTGGGATTGTTGGAAGATCCAAGAATGACATGACATCTAAGTTATTCATAATCTCAGTTAATGCCAAGGATTTTCAAAAACATTATGAAGTTGATCAAGCTGAATTAAAGATAAGATATCCTTCAGGCCAATGAAAGTCAGAGGAAAAGATAAAACGTCATATGGATCAAACGTTGCTTTGGAAGATTCGCTCTGAAGGAAATTAAAGCAATCATCTAGATGACTTGAACTTTAAGAGATCGTAATTATCATGTGGTCCAAAGCACTCCCCTGGATTGTCCAACAAGAAGGAATCAAAGTTAATCTTTTTAATAACTATGATCCTCCGAGTAGGCTCAAACAAAACATCAAGTCTTAAGTCTTATGTTTTGTTTGAGAGTTTGGAAGAGAGGGAAAAAAAGGAGCTTTAGAGGGGGAGCGGGGAAAAAATAAAAACCTCTCCAATACCATTTTTTTTAGTTTCGTGACTGAAGAGAATTTTGTATTATGAATAAAAATTCAACTCCCAAAGCCCTTTTTTCTTAATGTTTTATATTTATTCCACTTGTTCCTTTATCTGTTTTAAAACCTTTCCCCTCTAAACTCTCAAACGAAGCCTTGGAGTATTAATAAAAAAAAATTCTTCTACAAATATTTTGAAGTACAAAGACGAGGCTCTCTCTCACTCTCATAATAAGATGAAGTACATCTATCAAACTAATGAATATCTTTTGACTTCCAATTTTTACTAGTTTTTAACGATTAAACTTAACTGTAGTAACTTAATATATATTATTGGGGTAACTAATTTTAAATTGTACTAAATTATTCAATTTCTTTTTGTTATAGCCAAAACTGCCCCATTAACATGCATGGCTTCACTTCTCTTCCTTAAAACCATTTTCACCACAAGAAAATACTAAAGAGTAAAACAATGACATACATAGAACATGCATATAATGTAACCTCCTCAAGCCCTAAAACACCATCAACAATACTATATTTTTCTTCTTTAGTATGATCATAGTCACTAACTATCAAATCCACAACTTCATTTGCATTCGGTATATTACGCGTCTGTAAAATTTTTTCCTTCCTACGGAATAATCTTAAAGACAACTTTGAAGATCAGCATTGCTCATCAACAACACACTTTTTAAAAAGATTTACACAACGGGTTACAATCATATAAAACTTTCAAAACATGATACATACTGCTTTATTTTTTGGGCTAAGCCTTTAACATCAATACAAACTCATTAATGAGCTTCTATCACTTAACTAAAATAAAATAAAATAAAATAAAATCTATTACAAGTTAAGTTGAACGTAAGGTTTATGCTAGCAAGTGTCTGAAATACATTAGTTAAGAAAATTAAGAAAATAATTATTTTTATTGAGAAAATGAATTTTAAACTTAAAAAAGGTTGAAAACACAATCCTGTAAAAAAAGAGTACCATACTAATTCTCTTAAACAATGTTTTTAAGACACTCGTTAACAATTTCGTAAGCACAATTATACTAAAACTTATTTTAAAGTTGTGAATTGGTTTTTTTTTCTTTTCCGTTTTTCTGCTTATTAGTTTTTCATCACGCGTGTCCGGGGTCAATAAGTAGGTTTGCCCCATGCAATTTGTTTAATTCGGTTTAGTTTTCACAATTATCTCAAGAAATCGAAACCATGTGATATCAATGAAGAACAAGTTATTCCGATTCAATTCAATTTGATTAACATTTTTTTATGAGAAAAAGTTTAGATTAGTTGAGTAACAAGGGCTTATGAAGCGCAATGCAAGTCTCAAGACTCAAAGTACGTTTACAATTGTACTTACACATCATCGATCAAAAATGTCATAATGCTCGGATGTGAATTTTTTTAGATCTGAATAACATTTTTAAAAATTAAGAAAATTATTTATAAACAAATTATATATTTTCAATGAACATGATGATATGTTTGTATACTATTGAAATAACCACACAAACTACAATGAGAAAAATAGCATGTTTTTTTAGAGTAATGCTATATATCGCGAATGAATAATTTGTGAAATTTCATGAAACTCGTGTTGGGGTTAAACATGACTCAATGACAAAACTGTTTTACTCACTTTAATTACATATTTGATGGAAATCACGTTGGTAATGATGTTATTTAACCAAATCACACTTATCGCGATAACAACTTTCACTATATTATACAAGGTGCAAAAAGTAACTTAAGAAACTTATGAGTGGGCAAATAGAGAGGCCCAAAGAGAAAACAGACAAAAAAAAAGAGAGTACGATACACGCGCTTGTAAGTAGCGTGAGAAGATAACATAAAATGTAAGTAAAACAACGTAGTGAAAAAGTTGTATATAATGGGGTTCACACCGTGCCGGTCGAAATTCGCCACAACCAATCATCTTTCACCAAAAAACCCTTTTTCTCATTTCATTCTCTTCACCCTAATCGCATCGTTTTCGACTTCCATTTTTTTTTTCTTCCTTCTTCAAATTTCAATTTCAATTTCTAGGGTTAGGGATTTCTAATTTTCTATTTATTTCCCCCCTTCTGGGGCACCGTCGACTGTTGTTGTTTTATGGAGGCCACGGCCGCCGCAGCTGCCGCCGCTCGCGGCGTTGCTCTTCAGTTGCAGACCCCGCCACGGAAAGAATGGCGTGCTGTTGCTGAACATCACCATTCTGCAAGAAACCCTGATGACGAGGTACTGATTTGATGTTTAAACACTTCACATTGTTTATCTGTAGTGTGGGTTTTTGTGTGACAGAGAAAAGCGTTTTTTTTTTTTTTTAATTGGAGTTAACCGTAGTTGATTTGGGTTTTTGGGTGTTTTTAGGCATTGATTTGGGATTAGGGTTTACCGTTTTAGCAGTGCTTTTTTGCTGTTGTTGTTTTAAGCAGTGAGTTTTCTTACTTTTTCATGACTTAAGCATCCTAAAATCGAAATCGATGTCACATGATGTTTGGAGCTAAGATTATGGTTTTATTGTCGGGTTCAGCTGTATTTTTTTTTTTTGCTGGCATTGAATCCAAATTGTAATTGAGATTGGAATGTGCATTACTTTCAAGTTGCTGGCCATTTGAACAATGTAGTCTGATTGCTATTTTTAAGTTGAATGTAAGAGTTCAGACTTTTGCTGTTGAAGTTTAACGTTACTGCCTTGTAAAGTTTGAACTTATGGTTTCATTTACCGAGTAAAGATTGTTAGTATTTGAGTACCAAATATTTGATAGCTTACCATTGTGTCGGACATGTAAAACGGAGCTTAGTTTTGATTTTGTTGTTGCTGTTAATTGTTTTTGGTTGATTTGGTTGTTGATTAGCTTTTTTTGGGGTGCAGGAGTTAGAAAACCCAAAACTTGGGCAATCGGACGAGAGAACCATATATGAGGTAAGGTGATGGTGTGAGAAGCTGTTTTAAGTTTTTAAGGGATCTAGATCCCGAAGATAATCTCTTACTGTTTTTCAAGGTGCAGCAAGGAAGAGAGCCCCTGGATGTTGATTTTTGTTCGATGACAATGGATGGAACAATAGACATAGATATTTTACAGCAGCAGATCCTTAATGCTGTTAGTCAAAGGCGTGAAATACTTCAAATGGAGATTGAACTAAAAGCTCAAATCATCGCCAGATCTGAGCTGTTGAAAATGCGAAACACCTATGATGCTCAACTGAAGGAGCATGCTAACAATGCCAGCAAGTTTCAGGTGTATATTCAAACATTTTATACGTATATTTGGATACTTAAGACTAGGCTAATCTATAACTTCTGAAAAAATTATAACACATTTAGTGACACAAAATAGTATGGTGTAGCAGATATAACTATTATATTTTGATGGCTTAAAGGGGCACTTTATCCTTAAGTTACTGTGCTTTAAGTTTAATGATTTGCTCCTAGCCTCCCACTGGTTAAGAATTGTTGGTTGCTTAAAAAAAACTGTTTATCTGACCTTGCAGGAGCAACTTTGTGAAAGGGAGCGTGCAATTCATGAGCTGGAAAGGAAAATGGAAGAGAAAGACAGGGAGCTACATAAAATTAAACTAGATAATGAAGCGGTGTGTTGAATGCCTCTTAACTATCTTATTTCAGTTTTCTGGATCTTATTTTAGTCTTTTGATTTCATGTTAATCTCTTCAATTATTTCATTAGGCTTGGGCTAAACAAGACCTTCTCCGTGAGCAAAACAAAGAACTGGCATCTTTCAGGTTATTCTTTTATCCATATTTATTTATGCGATGCTTTAAGTTTTGCTTTCATCCTTCGCTGCTTGCTTCATTGAGCAAATTGTTTTGCAGAAGGGAGCGTGATCATTCAGAAGCGGAAAGAGCTCAGCATATACAACAAATACATGATCTGCAAGAACATATTCAAGAAAAAGATAGACAACTTATTGAGTTGCAGGAGCAGGTAGCATGCTTGTATTTTATGTAATTTCTTTCTGAGAAGAATTTATATAAAGTTTATTCGCTTACGTGGCCAGCTGGTGTTTCTTTCAGAATAGGGTTGCTCAGGAGACAATTATGTTTAAAGAGGAACAGATTAGAGAGGCTCAAGCATGGATAACCCGTGTTCGTGAGATGGATGTTTTTCAATCAACAACAAACCAGTCATTACAGGCTGAGTTGCGAGAGCGCACAGAACAATATAATCAGCTATGGATGAATGTACAAAGACAGGTTGATCTACATTTCTTATCTTCTTGAGGATTATGTTTCATTTTTTACTCCCACTATTGTTGTATGTCCTTTGTTATTTGTGTCTCTGTTTGCACCATTTTCGAAATAGATATTCAATTCACAGTTCTGATTTGGGTTTTGAAGATTCTTTGAATTATTTCCAAAGAATTTGAATCTGTGAGCTTTATAAGTATTTTTTTGGTTTGTTATAGTATGTCATGTTATTACTTAAAATAATGGTGGATGCTGCTTAACTCTACTTGTTTTTTGGTGGCGGTAGTTTGCAGAGATGGAGAGACATCATTTGCATGCTATGCAGCAGTTACAGCTTGAGCTAGCTGATGCAAGAGAGAGGACTGGAACTTACAATGATGACTCTCGAATGTCCCAAGTAAATTCGAAAAGTAACGTAGCTCCGTATGGACAGGAAAATGGAAATCAATTTGACTTGAATGGAGGCAATGCTTCAGGTGGAAATACTGGTCTCCTTACAAATGAGAACTCAGATAACGGTCCTCCATTTTCAACTTCAGGCAATCCGTCAATTCAGGTGCAGTGCTTCAATTAATGAATTATAGATAAGCAGCTAAGCATTTTACTTTTGTTTTATTCCCAGAAATTTTATTTGCAACGTGTCTTACATATCAATGGATTTTATACTTAAAACAACTCTTTCAAGATGTCATTTGAGATCATAGATTCATAAAGACATAGGTTACTTATGAATGACTGTTATGTAAAGTGCCGTGTGGGTTTTCATCAGGTATCAAAACACTACAGTAGTTTGTATATCTTCTCATGAATCAAGTGTAAGGGAATCTGCTCCTTTAAAATGAGGAGCTTTAGAGAAAGGTATCAAAGCACTAGAGTAGTTTGTATATCTTATCATGAACCAAATGCAACGGAGTCTGCTCCTTTAAAACGAGGAGCTTTAGAGAAAGTGAGATGCTAACACCATCAATGTGAAATTTAGATCTAAGCAATTTTATATTTTTACATACATGTGTATACACACTTAATTTCAGTTGTTGATATTTCATTAAATGGCTTACACTCCTCACTCTCTCTCTTGAAGTGAATACAACATTTGAGACTGAAGAGCTATACATGGCTGTTGGTGTTATTTAGTTCTGCCTTGTGTCGGTTTATTGAAAATTTTGTGCCCAGACAAGGAGGTTCAAAGTGATAATTGCTACGTTTTCAAAACAAACTACCGAAAATGCAATACATGTAATGGCTTGATTTGAACATTGAGATAGTTGTTAAACAGGAATGTTGAATCTTTTGGTTGACAAATGAGATAATTTATGAGGATAAAACTGATGGTGCTTTTTTTTAATGACAAATGTTAGTATGTTGATAGTTATGTTAGTATTTTCTCCCTTGCCAAGATTTGAACCCTGAACCTTTTACTCTTAACTCCTTTACTCCCTTAGCTCAACCAAGTGAGCTACACATCCCCCCCAATGCTTGGAAGTTATGGTATCTTACTAGTTCTTTTAGTATAAATCCGGATGTTAATTAATAGTACATACCGCAGCCTCGGCCCTATTAATAAGGAATTAATTTTTATAGAACTTATATTTACTTTTAATTTTTCCAAGTACATTAAACATTGACCCATGTTATTAGGTGGGTTACACCTTTTGGCTTTGTTCAATACTTTTACTCTGTTGTAAACTTGTAATCCATGTCTTTTATTTTGATATAAGATGCGATAGACATGTTTTGTCAGGAGATTGGAAAATGGCATTTCTTTCCCATTTATAATACTGTTGTGGTTATTTTCAGACTGATCATACTCATGGTGTCGCTATTGCTCCATCATCTCTGATTGTCCCCCACCCGTACCTCCCACCTGGTCAAGTTGCTGCATTGCATCCATTTGTTATGCATCAACAAGGAGTGCCCAACTCTGTTGCATCTCATGTCCCTCAGTCTCATGTTGGACATTTTCATCCAGTGCCCACAATGTCGCCTATGCAACAGTGGCAAAATCAACAGGTATCTAGTGTTACATATATGCCAGATCTTATTATTATTATTATTATTATTATTATTATTATTATTATTTCAATTTTTAACTTTTGGAGTTTTAAAATTTATACTTGTTTTTTCAGGCTGTTTCAGAGGGTTTGCAGGTATCCATCCAGGATAATGCCTCCTCATCCCAGGCTGATCAAAATTTGATCAGATCAGATGCAAAGTTTAATTATGAAATGTCTGTTAATGGGCAAACTCTTACTAGAGACTATTTGGATACTCATGTTCACCAAGGCGAGGAGGCACATACTGTGGTTTCATCATCCACTGGGGAAACACAGGTTTGGTGACTAATGATTTTTTAGTCTTTTATCTCCCAATATTTGTCTATAATTATAACAGAGATGATGAATAATTGAATTTTTCCATGGTTCTTCAGTCGGTTGATAAAGATCAACTTATTGCTTCCCAACAAAGCTTACAACAGATTTCTTCACAGTTCTCTGAGGCCTTAAGGTTGAACTCTTTTAAACCTAATGGTGAAATGAAGGTTTGTTCGGAATTTTACGCCCTGCTTGATGCTTTACTTGTTTTTCTTTGTTTGATAGACTAAAGTTCATTTGAGGGGTGTTTTCAAATGCTACTTTAAATGGTGGTTATTTGCGTCTCATTGTAAATTGTTAATTTACAAAGATGTCAAGATATTTTTGGTTTTCCTACTAAATTAAAGCACACAGTAGCTTCCAAAGAGTCTTCATGCTTTTGAAGCATGTTCAGGAATCACCACAATATTTTTGAAAATATTACTGTTTTGAAGATGGTAAAAAGGCATATTCACCCTTGATTTTTTTCAAAATGCTTTCTTCACCTATTAACATCAAAATTTGAATGCACACTTATTATCTTCAAAGACAAATCATTATTTTTTTTCCCCATTTTAGAAGTGCCTTTTAAGGAATTTATTGAGAACTTAATTTCTTTTGGTGCTGGGTAAAAAGCAATTAGAATAATGCTTTTACAGCTGAGAGGGTGGGAGCTAACAATTTTTTTTTCTTCCACATGAGCAGAATCCGGTGACATTATCTAACGATGATGGACCTGTGAGCCAAATATTATTAGCCGAGCAAGCAAGTTCTGCCGTAAATACATCATCTATTGCAAGTCATTCTGTTGGTGAAATGATTCAGAACAATTCTGATACTGTCTTGCCTGAAGCATTTGCCTCGACTGTGCAGACAACTTCAACAACCATTGCAAAGGCTCCAGATGCTGCTCTTCTCGATGAAAGGTCATTGCTAGCATGCATTGTGCGTACTGTTCCAGCTGCTGGACGAATTCGAATCAGTTCAACGGTTAGTGTTTGTGGTTTAAGTGTGAACCATCTAACATTTTATGAAAGATGACTTCCCCTGCTTACCTTGGTGTAATTTATCTGGTTTGTGTTTTAAAAACAGCTCCCTAACAGACTGGGCAAAATGCTTGCACCTCTACATTGGCATGATTACAAAAGAAAATATGGGAAGCTGGAAGATTTTGTAACTAGTCATCCTGAAGTAAGTTTAGAAGTTACTGTTTGGACAGATAGAATTTAGTGTAGTGATATGCAACTGGATGTAATTTGCTAAACTTTTAGACCAATCAGCTAGTGTTGTCAAATAAGGCTCTATAGTGCCGCTATATTGTGCATAGCGGGGTTTGAACAAACCCTTATTGTTCTGCGATACACTTTCTACTACAAAATATTGTGAAATAACGACTATAGCTGCGCTATAGCAATGTTGTGCAGCAGAGTTTGAACAAACCACTATTTTTTTGCGATTCACAATTGACAACACTGAAACTAAATGCCGATTGTTGGATGCAATAAAGTGGTGGGAACTGGTCATCCATCCAAGACAACTGCATGCTAAGTTGTCTGTCAATATTTTTGGCTGGCTAGCAATTTTCATTGAGTTGTCTGCTTGTTCAATTTCACATTTTTCACTGGCAACATATTTGATTAGAGGTTGATGAGTTTTTCCCCCTTATCATTTCAGTTATTTTTGATTGAGGGTGACTTTATTCAACTCCGTGAAGGGGCACACAAAATGATAGCTGCAACCGCTGCTGTTGCAAAAGTTGCTGCAGCTGCCGCAGCATCGTCTCCTTATTCTTCATATATGCCTACTGTAGCAGTTACGCCAATGGCTCAATCTCACCGCTTAAAGAAATCTCCTTCGACCGACTCCAATGGGGTGTGCTTCAGTGTTGCTGGAGGTCTTTCAAATGTTAAAATTTTGAGTAAACCCAAGGATTCTCCTGAAAATAGTTATGTCCAGCCTTCTGCACAATTATCTGTTGGAAACGGGGGAAGCCTCGACAGACTAAGTATGATCAATGCCCAAAATTCAGTCCCAGTAAATGGAAGGTTAGTTTCAAACTTTATCTCTAAACAGCAGACCCAGTTTGACATTAGCTGCTGAATGATAATATACATTGGCTGTTGAAATGATAATAGTTACATGCATATCGAAATCATACTTAACTTTTTCTTTAAACAGGTCAACTGCTGCTGTGTACCCTTCTCGAAGATAGTGAGTCTTCTTACTGACACTTGAGATTCTATTTATGTTTGCTTTGAATTTCATTGATGTATTTATGTTTGCTAGTATATAGTTTCTTTTTAATTCTTTTGAATCTTGAAGACCAGCCGTAATTTTCAACGGCGAGGCTCTGGCACCCTAAAAACTGCATTTGAATGACTCTGTCGTAGTTACTCACAGATTTCTAATTTAAGAATACAACAATACATGCATGTGTTTCTGGTATTTCTGTCTGGGAACAATCATGCCGTTTTTTCAAAATTTATCTTATCTGAACGAGTATAGTAGTAATACTTTTTACTGAATACAAGTTTTCAGTATTTAGAATAAGCTCAAGCACATGTATTAGTTTTGCCATGCTTCCTAATTTCAATTGCTGTTTATATTCAGGGAAGGTGGAGGGGCATAGGTTAACCTGTGTCGCCAGGTCGAGGATGGAAACATATATAGTCCTGTTTTACCTGTTTGCGGGAGAATGTTCTCAAGCATTGTCAGAGTATTGTGTTCCGACCAAACTATGATTTTAGTTGTCGGTGCGATCCGCATATTCTGTAGTAATTTATATCTCCCCTTCGGTTTTAATTTAGTGTGCTTCCGAAAATTTGGGTCTGGTGCTTTGATATTTATGCCTGCATTGCATCTTTTGACTGATTTTTTGTGAATGCTTGAAAGATTAATATCAATGAAATTATCATTTTCTAATTGCCAACTCTCCATTAGTCCGTTCTCTATTGCTTGGTAAATTGGTCTGCCTATAGCAAGATTGTAGGAGGCTAGGATGGATCGGTCCCAAAAATTTATTTGAAGATTTCTTGCTTAAAATTCTATTTATGTTCTGAAAAATTAATGAATTATTCACGTGTTATAATTGCTGCGTACTTGAGCATATTAAATTAACAACATCTGGATCTAATTTTCACATGAGTGTGATTTTCACCACGTAACTTGATTTAACACGAGTTAAAGTGTGATCTCACCATGAAAATTGGTTCACCGCGCAAATTGTGTTTTAATCGCTGCATACTGATTATTATCAACCGGCGTGTTAAGATGGGTTACAATTTCAATGAGCATTTTAAGAGAATGAAATTAAAAGTAAGCTTGTACAAATTTTAGTGTAAAAATCTTTACTCGGGTGCCCTTATCGTACTTTGGTGTATGCTCATCTTCCTCCTCCATTTTCAATACACATTCGTCATTTTGTTGAAGAGCTAGTACAAAAAGTCTTAACGTAACGTCACCCAATTTTTCCCCCCCCCTACTCTCTCACAAGTCACATGCCTATAGTCGGCTACGTGTGTAATATTCACGAGTGTATAATCTCTCTATGTGAAAATTACGTAGAACTATTTCTTTTTTTTTTTTAGATTGGGATGGGATTGAGTCTATCAAGATTTAAAAGTCACTATAATTAAGGAAACACCAATCAATCCTTATATTGTTGAAGTTAGATTTCTCTCAATTTCTCAAAAAAAACTAAGACGCCAATTACAATTACTAGTTGTTTTCTTTTTTTTTCTTTTTCTCTTCGCTTCTTTTGATTTTCTTTACTATAATTTTCAGGTGTATAAAGAATATATAGCCCACATGTTTTCAAATTTATGATATTAATTAATAATCGGACATCTTATAGACGGAACTCAAAAGTGAGGAATTTGACTATTAAAATACGAAGGCTATATTTCCATTTTTTAAAAATGAATGTAAAAAGCATAATAGTGCAAAATAGATGAGATATTTTATGAATACATTTTACCCTTATTCGTGCGTCTTTTTAACCACCAATTTTACTGTTATTCGATGATGTAGTGTTCATTGGTTCAACACCCAATCCAACTGCAAGTAACAATGTTTATAGTAGTAACTTCCTAATGTTATAGTGTCCAATCGATTGAAACATGATCTGAATAAGTGTTTATAAGTCAGGACAATCTTCACCTCCGACTTCGGTTGAAAGATAACCTGAATAAATGTTTATAAGTGGTGATAATTCCCACATCACAATTCGGTTTTGTGGGGTTGTGTTGGGCTTAACCATAAATTTTAAGACCAACTGTGCACCATATAAGTTCTTACAGAGTCACAATGGACATACTTAAGTTCCAAGTCTTTTCTAACCATAATCTTTTCAAAACAATACTTTTTATCGTATTACACTTCTTTATGTGAGAGATCAAACAATTCTCTAATAAACAACATAGAGAAATTATGAAACACAGTGATATAACGTGAAAAATTCTAAAATTGAAAAGAAAGAAAAAATATTGTTGACTAGTATCATCTAAAGAATAACATTATGCAAAAAAATCTACAACATGAAGACTTCTTTCAAGCACCACACAATCCTCTGTTCTCCGACACTCCAAAACAAATATCTAACTACATCTCTCAATATTGTAATAAAAGAGTATTATAGGAGAAAATAAGAAAGTCAAATACAAACTTAAAGTATTTTTTATTGGTGCATTCTTTAACAAAGGACTTGTGCTAATATATATAACTTTGACCCCCTATTTCTCAGGTAATGTGAGACTTATTCCAAGATGTTTCATTTTAACCAACTCTATCAAGTGGTATGGAATGAAATTCATTGTTCTTACAAATCCAAACACTAAAATCTATACTTCGTATTACTTCATTACATCATATTCTACCAATTCAAATAAAACTTAAAAGCTTTGTTTGGGAGAGCATTGATGAGAGCTGAAGGGAGCAAAATGGAGCCGGAAACTCATTGTTTGGGTGAGTGTCTTGCAAGAGTAGGAAATGACAAGACTTTAGATTAATATTTTCTTTATTTTGACTGTATTATTAAAAGATGGGTATTGTTAACTTGTGCCTAAGGACACAAGATAAGACACTAAATATAAAAATTTGATGTTGGAAATTGTGCATTCACAATCTTAAAAACTTTAAAGTTTATGTTTTCAATGTAACTTTTATTTTTTAATTCCACTTTTAGATTCTTATCTTGTACCCTAAAGACACAGGGCACAAGATAACATTTTCTTTAAAAGATATATGGTTTGGAGATCTCTTCAACTCTCCCATCTCCATCTCTTTAAACTCCTTTCACCCACCTCTCCCACCCTACCACTATTAATAACACACTAGTTTACACAATATTTTTTTATTTTTATTTTAAAAAACTTAACGGCCCAACTACACACCAGGTGTTGATGAGTGAAGACTTGAGAGTTCTAACCTAAATCCCAACATATCAAATATCTCTACAAATTTTTACCATTTAACCTATATTCACGTGTCTTAAAACATGTTTGTAATTTCTTAAAATGGTCAATCAATTTAATTACAACATAAATGAATCATTTTAAAATAAAATGCATTAAATTTTTAAGAAATACAAAAATAGCAAAATATATAAAAATGTTGAAGTAAATAACCAACATTTTCTAATGAAAATAACATAATTATGAATTAATAATTTAGTATTTGTCTGTAACCAAAAAATTGTAGTATTTGTTTTCTTACAACTAAGATGTCTACTGCGAACAACTACGGAGACTATAATGTGACCAAGACTTATTAAAGGGGTTGAACTCTCACAACACATGTTTTTGAACCCTTAATCAAATAGTTAAGAGACTCAAACTTCTCCCACTTGTGCCACACCAATGTTGGTAAGGGTATAAAAAAGCATATAATAGTATTATCAAACATTTGGATGGGCATTATCTTTGTTTTTTGAAGAGCTGAATGTATTATCTTTTACTTTACACGCTAGCATTTTACAGAACGGAATGCATATCATAAAAGGTAGGAAAAACTAAAAAAACAGCATTAACATTGTAGAACTTCGAAAAGAAACTAAAAATAACAGCTAATTCAACAAAAATAAACGTTTCCCATTTCAACATCAAAGAAAAATATCACTGTTAAAGTTTGAAAGACAGTCTCACATACAGTATTTTAGAAGTTGAGAGACATTTCATGATTTTGTATATGTCCAGTTTTTCACAAGATCCAAATTCAGACAACTTCTAAGACCAGCCAGGACTTACGTCTGATCCCATTTGGTTGAATGATTGCATATCTGGCAGATTGTTGTTTCCTGTTTGCATGCCATTGTTGTTGGTACCAGTAAAGCTATTCATGCCTTCAGGGAAAAGTTGATGTTGGAAGAAAGTTGGTTGCTTATTGTGCTGCTGCTCATTCATCTGGAAAGCAAACTTTGAAGCGGAAAGATCAGGCTGTTGTAAAGACATTGCCAAGTGTTGTTGTTGCAGCTGCTGCTGCTCATTCATATCAAAAGCCGAGTTTACAGCAAAGTCTGGTCGTTGCTGTGACAATGGTACGTGATGTTGCTGCAGCATGCCTTGCCCCTATGGAACAATTTTTACATAAGTGACGAAATCTTATAAATTATAGTTCAAACCTAAGGTTAGGTGGTTAATCAAATGATCTTAACAACCTGAGAATGGGTCTGTGCCTGTGGCCTAGCCCGGGGTCCAAAATCAGCCATTCTGGCGAGAAAAGTCAGGTTATGCTGAAGCTTAGCTTGATATCTGTATCATGTTAATTAAATATGTCATAAAGAAGCCAGTGTGCAAGCTTGATTATTATTAGCATATACAAATTATGATAAAGCCATAAGCCATAGATAACAATTAAGAAGGCAACCGCAGCATATAGTAAATAAATGACACTTGCAACAAACAGACTCAAACTAAATAACAAATACAACCAAGGTAGTGTATGGCATATGAAAAGAATGGAACTTGATATCTTTGCTTCCATTCTATGCAATGAAGTCAAAATGTATAGCCCTCCTTTTCTTTATGTCATGTTTTATTTTTAACACGTATCGAACATTTTCTGTTCTGTTCTAACTTGTCTGCCAAACATTAGCTTATATTTTTCAACCGGAAAGACAAATAATTTGGGACAACATAAGTACTATTCTGTTTTGTGAAATGGTGTCACTAATTACAATTTAATGTAACAGGCCATAATAAAATATATGAGAATCTCGAGCACTTACTTAGGCAACCCAAACCCAAATACTTGGCAGTGCAATCATTTTTAAACAAGTGGATATCAGCTCATGGCGCACAAATCACTAAAAGAAAACGAAGAATAAATTTCTTTGCATTTCCGTACTTATGACCATATAAAATAAGACATGTTTTCTATGGATTTAACTCTTCTAAAGTCAGAAGTTCACTTGGAGACACAAAGTTACCATTAAATTGTTGATTGAATGGGTGATAATGCGATAAAATACATATGCATTTATAGCCAAAATCATGAAGTAGTCAAATCTATCATCCTCGACGTCAAAGAAAGAAAAAATCTATCATCCTCTTCTACTCAGAGCACTTAGTTTGAGTACACTACACTTTGTTACAAAAAAATCTATTTTAGCATCAGTTTAAGCTACTTCTGAAACCGTGTTCTTCCTAGAACTAATATAATTTAACTAGCTTAGGACCGATAATTCACCACTGCAGGAATGAACAAGGTACAAAAGGGCATAATGGTTAAAATATAAAGATACATTATTTCTACCATGTGCTTCATGATGATGTAATTCATAATTGCAACCTTTTGTATTAAACTTTAGCTTCTAGATTCATCATATCATACAATTAAATGTTGGCTGCATATGAATTATGAAACATACTACTTTTACACACTTTTTCATTGATTCTTTCTCTCACATTAATTAAGTTTCATTTATCAGATCAAATTAATAGTACTAAGAACCATAACTTATATTCCTTTCTTTTCAAGGGTTAGCAAAGCACACATAGCAATTCGTCAACTGAACCACAGCTTCAGTAATAAATCTGCTAATGACCATATGAAATGATACATAATCTATGACAAAGAACAACCAAAAAGGGATAACATGTTTATGTAAAGTAGAAGGTTTCCAAACTAACTACCAGAGTACTAAAATGTATGCAATAAAATTCACCAATACAAACAAAATGATTCAGAGCCATGACAGCAAAAAAGATAATGCAACTGAAATTTAAACCACTTGATAATACCTAGAAACAAACAAAAGCAATACAAATTAAACACAGTAAAAAAAAAAAAAAAAGGCTACTCACGGTGCGAGCTCGGCATGCTTCCCCTGCTTTTGACCTTCCAGTATTGCCATTATCATCTCCTCATTCTCCTCCAAGCACTGCACATGGATAAACTCAGGTAAGATAACACATAATTAGTTCAATCAACTCACATCAAGTAAATATTTTGAGATATCTTAGAAACTAATCTAAAAAAGTACCATCATTATGATAATTTGATTGGATGCACATGTAAAAAAACAAGTTTTACACTTTTCGTATATACAAATCAAATCCTTATTTCAATTAAAGTCCAAACTTTTCAACAAAGGCGCATTATGCATTCGATCAAATTGATCCATAAAAGTTCATATACTGATGAGTAACATGACCCGGTTTGAAATAACTTATTAAATGAAGTTTATGCGTACATTGGATTCAACGAATGTGAAAAATTTAACTGAAGAGAAAAAAACAAATTAATAGCTTAGGGCACAAGGAAAGAAAGAGAAAACAAACAGCACACACATGTGTGTGACATTTTCGTAAACGTGAATGAGACAATAAAAAATGGGTGATGGAGAAAACGCGAAAGTTTACATTTTTATGGAATACCAGAATGAAAATAAGCGTAAAGACAAATCTACAACCTCAAATTCAATGTAAAGGGGAAAGGGTAACGAAGAAGAGAAATTGGTAAAGGAAAAAAAGTTGGCACCTTTTGAATCTGCTCGGTTGTTAACACAGGGAGAGAAGGATCAGCGTTCATCATTTTTGTGCTTCTTGAAAAAAAGTTGAGTGTGAAACGAAAGTGAAAACACGAATCAAACGCAAAAACCCTAGCGTTTTTGTTCTTCTTGCACTGAAACTATTTTTCCGAGTTGAATTCAAATGTGTGCACTTTTTCGCTGTTTTATTCTTTTGTGTTGGTTTAAGAGTGATGGCTAGATTAACTTAACTCAATCGTGAGGTCTTAAATAGATCCCACGTAGGTATATCATTTTTTATAATTTTTTAATAATAGTATTTAATAGGTACTCCATTACTCTAATATAGACCTTTTAACAAGATGTTTAAATGAGTTTCATCAATGATTTTTTATCATTTATATTTTAATAAAAGTAACAAAAGCAACTCAACAATGATTATTTTATCAAAAAATAATATAAGGCCCACTTAAAAGGGGGTCTTAAGTTAGACCTTGAGTTTTAAGAGACCCAAAAAAAAAAAATTCATAATAAGGATACCTGTTAGGTACCGAGTCTTATATGGTTAAAACATCACCATTATAAATCGTATTACTTGGCACAAGCCCAACCAAACTATTTGGAACACACAAAATAAAAATATTAAATTAAATTAAATAATGCAGAACTCAATTGACATTGCATGTAATATGTCGGGGTTCATATTTGAATTCTGAATTCTCTCACTAACTAAATTAACAAAAATTTTATATAAATTGGTGTAACTAAATTATTTTTTAAAATTTTTATTCATTTTATTTAAATGTGTCCAAATAATATTAATGTAGGGTAGTGTGTTTATGAAAAACTTTTTCTTGGTTCAAATAAGCTACGCTTCTTTAGCAAAGTAAAATATTAAAATACAATAACAAGATTTTTTTTTTTAAGGGAATTGTTTAAATTGTTTTTTTTTTCAGGGATGTTAATTTGTTTTTTAAAAGCAAACAAAGAATGCTTGATTCACGTTGTCAATATAACACTAGCTTACACTTACAATACTTGTTTATTTTTTTCTTGTTAATTTTTTTTCTCATGCATGGTTTGAAAATTGACCATATATAAGAAAAATAGTTTTGTGTGCCCAAAAGCATCATTACCTAATATTGTTGAGGCTCTTTAAGTAGTGGATTTAGAGTTTAATGCATATGTATTGTTGTAAAATCAACGTTGTGTGTGTTTGGTTCAGCTTTAAATATAATTGATTCTGATATAATTGATTTTGACATAATTGTTTTTGAGAGAATTGATTTATATTTGGATACAATAATGCAGAATTGATTAAACAAATTGAATGTTGTTTGAATAGTTTTTATCAAAATTGTTTTTGGATGTATAATTACTAAAAAAGAAATAGCTAAATTGAAGTAAATGTGCATAGTTGAATGTATATGTAAATCAATACTAAATGTAGATATATTATTTAATTTAAATAAATAAATTTTCTATATATTAATTTAAAACATAATAAATACGATCATTAAACTAATTTTTCTTACAAAATATTTGTTCATATATTTTATATTTTTTGATAAAATATATTTAAGTTAAATAATACTAGAGATAGTTGCCAAAAATGATAAAATATAGCGTAAACAAAAAGGTAAAAGAAAAAATACAGTAAATCTGAATGGGGACACCGTAAAAGATAATTCAAAACTTGGTAACCCATGACCATAAACATTTTTCGGGGGCTAATTTGGTTCGTTCAGTTTTCTAATTAAATTTGGTTCATCAAATTAATTACAAAGCAAAAAGAACGATAATTAATAAAGGGCAATAAAGGAAAATAATATGTTGTAATAATCAAAATATAAAATTTAATGTAGAATTGATTCTAGAAAAGCCAAAAACTAGGAATTGTAGCTTCAAGAAAAATTATTTTTGGAGGATAGGAGCAATTATGAAAAGCCAAACCAAACAACATTGAAAACTCAATTTCCACTTTTAAAGTTTGTAGAAGCACTTCTTATTGCTGAAAAGCTAAAACAAACATAGTCGTTATCTAATACAGTCCCTCAATTTGCTACAATATGTTTTGCTATTTTTAAATAAAGACAAGTATATGATTATCTATTGTGTTGATAAGATATGATTAGTTATATCTAAGACTAAATGTTAGGATATTCTTTTTTAAATACTCTCCCAAACACTCATTCTCTTATTGGATAAAAATAATGTATGTTCTACCACTTTAAGTCGAGCCTATTTATAAAGTGTGAGACTCATCTTTATTTAAACCAGGAGTGTTTGGAATAGCGTTGAAAAGAGTGTTGCGAGCACCATTATTTAGATAAGATGGTAATGATCTCTTCAAACAGAGGTCATGAATTTAAATTCAGCAATGTTAAATCTTTCGAGGGAGAATTTTGCCGCATATTGTGATAATAGCCGGCTCAATGAATTAGTTTTTCTGGTTGTGTAAATATAACACCTATTTTACACACAAAAAATTATGTTTACTTATCGGTAGTAAACAATTTTACATTTATTTTCTCACCAATATTTTCTAACCACAATGAATTCATTTGAATTTTTCGAGGGAGAGTAAATAAATACATAATTTTTTTTATTGTAGATAGACGAAATGACAATAAGAATGTCTAATAATTTTGACTTTTATCAGTTGAGTTAGGATCAACATACTAAGTGTTGATATTTTTTAAGGAAAGTCTTAATTATCGGTTGAGCTTTTGTGGCAGATTCACAAATTGAAGTGTTTTGATAGATATGATTTGTAAACCAATAAACTAATGAGGTTTTTTTTTTATATGAATTATCTACCTGTTGACTTTTGTATTTTAGAAAAGATCATTTCAAACAAAAAAAAAGATAATTTCATTGTATATAATCATTATGCTAATAATAATGTGTTTTACATTTTATTGCAAAAAATACCAATATTTATTATTTTGGTTAAAAACAATTCATAAAAAGATAAATTTTATTTCGCTATATCTTGTCTTGACAAATAATTAAAAATATTACTGTAAGTTCTAATGTTCGAACCGAAACACCGTAAAAAAATAAAATTAAAAATAAAAAGGAGGAGAGAAAAACGACGTCGCTGCAAGCAAGGGCGAATGTATTTGCAGCATCGTGAGAAGAAAGGGAATCAAGAGAGAGAAAGAAAAAGAAAATGGGGTACGTGCTACGAGTGAGATTAGCTTCGTTCTTCGCCGGTGCTGCAACGGCGTCGTTTGCTGGTCTCTACATCCTCCATCGAGATTACAAACTTGCTCACCAATCCCACACTCAACAGGTATTTTCCAACAACATTTATGTTAGTCAATTACGATACCTAATATTATTAATTTGGACCCTGCGATTTTGTTTCTCACTTTCTTGGATATACGTCAAGTGCTCTTATTTTTGTTGACTTTGTAAAATCTGTATTGTTTTCGTGAATGGTGTTTCTTTCGAGGGGAAGAAACGTAGAATTTGAGGTTAGTTTTGCAAAGAAGTGACCCAGAAGCATGTATTAGAACCTTGTTTATGGGATTCTAGTATTTCCAAGCTTAAGACGATGCAGCATCCGTTGATAAAGATGCAATAACTTGATTTGGAAAAAGGTAGGAGACATCACCCCCTAAAATCAAGAGTATTGAAGGGCTGGGAGGAATCAATCATACATTGGGTGTGAGGATGAAAAAATAGATATATGATTGTGAGGCGAAAAGGTTGGAGACATGACCGTTTCCATAGTTGCAACAGTAGGATTTTTTTTTTGATATTCAATTAGGTGTTTTGCAACTCGGAACCAAGAATCCTGTTCTGAGAAAACAAGATTGAAATTCCCAATCTCGACGCAGTTGTTTGTTGCTGGAACCCAATATAAACTCTTTCTGTTGCTTTTTAGTTACAATCCTCTATATTGTTGTTGTTTGATATAATTCATTCTTGTTGCTTTGAGTGTGTATTATGAGGTACATTTTATATAAGTAACAGTTATTGTGATTTTTTTATTGGTTAAATTTATTGTCAGTTTCAAATATATATATATATATATATATATATATATATATATATATATATATATATATATATATATGTGTGGCCACCTCATTAAAATATTGCTAGCTTTGCTGCAGATTGTGGCTAACAGGTTGGCCTTAGCAAACTGCCACATGTGTGTAAGATAGGCACACATCTTAGGCTCTGTTTGAGCGTTTGGAGGGGACAGAACGGGAGGAATTTGGGGGGAGGGGAGGAGTGGAAAAGGGAGAAATCTTTCATGTGTTTTGTAGAGAATGAGAAGAAAATGCTTATAACTAATATATTTTTAATTTTGAAAGTATTACAAATTCATTGAAAGAATTTGAAGAATTTATCTTAGCTCTCCAAAATCCTCCTCCCCTTTTCCGAAAGTCCTCCCTTCATAAACTCCCAAACATAGCCTTAGTGGCACCGGTGGTTTGGTTCTGGAGAGGGAGATAAAGGGAGGGGCAGAATTAGCAGTAGTATCCTGCAAAGTGGATCTGATTCCCAATGGGCTTGCCCCAAATTGGTGTCATTATTTAGGTTCATGTACACGGAGATGCGCATTGCAAATCTGTCAACTGTGGTTAATATTTTAACTTGCCAAGCTGAAGCCTATAGGTAAATGGACTACAATTAGGAAACAGGAGGTGGTTTCTATGCATCTAATTATTTCTTAAATAGATTATACTTTAAGAGCAGTAAGACATTAGAGAAAGTTTTCAGCACTGACACGTCTCGGATACATGTTTCAAACCAATAACATGATCTTGTTTGGTGCCAAAACTTTATCTGTAAGGCCTAGCACAACCGGTAATACCAACATTGTTAGGGTGGATATCTTCGGTGGTGTCCCGGGTTCGAGCCTGGGATCTTCCACTTTGTATGTAAGTTTACAGTGGTGTTTGACACATTGTCTACAGAACAAAAACAAAATGTTTTGATCTCTATTTATTCTCTGATATATGTATGTACTATTTCTATTTTCAAGCCTTTATTCCACAGTTAGTCACTGCTCCATTTCCGCTTTGGTTGTTCAAAAAACAGCAGGGGCCAGGCCCCCCAGGATCATCCACACAGCTCCTCTCCCCCTGCCCCAAAAGACTTGAGCAAAAAATTCCCTAAGGATTGCATGATTGCATCAGGTCCCATATTCAGTTTTTTGTATTACTCCCTCCGGTCCTATTTATAAGAGAAATTTGGGTCAACAAAGTTTGATGTATCTAGTTAAAAATTTAGTCCAAATACATTAACTTTTGTTGACCTAACTTTCTCTTATAAATAGGACCGGAGGGAGTATATTTCAGCAAACACTCGGGTGGGGAGATCATTGCCAAATTGATAGCTATTGGAACAACTTGTATATTCACCCCAGTCCAATTCTAGTTCCCATTGGGGCCAACCAAAAGCACAACTGGTTTTTGAAGGGATGAAGAGGAGGGGCACTGTACTGGGTAATTTTGGAGAATTGGTCGGGGTAATTAGTTGAGGATACTTGATTGAATAAATAGGGGGAAATAGTAAAAAGGAAACATGAAGATTTGTTAATTTGGAAAAATACAGCAATGATTGTTCAAAAGGGAGAAACCTTTGAAGGAGAACTGTGTTTCTTATTTTCAATAATCAATAAGTAAAATTGTTCCTTTGTGTTCTATAATTTCCATTTGCATGGCACAATGTCAAAGCACTCTGTGTAGTTGCTTGGAATTAGGCACGCATCAATCTACCTGAACTGTGAAATATGTCTTCAATCCTTCATTTTCTTTGCTATTAGCAACTGTCTCTTCGATCCTTCCTTTCTTTAAAGAGTTTGTGTGGTGCTTCATTTGAGTACTGAACTTTCTTTTCTTCTGCAGGTGAATGGTCTCTACGAATCACTAGACAGTCGAATATCTTCCCTGGAAAAGCTGAAACAAACTGAAACTTCACAATAGACGGAAGCTGCAAGTTCTATTTCACTGATTTTATGGCATCTTATCTTCCTCAACCTCCCACCATAAGTCTTCGGATCAGTTCTGTATCCAGATGTATTTTGGATTTTTTTTTGAACAAATGTATTTTGGATTATTATTTTAGCTAAGTGAATTTATAGCTTTTATCGCCATTGCATTTGGTGATTAATGAACATTTGGGATGGGAGACATTTGCTTTCTATTTTTGAAGCTGGGAATTGCGTTTCTATTTAGTTACTGCAAATGGTTTGGAAATAAAACGATTACTTCAACTTCAACACACAATATTTAGCCAAAACTGCATATTAAGGTAAAGTAGAGTAGATTAGTTTCAGAGTTATTCGATTTTTTCAATTAATATGTTTTATGGTTTTTTAATTACAAAACGAGTCCAAAAATATTTATGAAATTGAATTAGAAAGCTCTGAATAATTTGATATAAAAACCAAAAAACCAACTTCTGGTTGTCAGCCTTAATCGGCGAGTTAAACCGTGTATCTTAATTGGCGATTTAAACCGTGTATCTTAATTGGCGATTTCCGCTGAAAACATATTGAATGCAATTCCCTCACTGACCGGAAAACAAAAGGAATTAGAAAGAAAAAAAACACACATCATACACCGATAACAAAGAAATAAACAATGTACAATGAGTAAGAAGTTCATAAAAACAGGGGGATACAAATCTTGATTAATATAGAAAAGAAAACATTTGATAACCCCATCGATGATAATAGAAAATTGCTTTTCTGACATAGGAAACTTTCTATTGATTGACGCTTTTACCTCCAGCGACAGTTAACAACCGTTTGAACTCATTCTTTCTTCTTATGCTCATTGATTTTCGTCGGCAAACATTGAATTACTCCTTTACCTCGATGTGAAATTCTTCATCAAACCAAACAAAATGGTTAGACTATTCTGTTGCCTGCAACTGATATAAGGTATTATAACAATCCACCAAAAATAAGTGCTATAACAATAACACATAAATCCAACTTATACCTTTTAAGCCAACGTTGAGGTTATTTCATTAGCTAATTGGAGTATTAATCATTCATCAAATAGATAACGTGTAACTTTGTATGCTAAAATTCGAATGTATTTATATTGCACTACCTTCTGATATTTTTCCCTACAGACATTAAAGTTTTCACATAGAACTTGGATGAGATATATTTCAATATTTGACAAAAATTCATACTTGGGACAAGTGATAGACTTAGAACTGGGTGATAAAGATGAACGAAAATGAAGAGGAAGAAGGAAAATGAAGAACAAAAGCTGAACGTAACTGAACAAAATTGAACGTAGCTTCTGGAAACGAAACTGAACGAAATTGAAGAAGACAAATCGGGAACGAATATGGAAAGGAACAAACGAAAACGAAGAAGACGAAATATGGCTATGGATGATGAATCTAGAAGGAAATTGAAGGATTTGTGTTCTTCAATTTGGGATTGTTTTTTTCCTCTTCAAATCCCTTATTCTTAAAGCTTATTAGGTTAGGCTACATCTAAACCTAATTTTTCCCTCTAATTATCTGTAATTAATGCTAAACCATGAAAACCTAGAAATATTTTCCTCCTATTGTTTGCAGCATTTGAATTTGAATTTCAAATTTTCTTGGAAGTTTATTGCAGCTCCTCCAATTCGTGCGCATTAATTAAGGGATGATTTAATCAGAATTTGTTAGGCTTTCCATTATATTAGGCTTCCCAATATTTTTGCATTTTTTAAAATTTAAATTCCCATCTAATATTAACCACGGCCTTTGGGATATCCCATGCAGTCACGTATAGACCCCCACTCCCCACAAATTTAGCTGTTTGCAAAGCACTTTCACGTATCACTTCACACTCCTTGTCACTATAAATGTATACCATATAGAATTGAATAAAACACATTCTTATTTCTTCAACAAAAATTCTCCCTTCTATCATTCATTCAAAGAAAGCAATGCGGTACTAATTCAATATTTTCCTCTTTCTACATTAGTCTCCACTCTCCACCCTTCTCATTTGTTTCTTCAATTCATCTTTTTGATTGTTCTATCTCTGTCTTCCTTTTTTTTTGGGAAGGAAATTGCTATAAAATCCAAATTAGTAGATCTCTAATCTATGAAGAAGAAGGTTTGTGAGTGGTAGCTGCTTGCAGTGGTGATGGCTTATGCGACAGTCATTTCTTGCGGTGGCACACAGTGACAGTATATCTCGCGATGGTATACATTCTTGAATTTCTGTTTTCTGTTGATGCTTACAAAATGCAGTAAAGAAAATCATATGAGGTGTAGTATTTCTATCCTACTATTATTTATCAGGTGTGTTTTTTAGTACGGTGCATTTCATAAATTAATCAATGAATCTTTTATTATGAATTTGTTACGCTTCTGATATTATAACAGCGTAGTTCAAGAAACTCTTGAATATTTGGGTCAATGTTATTTACTCATGTTAATATCCTGTACAAAAAATATGGTAGGCAGCTGTAAAACCTATCCGCTCTCATCAATCTTATTAATCACTACTTTGTTTGCTACTTCATTTGAAATTTGAATATACCACTAATTGGCCATGTAAATTAAATATCCATCCATCTTCCCTAAGGATTAATATCACATCTACTTTCCATAAATCAAATTCCTATTTAGCCTGCACTCTATATATACTATTGGATGCATTCACATTGAATTGTTTCACATCTCAGTCATTAGGTATTTCCACTTCATTCCTTTTAGAAGCTAGAAATCGAGTTAATTTTCCATTTGATGTTGGTTACATATTTGCTCGATATTTATGAATGTTTGTTTATTCATGTGACAACACTACTGTTGGATCCGAACCCTGCTTTCAAATTGGACAAGATTGATAATCCAACTGCATGTGAAAAATAGAACATATTGTGAAGGCTTTGTTGGGAATGGGTGATCGAGGCCTGCAATATTCCTGAAGGTGCAGAGATCAGGATAGGTGTTGTAGTGGCTGACAATAATGAAACTTTGTATTTTATGGTCAATTGTAACTAAGATCTTTTGTGAAATGTATGTGCATGTGTCGTCAATATGTTGTCGAGTTTTGTTTTAACTATTTTGATGTTGAGTATCTGGACTAGCAAGTTTTTGTTTATGAATGCAGCAAACTTTTGTACTAATCGATAGGTATTCACTTGATGATCAATGTTCTTTTCTCTTCCAATTTCAATGAAATGTCGCTTATTTGTTAATGGTTTATATTTACAAGAATTGATTCACAGGTTATTTTTAAGTTATATATATGTTTTTTCTTAATTTCATTATGGCAAAAAAAACGTAGTTGATTAACATCCACATTACAGAAACAAAAGTTACCAATAAATTTTCACCATAACCATCTCATTTAAGCTCTCTTATTTTAGTGTAATTCTTGACGTAACTGCACTACAAGTGCAAACACGACTTTCCTACACTAGAGCAAATCATCCCAATCCAAAATAAAAACAAGGAATAAAAGAATATTAACATCGTTCACAAGCCAATCAACCAAAGCCTTCTTGAAGTTTAATTGCGAGATAGCTTGCTGTGTGCTTTCTGGCATAAAAAACTGGTTTGCTGCACATTCAAATGTTTTGTTCCAATTGATCAACCAAGAAGTCCGAATAAGTGAGGTTCAACCTTTTCTGTTATATATGCATGGTGAGGTCTCAAAATCACCTTCTATTAGTATTTGATTAAGTTGTTACTTATAATGAAAGTCGGTCAGTGACCTTTGTTCTAATTTCAACTAATAGTGATTTAAATCTAACTCTATGAAGATAATTAGGCTTTTAATAATAGCTTATATGACTAATTTTTCATTGAATGTGAACTTGTGAAGCTCATTTAATTATATTATTTTGGTGCATACCCCATGGTAAGATGTAACTCTAGATATGTGGGTCAGAGGTTTTGATTGGTCTCAAAGAAATAGTATTATCACTATTGATCATTGATTTTTTTTTTTTTTAATATTATATATAGATATATAAAAAGGTTTAGGTGATTTGGGTCTGGAGACTCATCAGAGTTAGAGTAAGTGAAGTTCGAAGAGTACTTACATACAATTTGTTTAGACATTTATATTCTATCCATCAATAAAATCCTTGCATCGACAGTGGAATTCAAACTCAGGTCCTTGTGTAATATAAGTTAAATCCTTACCAAATGTATCAACCTAGCTAGTAGCTACCTACATTATCAATCATTGAATTATTATTATGTGACTTTTTAACAGTGTGATAAAATAATTGTTGGAGAACAGGAAAGAGAACTTTAATGTGAAGAAAGCAGACAAACAGGAAAATTTGAAAGACATAAAAGGATCTCTCAGTAGCACAGAACTTCTAAAGATGTTGAGTGATTTGGGGATGAAAACAAGTTGGATGTCTGTTTAGAGATCATGTAGGCCATAAATAAGGTTAGGATAAGCTGTGGATTTGGAAGGTAGGGACAATTGATTCCCTAACCACAACTAGAGATTAGAGACTAATTTTTACATTGGCCAATGTCAAAATTTTATTTTGTAAATACTTTTTTTACTGTGCTTGACTTTGTAAAAAAATAAAATAAAGAGATAAGAAGACAGTGAGGGATCATTCAAACTGACATCTTCATTAGCTGAAAGGTATTTCCTACTCAGAATGGTATGTTAGATTTACTTTGGTAATGAGTGGAAAAAAAAAATTCCTTGTTGTCAAAATAATAATTGGTCATCGTTTATAAATTTGTTGAGTGAATGAGTAATCTTTAGTGCAACAACTTGTCCATTATTCTGTAGACAAAAATACTATCTTGCTAATAACTGTTACCTTTTCTTTTATGCAAATTATGAAGAAAGATATATTTGTGATTAAAATATTTTCAATTTTGAGAATAGTATTGTCAATAGATGAAAATGATTTGAAGAATTTTTCTAAGTCATTAAAAACCATTCTCCTACATTTTTTACATTTGAGATGTTACCTCAAACGTAAAAGTTTAGCCTTATAACTTAAATACAAAGTTCAAATTTTTCCAGAGACAAAAAATTGTAAAATTTTTCCAATATTATTTTAATTAATAAATTTCTCCTACATTTTTTTTTAGTTTTTCCATATTAAAAATGTTTTGTTTCCTTTTCTTCTTCCTTCTTCTCATAGTCCTACCCTCTTAATCTATTTCCTAGGGAGCTTGGGAGGAGAGGGGAAAATGAACAAGATCTAATACCCTCTACAACACATGCATCATGTTCAATAGATTTCTGCTCTGCCCCCAGCAAAATTTGCTCGCGCCCTGCAGCCATGTCTATTTTACCCCTGTGCTAGTTAACTGGCGCAACGCAACTTAAGTGGCGCTGCGCACCTTAACTAGTGCGGCGCAAGTTAAGTAACGTAGGGTTACTATTTTCGTACAAAACCCATCAGTCCAAACTCCAAGCACCATTTTCTTTCCCTTCACCCTCAAAAACCCAAAAGTGCAATTTTTTGGATCAAAATCCTCATCCTAAATCATTGCAAATCGTCAGGAAGCAAGTTTCTACGCTCATCAAGCACCAAATATCAGGTATTGTATCATCAAAACTCATCTCATTTTGCTGGTTTTTGTGGTAGGTTCGTCTGGGGTTAATGGGCTGCGCCAGTTAAGTGGCGCAGGGGCATTTTCGCCATGGCTGTAGGGCGCGGGCAATTTTTACAGGGTGAAGAGCATAATTCTGTTCCATAATACGTGTGTGTGAGACTATACTACTATAGTCTATCATTTGTTTGAGTCAATATAACAGGGGAGATTTGGAGAGTTTTTAAAATTGCTATGTGACCCTCCCTTTTCCCTTGTTTTCTTTAATTTTTCATTCCAACTCCAAAATAACTCCAAATTATAAAATATATTTATAGTCGAATCCTGCTCTTAGGGCTTTAGATTCAAGAGTTTGATGAGTGGATAATCAGCACCAGGCATGTCAACACCAGAAGTTGAACAAAATATAAGATGAGTTATCTCTGATTTTGGTCTTCCCCATTCTTTTAGGGCTTTTAATGCTGCTTTTTCGCCTAGCTTTGACACTTCTTCAACTAATATGTTTTGGCGTACGTTGAGGGATGGTTCTTTGTAAGTGGATATGTTGGGGTGTTCTTTCAGGACTTCTTCAGTTAGGTGTATGTAATGTTTCTTTATCATTGACTTCTCACCTATTCAAAACCAATAAAGGAAAATATGTATTAGTCAACTAATTAAAGAACTAGCATTACTTTTCTTTTTTCTTTTTACAATAGGAATTAGGTTTACTAGAAACTAGTATAATATCAGTGTCGAAAATTAATGTAAAAATAGTTTCACATCTTCTTATTATCAAATCAAAATTTATACGTGTTTTATGAAATAAAAGTGGAAATATTTTCACATAGCAAACAATGCCTCGTATTGCGGCCCAAATCAAATTGGCATGTCTTAGTTTAAAATATTGGCATTTGAGTAAAAAAAATAAAATAATACTGTTATGGTGTAATATAAAAAAATAATGGACATGACAAAGAAATGGAAATCATATTTCATACAACTTTTGACTTTTAAGCAAATGCATGAAAGCGTGCATGAATTGGTAAGTGCATGACCGCATGCATGTATATGTGCACTTTTGGGGTATGGCAAGACCACTATTCTAATACAACAATTAAATAAAGCACTATTAATCAAAAGATGAAGATACACAATATTACTATTAGTATAATAAGATTTTAGTGAATTTGTGTTATTATTCTTATATATTATCAAAGAGTGTATTAGATAGAATAATAATCTCAACGTGCTTACATATACCCTTCAATTTGGCCTTGAGTTGAGTCATGTGTTCGCTTTTGGTAACTCAAAAGTAATAATCAGTAAAATCAGATTGGTAAATGCAATTGACTGGAGTTGCAGTAGCAATGGCTAGTATTGTGGCTGGACCGAGCTCTTTGAGACTCTCTTATTTCCTCTAATTATGCCATTTCGTTGGGGAGTGGGGGTTTGAAAAGATCAAATAGCACAAACAAAGAAATATTGATAGAGTGGATAATGTATGTATGAGAAATGCAATATTGAAGATGTTCCCGTGAGTATCTATTTATAGAGACGTAATTTGGGTTAAGGGGTTGTTGGCAACCACGTGCTCCATGAGGTCGTTGACGTTATAATATATATCTTCATCGTATATGGCTTCAATAAAATGTTTACTTATAAAATTTATCAACAAAAAATATCAGAAAGAAATGAAGTTTAAATTAGACTAAAAATGGCATAAGCTGCACTTCATGTATGTCATTGGCTCAATATGTATGTGTTGGACTGTTGGTTTTTAGAGGATTTATCTAAATAAAACGGACACTCTTTCATCTATGTGAGTATAGGTCAAAGGTTGCGGTAGAAATCGAAGTTTGAACTCCAAATTTATCACTTATTTATCAAGAGTAAACTTTTAGTCATTAAACTACATAACAAAAAAATTGAGTACGCACTCTATACATTTATTATTGTATATCTGTTTTACCTAATAAGTACTTTAAAAAAACAAACCAATGTAACTATAAAGTAAGGGGATTATATCAAAATTCAATAATTGATATATTAATTTGTCAAAAAATAATTAATACGTTAATTAGTTGAGGTCTACCCAGTTTGCACAGCAACGGTCATGTATATGTTCCACCTTAACTTTCAAAACTTGCAATTTTGGCCCCCTAAGTAGGGAAACTATAATTTTGGCCTCCTAAGATTTTGCCCCATTGCAACTTTAATTCTTTTCCCAATTTTGACCGGTCAATGCCTATGTGGCACGCCACATGTGTAATTATTGAAATTAAAAAAAATAAAAAAGATATATTATCATTTTTTAAATTAAATAAATGAAAATGAAATTAAAAAAAAAATCAGAAAAAAAAAAATATATATGAGAGATCCATGTGCACCTTGACCCTTATTCTTCTTCTTCCAACAAGAGTCTGGTTAAGCTTCCAAATATCAATGGCTGTCCTCGTGGGTGGAAACCATACTTCATCAAGGTTTTGTACTCGCTAAATTCTTCTCTCATTCTCTCTCTCTCACTCATATATTCTTCTCTCATTCTCACCTATTTCTTTGAGAATCGAATCTGGGTGTCGATGAATTTCGAAAAAGACCTTAACTTGACAGTGAATGTGTGGTCAGAGTTAATGGGTAAGCAGTTTTTGAACTGTGAAGCAAATACCCTCTGTGTTGGTGACAAAACTGTTTAGATTTCCATTTCCATTTATATGGTTCACATGTAATAAACTTCACTTAATGTCTACTATTTTTTTTTACAGAGATCGATCCCATAAAATCTGGAACACGATGAAACAAAGAAAAAGCTGAGAATAACAAGCCTACGTTAACTAGTGAGTAACTCGCCATCATATTATTTATGTAGGAGAAATTAACTAGCATACATGGTTTTTGAAGTTTTCTTGTATTCTTTATTTCTGATAGATCTCGTAAATTTCCAACTAGTCCGATACATTTTAAATCAAAATCCTTCAGTTAGAAATCATTTAAATATATAACAATCAGAAAAATATTTTTATGTCAGTTCATGTGCAAAAAATAAGATGAAGATGGATTAATCCAAAAATCAGTACAAAGCTTTAAGTTAGTCAATGAAAGTTATACTTTCCATTGTGTAGTTCCACTTACAACATATGGATTAAGGTTCAAATGTTTCCATTGACAAAAATACTATTAAATTTCTTGGAAACAAAACCCCAAAATATAAACCTCCTTCCACAATCTAATGTTACAATTGACTATTTCACAACCACACCTAGTACTCTAATAGAAAATTAAATTACCTGAGTAAGAAAACAAAATATGGGGAATCAGGTTTGTTAAATAGGTTAATTAGAGCACCACGATCCCCTCCTGATGTACGCCCATCCAACCGGCGGTACCGATACTGTTTTGAAATTAGGTATTCTTCCATAACATCCAGAAGCCTAGTCATCGTCAAAAAGAAAAGAACCTGTAAAAGCATTAGCAGTATCATATCAAACATTAAGAATTAAATTTTCAAAAGATTGACGGGAACATAAGAACCAGTTTAGTTTCAGACTTCGCAGAGGGAAAATAAACTGTCGTACACATTCAGCATCCAGAGCAAGTTTACAAAATATCTTTCATCACAGATATAACAACAAATGTCAATACCAATGTGAAGGAAATTAGATGCAGTAATCCAGCGACAAACATATAGGATTTCATACCGGGTGATCTGTTGCCTTCAATTTAGGTAAAACACGGTCCAACATCTCAAGCTTCCCACAAAGACTAATAATTGGTGGCAGATAATGCTTAGGTATATAGTGATCTACCTGCAAATGAAAAAAAAAGTCATATTGTACAAAACTTAACCTCTTGCTGCAGTAGTCAAATAAATGCAAATCTTGCTTTGATAACGGATTACAAACCAAAAAAAAAGGAAGAGAAATAAACATAGAATCTGATGTGGTTTTAGCTATTCACAAAACTAATGGCCTATACTCACGCAAATCATTAGATCAATGAACATTACAACAATTACTACTGAACACAGATATTCTTATTCCCTATTGTGACATCATGTCACAACAGGAGCTTTTCCGGTTGGGTCACATATTAGTGCAAGGTCAAAATAAAACACAAACCATTTTATACCTCGTCATACATTGCTTTAAAACTCTTAAATTCACATTAAAATTAAAACCCAAGATGTAATTTAAATCTTAAAAACTCCATTGTCTTAGTGAAATGCAGTTGAAGTCATAATTCAATCTTCAATAAGTATTAGGGTCAGAGAAGATGCGTATATAGGATATGGACATACCTCCTCCGAGTGAAGCTGGCTGAGATATGGATGATTGCATATATTTCGAAGCTCCATGACAGAGTTGTGTACTGACCGAGACTGACAATTGGGAATATAGATTAGACCACAAAAGTAGTTACATGTGCGGAAAGATATTTTAATAAAAGAAAAGAAGTAAATAAATCCTTAGTCCACTATCAAACGGTCAAGTTACATCGTTCAACAAAAAGCAAAAAGTACTATAAAGAATACCTTTGAAGTGCCAATAGCACCAAGATTATCTTCCACTCTTTTCATCAAAAGTTTTTGATATGAAGAAGCCTCACAGCTTATAAGTCTCTCAATCTTCGACGGCAGCTGATTTTCAACCTATAATATAAGAAAACATTGGAAACACAAGAACAACAAGGTGAGATGATGATTTCAGAAGCTAATAATATCAGTAAGGCAGACAAGCTACATTGCCGATTTCAATATCATCTTTCCAAGTCATTGCAAGTGATGGAGAGTCGAGATGGCAGTCACGTTCAGATAACATATAATGAAAACAATTGCATCAGATAGCTTAAACATGGAACATATATTTCCTACATATATAAAATCATTCAAACTTAAAGATGCCATGCATCAAATTCTATATTACACCAGAAATTGAACTAATGTTTATGTTGCATTTGTAAATGTTAGAGAAACACAGGCTGCTGAATGATAAAAATTCTTTTACTAGTAAATTTTTTGGGAATGCTCACGAATACAAAACACGCAGAACTTAAGACCTAAACCAAAAAAAAATAAAAAATAATGAATGTATAAATGGAAAAACATACACTGAGATAAGGATAATAATAAACAATTATTTCAAGTACTACTAAGAGTGAACAACTGATAATAAGACTCAAAACAAGAATCATAACTCATAAGACATAAAAGTATATATACATAAGATAATAACAAAATGTGCTCATAGACACAAGTATACGAAAATTTAAGGAGACGTAAGAAATAAGTTCAAAGTTGAGTATTAATGACCTTGTAATTAAGCCTTTGAAGTACAAATGGTCTCAACTTGGTTCAGACGATTTATGATCAAGAGATTCTCCTCCTCAGACAGTAAAGCCTAATTACAAACAGAAAACAACAAAATAAACATACCAAATCAAGGAGACTATGAACAGAAGTTTGAATTTTTCTTTAGCAGGTACAAAGTCTATTTCCAAGAAGCTACAAAAAAAAATGTAATATTTTAGAGGATGGTGTTCTAAAATTTTATCATTTTCATCAACGGCTCATTGCATCAGTAATTTGGTGTATCTTAACGATCTGAATTTGTTGCTCATGCAATAAAGAACATGTGTCCTGAATTTATTAGATTCAGAAGGGATACATATCCTAGTATCCATAAACTTCGAGAACTACAAAAAAGTTATAACTTTTTACAGGTAAAAATTGAATCAGATGAAAAGTATAATGTTTTTTTTTTCTAATATCAGTAACATTAACATGTAGAGTTCTTATTTCCCTTTCAAAGTTCCTATGGAGGAGACACGTGATACAAGTGCAGTAAGTAGAGCACTGAATGTTTCATTGATAAAGTTTTTTCAAAACCAATTCCACACATACTCCAACTATCAAGACTATAATTTAAAGTATAAAGCAAGTAAGCAATAACAAAAGATTATCGAATTTCAAAACCACTAACGGTAATTCAGTATCATAGTGATGTTATATTCTTCCAACCAAGCATATATTGATGGGTTCCCAATAAATGAGATTTGATTGTTTGTAGCAGCTCATTGGTTTGGAAAACGAAATTTCTTTTTCAAAAAAATAAATATATAATTTGCAAATTTTGCAAGCCTTCTTGCTCCAATTTTATTTTACCTTCCGGTTTTCAATTAAATTTATTTACAAGGCATTAATGAACTTTACAATAAAGCATACAAATCAGTCAGAGTATGTCACAGGCAGAGTATGTAAACTACAAACATGAAAGGCTACTTATGAACTTAGTGTCCTACATCACTCATTGTGCTGAATTTTCTAGCAACAGGCAGAGTATGTAAACTACAAAAACTAAAATGCATATAACAATAACAATCTGCAACACAGAATACTTATTTGACAACTAGATTACAATGAAAGGTCTGGGTTCAACCATAGGCCCTTCAGACAAGACTCAAAATCAAGAGTGCATCAGATCATATATAATAAATTAAATAAATGAGTAAGGCTATTATTACCTTCACTGCTTGGACAATATCAGCATTATGACCATAAGATGCAGTTTCTTCCACATTACTTCGGTCCTCCAGAATTTTCTGCAGTAACCGCTGCAATATGGTGGATGCTATGATTGTCAAGAGAGCTAAATTTCAAGCACATCAAAGAGCGTTTTAAACTGTCTTCTTACTCAAAAGGTGTCTAAATCATGAAAACTATAACCATCAGTATCAGGTTCAATTTCAAACAATTAAATCAAAACTTACTCTGCGATAATGAAAGCAGCAACTATCAGAAACATGCAGTGCAGCCCAACTTCTGGATTTCATCAACTCAGAAAGCACCTAAATATACACATCTTTCACTTAGATTCATGAGAACCATTAATCAAATCATTGACAGGAAGTCATATTTCATATGGAGTGAATAAGAATTGTATATTTTATCATGACTTAACTCCATTTTTATTTCCACTATAATTTTCTATAATTCATAATAGAAATATATTATATATTTATGAGTTTTTCAGTTAACTAGCCTCAGCTTAGCTTGATTTTGGCTGACTGAAAGTTACTGGTTAGGTACGGGTGAGCCCAGGTCAGTCCAACACAATGTTGTTGGTCCTAACAAAACACAATTTGACCTCAACAGAGATTTTGGACAAAACAAGTAATCCACGAGGGATGAACCATTTTTTCACATATTTTGGTGAAAGGGGATGCGGAATGTGGATTACACCATTTTTAACTTTTTATTAAAAACCCATTTTGTCAATTATAGGAATGCTCATACTCATTCAAAGGACCTTACCAAACAGGGAACGGGGGAATATATACATTATATCCAACCAAAAATGGGCTACTGATGAGGTCAATATGTCAATTGGCTCCAACAGCTAAGGTAAACTAACAACTAAACAAGACTAAATGCAACCATATACTTCCAAAACGAAGAAATAACTATGTTACTACAGTATATAAAGTACATAGTCGTATAGGAATTTAAGCCTACATGCACAACATTTCATGACTTATTGCTAGTGGATTTCATTATTTTTCTATGCAACTTGATCCAGAATTGTGATACATAAGTTACAACTTGCAAAAATAAAATTATCATAGAATCAATACCTGTTCTTTAGTCATGTATGAGATTAGCCAGCAACGGTGATTCCATGCACGATAATTCATCTTTGATCTCTGAAAATGAAAGGGGTTAAAATGATGAAAAATGGGTGTTTAACTCAAAATATGCTGGTTCATTTGATATATAATCCTAATCTCTAATACAAAAAGGTGAAGCATTACATAAGTCAAGTAAAATTATCAGAAGATGTCTTGTTTTCTGGCCCTCTATCTTTTTCTCTTAAGTGAGACAACGTTTCGTAGAATTTTTAATATTTTCAAAGCAAAAATGGATTGACGCACCAAAGGTGTTAAAAAAAAAAAATGATATACATGCCAATGTTACTATATACCAGTAACAATTATTCTTTGCTTCGGTAAGAAAACCAATCAACTAAATGAGCATTAGAACTAAATTTAAACCTCAGCTATTTTTTCCACCAGCTCAGATTCTTTCCTCAAAATCTCTTTGAAATTTGAACAGTATGCAGAGATTGACTTGATCACCCATCGCCTAGATAAAATACTCGTATGTATTAGATGCCTATTAATGTCCGAAAACCTTCGGATCAATCAGTACTAAAATAAATTGTTGATAGAAAAATCAGTTCTCAAAATTTGAACATATATAATACTCATCTGGAAAATATCAGTGTTAAAAACCTTAGGATCAATCAGCATTAAAAAAAATTGACAATAGAAAAATCAGGGTTCAAAATTTGAACATATATGGTACTCCTTTAGAAAATATTTATCCTTTTGTGATGGGAAGCCATAAGGGGAAACTGCTACATATAATACCTATGACTCCAAGCTTGTTCACTTTTGGGTGAGCATGAGAGCACAAGTTCTGACAGTAGAAGTTCATCTACAAACATTGAGACCTGCTTCTTCTTAGACACTAATAACTTTCTGCAATTGTTTCATTCAACAATAAAAGATTGAAATTTGGAGACTGGTAAAAACAATATCTCTTCGTTCAACTATCCATTCTTCTCTCTCGAAAAAAAACGCAGAACTCAGGGATAGATGTACTTGATGTTAGGGATAGATCTCGTCGCAACACTTATGTTTCTCTCTTGTACTTTATGTTTGGTTTGGTCGATGTACTTTTCAGTTTTGTTTTTAATCTTTATAAAACAATCTGACTTTTTAGTCTTTAAAAAAATGTTAAATATATTTTTTATTCGTATAAATATTTTAATTTTTTATTTTAGTCCCTTTAAAAAACATTTAATTTGAGTTCTCAAAAAATTTCAATTTTCACTTTTGATCTCTCCTTTTAAATAAATTTATATTTATAATTCATATTTAAAAATAAAAAAAAATAATATTGTAAGAATTTCTCCAACATAAAATTAGAATCTTTAACAAAACATAAATTAAATACGAATTTTTACTACTAAATACCATAGATCAAATTAAATATTAAGATAAAGCAATCAAGTTATCACATTAATCTTGATTGATTTATTATTTACAACCTTTAAATTTGTCATTTTGGGATCAATTTTAGACACTTAAATCTAATAAAGCAATGGGAGAAGGCTGTAAAAGGAGTTAATAAAGCAAGGGCTGACATAGGCAATGAGAGATGCAATTGACGATGCTTGGAAGGTTAATCATATAAGTTGTGTGATAGCGTATGAGATGACTGAATGGCCTTGAAGACACAATGCACGCGTGTGATTTTTGTGGGCATGTTATTTGCGAGACATTCTTTGTTGTTTCTGTCAGGATACATTCAAAAAGAATTTTTTTTTAGAGGCTAAAAACATAGTTGGACGTATTTGTGGGAATTAAATTGTTTTTTTAATTATTGTGTTATGGGTCACGTATTAAACGACGGTTCACGATGGACTCAACCGCTTGATGCACAATATATGATAGAAATATGATATACTAAAAGGTTAGAGAAGGATATGATATGATAGCGGCAAAATACGCATTTATTCTACCATGTGTTTGGTGCTCACCTGATAGGAAAGATGATAACCATTCAAACAACATTCAAATAAATCATAAAACACACGGTTAGAAAAACACAAACATTTTATATATAAAAAAAGAAGCAAATAAACAAACAAAACAAAAGGTGTTAGAAAAATACAAAATAGAGGAGCATATTTGCACAAGCAGTTTTATAGGCAGAAAAAGAGTAGACAATCAAACCATAAAAAGTACTTGAGGTTGTGGTTGAAAGTAACTCGATCTAAATGCCACAATCATTTGTCATCGACATTAACCTGCAAAGTAATATCATGAAGTAAACCCTCCCACGCTGACAACCTTCTCCGCCACTTCCAAGCCTCGCCTCCCTCCCCCAACCCAAAGAGAACATACTAGCCACCGCCTCCCACCTATTATCTGGTAACTCAAACAACCTCGGGAACCATACGCACAAAGCCCCCCAACCCCCCAACCGAGGGTCCACCTAAACAAATGAATTTACCCCATCGCCAACGTTTCGTCATAAACTACCGTCAAGCCAACTTCCAACCTCTAAACCCAACACATGAAGTAACATAACGATCTCCCTCCACCAAACACAATTAATCATTTCCTTAAAAATCGTACACGGACTTAACGACTATTATTTTAAGACGAAAGGAGGGGTGGCTTATTGCTCGTGCATGGCACGAGTTAACACACTAGTAGCTTACATGTTGCAAATTCACCTCTGTGGATATTTTGTGCAAATAATATAGTGTTAGGACTTAGAGCATCCACCTATTTTTGTCAACTTTATTGAACAAGGCATTTAAAGCTTTGGAGTTTCCAAGAGTCAGTTCATCTTCTTCCTTAGTCCAGTTCTCTTCTAGTTTCAGTTCAGGTGTGGTTTTTCCATCTTTGTCCATCACCATTGGATGTTCCCAACCTTTTATAACTGCTTTCTAAGTCTTAAATCCATAGATTTAAGGAAAGCCACGATACACACCTTTCAGTAATCGTAGTTGGTGCCATCCAAGATAGGTGGTATGTTAACAAATCCTCCTTGTTCATAGTACCAGAAAATATCTTCCCTGAAGCTCACCCAAAAACAAAACATGGTGCCTGCTCTGATACCAATTGAAATTTCAGCACGTAGGGGACAAATGTCGTACACGATGTCAGGACACCAGGAATGTCGAATGCAATGTTAGGACAATGTAACACCAAATACTTAACAATAAACAGTAAACAATTTAAAGTAAATTGCAACGTAACTTACATCTGAGAGCATCTAAGCCATGAAGGAAATCCACTATAGTATTAGTTTGAAGTCTTATGTAAACAACCTCCGGTTTACTGCTTTCGCATCTAATCACTACCCGTGATATTTATATCTAAGACTTTCCAGGATAGGAAATCCCGTCTCACTTCCTCTCAATCACACAACCCATGATACAAAGTTTACAAACAAGACGGAGACACACTCCAATAAACAAAATCCACTCTTGCTTAAAAGCTTACAAGTGATTAACAAGTACAACTCAACTATTAGTCTAGCTCTAGCATCAAGATGATACAAGAGTGGCTCACAAATAACAATGGACAGACCAAAACCCTAATTGACTATCTTCACGAACGAAGGCTTCAATAGTATTCTTAGGTTTATAGTATTCCTTTATATAACCTGAGAATAACATGGGCTTGATGAACAAATCAGATTAAACACACAGTTGATCCAATACGGTATTCAACATAATATTCTGGAAGCATATATATTGTTTCCTTAAATATTTTGACATTCATTCTTATGAAACACGATAAAGCTTAAACTAACCTTTGTTGCTTATAGGAACGCACGTTTCTTTGAGCATATTCCACGTGAATCATATTTTCATAGAATCTTCAGTGATCTCACGCTTAAAATAAATCTTCCAAGAAAGCGAAATAAGACACGTTATGATGTCGTACCAACATGTCAAGACATCTTGTCCAACATCTTGCTAGAACATTTGTTTTAACAAAATCCGGCAAATCACAATATAAAAACCTAACACTAATATCATTCCAATCTATCCCTTCACAAGGAAAACCTCTTGTGGAATATGTGGATGGTAAATCATCATCTCCTTCTATCATGGAAAGTATTGTGCATCAGCCTCCAAAGGAGTTGCAGAAAAAATCTCTAGAGGTGGATGTGGCTCGTGCACCATTGCTGCAGATTCAACTTCTTTCAAATGACAACAATATTTCTAAAAAATCTGACAATGATGTAATTAAGTATGAAGATGGAAATCCTGAAATTATGGAAAAAAAAATAACCCTTCACAAAATTCCTCTACTTCCAATGATTGGACCATGTTGAAAAACAAACATGAGATTCCAACAAGAAAGGAAGTTGATGAAGTTTGTCGTAGTCCATTTACTTCAAATTTATGTAGTTGGATTAGTAGTTGGTGGACATTTTGGAAAAGCAATGCTAAGTCCAAAGTAGACCATAATGCTAGTCATTTTGAAGAGCCCAAGTCATCAAAACTGCAACAGGATCTTAGTCAACCTCTTGTTTACCTTGGTTCTTGGTAGACAACCGCTGGTTTTTAAAATGGTTTACTTGCGAGATCAACCAGTAAATCTCAGAACATATTGTGCTTATGTTTTCCAGAAAGTATGAATGTAGCCGTCGGAATCAAACACTCGTCGATTTCGTTTGAGTAAATTGCAAGAAAGAATAAGTAAATTGCAAGAAATTTAACAGGATAAACTTAAATTGCATAAATGAATGTAAATTGGTACACAGATTCATACATTTGCAACTTGTTACTTGTTTCTCCTTGAATGCGGATAGTTTGAGTGTGTAAGTTTTGTGTATGATTGAATTATGACTCGTTTTTCCTATGAAAAACTCTTATTTATACTAAATAACTTCCAATACATAAACTGTCGAACTTAACCGCTAGTAACTATTCCAGACGTCTTTTGAATTTCAAATGACATATCTTCGATAATAACTGCTGCTTGGCTTGTTAATCCGGCACTAACTTCTCATTTAAATCTCTTCAAACCCTAAGTCAAACTTAACTGACTGCATTTATTGTAGCCTGTCGAAAATACAGGCTAACACTATGTAAAACTCACACACACAAAAATATAAGTATGAGGTCTAAAGTTCAAACTTAGGTAAAAATGTTCAACCTAATAATATCATCATCGTCAATTAAGTTAGGTATTATAATCGACTTTTAACCCTTCTTTAGTTAAAAAAAATGTGTTACCAAATTAAAATTGATATTCTTATAAACATCATCGATATTAGAAAAATGACATGTGAGTTATAAGGTGATAATTTATTTATCGAAAATAAACTTGTGGTGTCTAATTGAGGTTGGAGTTGAGTGTGTAGACTCTAGAGTAAGGAAACAGATTTTGTGTGTTGTGGTTTTTTGTGAAATATTCATGCATCTCATAAGATTAGGTGAGCTTTTATAGAGTCTCTCCTGATTAGGGAATGTTGTAACACCCCGTTTTTCCCAACATATAAATAATATAAATAAATGAGTTCATCATAACAGGATGTCACATTTCGTTGTAAAGTTTCGTACAATTCTAAATAAGTTTCGATTTATTTTGATTTTTCGACCAAAACGCGTAAAATCATAATAAAAACAATTTTCATGATAATATCCTATAAGCTAGTCCAACTGTTGTTGCAAGCCATGCACCTATTTTTCATTCATCTTCATGCTTGAGAGTCTTTTAGAGTCAGCAGCGACAATAGGGCTAGGGTATATACTGCGGTTTTCAAAAACACGACCTTCAAATTCTGCTCCCACTATTTTAGTGATGTTTGTTTTGTAACTTTCTTTGAAGCACTTGACGCATATATTAGTGACCCCAGCAGCATCCATGACGCCACATCCTTTATTATGGCAAATTGGTGGAACGATTGGAGTTGCAACCATGTTGTTTCACAGGATTGGTTCAAGAAAAAACGAGAAAAAATGTTGATATCACTTCTCAATTTTGGAGAACGAAGGTTGAGAATATGAGAGAGTTTTGGAAAACAAGGGTCGAGAATGAGAAATTGTTGAATGTGGGTTGGGTTAGGTTTAATTTATAAAAAAAAATTCCATAATAATCTCAACAAACTAATAATTTGTCCTTAATCATAATATCATAATTAGTTAAAAAAATAATAAATCGAATCTAAATTAACCAAAAAGAATAACCAATTCCAATATTTTATCCTTAAAATTTGGGATTGTATAAAAAAATAAACTAATTAGGAAAAACAATATTGGGATAGGATCAAATTAAATAACAAGAAGGTGTCACTACTAAGTATTCTATTGGTCCCTTTTAGCCTCTTAAAAAAAAAAAAATTCTATTGGTCCCCATTTTGTCAAACCAACAATATAGTTTCCATTTTCAAAATCAAACTTTTTATCCTTATTTTCATATTTGTTACGAATGTTTGGTATCAAATCGTGTTTTTGATCCTAAAATTGATAATTTTTGACGTAAAACAAGACAACTTTTAATTTTATTTTATATTTACAAAAATAAACGATATTCATTCATTCAGATTGATAGAGCACGTCGATATAATATAAATTTAAAATCGCTAAAAACAAAATAGATGAATATGCGAACAAACTCACAACATCGATATTAATAACATAAAACGGCATAGTACATATATATATGCCTACAAATATGGCTATATTCAAGTCACCAAAGTACCCAAGTTTTTAGATTTGCAACGTTGATGAAGCAAAAGTCATTGATTGAATCTACATTTGATTAAAGCGAATCTTTTAACCTGAATCAAGTAAACACCACACTAAGACCGAAAATCAAAATAAACAAAGTCGTGTTAGACGACGAAATACAAAAGAAAAAAATGTGAATAATCACATATTTAACTGAAAGAGAAAGAAAAACAATTTGGATGGGTGAAAACTAGGGTTTAGGAAAGGGAAAACAACTTTTACTCTTACAAATTTTGTAAAAAAAAACTTTTAATCTTAAAAATAGTATTTTGTCTATAAAATTAAGCATAAGATTTAAGGCGGGTTTCACTTTGATATCGATGTCATTGAGTTTGACGATATTGCTATCATCACTCTCCTAACTAATTATTCTCTCCTTTTAAAATAATGTATTTTAATCACTCATATGTCAATTAATACATTAAAGTCACCAAAGTCCCTAAAACTCAAAATTCATCTATCAACTAATCAACTAAATATACTAAAGTCACCAAAGGCCTCAAAACTCAAAGTCACTCAAGTATTTTTTGTTCAAGTAGGAACGGAGCCAAAAATTAAGTTTAAGGGGACCAAACTTAAAATTATAATTTAGTAAAGAAAAAATAGATTTTCAAATGCACAACTTATTAAAAACGATTAAGAAACTCCCTAAAAAAGCGATTAAGAAATTATAAGATATGCCCTAAGTTGTAAAACAAATATAAAAAGAACTAACATTTTCTTTCATGCTTCTTTTATAGTTTGCTTAGTTAATAGGCCTTTTGTGGGGCATTTACCTTTGGTCTTTTGATAGGAAAACAACATGGATTTCATTAAGTCATTTCTCTCTCCCCCTTTGTCTCTCTCTCATTAAAATGATTGAAGATGGTGTGAGTGCTTTACATATTTTTCATCATTGGTTGTCACATGTTAAGGTGTTATGGCATATTATGTAATCAAATTTTTGTTGTCAACACGTTTTTTGTTAATTTATTCAAATGATTGGCTATGTCAAGTATGATCTTAATCAATATATTTTTTAAAGGTGTTTAATTTAGTAATGTATTTCATAGATTGCTCATCTTGGATGATTAAACTTGTATTTCTTTTTTTAAAGGTATTGTTTGCTTTGAACATTTGACTCTTTTTATTCACAAAATTAAGTAAAACAATTAAGTGTTCAAGACTTAATATATTGAGTAAAAAAGACCGAGTTTATAATATCTTGTAACGTTCACAAAAATTAAATATAGAGACAAAAAATTAACATACTACTATAAAAAAATTAAAAAATATTGAGAGGATTGTGTTCTCTGTTGTTCCCCTTCTAACTTTGTCTTCGCTTTCAAGGGTGTGATCGAGAGCAAAGTCAGGGAAAATATAGGTCATGTGAGTCATAGTGAAATATGGCACTATGGAGAAAATATTGTTTCTTGTAAGTCTGTGTTTAATTACAAGGCAAAGCTGATAATCATTTTTTCTTGTCAAATAGTGGTTATAAGTTCATCTTTTTAACGTAAATAAGTAGGATGTTTAGGTTCGAACTTTGATCCCTACATATACAATGTACCGTTTCTACCAAACTAAACTAAACTCACATGAACAACATCTTTCTTTCTATAGATTTCATTTCCTCTTTTTAGTAAAATTTTATTTCCTATAATTAATACTAGGATAGACTTTACTAGAATATATGAACCTTTTAATTTGGCATATACACTCGAGAATGAGAGAAAAATATATTCACGAGTGTCAAAACCGTGTGCATTTCATTTTCAGCCTAATTAAAGGATACATGAACGTTTTGATTTTTGTCTATAAATTTATGTCAACTAGTAAAAAAATTGTCGAAATTGTTAGATCGAACGCCGTGATAAAAATTCAAATCTCGACTCATTCCTTTATGTGTGCGAGTTTTAATAGTTATTTGTCAATTCGTCTAAAAAAAGGATGTTATTGTATTAAAAAAAAGAATTTGATAGTGTTTGATTTTTTTTATTATATTTCCTAAATTAGCTTGAGTTTGTTATATTAAATTACCTTGCAAGCCTTGTATATATCCCCGAGTATAATTACACAATAGATATAAATAGTTTAATTGGCAAAGACACTAGTATGCAGAAGAAGAAGTTTAGATCTCAAGTTCTCCATCACTTATTACTTCACACAAAAAAAATTATAGTAATATTATATTAGAAGATGTGCAACCAATTCCTAAAATTTTAAAAAGTGTCACTTTTTAACCTAAAACTTTCTATCTTTTGTCTTCTTTAACCGGTGCCTAGAAAGTCTGAGAGCATATATGCCAAATTGATCATGTACTGTTAATCATAAATAGCTACATATACAGAACATTAATCAAAACAAGTAGTACGTAGTACTATTATCTAAAGAATCGAAATGTTTGCTATGATAGAATCTGTATCACTCAAGATACCATCGTTCAAGACACTTCCAGTTAGATGCATCAAAGCTACGATAGAAACCATCCTATGAATGTAAAGTATATAGAAGGTGAAGTAGTCTTGAAAACCCATTGTTTTCTGTTGTTGGTGATGGAGTGGTACTGGTGTCGTTCTTTAAATACTAGAGAGAAAGAATCTGTGTATTAAAAGAATCTAGTTAAAGGCTTCAATGTCATCTTAGACCAATACTACTATACGTAATAATTAACATGGCAGCACTACAACCACCTTAAAAAAATCACCGAGATCATATGATAAACTTATATCAAGTAATATGGAAGTTGACAATTAAAATACTCAACCTTGCTATATCCATGAAAAAGGAAATTGTATAATTGATTCAAAATGCTCTTAGTTGCATTGGGAAAATATCTATAATTTTCTCAACCAAAGAGATTATGGCAGAGACACTAATAAGTACTTCTCTACTTTCTTCTTAAAAAAAAGTACTTCTCTACTATGTGTAAGGAAGCATTTGGACTTCATAGTTTGTCCTCGTTGAAAATAATTATAGACACGGTATTGGTACGTGACAAAACATTCCTTTGTGCGATCAAAATTGGTTAGTTGGCAGGTAAAGCGTGAAGATACATGTTTCACATGTGATCCAAAATAACGGGGCATGGGGAAACACTAGCATGAATGATTATTATAAGGTTTGGTTTGTGCAGAATGTTTAGTGAGAATAATGAACACACCTTATCAATTCAGTTAAAGAGGACTCAGTCGTCTAAAAGTTAGAGAAGAATGGATCGTGTTCTGTCAAAAGTGTCTATAAAGATTGTGTCAATTAGGTAAACAACTCATATCAACACAAGACATAAGGTTGGTGGAAGCTGATTTGGAAGTCCAAGATTCCTTCTAAGGTAAATATTTTTTTGACATGTCTGTCGGAATTGCTTACCAACTAGAATTAGACTACTTGATCATGACATGAATTGCACACAAGTTTGTGTTTTGTGTGATAGGCCCCATGAAGATATCATGCATTTTATTTTTGAATGGCCCAATAGCGCACGGGTATGGCAAACAATGGGGTTGTAGTCAAGTATATTGCAAGTAGTTGCAAGCAGAAACTCGGTTGCGAAGATTGTCTTCGAGTTATCACATGTTTTGAGCATGGAGCAGAAAGCTTTGTTTTCCTGCACAACGTGGCTTTATGGAAACATAGAAATGATGTTATTTGGAGTAACAAGACGATAGCTAGTGAAGCAGTTTGCGCACAGGTTAAACCATTCTAGCTAGGTTGGAAGAATGCTTAGGAAATGAATGAGATAATAATGCACCCCAAGCTAAGAAAATTGACATTTCAAGCCAGAAGAAGCTTTATAACGGATCATTCAAATGTAATATAAATGTCGCGTTTTCAGTCAAACATAACAAAGTGGGGGTGAGTGCTTGCATTTGGGATGATCAAGGTAGTTATGTTATAGCAAATGAATGGTTCTCCCCTATTCTTCAAGTTGATGCGGAAGAAGCCCTAAAAAACTTGATTGAGCTTTAAAGTGGGTCAAAGATTTGCAAATTAAGAATGTCATTTTCAAATTCATTCTAAATGGATGACATACAACTTTTTTTTTTTTTTTTTGGTAATAGGATGACATACAAAGTTGATGTGTCCGATGCTATCATCATTAGTAGTTATCAACATATTTTTTTCATATATTTTCACAAACTCTAAGAACGGAATAAAATTGCTCATTGTTTAAATAGAACTACTGCAGTATACCCTATGCTCTTTCTATATTTACTAAAGTCTTGTTAACTGATGTCCTCAATACATTGGTTAAAAAAATAAAAAAAGAAAATTTTAAATTAAAAAATATATTTTATTAACTTTTAAAAGATTGACAACATAAGTTCCAACACAAAACATACTGTATTTGCAGTTAACATTTCCCAATAAACTTTTGTAAAAGAGATTAATTAACTAGTAACTCACAGTCTTGTCGCCAACCATTGATTAATGTGAGTTTATCGCAATAATGAGTAGCAGACAAATCCCACCGGACACAATTGCCCCTATCCAAATCTTCAAAAGCCACCTTCAAATAACAACCGTTGATTTCATCAAATTCACCGCATCAGTCACGGACGACACAGTACACAACCGCAAGATCCATAATAACGATAACAAAGCGCGCGTTACGACGCTAAATCCTCGGGTCCCGTCTTTATTCTTTCCAGCCTGGCTTCTTACCAACCACACTGTTCCATCCTGGTGGGTCCCACACCAATCCAAATAAACTTTAAATACCAAATCTACCCTTATCCTCCACAATAACACTCTTCACTTTCCACACTCATTTTTCACTTCACTAACAAAATGCAACCGACACTCCCACGCGCCGTCGTGTTTCTCATATTCGCCACCGCAGTTTCTTTCCCACTGACGGAGGCAGCATTTCCAGGCGAAGTTCAAACGTTCCGAGAAGCACCAGCATTCCGCAACGGACGCGAATGTCCACCACGTGAAACCTCATCCATCATCCACATTGCAATGACACTCGACGCAACCTACCTCCGTGGTTCAATCGCCGGAGTCTTCTCCGTCCTGCAACACGCTTCCTGTCCAGAAAACATCGCTTTCCACTTCGTCACAACCACACACCGTCGCCGTCAAGAGCTCCGTCGCATCATCATTTCAACTTTCCCTTACCTCAACTTCCACATCTACCACTTCGATTCAAATCTCGTTCGCGGAAAGATCTCTTACTCAATCCGCCGTGCGCTCGATCAACCACTCAATTACGCGCGTATGTACCTCGCCGATCTAGTTCCGGCCACCGCTCAGCGAATCATCTACTTGGATTCCGATCTCATCGTCGTTGATGACGTGGCGAAACTCTGGAGCATCGATTTAGGAAATCACGTTCTCGGTGCGCCGGAGTATTGTCACGCGAACTTCACGAACTACTTCACGCATCGGTTCTGGTTGAATCCGAGTTACGCGGCGTCGTTTAAGGGACGCGATGCGTGTTATTTTAACACTGGAGTGATGGTGATTGATTTATGGAAATGGCGTGAAGGGAGATACACAGAGAAGCTTGAGAATTGGATGAGGATTCAGAAACGGAGTCGGATCTATGAGCTTGGATCTCTTCCACCGTTTCTTTTGGTTTTCGCCGGTGATGTGGAGAGAGTGGAGCATAGATGGAATCAGCATGGGTTAGGTGGTGATAATGTGGAAGGTCTTTGCCGTGATTTGCATCCTGGTCCTGTGAGTCTTTTGCATTGGAGTGGGAAAGGGAAGCCTTGGCTTAGAATTGATTCCAAGAAGCCGTGTCCGTTGGATAGTTTGTGGGCTCCTTATGATCTCTTTCGCCATTCGTCTTCTTTGTCATTGTTCAATGATTCCTGATTAGTGTTTGAGGAAGATTGGAAAACTGTTACTGTTAGGGTTGTTGCTGAAATGCTCCCACTCGTTCGTTCGACCAATGTGTTAACGAAATGGTTCGTCAATTTTGCACCAATTGCAACTCAATTTTATTATGTGTTTTAAATTTATGATTATTCTTTGCATGTTATCTAATGTTCTTGTATCATTTTGGATTTCAGAGTGCTTAATTATGGGATATTGTATATACTGGAATTGAATTATGGTGTAAAACCTCCATAAAGATGAGTTCGACGGCTACTTAATCTTGTTGATCATTCATTATAAACCTCCATGATGATCTGCATGGCATGGGAGGAAGCCAAGTGAGAGGGATTGAAGAGTTATTAAAGAGGGATAGGAAGCTGGTATTTTCTTGTACAGATGTAGATTAGGCATTTTGATGGCCGGTTCCTGTTCTATTTCGCCATGGCTATTGTTTCTTTATGGATTTGTGATTTTTTTATTTGAATGTGACATTTTACTTGTCTTCACTATGGCTATTATTGATGCTTTCTAAATTTGTTGTTTTCCCATTGTCAAGCTATTCAAACTGACATAATATGCTTCGCCTTTTGTATTTGGATTGTTGAATATGCTTATTCTGCCATTCATATTCTGAATTTCAAACTTTAGTGAAGCTTGTTTGTTTTTTTAAGTTATTGTTTTGCTTGGCTTTATTATTTTGATTGACCTCATTTCAGTTTTATCTAAAATGCACAACTTTTTATTTTTAAACAGTGCAAACTTAGTCTTATGGATCATAATTCATAAACAAGGAAAAATTGAAAAAAATTAGAAACACTTTAAATAGAGATCCCTAAACCTATGGAATCTGATTTTCTTCCTTGCAATTGATCTGAACCTGTGTCTGCAACTATGCATCATCTTCATTCTCTTGCATATCCATTTAGCTTATTTGTTGTTTCTACTTTGTTATGTATCTAACCAAAATGCATGTATCCGTTAGCCATTTGAGAGCTTGAGAACCTGGTTTGCTTTAGTAGTTTGTTGTGCTTTTATATGAGGTAGAAATGGTAATATATCGTAACAACTTGGTAAATTTGACCCCAGTACCAAATATATACGAAGCGCATTCACCGTTGTGGATGCTCTAATACTACTTTGTTTTATAATAAATAAAAAATTAGCGTTTGCCAAGCTTGTTTGTTGTGTTACAAACTTTGAAGTGATGCATACTTTGAAGTTTGAACAGTGTTACTCTGGAGCGAAATTTAACCTTTCTATCCCTTAAAATTATACCTCTACTTCTATAAATTATTTGAAGTATTTATTTAAATTATCCGGCAAACAAAATAGCATACTCAAATTGTCAATACACATTTTTAATTTTCAATTGCCGTTGGTACTACTCAATTTCAATTGTTTTGGACGCCTCAAACATATAATTCAACTCAACCTCAAAAATTTTATAAGGAAAAATTCAAATTCTACTTTGCTGATGCACAAAATAAATCTAAAAATTTATAACACTGTTTTCCAGAACACAGTGGAGGTGAGAAAGCTTTGTTTTATAAAAATGTCAGGAGCAATTTAGGTTTTACGAGATTTTTGGTGGGTAGGAAGGATAGTTTTCTTCTAGAGCATTTCAAAAAAGCCAAATAGAAAGGTTTTCCAGAGCAAAATTGAAGGCTCAGACTCGTAGTGGACTGTGAAACAACGCACCGTAAAGTGGACTAAGCCTGCAAAAATGTAACATGGATGTATCAATGGTTGCTTAATAAACCCTTCAAATAACATGCTTAACTTATTTAACGCTGGTTTATGGTTTCAATTACTGAGGATTCATACATGTGTTAAATTTTCGTCACCCTTTATAAATTTTTCTAGCTCCATCCCTGCATCTACTCGTGTTTATATAAACACAATGCTACAACTTTACTAGTGACACTTCAATCTAATCTAAGTCGGAGTGTTTGTAGGGGCACCCTTTTTCATCGTCCCATCTCCACCTCCATTCAAAGTGCATGTCTTCCATTGATCCACCATCACCACGAGTCTTCTTATAATCTGAGTTCTATTCCACACATGTACTATTATCACCAGGTTTAAAAGATTGATGTCGTTTTTTTATTACAAAGTTCTCATGCTGAATTCGTTTAAAGATACGCAACACAAAGGTTGCTCAAACTCTACTAGGGTGGTCATTAATAACGCTAGCTTTCATATCTATGTTCACGCCCTTACATTCTTCTTTTTTTTAAAGGAACGCCCTTACATTTATTGTACACGGCAAAATAGTACAATTTTTGGGTGTAAATTGGGTATCATCCACGCGTAACTACGGAGACTAATCACTCGAGTGCTGGATTCGAACCCAAGATATTGGTTAAGCTAGAAAAGACATGTTTCATCTTATCTAAGCGCTTTTAGGTACAACAAAATACAATTTAAAATAAATAACAACGACGGGTATCATTCTTGTATTTAATTCAACAAACAAATAAACTAATTAAAAGGCAGAAATATCCTCTCTCAATTAACAACTATATTCCTTCACACACAAAAAATTAACATGTATATTCTTGTCATGGCTACTTTTTTTTTTTCTTCATATTTTTCTAGTACAGGTTATTTTCAATTTTTAATCTCCACTGCTAATTAAATAGATATGAATCAGGGACGAATCTACTGTAGTAACTTGAAGACATCCACCCCTATTAACTTTTATGGTGGTTTTTTTTTTTAAAAGAACAAATATTTTTATAATGTTGATGTTGAAAATAAATCAACCATAAAAAATGAAAAAAAAAATATTATTCAACATTAAATATGAAAGGCACGTACATAAATTATAATGCTATAGTTTCTACAATCTCTAACTTTCTGCTTAAATATGTTACTTTTATCAACAAATATTAGTATAAATGACTGGATTATGTTTTTTAAATAAAAAAGGCAAATCAAATTTATTAGAACTAAGCAAACGCACTTGTACAAGATGTGACTGGATTATATGTTATTTGAGGTTGAAACATTGAATTGAATATCCTAATATTGCTTAAAACTATCTTCGTATCTATCTCATATTATGTTATATATTTTTTTAAACATGTAACAAATATTCTAATAAAAATATTGTTTAATTCTCTCATGAATAATAAACTTGTAAAGAGAAATGTTTGAGTCACACCCTCTAACTAGCTCCAATGATAACTAGCCATGCTATCCACTCGAGATTTACAATACTTTCCATATGTTGATAAACAACGTTTTGAAGAAAAAATATATTTTGCAGAAGAAACTACATATTTCTTAGCCACATATCTATGATTATGTCCAATGAGAAACAACGTTTTGTAAACAAAAGAAAAATTCTTCACAAGTTATCATCATCTGGAATTTTACCATGTAACAAGTATTTATATTTTGTCCAATGAGTAACAACATATTAATAATTTCTTGAAAAATTATTTATAATACACGAGTACGTATAATTCTACCCTCAATCTAGATTCATGAATCCACCATCCTTATTTCTAACCAAAATTTTTAACGAGGTGGAAACCCATACGTAGAGATGATATAAATAGACATGGTCCTTCTCTTCTTTGGGAAAGCAAAGTTCTACAATACATTTAAATTATTAATTCTTTTCCTACATTATTATTAGAGTAGGCAAAAGGGAATAGTCCAAGCTAAAAAGAAAAATAACTTAAATCTTTTTTTTAGTTGCAAAGTCGGTGTTTCCTTGACGGTGGTAACTTTGGAATCAAAGCAAAAGGACAAAGGTGGTAGGGAGAGGGACCATTGCAAACAAGAATAGATAGCATAACACCAAACACACACGTCCCAAAGCATCCCCATGCTATTGTTATTGTTTTGGATTATTTGTTCCTCATCTCTCACACATGTCAACCTCTCCAAATCTCTCTTGCTTAAGGGAAGAAAAAAAAACGTTAATTTTGGAAGCGCATTGTTGATGCTTGATACTAGTGTCTCACATCAAAACTTCAAAACCATCGATCCTAATAATCATATATGGCTAGCCTCATGACCTCATCTAATGTTTTTTTTTATTTTTATTGAAAATGAAAAGAAGGACTAATTTGCAAACATTTCATGAGATAAATAATTTGAACGGAATAAAAAAAATAAATGACTCAACCGTTACAAATAAATAAGATAAAGAGTCCCTAAAATAATTGTCAATAAAATAATACAATAAATTAAAACATTTAAGATTACACTACACAAATTTTAAGATAGTTTTCCTCTATTGATTCTTTAACTAATCTTATAGAACACTTATTTACATTTTTTCGAATTATATTACTAATTCTCAAACGGATTTTTCAAAACCTTTCCAAAGTGAGGTTGGGGGAAACAACAACCAATCTATCGTAATCGAAAATTCTAGTACTAGTAGTACAACATAAACATATTGACCAATAAAGAATAATAGCGTATAAGATGCGGAAGGTACGTATAAGAGAAGTACACCATGTGGTGAAAACAAAATTTGTGTCGATATTCATGTGCTCTTAAGCGTCATGGTTACTCCAAAATAGTCCATGCATGTGTGTACGAGTGCATTTGAAATAATAGAGTTTGGAATGGAAGAGGGAAAGTGGAGTGCAATTCACGGTTTGCAAATTGGGAATGGTTGCAGACAAAAGTAAACGTTGATTAGTTAGATAAACAAGAGAGGTGTTGCAAAGTACTTTTGCATGCAATTTTCCTTTGGACCTGCACATGAACACTCAACTAATTAAGTGCATACAAGCATTTATTTATTTCAAAAGAGAAAGTGTGTATTTTTTTAACAAGTCAAAATGAATTATAATAACAAAAAGTGAAAGTATATTTGAAGAGGTCGTTGTTAAGAAGTCCTTACTTTCTTTGAGAGTTTAAAGAGAAGGGGGGAGGGTTATGATGGTGAAAAATATAGGAAAAAATTGAAAAATCTTTCAATATTTTTTTATAAGGAATGATAAATTCATGTTTATGAATAATATACTTTTAATTTTAAAAATATTATAACAACATAAATTAAATTTAAATAATTTATATAACTTGATTATAAATAATTTTTTGTGGGGCATACTAATTCTTAATGGGGATAAACTTTAAACTATTCAAAAACTTATTATAAAAATAAAAAATTAGTAGAGGCAGCCTCCAATATCAATAAGGTAGACCCACATGCCTCCTCAATGTCTTCTCTTTCTTCTAGTTGCTCCTTGTTTTTTTTTTATTTTCAAAGTTCTCACCTCTTTTCTCCTCCAAACTCTCAAAGAAAGCCTCAAAGTATTGTTTAAGGAACTCACGAAAATAAAATTTATTTTGGAAATACAAGTTAAACGCTTGTCAAAATAATAAATACACAATTTGTTATACAAAAATTACTTTTTTATATTATTTAAATATTGTGGTAAAAACACATGTTAGCATTTTCCTATTTTAAACTCATGGATCGTATTTTCAATAAGGATATTTATACACCACATATTCCACAAAATTTATTTAATCTCTCACACTCTCTCTACACTGCATTATCAACTCATCAGTCATCACATCTATCACATTACTCTTTTTACCTCTTAAAATATATACACTTATATGATGTCGACGTGTTCCCCTACTAAAAAAAAAACTCAAAAAGAGTATTATATTTAAGGATAAAATTAGTAATAAATAAATATAGCATTGAAAAAAAGTAATAAATATTATATAATAGCAAGTAATTTATCAGAAATAAATACTTTTTTTTGGAAAAATAATATTTCTAAATAAAACATAATATAAGACGAGTAGTACTTATTTTTATTTACAATTTTATTTGTCTGTATCCATGTATCGTGTATATATAAGAGACTATGTACATTGACAATCAATCCAATTAATTCATTTTCTTTCATTTCACAATTCATAAAGCCATGTTAGCCATGTGTGCATTTGTGCATGGTTTCGAATTTAAAACACTTTTTTACGTCACATTTATTAGGAGACCATGAACATTGTGATCAAATTTATTGAAGTAATTCATCTTCTCTCATTTCACATTTCAATAAAGGCATGTGTAACCAATATAGTGTGACACAAAACATATAAAGTTAGGTGAAATTTATTTATTGGAAGAGGTCAGCCTATAAAATTGATTGGAAGAGGTCAGCCTATAAAATTGATTTCAGTTTTTTAGATGAGAGGTTAGCTAGACAATTGTGGGTGGGTGATATATTTTTTTTGAACAAAGGATGGATGATATATTGATTTATGAAAAAGGTAAAAGAAAGGCAAGTGTGAACCAAACGATTTCAAATTTGAAACACTTCTATGTTATTTTATTATGTTCTCCCTCTTATCATATAAATTGTCACATTTAATTATTTATATTTTCGGTTGTAATCCCTCCATTTTAAAATGAATGTCTTAAGTTTTTTGAACATATTTAAAACAATTCAATAAATAGAAAAAATAACCTGCATTCAATTTTATCACATTGTCTTTGTTAATTATTGGTGTGTTCCCACTATCATAAATATGCAAATGAAAATAAAATGTTTTGTGAATAATGTGTATATTATATATATCAATTAGAGAATATAAGTAGAAAATAATAATAATAATAATAATAATAATAATAATAATAATAATAATAATAATAATAATAATAATAATAATAATAATAATAATAATAATAATAATAATAATAATAATAATAATAATAATAATAATAATAATAATTATAATTAATGTTACACTAAAAACTAATCATAATATTCATTTTAAAACTAACTTTTTTTAACTAAAGCAACACTTATTATAAAACAAATGAAATGTAATTAATATAAAATGTATCGTTAATTATTATTTTTTACTTTATATTTGAGAATCACTCAATGACTGATCGCTAATGTCTAATAAGGTTAATTAGGCAAAAAAAAAATATTCTCCATATTCTTCTTTCATAGTTCTTAATTGACGTGAAATACTATAAAACTATGAAAGACAAAGACATTAGTCTTAAAAGAAAGTCAGGGGTAATTTTTATAGTTTCATAGTTCTTAATTGACGTGAAATACTTTTATAGTTTCTTAATTCACATGTTATTTTTTTTGTCAAGTAGTTTAGTGGCTAGAACTCAGACATTTTAAATGTGGAGAAATTGGGTGTCAGGGGTTCGAACCATTGCCCCTGTATAAATTATGCAATGTTCATACCAACTGAGTTAAGCTCACGATACAATTCACGTGTAATTTACTGCGACAAATTTTGCAAGATAAACACAATGTTTTTAATGTTATATGTTGGTTTCATTAAAAAGAAAAATAACGCCATATTCACCAAATAAAAAAACAAAAATAACGTCATAATTTGATAGTATTAGTACCAGTAGTAATGACTTTGATCCGATTATGTCCACTTCCCAATATTTAACAACACAGTGATTAGAAAAGAACGTTAATTGGTCCTGATGTTACATGTGTCTGAATGTCTTTGTCTACACATCATTTACTATGTTACTTGCTCTATAAAAACAACATTTGCATACACTGAGCTAACATTATTATAGTTCATATGAATTCCATGTGAACATCACATGTTTATATGGCAGCGAGTATGCCAAGAACAATATTGTTCATAAGTCAAACTTTAGACACATGCCTCAACCATATATACCAAAATGTTTATTTTAGATAAGTGGCTAGCTGGATGGAATTGCATGGAAGAATCTTGAAGATGCTCACCAAAGGACATTGAATTTTTCTTGTGTATATTTGGAAATTTGAGTGAAGTAGAATTGTGTATGAAGTTATATTTATTGGAAGAGGTCAGCCTATAAAATTGATTTCATAGGATTTTGGCGGTTGTTTATGCTTTTGATAAATTTAGATCTTACTTGTTAGGATCTAAAGTTATTGTTTACACTGACCATGCTGCACTAAGGTATTTGTTTTCTAAGCAGGACTCTAAGCCAAGACTTCTTAGGTGGATACTGTTGTTACAGGAATTTGACTTAGAGATCCGTGGCAAGAAAGGATCGGAGAACACTGTAGCTGACCATCTTTCTCGCCTGGAGAAGATGGATGAAACGGAGGAGAAGAGGCCTATTAAGGACCTCTTTGCTGATGAACACATCCTAGCTGTTACGGTGGTGCCGTGGTTCACAGACTTTGCAAACTACATGGTGGGTAAGACTATTCCTTCTGACTTTAACTCCCAACAACGTAAGAAATTCCTACACGACTGTAAGTCATATGTGTGGGATGAACCATTTTTGTACAAAAGGGGGGTTGATGGTTTGTTAAGAAGATGTGTCCCCGAAGATGAACAAACAAAGGTGTTGTGGCATTGCCATGACTCCAGCTACGGGGGACATTTTAGTGGGGATAGGACTGCTGCAAAGGTCCTTCAATCAGGCCTGTTTTGGCCTACTCTGTTTAAAGATGCCTTCACTTATGTGAAGAAATGTGACCGCTGCCAACACACAGGAAATATTTCAAAAAGAAACGAGATGCCACAAAATCCTGTGTTAGAAGTGGAAATCTTTGATGTATGGGGAATTGATTTCATGGGACCATTCCCATCCTCATGCTCAAAGATGTACATTTTGGTGGCAGTAGATTACGTTTCTAAGTGGGTAGAAACCATTGCCACGCAAACCAATGATGCTCAAGTAGTGGTTGCCTTTCTTAAGAAAAATATTTTTTCACGCTTTGGGGTACCTAGAGCGTTGATTAGTGATGAAGGCACCCACTTCCTCAATCAAAAGATGGAGGCGTTGTTGAAAAAGTACAACGTGCATCACCGGATTGCCACTCCTTACCACCCTCAAACAAGTGGCCAAGTCGAAGTGTCAAATAGGCAAATCAAGCAGATACTAGAGAAAACTGTGAACTCGTCCCGAAAGGATTGGTCACTTAAGCTTGATGATGCCTTGTGGGCATACAGAACGACGTTCAAAACGCCTATAGGTATGTCTCCTTTTCAAATTGTTTATGGAAAATCCTGTCACTTACCTTTGGAACTTGAACACAAAGCATTATGGGCCACCAAATTCCTGAATTTTGATCTTAATATAGCAGGTGAATCCAGAATCCTTCAACTTCATGAGTTGGATGAATTCCGGAATTTTGCCTATGAAAATGCCAAGATTTTTAAAGAAAAAACCAAGAAATGGCATGATAAAAAGATTCAAAATAGGGAATTTCGGGAAGGGCAATTGGTTTTACTTTTTAATTCCAGGTTGATGTTGTTTCCTGGGAAGCTGAAATCAAGGTGGTCCGGTCCGTTTGAAGTTGTGAGAGTTTATCCTTACGGTGCAATTGAGGTAAAGGATCCAGACTCTGATAGAACTTTCAAGGTAAATAGACAGAGACTCAAACCATACTATGGGGGAGAGTCAGAGCGTCCAACTGAGTCTATCCCGCTGCACTCCACTTGAAAGAAGAAAAGTGGACCGTCAAGCTTAGGACGTTAAACCAGCGCTGAGTGGGAGGCAACCCACTGATTTCGAAAGTTCAGTAACAAAGACATCATCAACGGTCTGTCAAAAGTTCAAAAGGAGGTAGTGCTTGCATGATTCTATGAGGGAAGCGTACGACAGAAAAGATGCTTAGGTAGCCACAACTTCCAGAAACCTCAGCTTGTAAGGTTATAGCCTAAATTTTATTTTTCAATTTTTACAAATATGAGTGTTTCCATGTGAATGCTATTTCTAGGGCTTTAGATTTTTCTCTGCTGTTGATTGGTTATATTGTGTGCACACTAAGGCAAATTGCTTGTACCTTGAGCCTTTGAAGCCAACCTGAGTTTATATTGAATTATTCCTGTGTTTAAGCCAAGTTGAGCCATTAGGATTAGACCCCTTGTTTTGGTGACGAACCACATTACAAGCCTAGAGACCATAGGATTGTCCCAATAATTTTGTTGGAGTTAGGCATAATTTGTGTTTCAATGTTACAAAAATTCAAGTTTGGGGTTGCTCATGGAACTAGCAACACTCTAAGTTTGGGGTAGAGGTACTAGAGAATTGAAGATCATCTTGTGTTGTTTGATACAAAAAAAAAAAGAGAAAAAAAAAAGCATGTTAAAAATAAGCTGGAACGTTAAAAATTCAGCTCAAAAAAAAAAACAATGAATGAATGCATAATGACAACAAGTGATCAGTTGGTTTTATTCAATGTTTATGATCTCTAGTCCCTGAATTTTGTTGTGGTATAAACTTTGTTCTCAATTTTTAGAACCGTAGGATGATGCTTAACTCCAAGTTATTTTTCTTAAGCCTACTTTCCAAATTATCCCACCTCGAACCTAAGCCCCGTTATAACCGAAAAAGTCCTTAAAAGTGTGTGCATGATATTAACTTTGATTGATGCTTAGAAACTTTTCAAGTCTTGGTAATATAGTAGTTTGCATGTCGACTGTGTGAACCTTGTTTCAATATTGTTGCGAGAAGTTGTGGATTGGATGTGTTGCCAAGCAAGTTAGCTCATCAATTGCTAACAAAGGAGTGAACATTTGACATGCCCCTTGGTGGAGTAAGTGTTATTCTACTGTTATTTTTCATTTTTAGTGTGTTCCTTGAGGACAAGCAACGATGCAAGTTTGAGGTTGTGATGACACTCTGTCATCGTAGTTTTTCTTAGGCACTTTTATATCATTTTGGGTCATATTCATTGCAATTCATGGAGTTACAAGCTACAAAAGGAGAAGAATTTGAAGTTTTTTAAAGACTGAAAATCGGCCACCGATTTTTGCTGCAGTTTTGAGCCAAAGTTTATGTAAAAATCGGCCACCGATTTTGGAGCACGGTGGCCGATTTTGAGCTTCTTATAAATATAAAAGGGATGTTTCTGAACAAAGGGTTCACGTTTTTTGGAGATTGAAAGGCACAAAAACACACAGGAAGCGAGTAGGAGCATAATTGAAGGAGATTCATCAAGAAAAGTTCATGAATTATTCTTGTAATCTCTCTTTTACTCTTTCCTTTTGTTTGATCTCTATGTGTAACTAAACCCTCCATTGTTGGGGATGAGTAACCCTAGATGAACATGATTGTCATGACCTACTTTTAATTATCGATGAAACTCATTGAATTGCTTTTCTTATCTCTGTTCTTAATGCTTTTATTGCTTGGCCGCCTTTAAATTGATTTACGGTTTATTTTGTGATACGGAAGTGGAATTTGTAAACGCTTGAGATAAGAAATCCTTGCCTTTGTAATCTAGGAATAGATGCAAACCCTTGGAACCATTTGAGAATTCTTGTTCGTTCATGCTTAATTCTGATCTTAAAACTCACTAAGGAATTAGGTGTTTATTTTAGAATTAACGTTTCTGTCACTAAGGAATTAGGGCACGAAGTTTATAGAGGATTCGGTAGTAACTAGATGAGTCGATTCAATAGCGATAATTAGGTTGTTAACATGAAATAGTCATCCAGTAAAACTCATCCCCAACACTTTTCTCTTATAAGTTTGAACCATATTTACTTTGTTTAATTTTCATTATTGCGACAAAACAAACTTCGTAACTTTTTGTTCACTTAAGTCTTAAATACGATTCAATAGTATAACGCGATCCTCGAGTTCGACACTCGGTCTTACCGTTTTACTTTACTACTTGCACGATTTCGTACACTTGCGAAAATCGTTATCAAATAATAATAATAATAATAATAATAATAATAATAATAATAATAATAATAATAATAATTAATGTTACATTAAAAACTAATCACAATATTCATTTTAAAACTAACTTTTTTAACTAAAGTAACACTTATCATAAAACAAATTAAATGTAATTAATATAAAATGTATCGTTAATTATTATTTTTTACTTCATATTTGAGAATCACTCAATGACCGATCGCTAATGTCTAATAAGGTTAATTAGGCAAAAAAAATATATTCTCCATATTCTTCTTTCATAGTTCTTAATTGACGTGAAATACTATAAAACTATGAAAGACAAAGACATTAGCCTTAGAAGAAAGTCAGGGGTAATTTTTATAGTTTCATAGTTCTTAATTGACGTGAAATACTTTTATAGTTTCATAGTTTCTTAATTCACGTGTAATTTTTTTTGTCAAGTAGTTTAGTGGCTAGAACTCACACATTTTAAATGTGGAGAAGTGGGGCGTCAGGGGTTCGAACCTTTTCCCCTGTATAAATTATGCAATGTTCATACCAACTGAGTTAAGCTCACGGGACAATTCACGTTTAATTTACTGCAACAAATTTTGCAAGATAAACACAATGTTTTTAATGTTATATGTTGGTTTCATTAAAAAGAAAAATAACGTCATATTCACCAAATAAAAAAACAAAAATAACGTCATAATTTGATAGTATTAGTACCAGTAGTAATGACTTTGATCCGATTATGTCCACTTCCCAATATTTAACAACACAGTGATTAGAAAAGAACGTTAATTGATCCTGATGTTACATGTGTCCGAATGTCTTTGTCTACACATCATTTACTACGTTACTTGCTCTATAAAAAACACTTGCATACACTGAGCTAACATTATTATAGTTCATATGAATTCCATGTGAACATCACATGTTTATATGGCAGCAAGTATGCCAAGAACAATAGTGTTCATAAGTCAAACTTTAGACACATGTCTCAACCTTATATACCAAAACGTTTATTTTAGATAAGTGGCTAGCTGGATGGAATTGCATGGAAGAATCTTGGAGATGCTCACCAAAGGACATTGAATTCTTCTTGTGTATATTTGAAAATTTAAGTGAAGTAGAACTGTGTGCGCCTTTAGAATTTATTGTTGTCTATCTTACTCTCATTCACTTAGCTGTTTTAAGAGAAAAATACAGCTCCTCTATTTTTATAATAGTCAATAACCTTCTATGAGGTCTCTTAAAATAGATAAAAACCTTCCCTGTAAACTTAACACCGTTTTAGCCAACACGGTGATGTCGTCAACCAAATCAAGATAAGAGTATCTATTGGGATCAATATTCAAAATTGGGATACTCACTTCTCCATCAAAGTGTACCATCAAATGCACACATCCTGGGTTGGGTTTATCACAAGAACTTGAAAAGTGGGGTAAAAAGAAAAAATGAGTAAAACAAGAGGCATCAACTAGTCATGACAAGAGAAATGACAACAAAAGAAACACATCAGATGAGTATTGCAATAATTTATGAATAAATGCATCATATGATAGAGTTAGTCAAGTAATCGCCGCAATCTAAATTACAACAGGACCTAATTACTACAACTAATTACAATATGAACTTATTATGTAAACTAATTACAATATGAATTTAAAACGGCGAATGGTCGTAGTAATTTATTATAATTAATCAAAACAAACATATCATTTATATGTATAGAATGAGAGTGAAATGGACGAAAACAACGGCGAGACAAACATGGCTTCAAAACAATGGCGAGCAAAAAAGAACATTGAACAAAATACCACGAATATGCAGAAAATGACGGTGAGATGAAAACAACAACGAGGAAGGATGAAAACGATGATGAAAGATACACAATGCAACGAACAAGGATGAGTATGAAAACAACTATACTCAATGATTTACCTGTTGTCCAATGTTTCCATGGAGGAACAACATCGATGATGAAAAAAATGAAAACAAATTACAACAACAATGAAAAGAGAAACTGAAAAGGTAGGTATACTGTTTATAAACAGAGTGAAAGGAATAAGAAAAGGCTTGGTAACATTTCTCTTTTTCATCTGTCGACAACTTAACTTTGTGGTACCTGATGCGTCGGTAATATTGGTTTGAACACAAAAACCGCAACTTCAAATAACAACGAACCATATTCTGCAAGACAAACCAGAAGGTAAACCTGCATAATTGAAAACATTAGTATTAACATAAGGCATCACGAGGATTGTCCTTGAAATTTATCCCCCTTAATGTGCGCAATCTCCCCGTAATTCAACATGCCTTCTCCTAGTTATAGAGGTAACAGAACAGTGAGATAGTTATGGAGGTAACAGAAAAGCAAGAATAACACATTTATCAGACAAAAATGTTTATCTCAGGAAGTAAAATGGAGGAGAAGAAAAACAATTCTTCTTTTGTTGAGGTATACATGTATTACTATTTTGTTTTTGTGGAAGAGAAAATGGAGGACAACAAATTACTTGATGAGTTAGTGGTAGTTCATACTTTTAAGCATGAAAGGCATCTAATATATTATAGACTTTATTACTTTCATAAATGCCACATAACTCTTTGACCAAGTAAGCAAGTTAATCCTTAAGTTTAATAGTTTCACATGATCAAATCACTTAACACACAAATATTTTTGAAATAAAAATTATCTAAAAAATTACAACAAAAATTTCTAACGAGAGGGGAGGTCAATGTCATTTGATAAGATAAAGGGAGTGTCTATGTTATTTGGAGAAACTTTAGAAAAGGTGAATGTATTTTTCAATGTTTTAATGATTTAACGGTGAGCTTGAAATAATTATATTGAGCCACCGTTTGACAAAAACTATAATTTAAGCTTCAACAAAATCATAGTATAAGTCCGTTAAAAAAAAAATCATAGTAAAGGAATAATGTTACTGCAAATTGTTCAAATTTATTGTGATTTCAAACATGCAATAAGAATTTTTTGATCATTTAATAGTCTAATTTAAGTTATATTATTATTTTTTTATAGCCTTTTTTAAAGTGAAGGAATGGTGTCCGATCTATGATTGAAAAGATAAGTTATAAAAACTTTTATAAATAAATTTACATTTACCTCACTAACTTAACTTAAACTTGAAATCTCGAGCTCCAAATGACATGTTATTTTTTCTTTTTTACAAAATACCCCGACTTGTTATTTATTTGCAAAACAAACATTCTGGCTTGTTATTATAGGTAAAATCATATTATTTTTTTTTGTCTTTTGAATTAATCAATAGCAAAGACAAAAGCAGTTTGATTCGTACATCTTTGGTGAAGTTGGAAAATTACGAAAGCATAAAAGTGAAAAGAATTGAAAGGAGGTTGACATCCTCATATGTGTGAAAATAAACTCACAAACAACATAGAGCTAAATGTGAGACAACTTTACCTATAAAATGATTTGTACATTTTTATTTTATCATTTTGAAATTGATTTTTTAAGCATCTCATCATTGGTTAGATTCACGAACATATAGACTTGTGCCAGATATCAATGCTATTTTTTTAAAAAAAGAAAAGAGTTATAATTCATCGCTGAATATTTTTTGAGCCTCAATGTCTTCTAATACAATGATCTAAGACACTAATTTCTCACTAAATTATAAATTCACCTAAGTCATATTCCACTAAATCTTCTTCAACCTTAAAGGAAAAAAAAACTATATCATACTTACCATCGATAGAATTGAAACCCTAAATCGTATGCCTTCTTCGAACTTGACCCACCTAATAGTCGGTGCACGTCTTTGTAAACGTTTTTTTGATTGCAAATAATGGTGAATGCCGTTTTTTTGGATGCTCTCCATCTTCATAAACGAAAGAGGATCCTTGGTCATGCACTAGGAATGTATCCTTGTTTTCGAGTATGCATCTGTTGATTGCTTTTATTGTTAAACCCCTTTTGCGTTATATATGGTCTGTGTTTCTGTTGTTAAATGCAAATTTATTTGTTAGATTGTATAAAATTTTCCATGTTTAAGATGCTGAATGTGGTGATGAAGTATGGTTTGAATTGAACATGACATTCTTAGCACAAAGAGTCGTACAAAATAATATAGCGTCACTTAAATCAATAGATTTTGTATTTAAGAGAATTAATTTTACGATCTAAAAATAATCAACAATACAACATATTATCCATTTACCTTAATTTCTGTATAAAGATGAAATAAATATCAAATATCATGTTTTTTAACTTAAAAAGAAAATTAGCCCAAATATTTGAGAAAAGATCAAAACTTGATGATTTTGAAATAGTGAGGCAAGTTTGGTGAAAAGATTAAAATATGAGGGACTAAACTGTAATTGGACCCCTAGTTTTTGTGTGTACTATATTGGTTTTAACCTTACATATAGAAAGTGATAGATAGATACCATAATAATGATGTTAGATGAAAAAATGGATAAGAGAGAGAAAGAGTAAGAAGAAAGAAACAAGTCACTCACCTTTTTTTCGTTTTTACCAATTTGTCTGCTAGTGGATTGGTGCGAATGTTGGAAGCATGGAAGCAAATCAAAGGCCGAGAATGGCGGCAACCCATAACACAATCATAAATCTCTCCATTCCAACACCTGTCTTCTTTACACATACATATCAACATGCCTCAAGCCTAGCATTTATACTATATATTATCATATCATATGCATTATCATTTCATTGCTCCTAGATATATATACAAAATTACACTTCAATCCATATGCCATAAACACCACTATCTTCCTTACCTGAAAAAGTTAATTTTAGTGGTTGAATCTTTTTACTATTGGTATAATATAACAAGTAAGTAAGTAAGTAACATTACAACAAAGAAAGTTAAGTTGTTTTCTTTTTTCACCAAAGTGTGTTTGGTTTCATTTTAGTTATAGTTATGGGTGAGTTTCGCGTTCAAGACAAGGAACCTACAAAAAAAACCAACATTGTTGTTGGGTCGGTGCAGAGTTTTGAAGGTTTCTCTAATAATCATCACCACCGTTCATTCTTTCATAATCATGATTCTTCTTCTGTTTCTGCTGATGGTTATGGTCCCACAACATACAACATGTCTTTTGGGGGTGATTCTTCTTCTCTAGGTGCTAATGGCGGTGTATCCTTAAATTTTCAACCTTTTCACAACATTTCTGCTTCCAACACAACCCTCAAAGGCTAGTTTCTTATTGTTTTCCATCCATCAATCAGTAATATATAGAAAAATAAATAGTGGTCAGAACATAAAAAGTTCTGTACAAGTTTCTGAACATACTTTGCGTTTGTGTTTGTGTTGGTCACAGCAGCAGGTGGAATGGCGGCTTCAATAGGAATAGGGTATCCTCCTTTCACAAGTGCTCAATGGAGAGAGCTTGAAAGACAAGCTATGATTTACAAGTACTTGATGGCTTCCCTTCCTGTTCCTTCGCATCTTCTTTCATGTATGATATGATAAGACCCTTTTCTCTCTTCTAGTTCTTCCTTAATTTCATATTTTGATGTACAGACAAAGAAAACAACATAGCCCATTAACTTTTTCTGCTTTTTTAAGTCTATTACAAGTCAAAAGTTTGTATTTTTACCACTTTTCATTCTATTTACCTTTTGTCATTGAATCAATGTGTGGCCTTTTTCATGATGTGTTGCTTTCTGTTCTTACTGTTTCTTGAAATTTGAACTTGAAGCAGTGGATGGTGGTTTCAATCTGAGGCTATCTAGTAGGAACAATTCTGATCCAGAGGCTGGTAGGTGCAGAAGAACAGATGGTAAAAAATGGAGATGTTCTAGAGATGTAGCTCCTAATAACAAGTACTGTGAAAGACATATGCATAGAGGTCGTCCCCGTTCAAGAAAGCCTGTGGAACTTCACACCAATAGCAATAGTCATCAACAAATCAAAAGGGCTCGTTGTGATTCTAATCCTTTTTCTGTGCCTGATTTTACTGTGGCTGTTCCTAATCCAACTACTAGAAAATATGGATCTTCATCACATTTTCTTGCTTCCACACCTCTTCATCCTTATCTCCAATCTTCCTTTTCTTTGCATAATAGCAGCTTTGAGGCTTCAAATAAGCAACCAAGGTGAGTTTCTATCTGTATTTTGCTATATCTGTTTAGAATCATATTGAGTTTGACAAAATCAGGTTACCAATGTGATTTTGTTGAAGACTTAAGCCTCTAAGTGTAGCTTTTGCTATTATCTGTGATTCTTCTAAATTTATCATGAATCCAAACATGTACCATGTCTATGTTTTGTTTTGTACTTTTGATTTGGTTTATCTGGTTTTTCCTAATTCACTTTCATGTTTTTGTTTTAATTTGGTCTAAAGACTCTAAACTCTAAAACAAAAAAGAAAATCAACATAATAAAGCTTGATTTTTTTTCCTCTATCAAATTCACTCTTAAATAAATGCTTTGTTTTATGGTGTTAGTATTATGGACTTTTTCTAGTTTGTTATTGATTTGGTGAATTGAATGAAAAGGGGCTTGGAGTGGATGCTAAATGGAGATCCAATTTCCCTTGGTGCTTCTAATTCAGGATGGAACCCTCTGATGCATAACAACAAAATTGGAATGACCAATGGAAGTTCCTATCATAATAACACTGAATCTCAGTATCTGAATTCATTTCCACTATATAACAGTTCTGAACTAGCCCAACATGAAAAACCCTTTCCTCTCTTACTTAATCCCCCTATTGTTCCAATGCAAACTCTCCCATCTGAGAAACCAAGAGGTTTTAGTTTCATTGATGCTTGGTCTAATGCAGAGACAGTGGAAAACAATGCCAACACCACCACCACCACCTCCAACAATGGTTCTGCATCAGTTGGTAAAGTATCCCTTTCATCACTTGATCTATCAATGGGAGGTAGTGCTGTAAGTGAAGAAATGAGTACTATTGAAATAAATGCTGCAAGTGATGATGATAGTACTAAAATAGCATTCTCAAGTTGGCTCAATCCAGCACAACCTTGGGCAGGTTCGACACCTGGTGGTCCACTAGCTGAAGTTCTAAGGCCAAGCAATGTTACTTCCATCAGTGATGCAACAAATTCCAATCCATCTTCACCTGTTACGACAACAAATCGTGTCGAATCCATTGGCACTTCAGGAACAGGAATGGTATCATCTCCATCTGGTGTTTTGCATAATAAAACACTTGCTTCATTTTCTGATAGTAGTGGTAATAGCAGTCCAAATGTTGCATCATCAAGGGCTAATTCTGAAATTGCCTTACTCAATAAGTTCAATCATATTTCATATGTAAATTAATTAATTAGCACCTTCTGCTTCTTAAGTTTCAATTTAACATAAGATTATTGTTCTGTTCTGTAATGTAATCTTATTGTGCTTGCATATTTATCAAAATTCAACTATGCCTTGTAGCCTATTGTTCAGTGATGTTTATTGTTATATTATATCAGAAGAAAATCACAGATGAAACAACAAGTCAACAACCAGTGTTTCTGTTTTATGTGAATAAGACTATTTGCTGTGTTGTGTTGTGTTGCACTCCATCTCTAGTCTCTGCCTGTGAGAGTGTACTAATACTAATAATGAATGAATGCCAATACAGCAATAGTGTTGTTTGTTGTGTGGTCCTGATCCAGTTGTTGTCTGTTGGATAAGATCATAGATCTAACTTTGACTATGTCAACCATGGACCTGTTCCACTATTTTGTTCTCTATCCCCCAACAATATCTTTATATATATTCTATCTCCCAAACAAAATATCAAGTACTAACGTACCTACTCATTTTGATTTTCCTTTGGGTATACACTTATTATATTTGTTGGTATCTTTTTTTATAGCAACAATTTAAATGTGTAATAAATGCCATATGGGTGAAAATTGAAGTATATATGGTCTTTTTTACTTGGAAAAATTGACCTGTTAAAAGAATAGTTTAAATTACACTAATTTATGGAAAGTGACTGCTGCAAATAATTAACATGGGTCGTACTTTGTTGGAACCTAGCTGATTTTGATGTACTATTAAAATATATAAAATAAGCATTAAGTAAACATGCATAAAGTCTGAAGCATTGTGAGTAGAGTACAATCTTAGCTTTTGCTGTGACGACAAAAATCCTAGCCATGAAACATGTGTGTGTGGTTGGGGTGAGGTGAGGTGGTGGGGTTTCAGTTATGTTCATGTTATGTCAAATTATATACAACAGCATCAATCATTTTCATATATATTGTAGACCATGTGAAATATTATCTTGTCTCCTTTTCAACACACATTAACAAAATGTTTTGGTTCATGATATTCTTTATCTTGAAGTTGGGAGGAAGGAAGCAGCAAAATTTAACATGTGATATAAATTAAAGATCAGCTTCGACACTGTTACACTACACTCATGTGTAATGTTGATGTCCATTCATCCAACCAATAAGCAACCACAATTAACTATTTTTTGTTGTTGACAAACGACAGTTAACTCATTGTAGGCCCAAGTAAGTGTTGGTTGGTGTATTTTGGTTTTCTGAAGTAGGAGAAGGAGAACATGTAAAGCATTGTACACCTTATTTTTTTCAGTCAAGTTTTCTGTTAAATGAGTGACTGTGAGTGATATATGGATCACCTCCAATACCAATAGCAAGTTCATGCTACATGTTTTAGGCGATCTTGATCATTTTAAATTGGACAGTTCAAATTAAAGAGTAAATAAACTAACTTTAAATGATAATTGTTATTGATTCAAATATTCAATAAATTAACTTTAAATGATATTCCGGTCAATGCCACGGTTCACAGAGAAATTCTTCCAATGATCCACCATCACTCTAAGCTTATTTATCTTCCTTGATAATATCTAAGTAATGATCAGAACATTTTGCATTGAGAAAAGCTCTTCATATTGTAACATACCTGTGATATAATTCATGCTTTCATTTTTCAAAGAGTATAAGTTCAAATGCATCTCTATTCTCTAAGATTTGTTATGTCCTATAACTGTATACACAATTGATATATGCCTGCATAAATATGACTATGGTGGTTGGTGTATGACACGATAGGTTTGGTTATAATATGCTTTGAATGCTTGTTTGAGAATTGATCAATTTACATGAGAATTAGTAGTATGGCAAGTGGTTCTTGATGGATTGTAAAGTTGATTTCAGATTTTGGAACCAATTATAAGGATTAGCACCTCAGACTTTAATTGGTTTATGCTCTGATAATAAGTCTAAAAAATGAGTCACTTCGAAAGTGACAAGTGGTTTAGGTCATTATACAAGTATATGGATGATTAGTTAACAAAACCGTAGGCCATGATGCTAGATAACTTACAATTTCAAGATCCTAAACTCTCACATTTTGTCTCCTCTAGCATACAAAATTTTTCTGCACAATTTTGCAGAAATCATACTTAAATTTAAGTGTTGTCAATCTTCGAGGATCAATTGAAGATGAAATAAGGTGGAAGTGCTAGGCAGTTGCCTTGAAACTGACCTTTGTTTGGAGGGCATACTCCCTAGCTACTTTCAGTTAAGGTAGTTGATTTGTTTAAGCAATGTTCACATTGATTTCAGATGTTTGATTGTGTGTTATTATAGAACGAGGAATTAATTAAATATATGGTTTTGGAATTAATTCTTTTGCAGGATTTGATGAACTCTATACGAACTATCTAAGGCATCTCATTGTCGACCTGTCTGCATAATTTCTGTGAGCGGTTCTGTATCAAAGGTTGTCCTTCGTACTCCAAATGGTCCTTTCACACACCAGGTAGAATAGTTGAATTTTATCGGTCCATTCCGAATCTGTCGATTTAGTTAAATTTTGGCTTAAATAGTTGAATCTCAAATCTGATGTAGAAATTATACTTCAACATCAATCCCAATAACTGAAATTAAACTTGGATGCAAGTGGAGGAACCAATATAAGCAGCATTAGAACTCATAATATCCCCTAAGGTTCCAATGCATATTTTGTTTAAGCCTAAAAAGAGGTATAACAGTGCTACTCCAAATTCGAAATATGATACAAGTAACATTTAAAACAGGTGAAAAAATATGTACAGATGCATCACATGGAATTTGATCCTATAGTTTGAAATCATGATAAGCCTCTAAGTTTGGCTTCATGAAAGCCATAGAGTGACTTTAGGTATGATCAAATGTGATAAGCTTTTAAGTCCAAACCTTCTACAGTTTTAAATTGGAAAAGTTGATTAGGCTGAAAACTTTGGGACCAAAATAAGGTATGTATAAATAACTTGATTACACCTTGGAATCAAAAGTGAAAGTTTGAGGGGATTATATGTTTAGTAGGGCGCCGAGTACTTGAATGATAGTATGTTTTGGTATCTTAAACGGTGCTTCCTTTTTTTCTTTTTTATCGGTATGCTATTAGCATTTTTTTTTTTTACATTCTCAAGCCTGCAAAATTATTATGTCATTTAGAATACATTTCATAACTATTTTGAGATCGTTATTCATGTATATTTTTATTTATTTATATGGAAGCACAGGAGCCCTACAAACATGTATATATTGCACCCGTAAATACGTATTAAACACGTACAGAAGGCATGAGACCAACATCACAAGCCAAGATAGACGCCTTAATTCCATGCAATTTTGATAAGGCTTCTCTCATGGTCCACCGTATCGTTGGGATGATGTGCTACACATGACAAACCAACTCTCATTACAGCAGCTATGGACTCCTCAGCTTTATGCATCCAATCTGTGTTACCGTCACTATAATGGTTAATAAGCCTTTGATCAACAACCTTCAGTAATTTCTTCTCATCCATGTATGATATGAATTTGTTCATGCTTACTCCTTTGAAAATCTCATCTGTTGGCTATGAACATCTCTAGTAGTATAGGACCCCAAAACTGTACACATCTCCACTAGTTGAAGCCTTTCCACGTAGACCATATTCATCATATTCAGAAGTCAATGGGTCAACATGGTTTTGGTTGAAAAGCAGAGGAGAGGACTGGTGTGATCCAATTTCTTGGTACAAATCCGTTTGCTATGAAAGCCAGTTTTAAGAATTTTGATAAATATAGAAAACGAGGATACTGAATAATGAATAAAAAGGTTGGTGATCATAATAAAAAATATAAACATCTTTATTTACCCAATAATTTGAAGATGTGATGAATTGGATATGGAGTTAGGAATTATCCATTCAAACCTATTAGTTGCCAAAGCAAGTGTCCTTATATTCTGAATCCGAAAGGTGTTGCCAAAATTTTGCAGCAACTCGGCTGATAGGTTTTTGTTTGTCATGGATAAGAAAACTAAGGATGATATGTTGAATTGAAGAAGATAGAAGTAGGAAACTTGCCGGTGAAGTTATTCTCTGTGAGATGAAGATTTGAAAGTTTGTGAAGATTACCAAATTCAATTGGAATCTCACCCTTAAACCCGTTCCTTGCCAAGGAAACATTCTTGAGAGAAAAGAGATTGCCAAATGATGAAGAGATTTTACCTGTGACTGAGATTGTTGACAAAAAAGTCTAAAATCTATTTATTCTCTAAGGACTTTTGTATCACATTCTCAACCATAACAGAATTAGCAGAGAAACAAAGTTATTTTGTTTGTCATTTTAAATTCATTTGATAATTTTGTTTTGAGATTCTTCCTATTCGTATCTTTTGCTTTTTAATGAAAGCATATGGGCTTTCTTGTAAATATTTACTGATTTCGCGCCTGTAAGTGCAACAATATCTACATATTGCAGCGATAAGTATTTTTTGTTTGATTTCATCTCTCAAATTTAACATGAGGATAGTTCAATTTCTCCTTTAATTATTGGCAGACATGAGGATATACTCTGAGCTATATCATAGTGCAGCTTTGATTTTGTGCATCAAAGTTTTGTTATGTCACAATTGATACATGCCTGCATAAATATGATTTTGATGGATGTTGTATGACGATTTGTTCTATTATAATATACTTTGAATGCTTGTTTCAAAATTGACCAACTACACTAGAATTAGTAGTAGGGCAACTGGTACTTGATGGCATGTAATTGATGCAATGTTGAATTTGGATTTTGGAAGGGGGTTATAAGGATTAGAACTCAGACTTTAATGGTTTATGCCTGATAAGTCTAAAAATGTGTTTTCAAAAATGACAATTGATTTAGGTCATCATAGAAGTGTATGAATGATCAGTTAACAAAAAACATAGATATGATGCAAGATGACTTAGAATTTCATGACCTAAACCCTCAGATTTCATCTCGTACAGTATATAAATATGAGTGTTACTAACTTTGGTACACAAATTAACTAAAAATAAAGTGGTAATGCTAGGTAGTTGTTTATAATTGTGTGATAATAATACTTTCTATAACAGACTAAGAGCTATTGAATACTATCAAATTTGTAAATCTGAGAAAGATTAAGTTAGTTTGTAGTTATAACATCTTTAAATGTTGAACAAAAGTTGTACAGAAAATTGTAATTGTATGCTAAAGTCCAGAATGCGATAATTTTCAATCTAAAATAGATTTTGACCGCCAGAACTTAATTAGATTGGACTCCTTAGAAGGCTAGAACCAACTTTATGACTTTAAGGCTTAAATTGGTGGCTAAAATGGTTAAATCTCAAATCTGATAAATTAAAGTTCGGCAACAATCTCAAATATGCTATAAGTAATATTTATGTAGGTGCAAAAATATTCTTTCAAAAAAAAAATGTAGGTGCAAAAATATGTATACATGCATCGCGTGGAATTTTATCCATATAATTTAAATTTATGATAAGTTTCTATGTTTTGACTTCATGAAAGACATAGAATGATTTCAGGTATGAAACTCAAATGTGATAAGCTTTTAAATCCAAACCTTCCCCTACAGTTTTGCTATGGGACCGAAATAAGGTATATAATTAATTTAGATCACTCCTTGGAATAAAAAATTCAAAATTAAGGGAATTATATGTTACTATATATTAAATGGTGCTTCAATTATTTTCTTATCTGTAAGCTATTACATGTATTTTTACATTCTCAACTGTGACAACATTAGCAGACATTAGAGTACAATCTGATTACTATATATGTATGAAGTCTGAAGCGTTGTGAGTAGACCCAAAATACCAAGATTATAAATTAATGAGGAATAATAACGATCGTTTTAGTCCCATGAGCATAGCTCAGTTGGTAGGACAATACATTATTATATGCAGGGGTTGTGGTTCGAACCCCGGACACCCTACTTTTTCACCTTATAAGGTGAATTCTAGCCACTAGGCTACCTGACCAAAAAAAATAAAAAATAACGATCGTTTTATTTAAAATTATTCAATGTGCATAAGTTTTCGGGCGTAGATCTTTATCTACTGAAATCACATCAATTAAGTACTTCCACATTTCTTAAAAAAAAGTACTTCTACATCTGACCAAAATCAATGTCCAAATTTGATACGAGTAAGAATATAGAACGCAATGATTTGAGATTAGAGATTGAGTCTGATGAATTAAGGAGGCCTAAAAGGATTATGTTGCCATTTAATAGTGTGACTCATTAGTTCTAGAAGATTGGCGACTCACTAATTTGTTAAGAAGCATCTAAAATAACTTTGCTTATATAATATCTTGTCCTCTCTATTACAATTATCAATAAAATTAAGTCTATTTTCTCTATCTAACATTCTTAGGAGGTTTTGTCCTATAACATAGGAATTTCTTTCACCCTATCAAAAAATTTCCTTTATAAAATGTTGTTAACATCTAGTCTATGTTTATATAGATTAATATGCTAAAATATTTGAAAAGGCTGATGGGTTAATATTTTTTTAAACTATATTATTGATGGAAAGTATCTATCGACTGCAATGATGATTGAAAGTCCGTTTATACTAACTTACTTTTGATCTTATGCAATACAAATAAATAATCTTTTATGCATTATTCATAATCTTGTGAAAGTAGTTTCTAAGTCAAATTCCAGTACAATATTAAAATAAATAATACGTGGTTGTAGCTTTTGAGCAATGCAAAGGGTTTATATAGCAATCAGCGTTAAAAATAAAGTCGTGAGCCGAGACTCAGTTTCAGTAAACACAAAAAGCCCATGAGAAAAGCCTTTATAAACAGCACAGTCATTCACGTTTGTTTATAAGTTACGCTTCGAACTTGCAACGGTAATGTGTGTTTGTGGATTGGTAGGTTTCATTATTTTTTTCTTCAAAGAAAAGAGAAACTTTACGAATGTTGGGTCCCTCGGTCATCTTTTTCGTTTGCTTCGGTAATTTTGGAATTTTAATTCCAACATATTCTCATTCTTGATTTTTCAAGAAAATTCAATCTTCTGCTTGAGAAAAGAACCGTATTTGACGCTAATGTTTTGAAAGATAAACTTTTTTGCTTGCTACGGTAATTTTGGAATTTTCATTCCAACGTATCTACATTGATACATGCCCGGATACCTATTTTTCTTTCTTGATTATTCAATCTTCTGCTTCAAAGAAAGAAAACTTGATGCCTGTTGGAAACGATTTTTCTCGTTCTTAATTATTCAAGAACATTCAATCTTCTGCGAATTTTGTAACATCAAAATCTGAATGTTGGGTCGCTCATATCTTTTTCATTTGCTACGGTAATTTTTGAATTTTCATTGAACCATTTACTCATTCTTGATTATTCAATCTTCTGTCCCAAGACCCTGTTTGGCACCAATATTTTTTCATAATTTAAAAAAGGGTGTCATATATGACCCCAGTAACCACAAATTTGAGGGTAAGAATTGATCGTTTCATAAATTTTTGTAAGGGATGAAAGCCTCAATGACTGTGTAGTAAACTGCATTATGAACTCTTTATTCATAATGTAAAAGTTGGATGATGGCCTTCTATGAAATTTTATTCATAGTAAAATGTTGGATGACGCCTAATGAGAAAGCTAGTTGTTGCCTTAATTGCATTATTAACATGAATTTTTATTCTAATGTAAGGCATGGATGGTATCTATTGTGCTTTGGTGACCCTAGTCCCTAAATACAGTTTTGCAACTACAATTCGAAGTGATTTTGCAATTTCAAAATGGTGTGCTTGTGTTGGATTAGCCTACCGATTAGGGTTTCTGGTAAGTATCTTATGCCCAAGGTCCACTTAGAATCACCCAATGAGGAAACCGTAGTTTTTAATATGGGGTGGAGGATAGAATTATGTGGTATCTTTGAATAGTATGAATTATATGGCTCTATAAGATATTAGCTCTGTCAATAGTAGGATATACATCTTTCTTTCTGTATTTTATTTTGATTTGATGTGAACCCTTGTGCTGATAATTGTAAATGCAAGTCTTGGATTTAGTAACTGAATACAGGTGAGCTCTTATATGTGGGTACACAAATTTCAATTGATGTATGTGGTAGGTGGTACAACCTTTAGGTTATACAACCTTTCTGTTATAATATGCTTTGAGTGCTTGTTTGAAAATTGATCAATTGCATGTAGCATATGAAAGCTTGGGGAACTCTTCTAATTACTCCACTCTTTCTTGTTGGATAGTAGACACCAATTTTGAAATATCACATGAAGTTGATTCTGGGCAGAGATAATGTATCCCTTGGTTTGGTGATGGATAAACTAACATGTGTGACATCTGTTCAGCTTCTGAAGGAGAGTCCATTTTAGATCCTTTTATGTGAGTTTGTTAGAAACCGGTACCAAAATTCAATTTGACTGTGTAAACAGACTTTTATTGAGGTTTCGTTCTTTTTTCTTCAAGAAAAGAACAAAACTATACGAAAGTTGATCGAACTTTCACGAATGTTGGGTCCCTCGGTCATCTTTTTTCGTTTGCTATGGTAATTTTGGTATTTTAATTCCAACATATTTGCGTTCATACATGTTGGGATATGCCCAAATTCTCATTCTTGTTCCTTCAAGAAAATTCAATCTTCTGCTTGAGAAAAGAACGGTGCTCAGTCCCATGACCCTATTTGACGCTAATGTTTTGAAATATAAATGTTTTTGTTCGCTACGGTAATTTTGGAATTTTCATTCCATGATTCCAAGGTATCTATTTACATTGATACATGCTGGTATACCTATTTTTCATTCTTGATTGTTCAAGAACATTCAATCTTCTGCTTCAAAGAAAGAAAACTATTTTACCTTTATTACCATCATATTTGTTGGTTTATAATTGATGCCTGTTGGGAACGATGCTGGGTTACCTATTTTCTCGTTCTTAATTATTCAAGAACATTCAATCTTCTGCTTCAATTAAAAGAGAACATTCTGCTTTAAACAAAAAAACCTTTATGGAGTAAACTTGCTCTGTCCCAAGACCCTGTTTGGCACCAATATTTTGAAAATGCAATTTTTTTCTATGCTAAGATAATGGAGATTCGTACGAATTTGGAATTTTTATTTCAACAGATTTATCCATCTGTTTTCTAAATGATACCTATTTGAAACGATGCCAACTTACCCATTTTCTCATTCTTGATTATTCGAAGATTTTCAATCTTCTGCCTTAAAAAAAAACCTTTAATTTACAAACCCTATAAGACTGTGAATCACTGCGAGATCGAATCTTTCTTCATAATCTAAAAAAGGGTTGTCATATATAGCCTCAGTAACCTCAAATTTGAGGGTAGGAATTGATGCATATACGCCGTTTCATAAATTTTTGTAAGGGGTGGATGCCTCAATTATGGTATAGTAAACTGCATTATGAATTCTTTAGTCATAAATACGGTAAAAGTTGGATGATGCCCTTCAATGAAATTTCAATATGAAATTTTATTCATAGTAAAATGCTGGATTACGCCTAATGAGAAAGCTAGTTGTTGCCTTAATTGCATTATCAACATGAATTTTTATTTTAATGCAACGCATAGATGGTATCTATTGTGCTTTGGTGACCCTAGTCCCTAAATACAGTTTTGCAGCTACAATCAAAGTGATTTTGCAATTTCAAAATGGTGTGCTTTTGTTGGATTAGCCTACCGATTAGCGTTTCTGGTAAGTATCTTATGTCCAAGGTCCACTTAGAGTCATCCAAAGAGGAAACCTTAGTTTTTTATATGGGGTGGAGGATAGACTTATGTGGTATCTTTGAATATTATGAATTTGTTATGAGCAGTGGGCATCATGGCTCTGTAAGATATTAGCTCTGTCAATAGTAGGATATTCATCTTTCTGTATTTTATTTTGATTTGATGAACCCTTGTGCTGATAATTGTAAATGCAAGTCTTGGGTTTAGTAACTGAATACAGGTGAGCTCTTATAAGTGGGTACAAAAATTTCAATTGATGAATTAATCATGTATGTGGTAGTGGTACAGTCTTTAGGTTGTGCAGCCTTTCTGTTATAATATGCTTTGAGTGGCTTGTTTGAAAATTGATCAATTACACGTAGCATATGAAAGCTTGGGGAACTCTTCTAATTACTCCACTCTTTCTTGTTGGATAGTAGACACCAATGTTGAAATATCACATGAAGTTGATTCTGGGCAGAGAAAATGTATCCCTTGGTTTGGTGATGGATAAACTAACATGTGTGACATCTGTTCAACTTCTGAAGGAGAGTCCATTTTAGATCCTTTTGTGTGAGTTTGTTAGAAACCGGTACCAAAATTCAATTTGACTGTGTAAACAGACTTTTATTGAGGTTTCGTTCTTTTTTCTTCAAGAAAAGAACAAAACTATACGCAAGTTGATCGAACTTTCACGAATGTTGGGTCCCTCAGTCATCTTTTTCTGTTTGCTACGGTAATTTTCGTATTTTAATTCCAACATATCTGCGTTCATACATGTTGGGATATTCCCATATTCTCATTCTTGATTTTTCAAGAAAATTCAATCTTCTGCTTTGAGAAAAGAACCGTACCCAGTGCCACGACCCTGTTTGACGCTAATGTTTTGAAAGATAAACTTTTTTGCTTGCTACGGTAATTTTGGAATTTTCATTTAAACATATGTACATTGATGCATGCTCTTTTTCATTCTTGATAATTCAAGAACATTCAATCTTCTGCTTCAAAGAAAGAAAACTTGAGTAAGCTTACTCTATGCCAAGACCCTGTTAAGCATAGTTGTTTTTGAAAGATATTTTACATTTGTTACCATAATGGAGTTTCCCACATTTTTACATTTGTTTCCAATAATGGTTTGTAATTGATGCCTATTGGGAACCACGTTGGGTTACCTATTTTCGTGTTCTTGGTTATTCAAGAACATTCAATCTTCTGCTTCAATTAAAAGTGAACCTTGAATTTTTTAAGTCCAAATTTTACAGGGTAATAATAATAAACCCTACAAGACTGTGAATCAGTGCGGGATGGAGTCTTCTTCATAAATTGATAAGGGTAGCATATATGACTCTAGTAACCCCAAATCCGACGGTATGAAAAGATGGATGACTTAAATGCATATTTGTTTTATTCAATGACCACAAAGTAAAATGCATTACAAACTCTTCATTCATAATGTAAAGGTTTGATTGTGGCCTTCAATGCAATTTCAAGTATTTACCGATTTTACCAGTAGGTACAAATATTTACAGATTGCACCTGCAAGTACAAATATTTTCTGTGAATTTTTATCTCTCAAATTTAAGATAGAGGTCTGTTCTAATTTTTGTAAATCATAATATCTAACATGAGAATACGACTGTACTGTGTTTTAGTAATATTGTTCAATTTCCCCTTTGATTATTGGTGGACATGAGGATAGATTCAGAGGTATATATATCATACTGCAGCTTTGGTTTTGTATATCAAAGTTTTGTTATATCCCATAAGTTTGTACAACTGATATATGCCTGCATAATCATGATTATGATAGTTGCTATATGACAAGAGGTTCGGTTGTAACAGATATTTTTTATGGAAGCACATGAGGCTTTTTACAGATCGTACCGGTACACAGATTATACAAGTATAGCAGGCATCAGACCAACATCACAAGCCTAGTATAGACTGCTTAATTCCATGCAATTTTGATAAGGCTTCTCTCATAGTCCACCGATCTTTGGGATGATGTGCTATACATGACAAGCCAACTCTCATTGCAGCAGCTACGCACTCCTCGGCTTTTTGCATCCAATGTGTGTTACTACCATCACTATAGCTGATGCTGCCAGACTCACCACTATGACTATCACTGCTGGAAATTTGTGTCGAATATTCGTAATGGTTAATAAGCCTTTGATCAACAACCTTTAGCAATTGCTTATCATCCATGTCTGGTACAAATCTGTTCATGCTTAATTCTTCTTTGAACATTTCATTTGTTGGTTTTTCGGCTATCAACATCTCTAGTAGTAGGATCCCAAAACTGTACACATCACCACTAGTTGAAGCCTTGCCTCCTAGACCATATTCTGAAACATGTCACCCCAAAATTAGATAGCTATATATAAACAAATATTTAGTTATGCATAAATAGAAGGAGGTGTTGTTGAATAACGGTGTCATAGAGCTATATCATTGCCGAATTTGAACAAATAACTATTGTTACACAACGAAATTTGGTCAAACCGCTATTTTCTGCAATATGCAGTTGATAACACTGGTAGAAGGTAAAAGAAAGTACAAATCATTGGAAAGACTCATTAGTAAGTAAGTACCTGGGGCAATATAGCCGATTGATCCCTTCAGTTCTAGGGTGCTGTTATGTTTCTCTGATGGATTTTGAAAGAGAAACCTTGCCAATCCAAAATCTGCTACATGTGCAACCATATCTTCATCTAGTAGAACATTGACAGGTTTCAGATCGCAATGGACTATTGGTGGATCACAGTCATGGTGCAAGTAGTCCATGGCAGATGCAACATCATTCGCATGTCCAGAAAATTCAATCTCTTGCATTGTCCTATACTTGCGTGAATTTTACTCGAGAACTGGTTATATCCTATTGCAAGAATAAACAGATTTGAAAAATTGCCAAATATGTCTGGAATTTCACCAGACAATCTATTTTGGAATATCAATAGCCTCTCCAATTTCTTGAGTGTTCCTAATTCTAATGGTAACTCTCCTGTGAAATAATTCTGTTCAAAAGAGAAGGATGTGAGATTTTGAAACTTCTTCATTCCATGAGGAATGCTTCCATTTAGCTGATTATTAGCAACACAAAACTGTTGTAGATTGCTTGAAAGATAATCAACTGAACTTGGAAGTTCCCCTGCCAAGTTGTTATCATTGATCATAAGAATTTGCAACTGAGTTGAGTTTCGAAGGGAATCAAAGAACTGAAAATTCAATGATGTGGTGGAAGTGAGATAGTTTTTACCAAGAGTCAAACGAGTGAGGTTTTTCAAGTTGTTGAAAAGAGGTATTGGCCCATGAAACCTATTGTTAGAAAGATCAATAATTTGAAGATGTGATGAATTGGATATGGAACTAGGAATTATCCCTTCAAATCTATTTGGTTGCCAAAGCAAGTGTCCCTATATTCGGAAAAGCTTTGCCGAAATTTTGTGGCAACTCGCCTGATAGATTGTTCTGTGTGAGGGATAAGAAAACTAAGGAAGATAAGTTGAAAATAGAAGTAGGAAGCTTGCCAGTGAAGTTATTCTCTGAGAGTTTGAAAAAATTTATATTACAAAAGCTGAAAATAATGGCAGAAAAGCTTAATTTATGAATACAAAAGCTGAAAAAATTTATGAATGCAAAAATTATAAATAGCAGAAACCTTAATTAAAAATTTATATTACAAAAGCTGAAAATAATGGCAGAATTTCGGAGAGAAGCATGAGGGTGGGAAAATAAATTCTCTTCTCCATGCATAGTTGCATGCACTACTACTCAGTCTTTATAACTTGTTCGGTGAACTAAAGCTCTCGAATAGAGTTTGGAAAACATCAAAATTTTGCATTCATTTCCCCTTAGATTCAACACATGCAAATAGACAGTGTGCCTGTGTTGGATTAGCTTACTGATAAGGGTTTCTGCTTTCTGGTAAGTATCTATATGGATTGATTCAAAGCTCATGATACTGTATTTTATAAAAGTAGTCTCCATCCTAAGTAAAGATTTTTCTGCAAATAGATATCCTATCTTGCTTGATATTCTCTAATAAATTAAATGGCAATATGATCTTTTCACAACAATTATTAAACCGAGTCTTGGTGTATGATGTGCAATCTGTTGGTTGTAATTTACTTCAAGATTTATTAGATGGAATTCTCTGGTCATCAGCAATTCAAGCTTTATTTGTATTGCGCTTTAATCGATGCTTTGGTTGCAGGATAGAAACTAGGGAACAATAACAGGTTGTGGGAACTTTCTCAAGGAGAGAATCTCAGGTATCAAGGTTGATTTGTTTTACCCTCAAGAACTTTAAACATGCTGCCAAATTTATTAGCCGTAGGATTTTCAATGTTGTCAACCATTCAATTGCTGTTAAATTAACCATTAATAACCTGATGGGGATTCAAAGGTGATTGCTTTGTTATTATGACTGTAATGATGTGTTTTTCTTTATGCAATAACACTTTCTGCCAATTATCTCAAGCGCTGGAAAATTCATGACGCTGATATACAACTGCAGTTCTGTAATTAGTTGGAACAAGAGGACCTTTATGACTTATGTGATGTGTTTGGGAGATTTGGTGCTTAATGCAGTTTATTTTGGTTGCTGAGAACTAAAGGTTAATTAAGTTTGGCTAAGTTTCATCCTTTATGCTTATTCTCTTGTGCTCTAGTTTGATTAGAATTGATGTAATGGTTTTATCGCAATTTTTTCGTTTCATACTTTAACTTTAGCAGATTTGACTTCCCACCAATATGTCACCTTTCCCTAAACTAAACCACCTAAATCAAACTCAATATTGTGTTCAAGAGTGAACTTTTGGGATGGTCCAAGCCCAACACAACCTCTTTAGGCTATAAGCTTCACATCATCACCTGCAAGGTATGTCTCGTTCTAAACCCAATCATATACTAATTTGAGTGTCGGGAGTGTTTTCAGGCACATCCCACCAGCATCATCAGACTTTGTTGCATCTTACAAGCTAGCTTGCCGTCTTTCACATGATGAGAATCAGAACAGGTTATAACTATCTTATTTTCTTTTCTCAAATAAAAATACGAAACAAAAAGTTATTGATTGCTAGAGACAAACCAAGTTATTATACAACTGCATATCCATTCTAATCCAAAAATTCATGGAAAAAAGTGAACTTCGGAAAAAATGAAAGGTAGATAAATAATAAGAATTAAAATTCAAAACTCATCTTACAATGCTAAATTCTCATTTATTGGGCATAAAAATCTCACTATAAGTCCATTGTTAACGATTTAAATATTGTTCTTTTCTTATCAATAAGCTATAAGCATGTTTGTTTTACATTCTCACCCCTGAAAAATCTAGCAGAGGAATAAAATTACTTTGTTTGTCATTTCTAGTACATTTCATAACTTTTGAGATTCCTATTCATATATTTTATATTTTAATCGAAGCACATTAGCCTTGTTAAAAATATTTACAGATTGCACCGGAAAAAGTATTTTTGTTTGATTTCATCACTCAAATTTATGATAGAGGTGCATGCTAATTATTTTAAATCATAATATCTAACATGAGAATTTGACTGTATGTTTTAGTAGTATAGTTGAATTTCCCCTTTGATTATTGGTGGACATGAGGATAGATTCAGAACTATATCATAATGCAGCTTTGATTTTCTGCATCAAAGTTTTGTTATGTCCCATAAGTATGTACAACTGATATATGCCTGCATAAATATGATTATGATAGTTTCTATATGAGAAGAGGTTCTGTTATAACATGCTGTCAATACTTGTTTAAAAATTGATCAATTACATGAGAATTAGAAGTAGGGAAAGTGTTACTTGATGTCATGTAGCATTTGGAAGATTGGGAAACATTGAAGCATCACATGAAGTGGATTCTGGGCAAAGAAAATGCATCTCTTGGTTTGGTGATGGATACACTAGCATGTCCGACGTCTGTTTCTGAATTTGGAGAGTGCATTTCAGATCCTTTTGTGTGAATTTCAAGAAACTGGTACCAAAATACAATTTAATTGTGAAAATGGATTTTATTGACGGTAAAATATGTTTACAACAGAAACAGAATTACACACTATGGGGAATACAAATTTGGCACATAAACTAAGGAAAGAGATAGTTTGTTGTTACGAGACAGTTCCTAGGCCACTATCAATAAAATTTGGTCTAACTATTTTGAGATTCCAACTCATGTATAATTTATTTTAAGGAAGCACATGAGGCTTATTACAAATAGCAGGCATCAGACCAACATCACAAGCCTAGTATATACTGCTTAATTCCATGCAATTTTGATAAGGCTTCTCTCATGGTCCACCGATCTTTGGGATGATGTGCTACACATGATAAGCCAACTCTCATTACAGCAGCTATGCATTCCTCATCTTTGTACATCCAATGTGCGGTACTACCATCACTATAGTTGATGTCACCAGACTCACCACTATGACTATCACCGCTGGAAATTTGTGTCGAATATTCGTAATGGTTAATAAGCCTTTGATCAACAACCTTCAGTAATTGCTTTTCATCCATGTCTGATGCAAATCTGTTCATGCTTAATTCCTCTTTGAACATTTCATTTGTTGGTTTTTTGGCTATGAATATCTCTAATAGTAGGATCCCAAAACTGTACACATCACCACTAGTTGAAGCGTTGCCTCCTAGACCATATTCTGAAACATATCACCCCAATATTAGATAGCTATATATACATCTACATAAATATACATTTATGTATAAATAGAAGGTAGTTTTGTATAATAGTGGTGCCATAGCGCTATATTGTTACACAAAAATTTGAACAAACCACTATTTTCTTATATCTGCGGTTGATAACACTGGTATAAGGTAAAAGAAAGTGCAAATCAAAGGAGAATAATCATTAGTAAGTACCTGGCGCGATATAGCCGATCGATCCCTTCAGTTCTAGAGTGCTGCTATGTTGTTTCTCTGATGGATTTTGAGAGAGAAACCTTGCCAATCCAAAATCTGCCACATGTGCAACCATATCTTCATCTAGTAGGACATTGGCAGGTTTCAGATCACAATGTACTATTGGTGGATCACAGTCATGGTGCAAGTAGTCCATTGCAGATGCAACATCAATGGCAATGTTTAATCTCTGCAACAAGGTTAGCGAAGATCCGGACTCAAGATCTTCCGGGTATAAACTCATCTCCAAATTACCATTAGGCATGAATTGCAAAACAAGCGCCTTAAAATCATCCCCCTTGTAATCAGTGCTGGAGCACGAAGTGATCACCTTGACCAAATTCCGATGCCTAACATTTTTCAAAGTTTCACATTCTGCACTGAAACTCTGAGATGCTTTGCTTTGTTGCAGGTCAAGAACTTTTACAGCAAGTGTAGTTGTTTGACTTTCATAAGTGCTTATGTTGAACACACCCTTGTAAACAGATCCAAACCCTCCTTTTCCAACCAAGTTTGTAGCTGAAAAATTGTTTGTAGCAAGCTTAATATCACCATAGGATATATTTTGAGGAAACCCCTTTAGAGTGGTTGATGACGAAATTGTTTTCTCCTCCTTGTGTTTCTTCTTGGAGGACATTAGCAGCCACAACAAATAGAGCATTGAAGTGAATAAAACAGTACCGCCTGTAATTGGTAGTATGACAGGAAGTAAAATGTTTCTCTTTTTCTTACCTGCAACACACAAAGTGACTCCCAACTTGTGCGTAACTTCATTGTTAAGGCCACATAGTTTGTTATTACCGTGGAGGTCAACCTGGCTTAGGTTCATAAAAACACCTTCCATAGGAACTTTCCCTTCCAATTTGTTGAAGGACAAATTTAATTTCACCATATCCTTGAGCTTTTCTAAACTCTCGGGAATTGGACCAGTGAGATTGTTTGATGATAGATCTAAAGTAACAAGGGATGCTAAATCCCCTAGACTAGTTGGAATTGAGCCACTAAAATTGTTTCTTGCCATCACTAGTGTTATCAATCCGTCAACTTCAATTTTAGGAATGTTCCCTGACAGCATGTTGTCTGAAACAACCATGGTCACTAGCTGCTCCATCTTGAATTGAGGAGGAAGCGACCCAGTCAGAGAATTTCCATGTAAGTATAAAGTTGTCAAGCCAGAGAGTTGAAAAATCTCCACTGGTATGACCCCAACAAGCTTATTCATTCGCAAGTCCAGATAATTCAATCTCTTGCATTGTCCTATACTTGCGTGAATTTTACCTGAGAACTGGTTGTTTCCTATTCCAAGATTAATCAGATTTGAAAAATTGCCAAATATGTCTGGAATTTCACCAGACAATTTATTTTGGTGTATCCAAAGCTGCACCAATTTCTTGAGTGTTCCTAATTCTAATGGCAACTCTCCTGTGAAATAATTCTGTTCGAAAGAGAAGGATGTGAGATTTTGAAACTTCTTCATTCCATGAGGAATGCTTCCATTTAGCTGATTATTAGCAACACAAAACTGTTGTAGATTGCTTGAAAGATAATCAACCGAACTTGGAAGTTCCCCGGCCAAGTTGTTATGATTGATCATAAGAATTTGCAACTGAGTTGAGTTTCGAAGGGAATCAAAGAACTGAAAATTCAATGATGTAGTGGAAGTGAGATTATTATTACTGAGATATAATTGAGTGAGGTTTTTCAAGTTGTTGAAAAGAGGTATTGGTCCATGAAACCTATTGTTAGAAAGATCAATAATTTGAAGATGTGATAAATTGGCTATGGAACTCGGAATTACCCCTTCAAATCTATTGGTTGCCAAATAAAGTGTCCCTATATTCGGAAAGGCTTTGCCGAAATTTTGTGGCAACTCTCCTGATAGATTGTTCTGTGTGAAGGATAAGAAAACTAAGGAAGATAAGTTGAAGATAGAAGTAGGAAACTTGCCGGTGAAGTTATTCTGTGAGAGTTGAAGTCTTGAAAGATTGTGGAGATTGCCCAATTCACTTGGAATTTCACCCTCAAGCCTGTTTCTTGACATGGAAAGATTCTTGAGAGATAAGAGATTGCCAAAGGTTGAGGGAATTTTACCTGTGAGGTTATTGGCAGTAAAGTTTAAACTCTGTAGATTATGGAGTTGACCCAATTGTGGAGGAAGTGTACCATTGAGATTGTTGAAAGATAACTGAATGACATTGAGGAGTGAGAGTTGAGAAAATTGGGAGGGAATTTGGCCATGAAAAGTGTTACCGGAAAGGTCAAGTGAATGAAGGTAAGTGAGGTTGGAGAGGTTAGAGGGTAGTTTACCAGAGAGTTTAAGTCCTGATAGTGTGAGAGATTGAACTCTTTCATCAACGTTGGAACAGTTGACACCATACCATGTACAGTGATTAGAATCTTGTTTCCAACTGGACAAAGCATTGTTTGGATCAGTTACTTGTAATTTGAGAGATAGAAGAATATCTTTGTCAGTGTTATTGTTGCAAATGATGACATGAAAATGAGAAAGTAGGAAACATAGGAGCAAAATAAGTCTTATATGGATCATAGTGGCTGAGGATGTAAGGTAATAATGTTGCGTTACACTTTTAATGTATAGCTCAATGTGCATGCAGGTATTATAACTGAAATCCTGGTATTAGTAGTAGTAGGAAAAGAACTGGTCATAGTTTGAACGCATGAAGATTTTTTGTTTTTGACCTTTCAACTCAAAGTTTGATAGTATGCACAACTCATTTGTTTACTTGTAACATTTTGCTTTAAATTTGAAGTTTACCAAAATGTATGTATTATTTGAGATTGATTTCATTTTTCTGCAAAGATTAGTCGTTTGTTTACTTGCATACTTTTTTAGGCTGAGATGTAACATTTAGCTTTGACAAAAAACACAAATCACGATCAATACACAGATTAGTTCTTCATTTGCTCTAACAGGGAAGTTTACAACAATGTATGCATGGTTTGAGATTGATTTCATTTTTCACCAATATTAGTCGTACGTTGTTGTTGTTTTTACTTTTGTTGTAAAGGTTGAATTTAATGAGCATTTGTCTCTTATGTAGAACTTTTAATTAATTTGTTGTGGCAAACTTCCCAATTACTACTTACGTCCCTAGACATAAAATCTCGAGAGAAAATTCTTTGTCCTTTTCTATAACATCTTTGAATTGTAAATATAAAAAATAAAAAAACATTTTCTTTGAATTTTTTTTTGGTGTGAAATAATAATACTCTTGACGCAAATGCATAGCCTAATTCATCGAAGCGGATAGTATTCAAACCCTAAACATTTGTTTAAGTTAGAAGAGATCTCTTTTCATCTTATTCAAGTACCATTTGATAGCAGATCCTTGATCTTATTTTTTTTACTACTTTTTCCATTATATGGTCTTCTCACACGCCCTATTTTTCTTCTTCCAAAAATGCTTGGGGTATTTTTGGATTATAGAATTCGAGTTGAGTTTTCCCCTGTTTTAGGGTGGATAATGAGCTTTCAGATTATACAATCCGAACACAATAAGTAGTTCGGATTTAAAATCTGAAAACCCTATATACAAGGTCTGTTTCTTGTTTTTTCGGATTATAAAATCCGATCACTCCATATACACCCCATGTGCCAAGAATTCATGGATAACTAATTCTGATTATATAATTTGAACTCTATCAGCACAAAGACTTAGCCTATTTGTAATAGGGATAGTAAGTTTAAGAATCATACTAACCATCCTAACCCCCTCCATGTGTTTCAGGTCATTACTAGTTATTCCCGTCGAGTCCTGATCGAAAATCCAGTTTTCAGGCTATTTACTCCAAAACTTGCCCAAAAGTTTGAAAAAAATAATAATCAATGATAAGACTCCCATAGAAGGGACTTCTTACGAGATTCCGTCCCTCAATCTAAAATTTCATCGTTTAGACCCTTTTTTTTTTTAAATATTTTCATATTTTTAGAATTTTGGGGTGGTTCATTTTTTATTTTTATTTTGGCTAAAGTGCACTTTTGGCCCCCTATCTTTCAAAAGGTTGTGATTTTGGCCTCTCAAGTACAAAAACTACAATTTTAGCCCCCTAACTTTTAGCCCCTTTGCATGTTTGGTCTTTTTACTCAATTTTGACTTTGTCAACGCTGATGTGTCATCTCATTAAACGCGCTGGCGTGCCACATGTGTATATTCTGATTTTTTTTAATTATTAATGCCACGCATGAAATTCGTTGATTTTAAAAAAAAGAAAAAAAAATATAAATGGTTTGGCACGTGAGAGCTTTCTCAGTTCTTTCAGCTTGTAGGTTTAACTTTGGGACTGCGATATTTAATACGTTTACAAACAGAATACCCTAATTTTCATGCAAACTCGGCTACCCTAAATAATTTGTTAGGAATCATGAACTACATTAATTTTTTATGTTTAACTATAAAAGTAATAAATAAAATTGACCCGTGCAACAATATAATTTTGTATTCTTTTTATCTTTTTTCTTTATAATTTTTTTATTATCATATGATTGTAATATTGTATCTTTAATAATCTAATTTGCATTTATTTATCGACTCATGATCTTACATGTTAAAGATTATTTATTAGTCTATATTATAGTCGTGAATGCACGGGTGAAAAGTCTAGTAAATTATAATTTTGGTGAGTCTATATGGCCGAATTAGTCAGCACACGCTTCTAAAATCTTTGTTTCTCTACAACCTTTCAAACAATAGAAAAAAATGTTTCTCTATAAATACCTAGTCCAAAGTGATATATTCTCATCCCAAACTTGCAATTAACTACATCTATAGATTAATTATTAGTTTTTGTTAGAAATGACTCCTCTCTTCAAACTGAAGTCATTTGTTGCTCTCTTGGCAATACTTCTATTACTCATGTCATCTATCATGGGTATTGCTGCCCAATCCAATTTCAAACATGGTATATATGTTATTATTTTATACAATTTAATTTAAAATAGTGAAATCATCATATCATACGGTTCATACCTTGATTCGAAATATATACATCATATGCATATTCGAGGCTCCATTTACCTAATTGGAATTTGGGATTTGATCATTGATGATTTCTATACATGCATCTATGTTTTACACATAATCTCTTTTTATTTGCTTCTTGTTTCATAAAATTATTATATTCACTTGTCTTTTTTATATATGGCGCAGGGCGAAAACTTTTCGAAGAATATCCTGCACCCTCTTATGGTTCATTCCCTGGCGGTGGAGGATATAAAAAATCTCCATGAAATTATTAGCCCCTTGGAGGGGAAAATAATCACTCTCCTGTGCGTAAACTGGAGTTGTTAATTACTACTCAATATATAGCGTATGTATTCTTTCAAATTAAGGAGTCATACAACTTATTTGTATGTTACACTATTTGGCATTGTACTATTAGAATAAATTGGAATGTCCAATTTCAACGCGATCCGATGTAATATCAAGTGCAGAAACTGCTTATAAAAATAAAAATAAAGTTTGGTAAAGAATAGGTTTTATCTTTAGTTATTGTCTCTAGGTTTTGTTTGCGAGTTTGGAGATGAGAAAAATGAAAGACTTTGGGGGGACAAAAATATATTTTTTGAAAGATTTTTTTTTTAAGAGTGATAAATTAATGTTTATGGTTAATATTTTATTTTATTTTTGACAAAATGGTTAATATATTTTTAGTTTTAACAATATTAAATTTGAAAAATTCTTATAAACCCTCCTAAACCCAAAAAAAAAAAAAAAAATCTCCTCCAATACAATTCCTAAACATCAACCCCTCATAATCATGTTGTTGCTGCCTCCAACGCCTCCATGTAAATATCGGTGCCAACTGCTCCCTAACATGGCACAATGCCACATACAACTGCTCATTTCCATCCCCTTTTGATCCAAGTAATCTTCATCCTCGCAAACAACACCACTAACCATATCATTAGTATCAGGCGAGCCTCTCGCCTGGTGCTACTCCCCCTTGTGTGCAATGATCTGCTCCTCATTTGTTGGCCTCGGAGGAGATCCCAAAATAGGTGGTAAAATCTTAGGGTGAGACGCATGTTCGTACCATAGCACATATCCATCCGTCATGGCATATCTCATGCTGGATTACCCCAACTGTCTTCCTTAATCGTGTGAAGACGAAAGTCGAGGAAACCCTTCACAATATTAGAATCCCGCATTTGAACAACATTTGTCGGAGGTCTAGGGACGTCCTGCACGTATCTGTACTTCCGTTCAACTCTCTCAAGCAAGTGACGATACACCTTCTCAACATCGCACATGATTCAGCTTGAATAACAAAATATCTCCTCAAACGCCTGGATCTCCTTGTGTTCTTCGTACGGCCTCCATCATATGTCATCCATCTCCAAACGATCAAACAATGCACGATATGTCTTCCCCACTCCATTACCCTCTCTGTATCTCCTATTTGGCCGTAACAGATAGTTTAAGATATAGTTTGCATTATCATCAACATTGTAAAAATCAAGAAAATGCGCCAAAAACCATCACTGCACAAACCAAACAAATCGCATTTATAAGTTATTACCAAGAAAAAGAAAAAAAATGTTAAGGTTCAAAAGTGTTACACAATTTATTACCATAAGCAGTGTAATGCTTCCCCCAAAAGCTTTGCCATTAGGCAAAAAGACCTCAGATAGACAATGGTAAAGGTATGTCAATGTCATTCCTCCCACGAATAATCACCCATCCCCGCATACTCCTCCATGGTCGTCAGGTATACCAACTCGATGCGTTTGTTGCTTTAATCACCAAACACTAAACATCCAACTGAATATAAGAGGTAACACTTCACACAAGCATTCTTACGCATATCCCTCTCCTGTACATGCTCCATAGTCTGTGCATCCCTCAATCTGGTAGCAACATAGAGGTGGTCCTCATAAAACGTCTTCAACGTCTTATAACTAATGTAAGCATTGTACTCATCCTTGCAATTTTTCACAGCAACGGTATGTGGCACACCTAAGTGTGCCACCATCAGCTCCACTCCATAAACCTGAGACACCTTCTTTGGATGGTTCAACATGCGCCCTTCAATGGGAATATGCAACAGACACGCGACATTATCCAAAGTAATGTTCATCTCCTCTACAGGCAAGTGAAAATTGTTGTTCTAGGTATGCCACCTCTCGCACAGAATCATAAGCAAAGCATGAGGCACATTGGCGTAGCCTGTGTAAATCAAATCATGTAGACCGCTCGCCCTCAGCGGATCCCAAAACCATTGATAGAAGTTTGGCAAGTGTACCAAAAACTATCGAAGTAGTAAAAATATCGTTCCCACAAGGACTGTTTTAATCTCAATAATTTAATCTCGTTAATCAATAAGATGTGTAAAAGTTGTTTTGATTTTCCACTAGGCGGTTGATTTGGTTTGATTTTATAGAATCAAATAACAGAAAATAAGAGTTGATTAAGAAAATCTGGAGAGAGATGAGATTAGGTCTTTCGAATCCTCTACGTTCCCCTAATTGGTATACTGCACTCTATTCTCATGAATGATTTTCTAGTTCCATGATAGTTAACAAATTAGCCTTAATCAATCCCTTAAGTTAAGACCCTCTTCTCAAACTACAACCCCTAATCCCTTAGGTGGTCTAATAATCTTTGAAGGTTTTAAGCACGTTAACCTAATATCACTAACAAACGATTATTCATTCATAGACTAACCATGTTTATTAGAACAATTCAATGGGTCTAAGTTGAAAGCTAGGGTCAGTAGTCATTCATACTCACGATGTTTATATGTGATCAAGATATAAAAGAATTAAAACAATTGAATTGAATAAAAACTAAATTGTCATTCATAATAAATAGAGTTTCATCACAGCAACATAGATCAATTAGGGTTACATAGATTCATCTCAAACCTAATCTCTAAGAGATTTAGCTACTCATAATTGAGGTTACAAATAGCATAATCAATGAAAGAATTAAAACATACATAAACTGGATTAGAGATGATGAAATCACCCCTTCTGTAGTCCTCTGGGTGTTAAAATCACACTTTTTCTCTCCAAAATTGTAATCCTTGTTTCTGAAACCAACTTCTGTTTAAATAGGAAATATTTTCTGAAGCCAAAATCGCGACACGATTTGTCTTAAACCCTAATTCGTGTTCCAGATCCTTCTCAAAATCGCGCCACGATATAGGAAATCGTGTCACGATTTGGTCTTTTCAAAAACATGCCTCTCTGCTAAGACAGTCGTGTCACGACACCAAGAAATCGCGCCACGATTTGTTCAATTCAACTCTTCATAATTTCTAGCTTTTAACACCCCTGGGCACTTCAAATTGCTTGTGAACTCTATCAAAATGTCAAAATAAGTCCAGAAAATTACGTAATGACAGCATGTCATCAACCACAACTGATTAATTGCTTTAACTTTACGACTCATACGAATCTGAATTAATAAAAAACACATATTTAAAACAAACATAAACATTGTAAACATTTAAATTAAAAAAATACGACATAACAATATAAATTCAAAATTAAATTGGAGCGCATAATTTAAATTTAAATTGGCGCACGCCAATTTAAATTTAAATTGCCATGCACGCCAATTACATACATTATTGCATATAAAAAAATTACGCAAACAATAATTTAAGACAATTAAAAAAACACTTACATTATTTGCATTATACCACAACGACAATGCAACATGTGAAACATAAGAGGACATCACATATATATCGAGAGGTCCTCCATGAAAGGGAGGTTGATCAGGTAACGTCTATGAGGTTGTCTGAGCTGCAATGTCATCCTCATCTAATATAGGCACAACATCCTCGCCCTGCTGAACATCGCCACCATCTGAAAACTGTTGGTCGTCATAACCATCATATGTTGCATCGTGTACCTGGTCCTGATAATTTAGGTACTACGTGGGTCATCCACCTGTGACTGTGTAGGCTGTGTAGCCTGAGAACTGCATTCACCATCCGCCCTCCGACCTCTACCTTTTCTCCTCTTTGGGATATGTGTGTTTGCCCTTGCCCACCTCATGCTACCAGTCACGACAATTCTACCAGATATCAACCTAGATGGGTCAATTTGCTGCCCCTGCTCCTGATCAGACATATCTACTCATAATTTAAAAAAATTAACTTCATTGAACAAAGAAAATTAGCATCAAATTTAAACATCATTCACAACATAATATAAATATCATTCAAAACCACATTGAACTTAAATATAATCTAAACATCATTCCCAACAACTACAATTATCTATAACATCATAAACTAACTAAATAATCAATGCAATTCTCATTTGAGCATTTTGTCAAACATTTTGAGTGCAAAGTAACAAACATATTCTCATTGTGTTAATTGGACACCATTTACAACCACACTAAACTTAAACATCGATTACAACAAATACATTCATTTATCAATTCACAAACTACACATGCAATCATTAAAATGTCAATTCACACATAAATCCTAACCACATGCAAACTACCAAAATTAGTAAAATAAAACCTACACAAACTAACATTATGATTACAAATGAGTAAAACTACTTACTTGTGATAAAGTGGAGATGATTCACTTGATTTTCGGCCAAAATTGAATTAGAGAGAATTGGAGTGAATTTGAGAAGTTTTGGAGAAAATATGCAATGGAAAAACTGATGTTTTTGTTCTGCATATGTGCAGGATCGCATCGGCAGTTAACAACCGATGGAACCGGCAACAGTTAACTGTCCAGTAAAAACTTCGATAGTTAATTACAGATAGTATAAACCGACGGCAGTTAACTAACCAAGAGATTATTTGCGTATTTTACATGTGTTATTTATACATGAAGTGGGGACAGCAATGTTAAGAGTGGTGCAATTTCTTGGTACAGTCCAGAATACACATCTGCACATATTTAATTTTTTTATACCCACATTCTAAATCGATTAAAAAAGCATTTGGAAAATAGCAAAAACCTCAATTTAGAATTTAGATTATAATTGTTTAGATTCACACACTAGGGGTTTCTAATACTAGAAGTACTAGATTTATTTTCTGTCCTGACTTGAATTATCTATCAAGGAATGGTTGCAGAGTAGGCTGTCATCCTTTTAGCTTCATCATCTCAAGCGCTGGAAAATTCATGATGCTGTTATTCAACTCCAGTTCTGTAATTAGTTGGAACAAGAGTACCTTTTATGACTTATGTGATGTATTTGGGAGATTGGTGCTTAATGCAGTTTATTTTGGTTGCCTGGAACTTATTCAGCCTGTAAGCCATAGTTTGGTTAGCAACTAACTAAAGGTTAATTGAGTTTAATCAAGTTTCATCCTTTAATACTTTACTACAATTTGTGCTGAAGTCTAGATTTTATGCTTATTCACTACTAAATAATAGGTTTAATAACAGTTTTAGTCCCCTAACTTTCCTAAAGTTGCGATTTTGGCCCCTAAGAAAAAAAACTATAAAACCGCCCCCTAAGTTTTGCATTTGTGGCAGTTTTGGCCCTCAAGGCCAATTTTGACTCGGTCTATGCCTTCGTGGCACCCTAAGTGAGGTGCCATGTGTTATTTTATTTTTATTTTTTTTGCCTTGGGGGCCAAAACTGCTGCTATAGTTGCGAAACTTAGGAGACCGTTTTGTAGTTTTTTTTTTTTGGGACCAAAATCACAACTTTGAGAAAGTCATCGTTAGTTATTCACTAGGAAACATAACATTGGATATTTTTTTTTTAAACGGACATTGGATGCTTTTGAATCAATAGTTACTAATTTTAAACTATTGATCATTAATCAGCATGTTATCGAAATTGCATGCTTTGATTTGTGTATCAAAGATTTTTTATGCCCTACAAGTATGCATAATTTATATATGTCTGCATAAATATGATTATGATGGTTGCTGTATGACGAGAGGTTCTGTTATAATATGCTTTCAATTCTTGTTTGAAAATCTGTCAATTACATGAGAATTAGAAGTATGGAAAGTGGTACTTGATGGCATTGGCATGTAAAGTTGATTTTGGAAGGGGTTAGGATTAACACCTCATACTTTGATCGGTATATGCTATCATAAGTCTAAAAATGAGTCATTTCAAAAATGACAAGTGGTTTAGGATATCATAGAAGTATACGGATGATCAGTTAACAAAACCACAGGTGATGATGCAATATGACTTACAATTTTAAGACCTAAACCCTCATATTTTGTCTCCTTTAGAATACAAATATTTTTTGTCTTAGGTGTAGAACCAACTTAAGTCTTGTTCTGTATATTATTTTATTTTCTATTGCTATTTTAGTGTGTGTAAATATTGTGCTGCTCTAATCCAAAAATTCATGGAAAAAAGTGAACTTAGGAAAAAATAAAAGGTAGCTAAATAATAAGAATTAAAATTCAAAACTCATCTTACAATGCTAAATTCCCATTTATTGGGTAGAAAAATCTCACTATAAGTTCATTGTTAATGATTTAAATATTGTTCTTTTCTTATCAATAAGCTATTAGCATTTTAGTTTTACATTCTCACCCCTGAAAAAGTTAGCAGAGGAACAAAATTATTTTTTTTGTGAATTTAAATACATTTCAGAACTTTTTTGAGATTCCTATTTATGTATAATTTTTTTAAGGAACCACATGACATGAGGCTTATTACAAATATCAGGCATTAGACCAATATCACAAGCCTAGTATATACTGCTTAATTTCATGCAATTTTGATAAGGCTTCTCTCATGGTCCACCGATCTTTGGGATGATTCGCTACACATGATAAGCCAACTCTCATTGCAGCAGCTAACTAAAGGCTTAGTTGGAACAAAAATACCTTTATGACTTATGTGATGTATTTGGAGATCGGTGCTTAATGCAGTTTAATTTGGTTGCCTGGAACTTATTCAGCCTGTACGCAATAGTTGGTTAGCAACTAACTAAAGGTTAATTGAGTTTAGCCAAGTTTCATCCTTCAATACTTTGCACAATTTGTGCTGAAGTCTAGATTTTATGCTTATACACTAAATAATAGGCATCATTAGTTATTCAATGGAAAACACAACATTGGATTTTTTTTTAAACGACAACATCGGATGCTTTTGAATCAATAGTTACTATTTTTAAACCTTTGATCATTGATCACCATGTTATCGAGATTACATGCTTTGGTTGTGTATCAAAGATTTTTTATGCCCTACAAGTATGCACAATTTATATATGTCTGCATAAATATTACTATGTTGGTTGCTGTATGAAGAAAGTTCTGTTAACATATGCTTTCAATTCTTGTTTGAAAATTTATCAATTACATGAGAATTAGAAGTATGGAAAGTGGTACTTCATGGCTTTGGCATGTAAATTTGATTTTGGAAGGGGTTAGGATTAGGATATCATAGAAGTATACGGATGATCAGTTGACAAAACCATAGGTGATGATGCAATATGACTTACAATTTTAAAACCTAAACCCTCAGACTTTGTCTCCTTTAGAATACAAATATTTTTTGTCTTTGGTGTAGAACCAACTTATGTCTTGTTCTGTATATTATTTTATTTTTTGTCTTCAGTCTTCTATTGCTATTTTAGTTTGTGTAAATACTGTGCTCTATTGTTGTGTATGCGTTCAAGACTAGAAGTTAAGAAAGTATTGTGCTCTCTTGTGCTCTAGTTTGATTAGAATTGATGTAATGGTTTTATCGCAATTTTTTAGTTTCATACTTTAACTTTAGCAGATTTGACTTCCCACCAATATGTCACCTTTCCCTAAACTAAACCACCTAAATCAAACTCAATATTGTGTTCAAGAGTGAACTTTTGGGCTGGTCTAAGCCCAATACCACCTCTTTAGGCTATAAGCTTCACATCATCACCTGTCAAGGTATGTCTCGTTCTTAACCTCTCATCCAACTCAATCATATACTAATTTGAGCCTCAGAGTGTTTCCAGGCACGCCCCACCAGCAGGCTGCCGTGGATTCCAGCCGAACGTTATGAGATCCACGGAGCATTTATTCCACTGATCCACCATCACTATGAGATCCTTTATTTTGCTTGATAATATCTGAGTTATGATCCGAACGTTATGCTGACAAAAGCTCTAATAAGCTCAATTGTACTTTTGTTCTCTAATGATTTTTAGTATCTTTTTTTGTTGTTGCTGCAGTGTAGTTACATCACCTTTGAAGAAAATAATTGCATGCAATACCACACTGAAGTATTCACAGATTTAGAAGTTTCTGCACTGGCATCGTCAGACTTTGTTGCATCTTACAAGCTAGCTTGCTATCTCTCACATGATAAGATGAACAGGTTATGAAATTATCTTATTTTCTTTTCTCAAGTAAAAATGCAAAACAAATTTTTTTTGATTGCTAGAGACAAAGAACCAAGCTATTATACAATTGCATATCCATTCTAATCCGAAAATTCATGGAAAAAAGTGAACTTCGGCAAATATAAAAGGTAGCTAAATAATAAGAATTAAATTTAAAACTCATCTCACAATGCTAAATTCCCATTTATTGGGTAAAAAAATATCACTATAATTTAAATATTGTTCTTTTTTATCAATAAGCTATTAGCATGTTTATTTTACATTCTCAATCCTGAAAAAATTAGCAGAGGAACAAAATTATTTTGTTTGTGAATTTAAATACATTTCATAACTTTTTTGAGATTCCAATTTATGTATAATTGTTTTTTAAGGAACCACATGAGGCTTATTACAAATAGCAGGCATCAGACCAATATCACAAGCCTAGTATATACTGCTTAATTTCATGCAATTTTGATAAGGCTTCTCTCATGGTCCACCGATCTTTGGGATGATGCGCTACACATGATAAGCCAACTCTCATTGCAGCAGCTATGCATTCCTCAGCTTTGTACATCCCATGTGCATTACTACCATCACTATAGCTGATGTTGCCAGACTCACCACTATGACTATCACCGCTGGAATTTTGTGTCGTACATTCGTAACTGTTAATAAGTCTTTGATCAACAACCTTCAATAATTGCTTTTCATCCATGTTTGATGCAAATCTGTTCATGCTTAATTCCTCTTTGAAAATTTCATTTGTTGGTTTTTTGGCTATGAACATCTCCAATAGTAGGATCCCAAAACTGTACACATCACCACTAGTTGAAGCCTTGCCTCCTAGACCATATTCTGAAACATGTCACTCCAATATTAGATAGCTATATATATCTAATAGAAGGTAGTTTGGTATAATAGTGGTGCCATAGCGCTATAGCATAGCAGAATTTGAACAATTAGCTATTGTTACACAAAAATTTGAACAAACCACTATTTTCTGATATCTGCGGTTGATAACACTGGTAGAAGGTAAAAGAAATTGCAAATCAAAGGAGAATAATCATTAGTAAGTACCTGGCGCGATATAGCCGATTGATCCCTTCAGTTCTAGAGTGCTGCTATGTTGTTTCTCTGATGGATTTTGAGAGATAAACCTTGCCAATCCAAAATCTGCCACATGTGCAACCATATCTTCATCTAGAAGGACATTGGCAGGTTTCAGATCACAATGGACTATTGGTGGATCACAGTCATGGTGCAAGTAGTCCATGGCAGATGCAACATCAATGGCAATGTTTAACCTTTGCAGCAAGGTTAGGGAAGATCCGGACTCAAGATCTTCCGGGTATAAACTCATCTCCAAATTACCATTAGGCATGAATTGCAAAACAAGGGCCTTAAAATCATCCCCCTTGTAGTCAGTGCTGGAGCAAGAAGTGATCACCTTGACCAAATTCCGATGCCTAACATTTTTCAAAGTTTCACATTCTGCACTGAAACTCTGAGATGCTTTGCTTTGTTGCAGGTCAAGAACTTTAACAGCAAGTGTAGTTGTTTGACTTTCGTAAGTGCTTATGTTGAACACGCCCTTGTAAACAGATCCAAACCCGCCTTTTCCAACCAAGTTTGTAGCTGAAAAATTGTTTGTAGCAAGCTTAATATCACCATAGGATATATTTTGAGGCAACCCCTTTAGAGTGGTTGATGACAAAATTGTTTTCTCCTCCTTATGTTTCTTCTTGGCGGACATTAGGAGCCACATCAGATAGAGCATTGAAGTTAATAAAACAGTACCGCCTGTAATTGCTAGTATGACAGGGAGTAAAATGTTTTTCTTCTTTTTCTTACCTGCAACACACAAAGTGACTCCCAACTTTTGCGTAACTTCATTGCTAAGGCTACATAGTTTGTTGTTGCCTTGGAGATCAACCTGGCTTAGGTTCATAAAAACACCTTCCATAGGAACTTCCCCTTCCAATTTGTTGAAGGACAAATTTAATTTCACCATATACTCGAGCTTTTCAAAACTCTCGGGAATTGGACCAGTGAGATTGTTTGATGATAGATCTAAAGTCCCAAGGGATGCTAAATCCGCTAGACTAGTTGGAATTGAGCCACTAAAATTGTTTCTTGCCATCACTAGTGTTTTCAATCCGTCAACTTCGATTTTAGGAATGTTCCCTGACAACTTGTTGTCCGAAACAACCATGGCCTCTAGCTGCTCCATCTTGAATTGAGGAGGAAGCGACCCGTTCAGAGAATTTCCATGTAAGTATAAAGTTGTCAAGCCAGAGAGTTGAAAAATCTCAATTGGTATGACACCAACAAGCTTATTCATTTGCAAGTCCAGATAATTCAATCTCTTGCATTGTCCTATACTCGCGTGAATTTTTCCTGAGAACTGGTTGTTTCCTATTGCAAGAATAAACAGATTTGAAAAATTGCCAAATATGTCTGGAATTTCACCAGACAATTTATTTTGGTATATCAAAAGCCGCTCCAATTTCATGAGTGTTCCTAATTCTAATGGTAACTCTCCTGTGAAATAATTCTGTTCAAAAGAGAAGGATGTGAGATTTTGAAACTTCTTCATTCCATGAGGAATGCTTCCATTTAGCTGATTATTAGCAACACAAAACCATAGTAGATTGCTTGAAAGATAATCAACCGAACTTGGAAGTTCCCCGGTCAAGTTGTTGTCATTGACCATAAGAATTTGCAACTGAGTTGAGTTTCGAAGGGAATCAAAGAACTGAGAATTCAATGATGTAGTGGAAGTGAGATTATTATTACTGAGATACAAATGAGTGAGGTTTTTCAAGTTGTTGAAAAGAGGTATTGGCCCATGAAACCTATTGTTAGAAAGATCAATAATTTGAAGATGTGATGAATTGGATATGGAACTCGGAATTACCCCTTCAAATCTATTGGTTGCCAAAGCAAGTGTCTCTATATTCGGAAAGGCTTTGCTGAAATTTTGTGGCAACTCGCCCGATAGATTGTTCTTTGTGAGGGATAAGAAAACTAAAGAAGATAAGTTGAAGAAGATAGAAGTAGGAAACTTGCCAGTGAAGTTATTCTCTGAGAGTTGAAGTCTTGAAAGATTGTGGAGATTGCCCAATTCACTTGGAATTTCACCCTCAAGCATGTTCCTTGCCATGGAAAGATTCTTGAGAGAAAAGAGATTGCCAAAGGTTGAAGGAATTTTACCTGTGAGATTATTGACAGAAAAGTCTAAGCTTTGCAGATTATTCAGTTGACCTAATTGTGGCGGAAGTGTACCATTGAGATCGTTCAAAGCTAACTGAATGACATTGAGGAGGGAGAGATGAGAAAATTGGGAGGGAATTTGGCCATAAAAACTGTTATTGGAAAGGTCAAGTGAATGAAGGTGAGTGAGGTTGGAGAGGTTAGAGGGTAGTTTACCAGAGAGGCTAAGTCCTGATAAGGTTAGAGATTGAACTCTTTCATCAACTTTGGAACAGTTGACACCATACCAGGTACAGTGATTAGAATCTTGTTTCCAACTGGACAAAGCATTGTTTGGATCAGTTACTTGTAATTTGAAAGATAGAAGAACATCTTTGTCTGTGTTGTTGTTGCAAATAATCACATGAAAATTATGAAGTATGATGCATAGGACCAAAATAAATCGTATTTGGATCATTGTAGCTTAGGAGGTAAAGTAATAATGTGGCGTTACACTTTAATGTATTGCAGGTATTTATCAAATTATTATAACTGAAATCCTGGTTTTTTAGTAATAGTTGGAAAAGAACTGGTCATGGTATGAACGTTGTAAATTCAACACACACAGGCAATATGAAGATTGTTCGTTTTTGACCTTTCAACTGTTTACTTGTATACATTTTTAGGCCAAGATGCAACATCTAGCCTTTGACAAAAAACACAAATCACGATCAATACATATATTAAAGTAGGCTGTGTTGTTTTTTTTAACGAAAGTAGGTTGTGTTGTTGGTGGAGACTTGCACCTCTAAAATAAAGTCATGCAATCATCTTACTTTTACAAAAGAAAGACACAAATATCAACACCCGTGTTAATTAATTTCTTTGCTTTGACCCTAAAGTTTACACAACTTGTGGTGCATGCTTTGACTTTGAGATTGATTTCATGTAGCCCTTCCCTTTCGTTCCAAAAATAAGTGATTGGTTCAATATGTGAATAGTGTATATGAAACTTGAGGAACGATAATATCACACATTCTAACATGTATTTTTTAACATACTTTTTTTGATTGGTTAAAATTTACGTGATCCACTAAATTTATATGAGACCCACATGATTTTGTAGATTTAGTGGGATACATATGAATTTTAATCAACCAAAAAGAGTGTGTGTTAAAATATGTGTCGCTAGCATTCCTATAGTTTTATATACACTATTCACATATTGAATTTTAACCATAATTTTCTATTATTAAATAAAGGGAAATGTTAACGAGTGCCCCCAGAGCACTCTTTAAAAGTCTTAAATAGTAACTTTTTATGAAAACTTACGTATTTAATGCATTGAAAATTGAACTATTTGACTTTTTTGAAGAAATTTCCTAATTTAGGATGCTTAAAGAGTGTCCTGGTGACACTCATTAACAAAACCCTTAAATAAAAATGAGTTGTAGCATATAAGATATTGTTGAATTTGTTTCGATAAATATTTTTAAAATACTAAATTTTTATAATTTTTGCTAATACTTAATTAAAAATATTAAATGTGAAAGATGTACATTGTCATGTGTACAACAGTTAGCAATGTCACTTATTTTTTCTAAAAAAAAAAACAATGTCACTTATTTTACAAGCACGCTTGCACGAAGATTTAAATAAATTAATACACCTTCCACTCTCAATTATAACACTAATTGTGATAATTTTTTTCCCTATAAATAGATATACTTATTATATATATTTTGACATTTGCTATGATCAAATATTTTTTACTAATATGATTGAAATAAAATTTTTTTAGTGTTCGTTATTGTTCCGATTGTAGTGAGGGGTTCTTATCTTAATAGGGTCTTAAATTTTTTTTTATAATTTAAATAATTTTATAAAACAATATTGTAAATAAAATAGTTGAAATGAAGCGTAAAATTGGAAGGGTAAAAATCACACTAAAACAATGTATTTTGTTATATATGTAGGTCTAGAAGGTATATGTATGAAGGAAAAAAAAAATAGTATAAATTATAATTTTGGTGAGTACATCTATATGGACGAATTAGTCAACACACGCTTCTAAACATCTATGTTTCTCTATAAATACCTACCTAGTCTTAAGTGATATATTCTCATCTCAAACTTGCAAGTATCTACATCTATAGATTACTAGTTTTGGTTAGAAATGACACCTCTCTCCAAATTGAAGTCATTTGTTGCTCTCTTGGCAATACTTTTATTACTCATGTCATCTATCATGGGTATTGCTGCCCAATCCAATTTCAAACACGGTATATACGTTGTTGATGTTTTTATATCTTTTCTTCTTCTTGTTTCATAAAATTATTATTATATTCACTTATCTTTTTTATATATGGTGCAGGGCGAAAACTTTTCCAACAATATAAATATTCTGGACCCACTTATAAAACATTCCCGGGTAGTGGAGGATATAAATATCCACCGGGTAGGGGATGATATAAATATCCATGAAATTATTATAGCCCCATGGTGGGGAAAATAATCACTCTCCCAACTGCTCTGTGCCTAAACTGGAGCTGTTAATTAGTAATCAATATATAGCTTATACAAATTATTTGTATCTTACTCTATTTGGCATTGTGCTATTAGAATAAATTGGAATGTCCAATTTCAACGTGATCATATGTAATATCAAGTCCAGCTTCTAAAAATAATAATAAAGTTTGATAAACAAATGTTTTATTTTTCGTTGTTGTCTTAGTTACTAATTGAGCTTTCATCAAAAAAGTTATTAGTTGAGCTACACTTAAGAGACATATTTTGTTGTTGTTAATCCTCCGGTTTGTATGGTAATATGACCCTCTAAACCCAAGGGAAAGGTTTCCTCCTCATTAATTCATCCTATAAAATATAAAAGCATCTGCCCATTAAGATTTTTTTTTGGTTACCCACATTAAGAATTTTGATAAATCTATTCTTTTATAACATAACATAATAGTATATCAAGGGATACAAATTTTTGGGATGGATTTTTTCTTTGGTAAAAAATACCCTTAAATAAAACTTACTCATAATTTTAATAAAACTAAATTAGTAACATAATCTTATATTGTTTGTGTCCTTGATAAAGATAAGAATTGACATTATATTCACTATATATTATTGGCGTCAATCAAAAAATAAAGTGTGATTTGCTATAATTTAAAAGTCACAAACATTAATATCTTATAATTTTAATCATAATCAAAATTTCAAAAAAAATATTTTTATAATTTACACGTGTTTGCACAATAAATTAGAAAAGTGGGCAGACGCATGAAGTAGAAAACATAGGAGCAAAATGAACCGTATATAGATCATGTGACTGAGGAGGTAAAGTAAAAATGATGCGTTAGACTTCTATGCACAGCTCAATGGACAAGCAGGTAATATAAATGTATTAGTATTATTATAATTGAGATTCTCGTTAGGCTTAATGCTGCTTCAGTACTTTGATTATAGCAGGAAGAACTTGGTGTTTAATTGTGAATGTTAGTCTCGTCAACAATAAAAGAGTTCAACGTTGAAAATAAAATAAATTTGGTTCATGTTTTCAAAGCTTCAAATTATAAGTGGAAATATTGTGTCACCGTCTTTTCATGGTTGGACAATAAACAAGTTTAATATTAAATATATAAGAAAGATAACTTTTTCTTTTAATGTCTTAAAATTTTGAGTGGAAATATGAAGTATATGATCTTTATAATTTTAGATCATTAATTTATGAGAAATGCTAGCAACACACCTTTTAACACCAAATTTATATGAAACTCATATAATTTGATAGGACCCATATGAATTTTAACCAATCAAAAAAACTGTGTTGAAAAGTGTGTGTTAGAAGGTGTGTTGCTAGCATTCCTCTTAATCTATTGTACAATAAACATTGAACCACAACAACTTTGCTTGAGAAAAGTCATGGCAATTTTAGACCAACACACTCACAAGTTGAAGACTTTTATGTTGTATTGACCTTTTCAACTCAAAAGTGAGATAATCTACAACTCATCCTCGTTTACTTTTATTAGGCTAACATCATCTAACTTTGACAAAAAATACAAATCACGATCGACAGATATAACAGTTCATTTGCTTTGACCCTTAAGTTTACAACAATGTATGTGTGGTTTGAGATTTATTTCATCTTTGAGAAATATTAGTCATATTCCTTGTATTGTTGACATTGCCAAGCTAGCTTGTTTTATTTGGTCCAATGGTATATCATAGGATCACTGACAGTAACATATTTAGAACTTTTAGTTAATTCGGTGTGACAAACCAACCAACTAATTAATTACTTTTGTCACTGACAGTAATATATGTGGGTAAGAATTACAGTCAGCAAGAGGATGATCACACGTTTCAACAAGTCATGTATATATACTTCTTCTGATCATGTTCAAACTTGCAATTAACAAACAACATATATAGATTTGTTTTATTTGGTAGTACTATTAGAATAATTTAGCATGTCCAGTTTCAACGCAATGTAATGTATATTTATTTAATCTTATTAGTCAACTAAATTTATTTTGAAGAAATCATCACCAATTAACAGGCCTACATCGTTCTGGTTGACAAGTAAAAAAGGGACGATCAAATTTCTTGGTACAATCCAATATGCTTGGAGAGCTGGTTTGCATGCACCTTTAATAATTTGGATTTTTTTTTACGCAATTTTAATAATTTTGATGAATATATAGAAAAAGTGAATAATGAATAAAAATGTAGGTGATAGTATTAAAAAATGTATGCATCTGTCTGAGAGCGAGAAACAATCGACCAATGTTTCAATGGGGTTGGGGGACGTGAGAGCAACAACGAGCCAATGGTTTGATACCACTTGTTGGGGAGTATGATGGTGACGATAGTAACAGCGAAAACGATGCTCCTTTTCTCGTGTGGAAGATCAGGCAATTTTGCTACCACATAACATACTAAAAACTCATATCATTAGACCAAACCAAAAGCTTTGATGGAGTCCGGGGACGCAGGAGCAACAACGAGTCAACGCTCTATAAACACAAAAGAGGGAGACGTCACATCTCCACCTTGATTGAAAACAATAGATTTACCTCCATTGATGTCACCGACGATCATAGTTCAAGACAACTATCATACTCCATCATGAAGAGTATAATCACTTTGAAGCTAAACCACTTCAAAACTTTTTAAATTGTCTTCATTGACAATCATAGTTCAAAAGGACTATCATAGTCCATCATAATGAGTATTCTTCACTCGAAGTTAACGACTCCAAAATTTCAACACGTTGAAAATCATACAGGGAAACTCTTCAACCACCAGCATTTTACTCATTTATAAACAATGTGTGACATAACCACTCACACTTGTAATCCAACAATATCCCCTATGAGTATGAGTTCATTCTCCTAACACACGATCCACTCCTGCTTTTAACCCAAGCCGAATTAAATTGAATTTTGAGAGTAAAATTTAAATAAATTTTATAATATAAATATTATAAAACTGAAACAAATTAGTTAAATTAAAGTTGATATTTTATAATAACATATGATTTTATGTGTATAATAATATAAGTTGATTAGGTTCATTTAAAAAGAAAAGTTTGAGAAGTTAAAAGTTCAATTTAGGTTGTCTTACAATTTCAATTGTGCCCGCATTTCTACTATTATTATAAAATAATGTGAGTATAAGTTGTTTACAATAAAGAAAAGTTGTCTGAGAAAACAATGTTCAATTTTATATGATGTTTTACAATTATTCTTTACAAACTCATCAGCTACTATTTTATGATTCACAATTCAAAATACAAATATTTTTCCCTAATACTATCCATTATTTTGTGTTTTTTAGAACGAGGTGATGCTTTCATAGATTTTTTTTTTCCCCGATTATATCCATAGATGCTTATTAGAAATGATTAGTATTGCTTGAACCAAAAAAACTTATTGGTATCAATTGATCAGTGAATTTTATGTTGTTGTGAATTAAATTTCACCACGCCTTTGAATTTGAGTTAGACACATGTTTGGTCCAATTCTATATTATTTTTTCCCGTGGAGATAAAAAGCCATGAAGATTTAATTTGCAAAGAATTAATTTAGTTTCGTAAGGTTCCTTCCAAAAAAAGAAGTTTTTCCTTAAAAAGTTGTGTAAGGTTGGATGTTGAAGGAGGAGGAAATTGTAGTGAAATGATCCTCACGTAGGCAACGTTTAGCATGGGCAAATTGATATATCTCCCCAACTTAGGTCAATTTAACAAGGGCTATTGATTTAATATTAATAAATTTTAATGGATAGGATTGCTCTAAAATGTTTACCTAGAACTTGGATGAGATTTTAATACTAAAAAACTAATGTTCACTTTTTAAAATTGTACAAATCACCTAGTTTTTATAGATTTATAGATTTGGAACATGTAGAAAACAGTGTTACTTTATTTTCCGTTACTATGTTGTTTTTTAATCAAAATAAATATTTCATTTTTCTATATTATTTAGAAAAACTTGATAAATGTTAGTAGTAGTTGGTAGAATAATGTTTACTTATTTGTTTGGATTTAGATTTTGAATCTCCAACGACTTTAACTCATTAATAATGATGATTGTAATAGCTATTTTACCAATAACATAAGTTTTTTTAAAGACTAATGATATGAATTTTGATGATGTAGATTTTATCTTCTTTATAAACTAGGTATTCATATAAAAAAATATAACCAATAACGTGTTTAAAAAAATAATAATATTATTTAATTATACAAAGATTACGTTTGAATTTCTAATTTTTGGAAATGATTTATAAAATTCAAATTACAAGGGATTCTTTTCAATCAAGTAGGAAATTTTGACTATAATAAAAAATACATTCAAAATTCACGATGTGGAACAACAGGTAAATGGGAATATGGGTTAATAAAACGTGGTAAGATGTTAAGTAATTGGTATATGGGAATTCGTTGTGTTTTTTTTTTTTTTTTTGAGCGATTGAGTATATTAAAAATGGAACCGGGCAACTGGGGTTAGACTTTTTCACCGGAGGTTAAAAAAAACAAGTATCCATCTGTAAATGAATTAGTTGTTTGGGGTCAAATTATTAATTTTAATCATGGTCAGAATTGAAGTATAACAAGATAGGGAGTATAGGTAATAACAAAGATAAAACAAAATTAGTCTAAGATAGAGAAATTCGACGATTTCCCATGCTAAAATCCACCCTTCACGTAATGATTAATATTGATTGACTCAAAAGAAAGAAATAGTAAGTAATACCGTGAGAATGGTTAAGGTAGATGAGATATTACAAAGAAGACTTAAATTTAGTCCATTAGATTTATATAAAACGAAGGGTAGAGATGCATGTTGGAGTCAATATATGTCCCTATAGTAGTGTATGTATAATATATTTCTAACATACTTTTATCCAAAAACATGAGCTTCATATAACTTGAAAGGGGACCAAGAAACAGCCAGAAAATACTACATGTACTATTATATCTTATTTAAACCACTTTGTCCTTAAGCAGGACTCATGTCTAGGGGTTGTGGACCGCCATATTGGGATGAATAGACACCAAAAGCCATCCGTTTTAGAATAAAGGCAAATATTGAGGACAAGGGTGCCAATAAAGCACCATGTGGGTGCCCTATCATTTAACCCAAACAGAACAGATTAAGCCGAGATTCTTGGACAACGTATGTGCATAAAAATAAGGCCTACACGCCCTCCAATATAGGAACTAATCAACTAGACTCTAAAAGGAAGCTCATAGGTCGTTGCGACTAAAAAGAGCCGAAAACACTATAAATAAACCTTTGGATTACTCTAAAGGCAAAACCTAACTAAAAACAAAAAAGCTAAGAGCTTTGGCATAAGAAATCGGAAGAAGCTAGGTTCTCATATAGTACTGATCACAATGATCACAAGTAAAACGGGCATGAATGTCGTGGTCCATTTTCTACTTTATTTTACTAAAAAAAATTAAACTAATAATGAAAACTATGAAAAATTGCTTAAAATCCAATATTTGATGTTGCATGGCTGGCTTGTAGAAGAATAAAATAATTCATCAATAGCCTCTTATGATTATGCTGCCAAACGAATATAGACTAGAGGAAAAAAATAATCGATGACATTTTGGTATGAAAGATATTGAATCAGCGTTGGTGATTATGGGTTTATGAAGATCAACATCTCTTGCTTGTTTTTTTATGGCTAAATTGTATTTTTGGTCCCTTAACTATTTAGGTAGTATCGGTTTGGTCCCCTAACTAAAATTTGATTTATTTTGGTCCTTTAACTTCTCTCTGTTACACGTTTTGGTCATTTTCGTTAGTTTTAATTTAAAAACGTTAGGTTTTCTTAATCTTCTTGTCCTCTTTTTCATCTTCATATCATCCCCATCAACATTCAACAACAAAAATTCCAGAAGAAAATGAAGAAAATCTAACGTTTTTGAATTAAAACTAACGGAAATGACTAAAATATATAATGGAGAGAAGTTAAAAGACCAAAATAAATCAAATTTTAGTTAGATGACCAAACTGATGCTAATTAAATAGTTAAGGATCAAAAAGATAATTGAACCTTTTTTTATTTATATGTTTCCCTCTCTCTTTAGATGATGGACAGAGAGGGAAAAAAAATTCTATTTAAGGAAAGGTTGTGACTTGCGAGACAAATCACAAAATATTAAATTTTGTGATTGTTTTATGCCATTGGATTAAATAAAATAAGATAAAAAGAAGAAACTAATAAATAGAGAAGATCTTGATTGCATAACATGTCAAATTAAAGTTTGACACATTGATGACAATCGATCATATTCCATATATTTCGCGGTTATATTAATTTTTCAAATATCTCTATCATTGCCTCATTGGTTATGTGGTGGGATAAAATTGAATGCATGCATACAACTTTTGAACTAACGTATTTATTTTACTTATATGCCTATTCCTTATCTGCAAATTATGCTATGGATTTGAACTTGCCGTCTGAATGTGATTTCCGAAGATTAATTAGCATTAGCATTTAGCACTACGATCTCTTTGAGTTTGTTTCCTACTATATAATTTAAATTTCAAATTCTAGGATTGTTAACGCATTAATTTTAAAATATGCAGTACATAGTATTATTTAGAGAATAGAAATGGTGGAATGACCTTTCTCCCTTTCTGCCATAGTTTTAAAACTCGGCTCGGTCATTGACTCGACGAGGGTACTGGGTCACTGGGTTAATGATCGAACCGCTGAGTCATTTGTTGAATCGCATGTCTGAACCGGATTAAACCGAATAACTCGGTTAAATGACTCGGTCTTAAGATTAAATTTTTATAGGTATTTAACCATATTAAATCGGATTGAACCGGTGACTCGGCTATTTAAAAACTAAAAAACTGACATGTAATGTGTATATTAATATTTGTATAACTATATTTTTCAGTATATTTATATTTTTTTGACAGAAAATAAATTTTGTTTGCATATCAATTAATATTAATATAATATGTAGATTTTCTAAAAATACATATGTTGTGTATACTTTTTTAAGGGAGAGATGATATGTATATTATTATTGTTTAAATAGTATATTTAATAATGATGTGCTCTTCTTAAAAAAAAAAAAAAACTATATGTACTTATTGGAAAAAATGAATATGTAATATACTTAGATATATAATATTACATTTTTTAACACAAATAAATATTTGTTGCAGCGGTTAAGTTTATGTGATTCACTTAGTTCTTCATGGTTCGATTCCTACAACCTTTGAGTTTTTCATATTCGGATTCTTTTTCTACATTTTAGTTAAGGCATGGAGAATTAGTATTAATTAATATTAAACCAAGTTAAAGCATAGAAAACTGGCATTAAACAAGACGTAATGAAGCATTAACGTGTTTATATGGATTTAATTAATGATACTAAAGATAAAAGATTAATTAAACCGAATCTGCTCAGAAAATTGGCCGAGTCACCAGTTTTAACCAGTTTTCAGCGAGTTTCACCGGTTTAATTACACAGCCGATCTGATATTTGGATCGAACCGCTATACCCACCGGTTCTTGATCGGACCGGTTCGACCGACCGGTCCGAGCCGGGTTTTAAAACTATGTTTTCTGCTTTATACGCATCCCAAGTAGTGAACCACACAGACCACCAAGCAGTACACTCTAAACCTTGATCCACATGGAATGTTCGGTTGTAGTTATCACCTACATTGAAATCATAAGAATGATCTGGGCCGCAACAAAGAACAAGACTCCCTAAGGTATTGTTGGGCAGGTCATTTAGTATGTCAAAAAACACTTTTTGGGGAGGGAAGTGTTCTTGTAGAACTTAGAAAAAAAGAAGGAGAAGAAAAAAGTATAAAGAAGGTGATTAGTCTTAAAGAGGTGAACTATAATAATGTTGTTGAAAATAAGAGGAATTGGACCCAACCACCATGACTTCGAACTTCTTGATAGACCACAAATAGTAAATAATATCCCGAAGTTGCAAGAATTGGTGAATTTGGTATTGCCACTTCAACTTCATATGTTGAAACATCAACATTTTTACTTGGGTTCACTTCATCAAACACCAAAAGCCTCTGGTTCATTGAAAAATAATAGGCGTTAAAAGGTGGCGCAAACAGTGTCGCTGACACCTTGTTCCTCGCCAATGTTGCTTTCACCATAAACCCAACCTTCAACTTTTGACGATATTTCAATTTTTGTTGTGACTGTGGTGCAATCATAGGACGTAAATTATTAAATCTTCTCAGGTGGTGAAAATGCTTCTAAACGAAATTCCGCCGGAAACAAAAGGGTAAAATTGCAGTATACATGGGGATTACTGCCAACAATAAGGATCTACAATCTTGTAGCAAAATAATTGTTGAATGATACATTCTTGGAATGGTAGAAAGTTTTTGTAATTGAAATCTAGATCCAATTCAATCATTTGGTTTATAGAGAGGTGGACTCAAAATTGGGTTTCGACCGGCTTTCCAACCAACATACCCCAGACCTGCCCCCGTTAATTAACAAAATGTGGTAGTTCGGAAGTAGCCGCATATTTCTCATTACTCTTCCACCCGACATCGTTTCCATAACCCAATTTGGATTATGGTCAGTAATTTTGATCAGTCCACGTGTGTTCAAAGCTCCCACAAAATTACCGTGTTTTGTTTTTTGGTAAGAACCTTTGGGAGCTCCTCCACATATCATTACTTCAGCTCATGGCCAGCCCAAGGGGGCTACTACTAAAGCAAGGACTTTAGGCCCCTAAGTTTTTTAGTCCCCGTATTAAACCTCGTTTTTTGTTTTCTGAAAATATTTTCGTTCGTCAAATTTTATAAAAATGTTCACTCGAACTTCAAGTGGTGTCTAAATGATGAGTCCGAATTCATGTTGCAAGTTCGATTTCAATGCTAGCTATTTTATTGGTTATTTGAACCTTAAATTCATTTTGCGTTCAGATTCATATCAATCTAATTCGATGTCGGTTGTTCTAAATATATTAAGACAAGTAGTGTATAATCAAAGTTTGTAAAAGTAAAAAAGTAATTTTTATTTGTATCATTGCAATATTATTTTGTTATTTTAGGATCTCTGAGAATGGGTAAATAATTTATATATTAAATATTATTTTCAACACACACGCGCACATCCCCACTCACTCACACACGCGCGTACGTGCACGCGCGCGCACACACACATATTAAAAAGGTCACACACTAACAAAGTTGACTATAGTGAAAGATTATATACTCTCACAATGTGACAAACCAAAGTTCGATTTCTAGCGGACAAAATACTCATATTTAATGTCTAACATACATCATATAGAATTACTTTCAATTGAGGAAACTTATGGATTTTTTTTATTAATGTTGTATTATTCTCTCTAAACGTATTTAAAATACCTCTATTTAAATTTTGTTTTAGGCCTAAAAATACATTGGACCGGCCCTACTTCAGCTTCAAATGTTTGTTATTGGAAGCAAAACCGTAGAACCGCTACTAGGATAATTTATAGGTTCTCCTCCAAGTATTGTAGGATAATATTTAACAACTTTGTTTTTTGTGTAATCAAGCAAAATGGCTCTGTTGTTAGCAAAGATGAAGATGTTACCATCCACGTTAAGAAAAACAAAAGGATACAAGTTATTCTCAGCACCAATGTTATTAGTCTGAACCAAAAACGGAAAGTCATAATACTTTTTTAGCACCAATGCTATTTTTGGGGTAGAACTAAAAGTTAAATTGTCATATACCGCCGATTGGTAGCATACCATCTCTTTATGACAAGTCCTCCCTTAAATTCCAGCCAATTATAGTTATTACATGATTTAAATGTTCAAACGAGGTGTTCTTCACCTTTGTAGCCATCGGTTTAGATGAGTGTTCCCTTGGGATTCACGACACCGGAAGAACACCATACATCTGTTTGAACCAGTAGCGGATGCAACAGGGGGGCCAGGGGGGCCGTGGTCTCCCCAATTTTTTCAATTTTTTTTCATCATACTACTATTTTTGTGATATTACATGTTGTTTTAATATGATCCTATTTTTTATTCAATGCGGTCCCTCCACCCATTCCATTAGTATTTTCAACAGAAATAATATATTATATGTGTATTGGGTTTTATCTTTTATAGCATAAAAACCTTTTAGCTTCTTCCCGTGTTAACAGCCACAACCGAACGTGTCTTTTAAGCGATAAATATTATAAAGACAAACCTACACAATAAGACGAAAGATGATTCTCTCAAAGATTACATGATTGTTTATATTGAAGATGAGGTTGTTGCAAAATTCACTTCAAATATGATAATTGATGGTTTTGATATTATAAACCACGTGGAGTACATCTTCAAATGTAAAGGTTATATAAATTTGTTTGACAATATTTTTTTTTTAAAAAAAAAACAAATTAACCCACTTAAATTGACATCAGAGAGAATCAAACCTGAGACCTTGAGGAGGAGCACACTTCTAGGTCTCAAGCCAATGCTCAGGTCAACCCAAGTGGGTTATTGTTCGACAACATTAACTTTGAGTGTAACTTAAATTTCCTATATATTAATGCATTTGAAAGTGTTTCTTTAATAAATTACACCTTTTAAGACTTGGCCCCCAAATGTTTAAAACTGGCTCCGCCCCTGGTTTGAACGAACAATGGATGGAAAGTATGTAGTAGTAGTGTGTGTGCGCGCGCATGTGTGTGTTTGTGTGTTGAGATCATTCTAAAGGTAAAACCTAACTAGAAACAAAAAAGTGTGTTTGTTTCAATTTTACTAAATTTATTTCTAGGAATAACATTCCTCGGAATATATAGATGTAAATTTTATTCTAAGGTATTTAGAAAAAAAATGTTTGTTTAACATTATAATATTCCAAGGAACCTTAAAAATAGGGATTATAATAGGTAATTATTTATGAATTTATTCCTATATCCATAGGAACTTTATTTTCACCAATTTCTTTGGAAAAATTTTTCTATTCCCAAGAATATTTTATACCTGGAACATAAGAAGAGATGGTAAATAGTTAGCTTTTATATTCTACTCCTAATACATTTTCCTTCCCTGTTTTTGGGTTTTTAGAAATGCATTTTCTCTAGCTAGTATATTCTGATAAACGTCAATTATAAAAGAATGCATTGAAGCATGAAATTTCTTTTAGGGATGTGTATGCTCGTATTCACAAGAACAAAGATGGGGAATATGTCTCTCACCGCTTGAAATATGATGTTTGGACTCATCAGCAATCTTCAATAAAGTAGCAAATGTATTGTTACAAAGTTTCTATCGCCATTTAGTAGTGACAAATCTTCAATAAAGAACCTATGACGAACATAAGGTGGGTTCTCTTCTTCAAATCTATTTTTTTTTCTATACAATCGAACTCCTATTTGGATCATTAATCTATTCTTGGTCTAGTAACATATTTTTATCAATGTAGTTTTTACAATTATTATTATTTTTGGACAAATTCGTTTTCAATTCTTAATTAATAGCCGAGATTATAAATAGTATATTAATAAATTATACAATTTTTTTTTTTATAAAATTAACAATAATGTGTATTTTTTTTTTTATTTATCTATCGATATCTTATACCTCTCCACTACCGTAGAGGTAGAAGTTGATGCCTATTACACAAATTAGGTGCAGCTCAATGTGCAAGCATGTACTATTTATATTATAATTTATCAGTATGTTTTTTTAGAGATTTTATTGGTATTATTATAACTGAATTATTAGTTTGATGTAAGATAGTTTAACACATGAACTATGAATGAGTTTAATGTTCGATTCTATATATATTAGAACAATGTATGATATTCTCAATACCTTAAAATTTTGAGCCGAGACATGGTGTGTTGATCTCTTTGATTTTAAACCATTAGTATGTTGCATCTTGTTGGTTTAGATAAATTTCAATCAATTCTTATAAGCATTCATTTCATTGTATAATCTCATGACTAAAGTCATGGAAATTTTAGACCAACACACAAGTTGGAGATTGTTTTTGTTGCATTGACCTTTTCAAATTAAAACCGAGATAAATATATACAACTCATCGATCACTCTTTTTAGGCTAACATCATCTAACTTGGAAAAAAAATACAAATCACGATCAACACACATTTCATTTCCTTTACTTTGACCCTAAAAGTATACAACAATGTATGTATGGTTTGAGATTAGTTTAATCTTTTAGCAATATTAGTCGTAGTTTCTGTTGTTGACTTTCCAACTAGTTTGTTTTCATGATTGGCTATTTGGTCCAATAATATCAGTCACTGCGGTTTTAAACAGTTGAATTAAATGGGCAGTTGTTGTCACAGTTTATTTAAGAACTTTTATTTAATTCCATGTGACATGCTATACTCCATTGATTGATTAAACGGGTCACTGTTAATTATAATGTATTTGATGAAGAATTATTCAGCTAAGGAATGATCACACGCTTCTAAACATCTCTGTTACTCTATAAATACATATTCATCAAGTATATGTGTACTTCTCATCCTAAACTTGCCAATTAACTACATACTGCATACATAGATCTTATATTTTGCTAGAAATGGCACCTATCTTCAATACCTCCAAATTGAAGTTATTTGTTAATATTCTATCAATACTTTTATTACTTATCATGTCGTCAATGATGGTTAGTTCTGCACAATCCAATTTCAAATACGGTATGTTGCTCGGTTTTATATATAATATTTTATAAATGAATCCATCTATAAATGAATCCATGTTTTTGTTAATGATATCTTTGGATTTTTTTCTTCTTCTTGTTTCATTAAATCATTGACTTAATTTTATATATGGTGCAGGGAGAAAACTATTCCAAGAAGATGTACCCGCTTATGGTGGATATCCTGGTGGTGGAGGATATACACCATGAAATTATTGGCCATGGAGTGGAAAACTACTCACTCTCTCCCAACTACTGCGTGCCTAAACTGATGGTGTGATATCTGAGTCAAAATAAAAGTACTTACAACATTTCTAAATAAGGAGTTTGTACAAATTATATGTATCATATTTTGTACCAGTACTATTAGAATTATATGGCGTGTCCAAACCATATGTAAAATTAGTAGTGCTTCTTTTTTTTATATTTTATATTAAAAAGAGGAGCTGTTTTGTAGCAGGAATAATTTTTATTTGTTTATTGAAAACAAAAAAAAATTGGAAACAACACTGTGTACGATAATTTTTATTTGTTTATTGAATTTTTTGTTGAGAAATTGTTTATTGAAAACTTGGAACGTACTATAATCATAAGATTTGATTTGATATGTCAGTGTAAAGTATTTTATATCATCAAATGATGCGTTGTTACATCACATTTAATATGTTTAAAATATATAAATTGTTATATTTATTAATTGATATGACAATATATTATTTTATAAATGTATAAAATAATTTTCCATGATCGATGCATATCAATTAAACTCTATAATCATATCTCAATTTCTTCTAAATGAAATAATCACTAGTAAAATGGTTCATCGTATATTTAAATTAAAATATGATCAGCTTATTTATTGAATTTGGAAGCAAAGGTTCTGTTTGATGTGCCCAAACTTCATCCTCTTATTGATGAGTTCGTACCAACGCTTGAAGGAGAGAACAGAATCTATTATACACGTCGAGAAAAGTTACCAGGTCTTAATTTCATTTTACTTTCTAACTTTTTCTCTTGTTTGATGCATGGTGTTTGGAAATACCGTTTTATGCATATACTACTAGGGAAAAAAAATCAATTAATAATAAAAAAATATATTTGTCTTAACTCTTTTCTTACTAAATAAATATAGAGACAAATTAATTGAGAAAGATAAGAGTAAATTGGAAAAAATTGATATTTGTCTTAACTCTTTTCTTACTAAGTTGATATTTGGAAATACCGTTTTATAAAAATAAATAAGAGTAATTGAGAAAGAATATAAATGACAAATTGTATGTTTAAAATATCAAAACGACAGTTAAACATGAACGTTAAATTTGTAATCAAACGACACTTAAAAAAGAACGGAGTAACATATTTTATTTTATAATTTTCATCAAATTTATTATTTTATCTTGTACGTCTAATCTTATACTATATATAAAGAAATTAGCTCCTTTCATTTCTTTTCGGCTGGATTTTTCATTTGAAGAATGCCTTTAATTTTAAATACAAATACAAATAACACATTTAATAAATAGATAATAATAATAATAATAATAATAATAATAATAATAATAATAATAATAATAAATATTAAAAAAATGTAACAAACACGATATCAATATATATGTATGTTTTTTTTTCCTTTATCATTTAAAAGTGTAACAAACTAGATGAGTGTATTTATATTTGCTTTTTCATTATCCCAATTATATTCTTAAACATTTTTTTCTATAATAAAGATCGTTGTTGGTTTCATTAAAAATAATTAGATATTTTTTTATATTGTTGATGACATTGAAATAAATAATCATGATTAATTTGGGTTGTTATAACTTGAAAGTAACAAACATTTAAAACAAAAAGTAACTTTTTAAATTCATTGAATAATTAACGCATCTAGTCACATTTATAGATCATATATATTAATTATTCAATAATCTTAAAAAGCTACTTTTTACTTATATGTAACCGAAGGGAGTACAAGTTAAATAACTATTTACCTGAACTTGTTATACCTAGGAGAGAATAAATGATGATTTCTTTGAGAAAAAGAAAGGACAGGCACATTAGATATTTACACAATTTGACATGCATGCTTATTGGAAAAGTGAAATGATATTTGTAGTAAACTCAATTTGTATTAATTTTGTGATAACTTTTTTTTATATATTTATTTTTATTGTTTTGGTTTTTGTGTCAATATCTTTTTTTATTTTTCTTTTATAATTTATATTTATCTCAGAAGTTGTCGTGTAAATGTAAAAGGATGTTCAAATAACCATGACCACTTGGTAACCTGCACTGTGCCGGAACACATGCACCTCATTGGAAAAACCAATCGTTTGTGATGATGAAGGCTTTGCCGAGAAGATAATAACAGTGACACTTCTTTTTTAGTCTATAAATACTCCCTCCGTCCCTTAATATAACAATCTATTACTTTTTTCACATTTCTTAACAAATGTTGTTGGTGTAGTTAATGTGTCTGTTTTATAGTACAATTTTACAAAATTACCCTCATTAAAGAGATAAAGTGAAAAGTCAATTTATTGTACTTTTAGAATTAGTAGTAGTATTAAATAAGGGTATCTATAGAAAAAAATAATTAATGTGTGTTGTAATTTGAAAAGGGGGTTATATTTAAGGACAAAAAAAAAACAAAAGAAAGGTTATATTAAAGGACGGAGGGAGTAAATGAAGAACAACAACCACCATCTCTCTCATTACAAATCATCAAAGGTCCTCGTAAAGGTGAAACTCTTCAATTTGGACCTCGTAAAGGTGAAATTCTAGTATATTATTTACTAATTGTTATGTGAAGCATTGGTGCAAATGTTATGGTAGTTAGATTTTGTTAACTCGTTAAGGGTGTGTTTGGTTGGGAAGAGAAATTGTGAAGAGAGAAATAGGTGAGAGAGAGTATGAGAAGAGAGAAACATAAGAGAAATAGAGTAGATTTGATGTGTTATTTGGTATAAGAGAGATAGAAGAAAAATAGAAAAGAAAGAAGTTCAATGATTTTATGAGTTGACAAAAATGTCCCTACGTAAAAAATCTAATATTTGTAGTAAACAAAGAAAATTAGAAAAATGTCAAAAAGTTGTTTGTTAATTGGTTTTATTTTTTTCTATTAATAATTTTTTTTGAACAATTAAAATAATTACTCTAATTACCATTTAATTATTCTACGTGTCAAAAGACTACTATTATTCCTTAAAAAAAAAAGACTACTATTATTCTGTGGCAATTTTGCTTAATTTCTTTTTTTTTGTTTTGTTGAAAGAATTGTTTAATTTTTTGCTGTTGCAATTCATACTATTATTTGATGAGTTCTTGTTGATTAATTATAGTTGTTGAGTTAAAAAAGTGCACAAAGGGTATATATGGAAATACAACAAAATAACATGCATCCATCCCATTTCTCTGCTCAATAGAGAAGATTGCAAAAAGTTATGGGACCCACAAATTTTGTGTCTCTCTTCTCATCTTCTCTCCTTTCCAAACAAGAGAAATAGGCTATCTCTCTTCTATTTCTCTCTTCTCTACTTCTCTCTCATCTATTTCTCTCCAACCAAACAAGCTGTAAGGGTCTAATATTTTTCATGTGTATCAGAAAGTTTAATATAAATAAAAAAGAAAAAGCTCTCTCAATGTCACCGAGAAAGTTTATGTCTCTCACTATCACTAAAATGGAAGAACAACAAGAGGCTCCAATTCGAACCCGGATCCACCATCATCAAAATCGGTCGGGTCATCCGCGGCAACAAAGATCCAGGTATTTCCACCAAACCCCTCACAGTCCATTTCGGTTATTCCGGTAATGGTAATTACGGCACTGTTTTAGACAACAAATACCCCTTTTCATCTCACCGATGCTTCCACCATTAAGATTGGTCAAGTCACTTCCATCCTCGTCAATTTCATCAATCCCCAAACGGAAACAATAGTACAAGATAAACCAATCAATGGTGATGATGAATCTGGAATTGTAGATCGACCTGAACCGACGCGGAGCGTGAATTTGGATGCTGTAGAATTGAAGAATGTGAGGGTGACGAGGAATTCCAAGAATAAAAAGAATGCAGTTGAGATTTGTGATAACGGGGAGGAAGTGAAGAAGAATGTGAGGGTGACAAGGAATTTGAAGAACAAGAAGAATATGGTTGAGGTTTGTGATTCGAGTAATGGGGATTTGGAGGGTGTGAAAGAGAAGGTGGAGGAAGTGAACAAGAATGTGAGGGTGACAAGGAATTTGAGGAATAAGATGAATAAAATGGGGACTTCTGAATTGAGTGTGAAGGAGAAGGTGGAGGAGCCGAGGAATGCGAGGATGACAAGGAACGTGAAGAATAAAGGGGTTGTGATTGGGGAAGATTTGAGCCTGGGGGATGGAGTGGAGAATGTTGAGAAAAAGAAAACGAGGGGTGGTGCTAAGGGGAAGAGGAAATTGCGGGAAGAGATTGTTGGTGATGGAGATGGTAAAGAGAATTGTGATGATGCTGAAGAAACGGAGAAATTGGAGGAAGAGTGTGTTGGTGATGGAGATGATAATAAAAAGGACAAGTTACCAAAAGAGCGCGTTGATGATGGAGAAGATAAAGAAAAGGAGATACTACAGGAAGAGTGTGTTGATGGTGAAGAAGATAAAGAGAAGGAGAAATCACAGGAAGAGTGTGTTGGTGATGGAAGACGGTAAAGAGAATTGTGATGTGAATGAAAAGGAGAATTTGATTGGGGTTGAGAATTGGTCTGATTTGGAGAAGATTAGTTTAGGTGAGTGGTTTGATTTCTTGGAAGTTTATTTGCCGAAACAGATACATGATGAAACGGAAGAGATCATTGATTCCATGAGACAAAAAGCCGAGGGACTCCGCGATTACGTCATAATGTATCAGAATCAGCAAGCTGGAACTGCCACTGAATGCTAGTATATGTAGTTAACTGATAGTTATTTCAGCATTAGCACCACTGTTGTTAGATAGTTAGATTTTGTTAACTGAATGACTTTTTAGTTAGCACTCTTTTGTTACTCTCTCCAGAATATATTGTTTGTACCTCTATTATTGCTTTTAGTGAAGTAACTCAAATTTACAGAAACTATTGTTTTCTCCCTTACATCTTTCAATGCTGATTCTCTTGGTCAATAACAATTTTACTTCCTTGTTGGTGTTACAAGTTTGGTTCACTTTTTAGTCTGTATTATTACGAGTATACACTAACATAAAGCATGGTCTCGATCAATTTAACTTGAATTCAACTGCTGTAGCCTCTTAGAATAGGTAAAACAGATCATATCGATCGATAGTGTGATTGGTGGTAAGTTTCAAGCATTTGGGGTTCCATTTCTCTCTAATTCGCCAGCTGGGTTCTGTTTTCAAAATCATTTCAGCCATCCACGATCTTCTTTCATGATTGTGTTGCTTGATTTGTGATCCATCTGTTATAGTGATAAGTTCAAAGGAGAATCGTGAGATTGAGAGCGAGAAGAGAATCCCACATCAAAGGAAGTTAAGGTAATGATTGATTAATGATTCATTATATTTTGCTTGCTATAGATACATAGATGAATAAATTCGGTGGCTTGCCTTCATTTGATTTTGCTTGCTGTTGAAATTTTGGATCAAGAATTTGAAAATTGTCTTCATATGTTTTACACCTACACACATACTTTGAGTATAATTTTCATTTGTTTCAATAGAGAAGAGAAATAAATCGACATGGTAATAAAAGATTAGGTTGTTTTTAAGATAATTAAGTTTTCTTTTGGGCATGTATATGGACTGCAGAAAAATTGTGGGCTTGTGATGCACAAGGCTTTTGCAATATGACAACATATGGAAGAAATGTTCGGAGGTAATTCAAGGATTGATGAAAGAGAATTTGTGGCTAAAATATCATATTGTTTTTTGCTTTTTGTTTTTGAGCAAACTATTGGATTGTTAAGGAACCGTATGGTTATGATAATGCCGAGTTTAGTATGTTTTGATATTGATACTCTAGAGATATTGATAATTAAACTTGGTTTCTTCCTCACATAATGTGAGTCACATTGCTTTACTTTTTGTGTGGTTACCATTTAAAAAAGATTATTATATGTCAAATGCTCTAACTATCTATTCTCAACACTATCTTTATATTTCCTTTTTCAGGTTTTCTATATGGGCTCAGTCTCATTGTGTTACCAATCTGTTAACTCGATTTGCTTCGGCTATATTGGTGTGCTATCATAAAGCTAGAACATGAGATATTTTTTAAGTGATGCATACCTCAATTGCAGGGTTCATGTTAGTTTTAATAGTTTGCAAGTTGTTTGTATGTGTGATCCTTTTGTCCGTTTTAACACAAATAATATATGAAAATCAGATATTTTTTAAATTTTGAAGTTTATATTGGTTGAAATGACGATAAAGCATAACATGGGAGCTTCATTGCGTGTGATTTTGACAGGTTCAATTGTATTGGAGCAGCTCAAATACGTCAAGCATCTGTATCAAATTTGAAATCTCACTTAGGTATAGCGTTTTTCTCTTGCCTATATTCCCTATTTTGTGATATCACAAAATTTGACCGAATTCAGTCCCATTTTCTTTCAGATTTTCAGGTTGTCTCTTATCCGTGCATTCATATCCTGTAACTTCAGTTTTCTTTTATGGATTTTGGTTGAGTACTTATTTGTGTGGATTTATTGTTCCTATGCTTGTTAATATTGTTTTGTTAAATGTAATTTTGGTTGCTCGGTCTGTTTTCTATGGCTATTGTTTTTCATATCCTCTCAAGGTGAGAGGAAGGAACTATAGTGCCTTCCTCTTATTTGGAGTTATCTTCTTTTTGACTACAAAAAATCTGATATTATAAAATACAATACATTTATTATGTAAAACTTTATGCAGTTAATTTGATTTTACAAACCATTGTTGTCAGTTTATTGCAAACCACAATTGTACATGCTACATATTATGCAAGAGGAGCACATTCATTCAATTTGAGCAGCATCAGGTTAGTATCAAACTCCTATTCTTTCGAAATGCATATCATATAGTTTGAAGCTTTCTATTTATAGTACTTTCAAAAAAAAAAATTTGAATCAGCATATATTATTGAATCACACCTGGCACAAGACGTGCTCAACGGGTAGGTGAACAACACAAACAAGGAAAAAAAAGCCAAAAGCACAGCAGATACAGCAACAGCAAAAAACACTGCTGATACGCAGCTGCTAAACACCAGAACAGCAGTAAAAAAACAGCACAAAAACACAGCTGAACTGTGCCAAAACAGAACCAAAAAACGGCTCCAACCCGTTTCTGCACAGCCCTCAACATAACCATATCCCAGGCAGTCAAAAACAACTCCTACAGACCCCCGCACCGCTGCTGTTCGCCCACGACAAAGGTCCTTCCGGACACCTCCCAAAATGAAGAAAAAACCGGAAAAACCACTACCTCCTCAAACATTCTCTCGGATTCCAACACCATTCATAGTAAAGGCAAGACGCAATCTTCAATCTACTAAGAGACCAACACCACGAAAGCCATTTAATATCTTCAACCACCTCATCGATATCCTTCCCCTTATTATAGTACTTTCAATTGCAAATAAGATTAGTTCAATGTCAGTTTGCTTTCAAAGCTTTTACCTTTGTCAGAGCTTTTGATATCCATCTAAGCTTATAATTCTATGATTTTCATATATTGCTTCTTAAAATGACTTGATCTCTAACTTGCATCCTTTACTTTTGTTTATCAATGTAATAAACTGTGTTTCTAACCTTTTTTAATGTTTGTCGAGTGATAGAAATTAGTTTATCAAACAATGCAGTGATATTCTAGTAGGAACTAGAAGGAGATGATATGGAAAGGAGTGAGATACCAGAGGAAGATAAAGCGAGAAACAAAGAGGGATGAAGTTTTGGACTGCTGATGGCTATCATCGACGTCTGACCTTTCGCAACATTAACCCGCTAGACTACTGTTAAAGAGGATCCTTTTTAGGTCCATCATTATCTTTATGTTGCATCCTTGATTCTTAATATCTCTCTTGCAAAATCCTTTCTTTTTAATAGTAATTAATTTGATTTTCTATGCCTTGGGACCTTTTTTGCTGGGAAATTCAGAACAAGATGCATCCATACAGGAAAAGAATTAGTTTATCCTGCCCTAATTGACATTTGATATGTATATATATTATCCAGAAATTTATGTGACATGGTATGAATGTTTTCAATTTTTAAATTTTAAATGTTGGATAGCATTCACATGAGGCCTTCAGTTGGTTTTCCATCATGGCATGCAACTGAAAGGAAGTTAGTCTTTATCATATTTTTTACTCTGAGAAGAATAACAATATAACACATCGTTTTATTTATGCATAATGACTAATGCAGTACTAAATATTTCCTCTTTTTATTACTTTGTTTGATATAAAAAGTAAAAGATGAATAACAAAGCTTGACTAAAGAATGGATAGAAATGAGGATAACTAACCTTTCTTCCCATAATTATGCATTGCAGTTGCATATTCTGTTCAAAACTAAATTGGTGATTGTGCTTGAAAAATACTTGGGTGTTATTCTCCTCTGCTAAGAGCAGGTGCACATGTGAATTTGTTTATCTCTTTTAATTTGTTCAAATCATTAAGGGCAATGAACTAATTGGGAGAAAGGAATTGGCCCATTTAGATTGTAAATACTTTTTGGCTCATTTTGAAGAATAAATAGATAATATCTCAATATCTAAAGATATAGTTGTATTGTAAAATAGTCATGAAAATCGCAAGTTTCATATTTCTTTCATCTGTCATGACAGGAATTTCTGATTAATTGGTGTTGTAGCAGTCTCATGGTTTTCAATTTGGAATTAGATGGCTGCAAGTTTTGTAACTCTGGTGGTGTTGTGTTTGGAAGTTAGGCTATAATCGTTGGATGTTTCTGGACAGAATTGAAATACTGTGAATTCTTTCTTGGTAGGCGTGGGACAAATTGATGCTGAATGTATAGCTTGATACCTGCATATTATGTATGTGTAATTTATCAGTGCTGTTTTAGCATTGAGTGTATGTTTAGGTTGTTAGTATTGGTCTCTTTGAAGTTTATTCTGGTGTTTTTCTGCATGATGTGTAAGACTTTTGTAATTTTGACATTGATAAAGTACACTCTTTGTGGTTTTGACTTTTATTTTAATATAAATTTGCTTTTTTAAAAAATAAATAAATTATTCTTTGTGCTTGGCGGTATCTTCTCTATAGAAGGAAAGAAAATAACTTAACAATCATATAAGAGAGGCAAAATATCATTTTGGCAAAGTGGACGTTGCTACAAGAATGTGTGTTTAGCATCTTGAAGTTATGTTAATGATTGAACCTACTAATTAAATAAAATCACATGATGATCCATCAACAAATGCGATAAATATTATAAATAAATTCTTAGGTAAATTTTGATATCTTTTATGTATGTAGCTAGCACGCAAGTGGCATCTGTTCCAGGAAAATAGAAAATAGAGAATAAATTCTAAAATTTGAACAAAGAGGCTTGATCCTAAAATCATATAGGAGGACCCATGAACATAACAAAATTAAATCCTCTCCTTCTCTACTCATGATGTGAAGTCACTTTCGAAGATGGTTCCCGAAACTATGAGAGTGAGATAAAAACAAAAACATATAGCAAGAGACAAGTGTTACGTTGTGTCCAGAACTTTCATATTTTCTCTCAAACTCTCAAGACCCTTCTCCACCTTTCACACCAACTCTATATATTCACAACTCTCACTTCCCACTCCTATCAACAATCGCATCTGATTCTAGCAAGCTACTAATCTTTGTTGTTCATTGTTCATTTCATTCTTTTTCTACTTTCCTACGTATAATAGTCATGGCTCAAGCAGTGTCATTGTCAGCAACTACTTCACCTATGCTTTCCCCAAAAGCAGAAACACGTAACAAGGCTACTGCACCTTGCATGGCCTCATTTCCATTAAGGAGGCAATTGCCAAAGCTAGGACTAGGAAAGGTGAGAGCTCAAGCTAGTGGTGATAACAAAGACAATTCTGTGGAAGTTCAACATGTTAACAAAGGTGATCAAGCCCAAGGTTCCGCTGTAGAGAGGAAGCCTCGTAGAGCTTCCATGGACATTTCACCATTTGGTAAGTCTTCATCTCTCTTTTCATCAACATCATAAATGTCAGCAACACATTATTTAACACGTTTTCCTGTACACTATCTTTCATTAGTTAAAAATTTAAAATTTATGATTTTTATTAGATCATGTGCGTCTCATATATGTTTGAAGGGATGGATTTTAACAATTTGAAAAATGCATCTTTAATGTGTGATGTTGGCATTTTTCATTTCAATATTGATCATTGCAATTTTTTCATAGTAGCCTTTCTTGATACTTACATATTAAATTTTTAAGATGTACTGTGGTTCATAAACATTACTAATAACTTATTGTGTGGCCTATTATAGGTTTATTGGACCCATGGTCACCTATGAAAAGCATGCGTCAAATGTTAGACACAATGGACCGAATCTTCGAAGATACAATGACATTCCCTGGAAGAAACCTTGGAGGAGGTGAAATCCGTGTACCATGGGACATTAAAGATGAAGAGAATGAAATTAAAATGCGTTTTGACATGCCTGGTCTTTCCAAGGAAGATGTTAAGGTATCGGTTGAGAATGATGTTCTTGTCATAAAAAGTGACATGCAAAAGGAGGAAAGTGGTGAAGAAGATTCTTGGTCGAGAAAGAGCTATAGTTCTTATGATACAAGGCTCAAGCTTCCTGATAACTGTGAGAAGGATAAGGTTAAGGCAGAGTTGAAAAATGGTGTGCTTTATATCACTGTTCCTAAGACCAAAGTTGAACGTAAGGTTATTGATGTTCAAATTCAGTGACATGTTAAGGTTTTTTATAGTGTCCTCTTGAGTTGGTGTGATATATTTTGCTATGTAACAATGTTTTATTAAGTGTAGAATAAATAAGATACTTTACTACTTTATAAATGTCTGCAATGCAATTATGCAAATGTCTACTTCTCCTAATATATTTTAGGTATCAGTTTCTTTGAGATTAATTGATGGTATTAGTATGTGTTAGTTTGTTTGGAAGAACTTATGCAAATAGTTTATGACATGTTCATAAACTGTGTTAACTTATTTTTTCTCTAAACTAGTTTATGAAAATGACGCTAAAAAATAATTTATACAAAAATAATTTAATTAACTCTAAAAAAGAAAAACAATTTAACTTTGTTTCTTAATGGAAATTTAACTTTGTTTATCTTCTTATAGAAATAACTTACACATAAGTGTTTGTGCAATAAAGTGTAAATGAAGTTGCTTACAAAAACAGAGCTTTATCATTTATATAATTCTATGATAACAAATATTGATTGATTTTGAATTAATCAATTATTTTAAAGTTGAGTACAATTAAAAGGGAGAACATAAATTATGTTTGTGTACACTTATATAAGACTATGTTGAACAATAAACTTAAGATTAAAAATCAATTGCAGATCTAAAAGTTCTAAATTATAACTTCAATCTTTTTTTAGGGGAGATTTTAACTTTAATTTAAAATCAATTCTGGAGTCAAAATTAAATCATTTTCTTGGGATGAATGAAAGTTTATACGAGTTGGACTTCAATAGATAAAACGTTAACATATATACTTATATATTGACCACGAAAAAGGGCAGTATCCTAACAACAGAAATTGAACTTTCGCTCGTATAGACTATTAATCAACTTCTTACCAATAGAATATGACAAAGTCGATTCTATCTATGAGCACTCAAACATGTCAAAATCCATTATACACTACTCCAACATCTGTAAACTACATACTGTATCTAAGTCATTATTTCATATCAGGTTATATTTCTGCCTTTACATTAATTTCTTTCTGTGAGTCCTTAATTATATAACCGAAAACAAAACCTTAACATCTACCACATCCTCACAGAAAGAAAAAAAACATAAGACAGGATGAAAGCTAGGAAACCAAAGGTTGAAACAAACAACCAGAAAATCAAAAATGAAAATAAAATATAGTTATATAAGTTACTCATTTTCTTCAGGTATAGAATCCAATATTGGCTTCCGATCACATGTCAAACTAACAACATCTGTTTTAACAACTGATAGTAGTTCCTGTAACGACATTTCCTTGGTCACTAGCCGTTGAAGCTGCTGTTTCGTTATTAAAATTTTGATCCTCTTTGTCCCACCACTACCTTGTTCAGCCTCTTTGTTACGTGGAATCAAGTAGTACAATTTTCCACCCTTCAATTCATGATCTTGTGATAGAGTTTCTGTTGCATTCTTCGAATCACCAATAGCATTAGTAGGAAAATTTATCAAAATATCTTTTACATGGATTGGTGAACTGAACTCTAGTATCTTACCATCTTCTTTGGCTACCTTGACAACTTTAACACGTTTTCTCATGGTACATGCTATGCAACATGATCCTGAAATGGGTTTACCAAGAGCAAGACAATTACCCATTTTTGTTGAAACAATACTAACTATAGATAGAGATAATAACAAAATGGAAGGAGTTTAATGAGTATGGGAGAGAGAAAAGGAGAATGTAAGTTATGTAGGATTTAAGGGAAAGGAAGATATATATATTGACAGTGTGGTAGGTCTTTTTGAAAAAAATAAGAAGGGTTTGTTTCGTGTGGAGTGGAGTAGAATGCTGTTTTTCCGTTAAGTGTAAAACTTGTGGAGTGGGGTAAGAATGATAATAAGAGAGAATCTAGGTTGTGTAACTTATATCTAGATTATCTGATATGTATCTTACATTTAGATCATCCGATCAAAATCAGACAATTTAGATTTTGAGTTTGGTATTTTAGATATTTAAAAAAAATAAAAATCTATAAAAATTTAGACCGTTCGATTTTGATCGGATGGTCTAGATTGGTTGAATACAATGCATGTTATCCAATTTAATGAGAGTATATGTTTGAATTGAAAATGAATTATATTTGTCCATACGCATGCAATAAAAGGTCGGTTTAGTGGAAAGTGGCAAGATTGCATTTGCTCATTTTACCTAGTATTTTTTAAAGCACCTTTTAGACCAAGATACAACTTTACTCTTGTGCTCATGATATCATATGATAAGGTGGGTGTGCAGCTAGACTTTGCTTTTGCACTAAACTATCAAATATCAATGTCCCAATTAGGTGTAGCACAAAAAAAAATTCAGATGAAGACATGAAGTTGAGAGAGATATTTTTGTTCTTTTCATATTCTTATGAGATATCTTAGTTTTGATTCTATCAACAAAAAAATGATATCTTAATGTTGGACCATTTATATTGCATTTGTTTACTTATTTATTTTTGGGCATGCATCAGCTCATAGTTTTGTGACGTCAAAGACAATTTAAATAAAAAGAATGGTTTCGTAGACACAACAAAAGTGATGCAACAACAAGAATGGAATTGGTTTTTAGTGGGAAGGAAAAGAGAAATTGGATTGAATAGTTGAATGAGAAGAGATTAAGATTAATTTATGTGTCATGCTGAGGCAGTGACGTAACAAATGAAGTTGATCATCTAATATGGTTCAGGTAATATAAGGCCTAAGAGTTTAGGTAGTAGGTTTTAGATTTTATATTTTAAATTCACATAATTTAACTGCTAACTGCTATTTGGTTATTTCTCTTCAATAAATACTAAACAGTACTACCATGAATCTACATTTCATGACTACTACTACTACTAAATTGGTCATATAACCGTGACAAGTGTGTCACATTATTTGCAAATACACAGTTTTAATCTGAAAATCTGCTATAGTGCAAAAACCATCCAAATATTAATGTGTGAGATAGTCTTTTAAGTATACAAAATTATAAATTGTTATAGGTTTTGGTTACCAAGTACGCACTCTCAAAAACCAATAAACAAGTCCAGTTGCATTGAGTGCCAGTAGGTAGCTTTGGGACCAACAGAAGAATGTCGCTGTCACATTTGCTAAAACATAATTAGACAAAGATCTTCTAAATCCACAAAGTGCTTTAATTTAAATTAGAGTATTCACTCCCAATTTTCTCATGCTTGTAAAACTCAATTTAGTCTCTTACATTTTTATAAAAGCGCGACATATTAGTTGCTATGTTAGTTTTGACTCATTGTAACAAAATGACTAATTTATATTTATATTAAAATTTAAATGACTAATTTAAGTATTATTTTTTGTGAGGAACCGAATTAGACCAAACAAAAATATGAGAATCAAATTGAGTTTTTATTCTTTAAATTATTTAGAATTTGCTGACTTCCAAGCTTCCTAACCCCCTTCCGTTGCCTATTAAATGGACTTAACTCTCACCGATGTTCTTATTTTGTTGAGGAATTCACCAAGGATTTTCTTTCTTCTTGTTTCTATTGTTTGCTCTATACTTTTTTTTTCCCTTGACAAGTTTTATTCTTCTAGATTTTTTTTACAAGATTTTTAATAAGGTAGATGTTGAATTCTCTTGGTTATTATGGAGTTTTGATCTAATCCCTCCAAGTACATTTGTATCTTTTTATTTTAATAATATTTCTTCAGTAGGGTGGCGACCAAAGGGGTGCAACATAGTTGTTATGCCATAGTTTGTTGTCTATGCACATTCTTTTCTGTTAAAAAAATAAATTAAAGCAAATAGGTATAGTTAATGAATTACTTATACAAAGTTTATTTTACTAATACTTATACAAAGTTTATCATGTGTATCCTTTTTTATTTTTTAAAAAGATTATAAATCTTTCTAGCAGTAGACATCAAAAGGCCAACACGGTGTGTGTTCCCACATACGTAGTATTCGGATGGAAGTTTCATCAATTGATGTATTGTACGTAATCTTACCCTGGTTTTTATCTAAAGATGGTTTTCAAGTAGGAATAGAAGACAATTTATACTTTATTAAATAACTAAAAGAAGGAATGGATGTGGTTGGTCATTAAATTAGAAAATGTGTCTCCTTACTTAGCCAAATAATTTATTTTTTTTCATAAGGATTTTCCAAATCAAAAGTTAGCATCTAATTCTTTGATATATGTGGATTCATGTAAGAGATTAACCTCTTTCAATAGATATATTATTTCATATGCACCGCCTATATATCGAACTCACAGTAAAATCTACGGGAAATTTTCTTGTTATCTAAACTCATCTCATGCAATTATCATTCACATCACTGTCAATATAACATAATGTAATTCTAATTCAATACGAGAATTCTGCTGATAAATGAATTGGAACATATTCTGTGTTAGGTCTATTGTACCTTCAAAGTAAATTAGGCCACATGCGTGATACATTATTCAGTAATCACTTGCATAAATAGATCAATAGGAATAAAGGGGCATTGGCCCCATGTGTTTGTCTTTTCAATTAGGTCTCCCTCAAAAATAAAAATAAAAATAAAAATAAAAATTAGGTCTTCCACCAGAGGCATCAATAATTCATTCGAAAGCAGGCGAAAATTCTTTCAGATGAAATGTTGTTCTCTTAAAAGTAAAAGACCGTGGTCAATACTCTTTTTCTTGGAGTGGTCCATACTTTTATTGCTTGCAAAATTCAAATAATTCCACATGTTAGTCGTAATGATTCATATAATATGATTTTCATGTATCCATTTTCTTGGTTAGTTTCCGTGCCATTGTAGGAGCAAGCAACAATTCCACACGCTTTGTTATCTTAGTTTTGCTTTTCACTTTTGAATGATTACATTGGAATTCTCTTGAGCACACAAGCTCTTTCCATTGCAATGGATTGCTATTAGAGAAAAAAAGGAGATGATGGAGAGCCAGCTCACGTTAATAGAACATAAGAAAAATATGTTAGGTCTATAACTCTTTTTACATTGAAAATGTATGAAGATTAAAATTACTTTTTATTTTACTTCTACTTTTCCACTTTCATGTGTTTTGAATGATATGTGCTATATCACGTTACGTGAGGGACTGTGTATTATAGTTCTCTACTTATTTTCTTTCCAAAAGAATGGAGAGTTGCTTATCCTTGACGTACGTAGGATTGCATGAGAATACAATAACGGTGGCGTGGCTAAAAAATGAATTGGACATGATTGGAAAATTTAAAACTTCTCTATACAAAATGCCACCTACGAATACAATGACTAAGAAGGAAAAGAGTTTGGACTCAAATTTTGTCAATTTAAAGTTACATTTTATTTTTTTTCACAAAAAATTACGGTTACATTGCAATCAAAACAAGAAACCCTTAATTTTTTGTTTGAATACAGAAAATTCATATATTTAAAAAATCCAAATCCCAAAAACTCATGTGTTTAATTATTAAATATGTCAGTTCAATCAAACAAATCTTATTTGTTTTTTCTTAATTTAAATTTATAGTGAGGAGATGGTATATCGGTTTAAGACATAAAAATTTTTATTTTTTTATTTTAGTTACCATAAAATAAAATAAGACATCAAAGATCTTTGAGGTCAAAAAACGTTTACCAATGTATTTACGTTTATCTTCATCTACGGACACTATACCGGAGTTCAAAGACATGACTTTTTTGTTTTGTTTTCTCCTTTTTCCTTTGACATGGTATTGTACATAGTGTTTAACCCCTACACATCAGTGTACTTGATTAGTGTTTTCACAAAAACCAACAATACCGTGATAGAGGCATATAGATACGGCAGCGGTTATGGTACATAAGGAAATCGTTATACACCCTGCATAAATTCAGAAATGGTTTTGGAGTACAACTCACATAAACCATTAAGTACATCTAATGGTTTTGGAGTACAACTTACAAAAACTATTTCTAGATTTATACAGGTTGCATAACTGCACCCATATAGATACTTCACTCATGACCATGGTTCTCTAATTTGTCATGGGGGTCTGCACAACAATGTTCTTACTACATTTAGCAGGCTCTTTGGTTGAAGTTTATTTTAATCAAAATACACAAAGACAACTGTTTTATTCAACGACTATTTTTACGCAAAGATGACTATTTTTATGTCACTCGACGGCTATTTAACTTTAGAATAAATAAAAAAATCAACCATTTTATTTCATAGTAATTTTTTCTACACATTTCTTTTGTCGATGAACTCCAATCACCATAAACTCCCGGTCCAATTCTATGCAAAATGGTAGTAGTCCTCCTTGTCTTCCAAATCAACAAAACAACTCATTTTGGAAATGCAACTCTTATCCCAAATCCACACCATAACCAAAATTCTCATTTTATCGCAAATCCACAAAATAACCCACACACTTTAGAAATTAAATATATCATACTCATACATCACCTTATCCATATCAATACTAATAATTTCTATCTAAATTAACTAACCCCACTATGCTTTATTGGGTTCAAATAGATAATGGTGGTGTGCAATCATATGATCTAGAGCCCGAAACACCATAATTATTCACTCAAGGTGGCTTGGAAACTATTAAAATGAAAAAGTTGTATCTCCATCGGTTGTGAATATACCAAAAAGAAGATTTCAACCGAATGAGAATGAAGTTGTGATGCAATCATGGCTCAACATTTCAAATGATCCAATTGTTGGGGCTGATAAAAAAAAAAAAATAGATAGTTTTTGTATGAGGATTGATGAAGCTTATAACATGCATGCATCGTAACAAGAATTATTTAGAAAGGAAACTGATGGCACAAAATAAATCATGTCGTTCAAAAGCTTGTTAGATGCTACAAACAAATTGTGGCTAGAGAAAAAGATGAACATGATCAAAAACAAATTTTAGCTGAAAGAGCAACGTCATTCTAGCTGCATAACATATTTTTCACCAAGAAATTAAAAGGACTGAAATTTTAACTAAAATTTTGTGTGAATATAGTTTATTATGTCTTAAAATTTGTGACTAGGTGTAACAACAATCCCACAAAACTAATTTGTGTCTTAAAATTTCAGACCAATACAATATGAAACTCGTAGACCTACCCATGCCTAACACTATTGAACTTTATATACATGGATGGTGGCTAGATGTATAAACTTGATAGCATGTGATTCAATGACACTTGAAGATTAGGTCTAATACGACCTTATAAATTTATTTTTTTAGGGCAAGGATATAACTTTTTTTTTGTAAATAGGGTTAAGTTGTAAGAGATTTCTAATCATTTTATCAAAGTGCTTTTGTGGATAAAAAATATAGGTTTTTTTTTTTTTTTTACGATAAGAATATAGTTTGTAAGTCTTTTATAAACAAGAGCATAAAAATTAAATGGTCTATAATATAACACTAACTTTGATGAAAAATGATATTCATAATCATACTACCAATGATAACTTTTGGAGAACTTTATTTCATACTCACATTATATAATTTACCCTGTCTTCATTTTCTCACTTTATAATTTACCCTCTTTATTGCTTGGAAAATCATATTATTTTCACCCATCAGCCACAGTCCTTGAAGCTGAAACCATAGGCTTATTAGAAGCTGATAATGGTTTGACAAGTGAACCAAAACTATCGAAGTAATAAATAAGATCGAATCCACGAGAACCGTTGTTAATTTCTACTTAGCAAATTCGTTATAATAAAGGATATATTAAATTTATATTTGCCCTTGACAGTTGGATTGTTTTGGTAACATAAACGGAATAAAAAAAACAATTAAAAGTTGGTTTAAGAAAATTAGAGAGAAGTATGATTAAGACTTTCAAATCCACTAACGTTCTCCTATGGTAGTTTGCACTCATAGTTCAATCAATGATTATCTAGCCTAACGACAGATTAACAAAGTAACTCTACCCAATCTCTTGGCCTAGAATTCTCCCCGCAAGTGACAACCTCTTAATCTCTTAAGTGAATTCGAAATTGTTGAAGGTTTTAACAGAACGTTAATCCCTATGTCATAACCTAATAATGATCTATCTCTAGCTTGATTACTTAGGTTAAACCTATTACCTAGATCAGAGGTCAAAAGCCAGGGTTAGTGGTCATTCAATATCTAAAATCAATGTGCATATTCATAAAGCTAGGGTTAGTGGTAAATGATAAACATACAAAAAGCATTAAACATAAAAGTAATATGAATTAAAACTAGACTTTCATTGATATTCAAAGGAGTTCAACAAATTAATATTCCCATAGAGTTACTTCAGATTCATCTCAATCTCAATATGATAGAAAGAATATATCATCATTCTTCTTCCTCTTGTTTGGCAGGAATTCCATGAACTTTATATAAAGCAGCATATGTTCCCATGCGTTCATTGTTACTCCTTTGGAATTTAAGCTCTCCAACCTAAGACAAAAACATGAATCCATTTGCACATGAGTGATTTCTTTAACCCCTGTTGGTTCAGACTTTGGGAAAATATCAACACTCCTCATTTTTGGATTTTCTTCCAATACAACCTCGTGCCACTCAGTCTCCATCTGAACCAACTTCCTCTGAGACTCATGTGCTTTCTCAACAAGATCACCACACTGAACATCAAACTTCTCAAATGAAACTTGATTTGACATCAAGGAATCATCTAAAATATTTTGGAGTTGAGTATTGTAATCGATGTTGATCAACTCTTTCTTCCCTTCACAATTACTACCTGGTTGATTCGCCTCATAACGGTCACATATCGCATTTAATCTTGAGATTTCATCGTCGCAGTTTTTTATCTTCCAAGATAGAAGATATTTTTCATACTACAACATAACAATCTCTTCTATGTCATAAAAGTGTAACCTGTCTACTAACCTGTCTATCATAGCTGCAAAACTTGGATAAACTTTTTAGCAGCAAAGTACAATGAAATAAACATGAAGGGATCAAATCATAAAAAATAAAAAAATAAAAATCAATTTTTTTATATATAAACAAAAATATAAATGACAGAAATCCTAAATAATAACGAAATTACCAAATTGAAATGATTCAACAGTCCCTGGCAACGGCGCCAAAAACTTGATAATAGTTTGGCAAGTGAACCAAAACTATCGAAGTAATAAATAAGATCGAATCCACGAGGACCGTTGTTAATTTCTACTCAGCAAATTCGTTATAATAAAGGATATATTAAATTTATATTTGCCCTTGGCAGTTGGATTGTTTTTGTAACATAAACGAATAAAAAAAGCAATTAAAAGTTGGTTTAAGAAAATTAGAGAGAAGTATGATTAAGACTTTCGAATCCACTAACGTTCTCCTATGGTAATTTGCACTCATAGTTCAATCAATGATTATCTAGCCTAACGACAGATTAACAAAGTAACTCTACCCAATCTCTTGGCTTAGAATTCTACCAGCAAGTGACAACCCCTTAATCTCTTAAGTCTGTTGGAGGTTTTAACAGAACGAATCCCTATGTTATAACCTAATAATGATCTGTCGCTAGCTTGATTACATAGCTTAAACTTATTACCTAGATCAGAGGTCAAAAATCAGGGTTAGTGGTCATTCAATCTCTAAAATCAATGTGCATATTCATAAAGCTAGGGTTAGTAGTCAATGATAAACATACAAAAAGCATTAAACATAAAAGTAATATGAATTAAAACTAGACTTTCATTGATATTCAAAGGAATTCAACAAATAAATATTCGCATAGAGTTCTCAGTCTCGATCACAAGAAAAATTTAGCTACACATGATAAAAGAAATAAACAACATAGTAAAGAAATTAAACCGATAGAGTTTCGTCTTTTCGGCGTTGCTCCTCAATTTTATTCAATTGGTGTTGTTGCTCTCCGTTTCCATGTGTGCTTCTCCCCTCCTCTTGTTTTCTCGTGAAGCGTGATGTCTCTTCCCAAACGTGATTCTTTTCCTTGCTTGCGTGATGTCCTTTTTATATATGTTCCAGTAACCTAATTTTTCCTCTCGGTCAACCAAAATAAACATGGATCAAAGCCCATTTGTATTTTATAATTTCCCAAACACATGTTGCACTTCCGACCATATGATAGTGATAATTAATCCATGATATTGTCATTTTATCTTCATTGTTCATCACTTCAAAATATGCCACACCTTTATTTCTCATCTAGCGGTTGACCATAGGAATAATAGGCACTAATATATTACTTGACTCGATAAATAAGAAAATAAGAATTTATTTAAAATGACTTTAAATTAAATATCAAACTAATAAAAGTAGACTAAAAACTTTATTAAAAAGATTCTAAAAATGTGATATGACGGACTGTCATCAGAAGCTATTAAAGTGACCATATCAAACGGAATGCACGCTGTTTTGTTTGAAACAGATTGCAAATCCCTATTAGATGCTATTTGTTCCACAAAGGTCTAAATGAATTTGGAGACCTTGTCTTTCAATGTAGAAGTCTCTTACTTAATAGACCCGACTTTGTAGTGTCGCATGTTTGGAGGCAAACTAATAGGGTTGCTCATTGCATAGCAAGAGCATCCTTATCTCATCCTAACCTCTATATTTTTGATTATGTACCAACTAATTTGTATTCGTTGATTATGAATGAAATGAATTAATATTGTCCTTGCTCAAAAAATAAAAGGAGAAAGAAAAAAAAAAGTTTAAATTGTCACAAATAATGTACAAATATCATTATTCTGCCTTGGTATACATGAATTTCACGCGTTAAGCATCGTTATCATGGTGATTCCATACTATATAAATATGGAAAAGGAAGGGAATACATGGGATTGAATAATAGAAAAAATTTTTGGTACCTACTGTAACGAAGAAGAAATAGAAAATTAAATACAGCCAGATACGTTCGTATCTTTGGACCCATTGAAAAGTTGGGAAAGAACTGATACCGTCAAACATATAAAATAACGAGATTAATGTATATATTACATGGAGTTTGTACGGAAAAAAAATTATACATGTGTTCACGTACGTAAACATGAATTACAGTAGATGAGATATTCAGCGGAGCTGCTTATGAGGAGCTTCAAGAATACTCTCAAATGACTAAGGAGAAAGTCAAATATGTAGGCAAGAATGAATGAATCTCTACTTCCTAAGTAGATGAGCCTCTCTTTTGATGTCTAGGCCCATTAAAAGAATTGACTACTTCAACTCTGTGCATCTCCTCCGTACAGGACACGTGGAGCTGGAGCACGTGCAGCTTACGTCACTTGTTTGTGCAGGACGCGTGGCACACTATGAAACACTTCTTATGAGGACCACAACTTTCACTTGGACAGTAACGTGAGGAAGAAGTGGAGCTCTAGTTGACCTGAATAGTAGAGTTGAGCTAGACATGTTGAAGGGTCAGGCTGAGTGGGCATGTTGAAGGGTATAGCTGAGCTGGGCATGCTGAAGTGTAGAGCTGAGCATGCTGAATGGTAGAGCTAAGATTAGCTGACATGTTGAAGAGTAGCTGAGCTAGGCATGCTGAAGGGTAAAGCTGAGTTGAGCATGCTAAATGGTAGAACTGAGCATGCTGAATGGTAGAGCTGAATTGAGCATGTTGAATGGTAGAGCTGAGCTGAGCATGCTGAATGGTAGAGCTGAGCTGAGCATGCTGAATGGTAGAGCTGAACTGAGCATGCTGAAGAGTATAGCTGAGCTGGGTGTGCTAAATGGTAGAGCTAAGCATGTTGAATGGTAGAGTTGAGTTGAGCATGCTGAAGAGTAGAGCTGAGCTGAACAGATGGAGCTCATGTGACCTGAACGATCAAGCTGAGTTAAGCAGGTTGAGCTCACGTGACAATAATGATCAAGTTGAGCAAAGTAAGTAGAGCTCACGTGACCTGAACGATCAAACTCAGTTGTACATGTTGAATAGTCAATGTATATGAGAGCCCGTGTGGTATGGTCCTCCATACCAGTGCACAGTCCACCAAGCGTCAAGTCTGTTAAGGCGTAGACGTTTGTTCTTCATAGGGTCGACCTGAACCAGTCTACAATCCATCAAACCTCAAGCCTACTAAGGCGTAGACGTTTGTTCTTCGTAGGGTCGATCTGAACCAGTCCACAGTCCACCAAGCGTCAAGCCTACTTCTTCTTAGGGTCGACCTGAACCAGTCCACAGTCCACCAAACGTCAAGCCTACTAATGTGTAGACGTTTGTTCTTCGTAGGGTCGATCTGAATCAGTCCAAACATGTGTAAAACTCTTTTAACATTTGTGTTTAATCGGTTTATTTAGAATGTTTACAATGAAGAGTTATTTCCCCCTCGTGATTGTTTATTTGATCAATGTAGAATTTTTATTTTCCATCAAAGATTCTTTTTTTTCTTTACTATAACGTTGATCAGATGCAAGATTTTATTTAAATTATGTAATTTACCTCTTTAAATTATTTTTCTTTAGTTTTAGTTATTTTTTCAAATTATTAATAAAATTGAAGGAAAAAAATAGTACACATATTTTTATAAATTAAAATTGAATTAATTTAGTATTTCGAAAATTAGATAATTATGAATGAATAGATAAATTATCGATAAAATTTAATGACACACAGTTATTGATGGGACATATTAAATAATGTTTTTGAACAGTTGGGTTGTCGATATTATTTGTTTATTAACTGCTCCCTCCGATCACTATTATAAGCAAAAATTTACTTTTTAGATTCATTCAATAAATAATGTATGTAGTCTATATGTAGTGACCGGATGAAGTATTAATTAAGGTGTTATCGTTGTTGATGGTTGCTCGCAAGTCTTGTCATTCCGAAATTTAAAGGTTGCAGAAGTTTTAACTATACGAAAGGGTTTGAAATTTTCAAAAAACATGTCTTTTTCTAAATTTTATAGCATCAAGAATCTCTCACCTTTGTCTGCTATATTATTGAGATTGTATTAGTTTCAATGTATGTATATTTTCATAATTTAAAAGAGCAAAAATATTGCATAGAGACTTGATCACAGTCTCGGATAACACTTCGGTAATTTTTGAATTTGGTGATTTTGGTGACTTTGTCTTCATCTCTTTCCTAATCAATAACTCTCTCTCATCAAAATAATTTATTATAATCACTCGTTTATCACTCTCTCATCTAAAGCACATTAAAGTCATCAAAGTCACAAAAATGCAAAGTCAATCAAGTATTTCTTCCTCACAACCTCATAGTAAAAAATATATGTTTTTGAAGGGAAATAATTAGTATATTTTGATGTGTATGTGTCGAAATCATTTGTATTTTGGATTCCGACCAAGCAATAGCTGTCACTCAATTTACATCCTAACATTTTCAACCATTTATTACTATTTATTCATAAAGTTTCTTGTTAAGGGAATATTTTGTTGTAGAACCTGAGGAAATATTACCCGTATGAATAGACCACAATGATCGAAAATTACTAGACCACATTGTTAGTGCAAGATTTCCTCCAAAAATATTGATAATCATTAGTATCACTGTTCATACTTTACAACAAACCAAACGGCTATTCTGACTTTTTTTTCACTCTGTCTCTGTCTCCTCTTTTATTAAGTCCTTAAGTGCTTTTGTGAATCAAATTCATATGTCACATACAAGGCAAAATAAGATAACGATGAGTCCAAACGTTGTTCCCAAACATGTAGGTGACACAACTTATACTAAGATTTTTGTTGGAGGGTTAGCTTGGGAGACCAAAAGAGACACGCTCAAACGTTACTTTGATCAGTTTGGTGATATTTTAGAAGCTGTTGTCATCACTGACAGAACCACTGGAAAATCAAAAGGATATGGCTTTGTAATTTGCACTTACTCTTTTGGTTTTAATTTGTTTTCTTACTTTAATTAATCTCTTAAATTTAATCTTTGGTGTTAATTTTCTTCTTATTGTTAGGTTACCTTCAAGGATCCAAATTCTGCTATACTAGCTTGTCAAAATCCTAATCCTATGATTGATGGAAGAAGAGCTAATTGTAATCTTGCATATCAAAAACCTGATCCATCTTTAACAGGTGATCATTGTTTTTTAATCTTTTTTAATTAATTCTAAAATTTCTTGATGATAGTTTTGTAAATTGATTTATATTATATTCTTGCATGCAAAATTGCAAACTAAATGAAACAAACATGTTATTGTTAGTTGGTTTCACATATTGACTCATTTTACTGTTTTGGCCTTTTCTTAGGAAGGCAGAAATTCAATAGTCCTTCAAGGAATACTTCACCAGTCCAATTTCAAGGTTCCTCAACTTGTTACAATCAACATATTCCACAATATGCATTTCCTTATCCGGTTTACAGGTACACAATTGAAACATATGTAAAAAGTAATAACCTATATAGCACCGACACTTCAAATTGAAGGTGACAGGTGTCTGACACCGACGCAACCCCGACCGACGCATGTTGTTTCCTTCAAAATTTTCATTTTCTCAAATTATTATTAATGGTGTCAGTATCGTGTTTGTGTCGGTAAAAGTGTTTCATAGGTAATAGCTCTTTTATGCTGTCATATTTATCTACCAATTTGACGTATGCTAAAGAATGAATACAATCAGGTACCCTCACCCTGGTTATCTTCGTCCACAAGACATTTATGAAATGGTTAGTTTTCTATCAAGCAGTAATTCTTTCATATCAGATTATATTCCTAATCTAAATTATGTTTTTCTCTGCAGAGCTATAATAATGCATATGGTGGTGGACCTCAATTTCCATTTCGCTGGTTTCCAGCATATTACCAACCATTTTATGGTCTTAGTAGACAGTTAATTCCAACAACATATGTGAAAAAGACACAATTCCATGATGGTGTTGGCATATCAGAACCTATTTCACCTTCTACTTCAATTTCCAGCACTGGTTGGTTAATTAGTATCTACTCAATTACTACTTTACTATGATTTTGTTTTGACTAATATTTTTTCATATTATCTAATTTATAAGTTTGTTGTGCATCGGATTAAAACAGGAGTTATCACAGAAACAGTATTTCCAACAAGAGTGGTAGAACCTTCCAAAGATCAGACATCTTCAGCTTAAGAGGAGCTTTTCCATCAATTGACAAGAAGAAAGAAAGTAAAAAGAAAAATGACATTGTTCAATAATGTATAAAGTTCTGAGAAAATGTTCAAAGATGTGGTCTAGCAAAGTAACTATATATATCAAGCAATGACAATGTGACTTAGGGGCCGATCAGTGATGAAATAAATCAGGATTTCTTTATTATCTTCAAAAAATTATTTTGTGAATTCAGATGCACATGATTTATTCTTTTGTTTTTCTTGTTTATCTTTTCTTGCTACGTTATAGTTTAAAAAGGAAAATAGTTGCTTATTGTTCTTGTCTTACTCTCACAGCTATATTTTCCGACCATAGACGAAATAATTATGAATTTTTTAACCGGAAAAAACTCCAACACCAAAATAATGGAAACATTGCATAGAAATCAAATTTTTAGCTGATTTTTTGCAAATACATCGAACGGATTAGTAAAATTTTATAGCATTCTGAAGACGCCTTGATTAATTTTGATTTTTGGTTCAAAATATGCAAAATCGCAATTTTGTTCCGAGCAAGTATATAATCATGGTTCAAATTTCGTTATTCAATTTCGCATAAATGTTTATAACATCTTATGAACCTCGAACACGAAATTTTGAAGTTATAAAGAGAGACGAGTTAATTATGAAATTTTTGTTTTAAGTTGATTGTCACATTATTTTCAACAACTAAAATAGGGATTCACGATTTATTATTTGGTTCAAATGCATATCTATTTGTTCCTTTAATGTTTGATTTTACTTCCTCTCAACAATTTTGAGTTCTACTTATTAGTATTATTATTTTTGGATTACAAACTGAGTGTGAAAATGCAAAACAAACTTATTCAAAATGTTATTTTTATTATCACTGTTTCAGATATTTAAAGTTTCTAACAAGAATGTTATGGGAAGTGTTACACGCACAAACAAATGTAATATAGGTTAAATGTTTGAGAATGTTGGCAAGAATGTGTGACAATAACGATGGATCTATAAAATTCCCTGTGGCGATTGTTTGTACGATGGCAAATTCTACTGTGATGGTGATTTGAATATGTGTCAGCAAGTTGACGTTGATCGACAGTTGCACTATCAACACCGACTTCTGCCTTAGTTTAAAAAAAAATGGATTATGTGATTGCTGGAATAGCAAATAAGCAAAAGAGAAATTTTAGTTATAACATAAAAGGTTGAATGTATATTTAGGTAAGCATTTGATTTGAATGGACTTATTTTGTAAAATTGATTTGGTTAAAAGGTTGAATGAACATATGAGAAAGAAAATAGGAGAATAATTATATTTCTTATACCATTTTGTCTAGATTATTTTTGCAGG